>JAWUZG010000017.1:4152500-5352500 GCA_036785705.1 Acanthornis magna
ATTAAAGAGCGAGATAATTGTCAACATGAAATCATTTAGACATGGATATAAGAATTTAATTTGTGTTTTGATACCATGTTTTTAATATTACTAAAACTGTTATTAAAGAAAAAATGTTGCCATTGCTTGCTTATACCCTCTACCAGTATGAATCATCCATATGTCAATTATATGGATGTATGTTTTTCTAAACAACTACAATGGATGCTCCAAATAATATCAAAAATACAGTTCTTGGAAAAAATAAGATACTAGGCAACTGTGTTTTGCTCTGGGATTCCTTCCATATACCATCACCTAGATCACTTGTCCTCTTGCTAAATAAAGCCATAAAGATACAGACAAAGATGCACAAAGAGCATTAGATAGCTGTAGCGTTAATTTTTTTTTTTGTCTAACCTAGACATCTAACCACCACCCACTTTACAGGAGTCATCCTTTTGTACTCCTCTAACCCTGCTTATAATGTTATTTTATTTGAACTTGAAGCTACGATCCCAGAAATAAAAGGCTCCTGAACCAGAAGGCAAAGCAATTGTTTTCGGGTTATTTATAGTATTAGAGAAAATCAGAAAGAGTCTCAGAATTTAGAAAGGTTCAACAGTGACATTAGGGCGTGTCTACTAAGGAATAGAGAGGTTCCATCTGAGATCTAAATTGAGTTAGGCTGGAATCCTCAAAAAAGAAACGCTTTCCTTCCTTAACTCCTGTTTTGCATTTATTGGCAGCAACAAGATTAAAAAATATGCTAACTAACTCTACAAACCACTGCCTTCTCCACATACGGCTGGCCAGGTCTCCAATGCCATGACTGACTTGGAGATGAACTCTGCTAGAGCAATTTTCCTCATATGACTGCTTCCATCTTACTTTTTCCAGCTGTCAAGAGTTCGTTTTGTCATTAAGAGTTCCCCACAGTGCTTTACTCTAATCCTGTTGACCTTTAATTTTACTTATGTTGTCAGTGGGTGTTTGATGTCACAGAAGACCATTTATGGTGGTACCATCTGCTCTCCCTGCTGCCAGAGGCCAGGAGCCCCAGACGCAGTGGGAAGGATGCTTAGGATACTATGGCAGGCCCTGGCAAGGAGTTCTGGCTGGAAATGCTGCTGAAGACTGCGAGGCAGCTCAGCCTTGGGGATGATGCACCACAGGGCATGGTTCCCAGCCTAAAATGGAGAAACACAGCAGGAGCCTCAATTCACAGCTCCAGAGGGAAAATGCTCCCATCAAGATCTTATTATCTCCCTCTGAGGCTGGGGCAGGCAGAGACAATATCCTTGCCTGTAGATGGGATCAAGAAGTTCTGTCATTAAGCTGAAAGAAGAGGACAACCTTGTCAAAGAACAATGACAAAGTCAAGGTTCACAATGAACCTTGTGAAATTGAGCAATGACAAAATCCTACACTTGGGATGGAAGAGTGGCTTGCAACAACAGAGGTGTGATGGTTTTTCCAAAGCAGCTGCTGCTTAGCTTTATCTCAATCCACAAGTTTTTCTCTCAATTTTGCCCCTCCAATTCTGTCCCCCAACCCACTGCTGGGGAGTGAACGAGGCTGGGTGGGTACTTACTGCCAACTGGGGTCAAGCCATCAAAAACATACTGCCTGGAGTAGGCTGTGCAGTCCTGGATGTTTTTGAGACCTCACTGGACAAAACATTGAGCAACTCGGTCTCACTTCAGAGCTGATCTTTCTGTGAGCAGGAGGTAGGACTGGATATCTCCTGAGGTCCATTCCAGTCTGACTTGTTCTGAGATTCCAAGTTTTGCAGTTATTGTAAATCAAATACAGGGGTGTGTCTCTTCTAACAAAGAAGATACTGACAGACAGAGCTGATCACAGATGTCTAATATCCTTAGCAACTAAATGTTTAAAAAAATCCAAGCAACACAAATAAAACAGAGCATACATATAAGCAAAAGCCTCAATGAAAGTGGGAACCTTCTAGATTACTACTTAGCTGTTGGCATAGAAAACCATAAAATAAATATGCTCAGCTAAGAGTCTCTGAATAAATTATCACATCATTTTTAGCTGGACAATAAGGTTTAAAAGTTAACAGGTCTTTAGAAAAACAAAAAATAAGAAAGAAGACTCTTCCTTCAGTTCTCCCTCTCTTAAGGAGAGATTCAATGTTCAAGACAGAGAAATGAGTTGTCTCACAGGTTTCTTTGCTTTGACCATCAGGAATCTGTAGCTAGCAAAGCTTACTTAATCTCTTCTGTTCCTCCCAGTCTTCAGTTTTGTTTCCCAGACTTGTTATGTCTGTCATTTCTTCCTGCTCCTTTTAAAAATGAACAGATTTTTGTTTTCTGTTTCTGTACCCTACAGAAATTCTAAGCCACTGAGGTCCAATTTTTCAGGTCTGGGATGCACTAAGGGCTTCTCTGTCTTGTATAATCCTTTGTTTTAGGGACACATTTTGACATAATGAAATAGTAATTTTGGGTGTGAATGCTCCCCAAATAATCCAACTAAGTAATACACATAGCTTATTTTTAGCCAACAGCCTACTTTGTGCATTTTAATGATCACAACTGAATTTAGTTAGTGTTGCTTTACTTTTTTCATCTCCAGAAGTTCCTGAGTTTCTTTTACCTGCATTTTCAGGTTTCTGGTCTCTTCTTCCAAACTTTGTTTTTCTGCTTCTAGTCGCTCTCTCTTTACCCATTCGGAGGCATTCTCATACTGCATTCTTTCCAGCTGGGACGGTTCAGGGTAGCAGGAAGAATAACCAAAAGAGAAAAAAAAAGGAAGAGGAATAATCTGATTAAAAGCCCCTGTTTTTCACTGTCTGAGGTTAATGTCTTCACCTCAGAGTGGTGGGCACCTTAGAAATCTGTCCAAGGTGTAAGTTTTCCATGTTTCATAAAGTTAAATATTTTAATTTGAAAAGAAAATAACCAAGACAGTAAATTTTTCATCAAATGTACCTTTACAAAAGGAAAGCATAGGTAACTCTTTAATACAGTAACTGGCAACAAAATATTATTATTTTCCTGCTATTTATGGAAAACTAGTATTAAAAATAATAAAATGTTTTAAATAACGTTAAGACTGATTTTGGATTGACAATGTCAAAGTTCACTTTTTATTCTCCAAAAGACGAAAAATTAGCATGTTTTTACTGTTCACAGTTTATAAGGATGTTAATGAACGTTCATTAAACTGAAGAAGTTCTAAAGTATGTTGTCAGTACTGCATACTGCTATCCTCATAATCTGAGGAAAGATTTTAAAGTATTCATGCTAAACATTTTCTTGTGGTCATGATTAATAGACTTAAGGGAAATGTTATCTTTTATGGCCAATGTTGTAACCTTAATTTAAGATAACTTTATGAGTTTGTTAATCACATCTCCATATAGGGAGAATTAAATATATCAACAAAAAGACACATTACTAAGTCATATAAAGTAATTATCTAAGAAATGATTTATTCTTCAGAGGCAATTACATAGAAGTTTTTGTATTAAATGTTTCTCAGACTTCAAAAGAAAAAATTGTAAAGTGAATTTATGTTTATAACACAAACCAGGTATTTATCAGCTGCTAATGGATATTCATTCGAAGATTATTATTGACAAGTACTTACCATTAACAAGTTATCATTAACTGGTTCTTAAAAAGAGATTAAAAGAGATTAAGATAAATTAAAAAATGTGAAAATAAAAAAGTTCCAGTTTTTTTAAATTGAGATGAAAATAATTACTAATATATATTTTAAAAGTCAAAATTTTAAGAACTTTGTACAATTTTCAGTTCCATGAGAATTAAAATCGATGGTTTGATAAAAATAGAGATTGACAATATTGTGAGGCAGTTCATTGAAGAAACAGGATATCTGTGCCAACAAGGTTTTAGAAAGAGCCATAGAGGTGTACTTTTTCAGTTCTATTGGTTACTTTTTCCCTAAAATCAATTTCTGGCAAATAATGAAAAGGTACTGAAAGTGGGGCAGAGAATGAGTTGCTACAGCATGAGAAAAATATAATTTTGACCCTGTGAATAGTAACAATGTCATTATCTACCTAAACCAGATGGAAAACTTGTCTGTTTCTACCTTATTTCTGAGTAAATAAAAACCATTAGAAACCCAGTGAAGTTAAAGAGGCTCATTCAGATTTTCAGAGGACAGTAAAAGTTATCGTTCCACTCTGCTCTGTGCTGGTGTGTACTCACCTCAAGCATTCTCTGCAGTTTTGGGCACAGGGCAACAAACTGTTAGAATGGGTCCAGAGCGGCAGACTACAAGTTACTAACTCCAATGCACAAGTAAATATTTGATGCTCGCATGTTCTTAAAACTTTTAAAATCTATCCACTGAATTTCTGTACAATAGTTGGAAATTAAGGAATCACATACCCCTATTTAGCAACAAATATTATTTCTTCCCCACCAAAATAATGCAAGTTGTTTGTATACTGTCTACTGAACTACAATCACAAACCACACATTTTTTCCTAAATAAGTATGCAGGCATATTTATTATTACAAGTATCCACGAAAGTTCTGGAACATGAGAAACCCTGTCTTCTTTCAAAGCATCTGCCAAAATATACAGCTGAAATTCTAAGTCTGAAAGTTCACCTCTTCACAGTGTTGGCACTAATCAATACAAATCCATTTTTGTCAGACTTCAAATAGAGAGAAATCACAAAACCATCCAAGGTTGAATTTCAGTAAAGAAATTAAGCAGAAGATGACTGTCACATGAAGATCTGATGGCTAAGATAATTTTATTTATGTCTGTCTGTAAAATTTCAATTCATTGTGACCAAGATGTCTAGAAGCTCCAATTATGATAAATTTACATATTTAACTGTCCTGACTTCAGCCGGGATAGGAGTTCATTTTCTTCGACGTGGCTGGTGCAGTGCTTCGTTTTGAATTTAGTATGAGAATAATGTTGATAACAGAGGGAAGTTTTCATTGTTGCTAAGCAGTGCTTACACTGAGTGAAGGCATATTCAGCTTCTCACACTGCCCTGCCAGAAGGAAGCTGGGGCTGCACAAGGAGCTGGGACTGCGCAGCTATCCCAAAGTAGCCACAGGGATATTCCATTCTATATGACGCTCCTGTGTGGAGCGTCAGATTCCGATTTATAAAGGAAAGTGAAAGCTTAAGAAACAACTTTCAACATGGGAAAAAATCTTGAGGTCTTTCATTTTTTCTTAAAATGTGAATATTTTCCCTCCATAAAATGTCTGCACAGACCTGCATTGAATTTTACTTTTTAATAGGAAGACCAGAACAATGGTGGAAGCATAGAACGAGGTCAAGGTAGTGTCAATGAAGTGGATAATTGCAAAGGTGAATGGTGGAAATGAAGTGCAGCGTACTGACCTTTTGAAACTCGATAATTACATCTTAGAGCTAACCTACACCATTTTATGACTAACATGAAAGGCAGAACCCTGAAAAAAACAGACACAGAAAAAAGAACTCCACCTTGTACAGTTCATTAGCAGGAAAATCTTAATGCTCTTGTTCAGTTTAAGGAAATATAACAGTGGTTGAGGCTCCAAAAGTTTTATCGAGACAAGTCAAGAAAAGATAGAGTAGGATGAAGGACAATAATTAAGGTGTAATGAATGCAAAAAGAAAGATGATGAAGAAACATAGCAGTCAACATGATTCCTTTCATAGAGAAAATGGTAGAAATTCCACACACTCTTCAGGGGTTTTTTTGTGGTTTGTTGTTTTGGTGGGGTTTTTTTGTTTGGTTGGTTGGGTTTTTGTGGGTTTTTTTGTTTGTTTGTTTGGGGTTTTTTGTTTGGTTTGGTTTGGGGTTTTTTTGGTTTTGTTTTTTGTTTGTTTGCTTGTTTGGGTTTTTTTGTGTGCAAAGATTTGTTAGCTTTCTATAAAATTTGTGAAAAGGTAGGAAAGCGTGTTTAGAGAGTTATGATCTTTAGCTTTTAAAAAGAAGCATTTAAATAGAGCTGGACAGAACACAAGCATTGTGTTAAAAAAAACCTGTAGTTTTGATGTTATCTGACTTGACAATGATATCAGAAATAAAAAAATGCCAATCCAATCACAAATTCTCCCAGAAAATTTTTTTCTTTTACAAAACTGGAATTTTTTTTACCAAAAACATTTTCCAAGAAAGGTTATCTACACATCTCATATAAAAGCTGATTTGACTGAAAATAGAAGTTTTATTTATTTTATTTTATTTTATTTTATTTTATTTTATTTTATTTTATTTTATTTTATTTTATTTCTAATCTGAACCTTACATGATCACAGCAAATTATTATCTTCTAATGCTTTCTGTCTTTATCCTAGGAATCTACAGATAAACCAAATATGGCTTGCTGACTTGTGATCCAGAGAGGCAAGAATTGCTGTTTAAACTAGTGACCTCTGGCAGCCTCACTCAAGTACAAATGTAAAACATATGCTTCAGTTTGTGCAGATCAAAAATAAAAATCTAAAATAATTTTTTTTGTCCTTAAAATGACTATACAGGGTTTTCTTCATGTTCCAAAGCAAGATAAATGAACACATATTTTCAAGATTCTTGATATCCTCACTTTATTGTGCATGGAGGTAATTTCCATTTGTCTATGCAACAAATTATTCTACAAAATTTAAGCAAGAGGTATATTGAACTTCAAATTTAATAAGCCCCAAGTTGATTATGAATTAAGGACAATGGCACAATCCTAAAAAAGAAAATCTATTGAAATAACCATAAATCTTCATAAAGTAATAAGTGAATTTGATTCTTACAGTTTTCTTACCCACAGTTACCCAAAAAACTCAGCACAAGAAGCAAATTTTCCTCTTCTGTAACTCAGACAGGAATACTATCTCTCAAGAAACATCATCTCTAACAGCCTTTTCAAAGCCAGAGCCAAGAACTCTACAGTTGTGCAGTTTTGACAACCATCTTCCAAGTTATTGCACATTGACAAGAAATGCAAGGACAGAGAATTTGCTATTTCACAGTGGTAACTTTGTTAATTTATGAGATGTCATCAACTTCTAAAGTACGGAATGTGCTTCAGCTGCTAGGAGGAATGGCAAATATGCAGATTCCTTAAATATGGCACCGAGGTAGATTGGATCAAATGAATTGAAAACCAAGATCTGCCTAAGGAGTAAGCAAACATCAAGCAAAAGCATCACGTTTGTTAATTGAATTCCTTGTGAAACATCATTACAATTCTTTACATAGTTCTATTGGGCCTGAAGATATTTTATCAATGCTCTGAAAGTAATGGTATCAAATTCTTAGTCTCTCAGCACAATTGGGAGAAAAAAATGTCTGTGTTAGAGGACCAAGGAAAAGCTTGTACAGGCAGAAGCATCTTCAATGAGATATACAAGAGAAGAAAATTATTACGCTGATGAATCTGGTTCTCTTGAATCACTTTCAGTTTTAATTCAGCTGCATCTACAGAACCTGGAAGGTGACAATGGTTCCATTCCACTGCACACCTCCCTTTGAGAAAGGTGTAAGAGGAAGAACAATTTCACATAAGCAAGACAATCATGTGCAAGTGGATAGGAAGCAATTCCAAGAATCTTTATTACTTGCAAAATAACCCTTGTTTTGTTGGGGTGTAGGGGAGGCAGTTTGGATTTTTGGGTCTTTAAAAAACCATTTTCTATTTTTTTATTTGTTTTGAGGTTTCTATTGGTAGAAGTCTGTAAGAACACGAAAACTGCCAAAGTTTCTGAGGTCTGAAAGAAAACTCATCAGCTTTCTTGCTTCCACAATCAGCACTGCTGTACACAGGTGTGATGTTTGCTGGCAAGTAAAATTATTACTTAGCATATGTGACACTGGGCAGTTTTACAATGATTATTTACCATATATCTGACATTTTCTAGAATTCTTTTCTTTTCTCATCTGAAAGATGCAATGAAAGACTACCAGAATCCATAGCACTCCGTCCACAGGAAAGGGAAGACAAATGTTAGCTACCTTTTTATTTGACAAGTGCTTCAACACAGGAAAAAAAATTTACTCTGTTTTTTCCTTACTATGAGCAAGTCTGCCAAGAGCTCCATTTAGTCCATCAGCAACTATGCTGAAAGTATGATAAATGCTATTGTGCCTGACAATATCTTAAGACACCAAGCCCTGCAACAAATTGAACTTTTTAATGAATGTTTATATTCATAACAATGCTGAGCACCAGCATATTTAGTAATCAAATATTTCTTCCTTCTGGCTCTACTCAAATGCTTAAGTCTGCTGCAAGCTGATATCATTGCACTATGCTGACATTAAATGGAAAGTTGCTGATTTACCAGTACTTTTTTCCTCTTCCCTTGTCTGCACACAGAGAAAACTCTTTTGTGTGTATGACTAGTTTAACATAAGTGATTTATGCAGGAATATAAGTTGTCCATAGATACATAAAAAGCTTTCAGCATGAAACTTTACAACAAACAGAAATAATATATGCAGAAGGGCATAAATAAGTTCAAAAATGGAAAACAGTGAGGTGGAGAAAATTACCTTTGATCTTACACATCTTTCTTTCCATGTTGAATCTGGCACTGATTTTATCAGTTTCTTGTAAGTTCAATTTCATATGCACTATATATCACATTAACACCTCCTGTTCAGGAGAATCTACTATTCATTCAAGGAAAACACATTTTCTATGAATGACTACCACAGAAAATTATCCATACGGTCTATCCAAAATTCTACTCTCCCCAATTATTTGTAAATAATGAAATACTTCAGAAGAACTACTTTTACCTATCTAAACATTTGAGATCGGTAAAGAGAATAACAGCACAGTATGCATTCATTTTTACTTTAAAATTACGACTGGTTTTTGTGTTTTATCTCATTTTAAACAAGATATATTTACATTTTTCATGTGGAAAAATTAAGAAAGATGGCTGAACAAATACTGGAATGGATAAGGATAATGGATAATGGATAATGGATAATGGATAAGGTTGGAAGGGACCACAATGGGTCACCTGCTCAAGCAGAGTACGTTAGCCTTCTTCACGGTAATCACAATTCATAATAAGTGAAACTAGAGGAATGTCCAAACTATCAGTGTCTGCCAAGTTTTACAGTGCTGCTTATTTAGTCAACATTTTCATGCGTCAAAAACTATTTCAAAAATTATATAGGAAAGAAGTTAGAAGTAGAAAGAACTCTTAGAATGAAGATATAAAAACACACACTGTAAATAAAATATCTGATAAACATAAAATTTAAGGGCAGTTTTGTCAAGTAGACATTCTTGTAGGCTTGCCAGAAAAGCATGAATATTTGAATGAATATTTAAAAACAAATAAGAACTTGATGATTTTTTTCTGATACATTTCGTGCTGTTCTACTAGTCTCAGTGTTCTACTGAGATATAAGAAAAATGTAAAGCCATTTGTAGGCTGCCTTGGAAACTGCGGGACTTTCACTCATGGTTTAAAGCACAGAAATGCAAAAATGATGTATTCATTTTTATAGCCAGGTGAATGTTCACATGTCCTGGTCAACCAAGTTATTAATGCACATGAAAGATGAACCAACTACTTCATTATCTTCCAGAACCGAATTCAACAATCTGCAGCTCAAAATGCAAACTTACATTACCAGTCCATACAAACACCTGAAATTTTTGTTATGAGTGAAGTGTGTTTCATCTGAGGGAAGCAAAAAAAAAAAACCTTCATTTTCCACAGGAAAATGTACCCTTGATTATTATGAGCAATAATGCATCTTCTATATGCAAATTAACTTAGTGAAAATAGTAAAAAAAATAATAGCTGGACATCAATATCTTCACCCACCTCTCAAATTAGAAGAGTATCAGCCTCATCTCAGTGTTTATTCTTGATGTAGCTGTGTCTCATATTTGCTAATATAAATATATCAATATTTTACCATAATTTCTAGTTGGGGAGCCCTCATATTATCAAAAAGGTAGCAGGTCATATATTTGCATACCTCAAAACAAAATATTTGGCTAAGAACAGTTCCTCAATTTTGTCATTAATATTAACTGAATTTCTAAGTTGTCTAGATGAAATCCGTGTGGTTACGTTCTCCAGGTTGAAGCTGAAAATGCTCTGGTTTAAGTCTCTTCCTGACTTTCTGGGCATCCTTTCAGATATCATTGAGGGACTCATTGGAACCCTGTGAGGTACTGCTATGGTCTGGTTCTTAAAATTATTAGAAATGCTTCTGCCCAAATTATGTGGTAAACGAGACCACATGCCAAAGTCAATAGTATGGGCTTTATTTAATAGTAAATATGAGAGAGAGAAAGAGAAAGAAAAAAAAAAGAAAGAGAAAGAAATAAAAAAGAGGTGGGGGGTCAGAAAGATGGAGAGAGATTAAAGAAAATATCAGGTACATGTGGGTATCTGCTGCTACCACATAAGGAACCATCGAATTACCTGCCCCTTCACCACCAGAATCTTGTTTGCTGAATCTTAAACAGAATAAATGCCCCTGCAGGAAAAATCAAAACCTAGATTTCTAAATTAGGAAAGAAGATATGAAATCTATAATCTGCTCCTCCTACATTTTGACAAATTTTCCATAATAACTAACTTTTTTTTTTTTTCCCCTATAGCTTGTTTGAGAACATCTCTCAGTTACAAACATCCTATCTCTCAAGATACTGGGAATTTTCTGGAATTTTCTGGAATTTTTGTCTCTTCCCCCATAAAATGAATATGATAAATGAGAGCTATTAACTTATTGAAAAAAACCCTAATTACAATCAAATTACCGATAATAAATGGGCCATTAAGCCATTTTTCCTTTAAAACATTTACTGTTGTTTAGAAACAAACACTCATATTCTCTCATTTTATATATACCGAACCCATAGATAATTCCATGGACACTTTATACCTATACTATAATACAGACAACAGTAGAAGAATCTTATTTTCCATCTCTGGCTAGGACTAAGACCCTCACCTCTGGCTTACAGCACAAAGGCCATCACAGTACAGACCACTTGGCTGTCCTAACCTTCCTTGGACCACCCCAATCCTAGTCCCACGCTATCAGCACCTCTAAGCATTCGCTTTTGCTCAGCCCTAACCTAAACTTTTATCTCTGTCTGGGGCAAAGAACTTCACTTCCAGAACTTCTGTCAGCATCACCCACAACTTTGCTTGCTCTGTATTTCTCATTTCCGCAGTTGTTCAGCTATATTGGCCTCCTACTTCTGTGGCTTGCTGAATTTCAAAGTAATGGTCACGGTATAAAATGTACCAACAACTACATGAAAGCTCACTTACACAGCTGTGCCAAAAAGATGCTTCACTAGTATACTTCGGTAATTTGACTCTGCAAATTTACTAAATGTCCCCTTTTGCTCTGGTCTTTCAGACTATCCAATATCAGCTTTCTATTTGGGCTCCATTCTAGCCTATTTCATACCAACCACTTCCAAAAGTTTTCCCAATTCCTGGAAATTGCCCATGACTTAAATACTTTTCATTCCTCACTGTAAAAATCTGAAGAGAGTGGCTCCCAGAGTAATTCCTGGCTGCAGAAACAAAAGTTGAAGTATTGGTTCCGACATAATTCAAGTACTATTTACACATAACTTAAATATTAGGCATCCTTTAAGTAGCCTTTGACTTGAAGGCTATTTTTTAATAATGACAAAAGCACTCAGATTCAAGCGCTTTCTGTACTTCCAGTAATTAGAAAAAGAGACTGAATCTAAACTCATTTGAATGCACTGGGTATCTTTTTGCAGCATCCCTTTTACTGCAGTCTGTTCAAATTCTCTTTTTGTTGTTGTTGTTGTTGTTGTTCTCGTGTTTAGCAAAATATTGGTACTTACATAAGCATGACCTTACATAAAAACAGCATGTCCAAGATGCCCGTTTGCATCTTGGATATTTGAGATGGGACTTGGAAGTGATATTCAATATGGGATTAATATGGCTAAATTCTCAAACTGTTTTCCTTTTTTTGGACTAGAGATGAATGTTGTAATTAGAGTTCTAACCAAGATTAATCTAAATTAGCATTATACAGTGGTTTAGGTGAATTTAAAATGTTCTCTAATCTCAGTCAAGGAAATAATTCACATTTCAGCTAATCCCTTGGAGAATACTGCTTGAAATTTATAAGGGACACATGTCAACTAAAGCACTCAAAGCCATTGCTCATGGGGAGAGTGAGAATTCCAGTGTACTAATAAATTACTATTTCCTTTTGCTACTATGCAGGGAAATGTCAAATTCTTAATCCAGGGAATAAAAAAGTACAAATTCCCATCTTAACTAATAATCCACTGATCTACAAACTGTAGCTCAAGCTAATTAAAAAAAAAATTAAAAATAAAAAACCCCCTGCACTTTAATATTTGTGTTTCACTAGCAAGCAAGGGAAAACTTGAGCTCTTGACATTTACACCAAAAGGTTTGATTTGTTTGCTTTACAAACAGTAAACTGCTTTTCTTGCAGCTGATTGGATTATGACAGAGCACAACAGGGGTGACTGTGGTAATAGAATAGACAAACTGTGTTAAAAATCCTAAATAATGGGCATAGGGATTGTTTTGGGCATAGGGATTGTTTTAGGCATAGGGATTACAGAAATTATTTTTCCTAATGTAATTTGAAATCTCAAAGGGCAGCTGATTTTGAACATTGTTAAGAAAAATAATCTGAAGCAAACCATGAACCTTCATCCCTTAATTTTCCTCACTGACATTTTAGCTTTATGGGCAGGAAAAAAAGAGAATTCTCACTGTGTGCTGAAAGGTTCAATTCCATACATTTTGGTTTATATTTCAAAAGAAGGCATAATAGGCCCCTGCTGAGAATATTTTCTTTTGCCTTTTTAAATGACACTTGAAACTTCTTATTAAACTCTGCTTAATTCCCTTTTCCTCCAAGTATTGTTGCAAGACCGAAGTTGCCCAGTTTAAGAGTTTTTATAATCTGCATTAAGTTTACTTCTGTTACTAGTGTTCTTATCGGGGGGAATGGACCATGTGTGTATGTGGCTTTGTGGTTGTTTTTCCCACTCAAACCTAATAGAGCAAGCTTCTTCCCAAAATAAGGAACAGAGACTAACCCCTGAGAGAGCTGAGACTGACTAGTGCAAAACCTTTTTTAGTATCAAGGTAAAAAACCAGATTTGTCAGTTTGTATGCCTGTGAGTAGAAATACATACACAGACTTTAGTGGAAGCAAAACCGAGCTTCTGTTCTATGGAAAGAAATGACCAATTAATTATTTTTTTAAACTCTCAGAGCAATAAATATTTATATATAATTTACAGAAGATAATTTCTATATTTGGTATTTTTACAGTTAAACAGCATACAAATTAAATTACAGTCCAGTCTATAACAACTTGCCTCCTTTTACTTCAAATAGTTATCTACTGTTGTGTGTTTAGTAACACCGTTAGCTATTATTATTATTCTTAATTAATTTAGGGACTAGAATATGCCATAAACCATTCTAATAAGTGTCGTAAAAGGAAGACAATAACCCTTCCTCAAAAAATAGAGGAATTTGTCACAAGAAGATGAATGCAGAAATGCAGAAAATCATCTGGAAAAAAATAAAGTAAATAGTGCAATGGGCAATATTGCTTTCCATTTATTTATTTATTTATTTATTTATCTATTTATTTATTTATTTATGAAGTTTTATTTACTGTACAGAAGGTCAATAATTATCGTGTTTCCAACCAATTCAAAGCCAACTGTCCATCCTCACTTTATATTGCTGAATTGAGACAAATGTCTAGCTAAATAAGGAACTGTCAGGAAACACAAAAATCAATAATGGTCAGCATGATTAGTAAACATTCACAGCAAGTTCAAATTGTTCTCAGTCTCAAGAATTTCCTAGCCCGTACTGGAATTACATGTTGTAGATCAGAACACTGTTCAAGGAAGTATTAAATTAATAGTATTAAAGATATGACAAGAATGCAAATGGATAGATTGGAAAATAAAATACTAAATAAACTTATCTGAGTTTACAGTACATTTTTTGATGTAACTGCTAATGAATCATATCAAAACCACATCAATGACAGCCACAGTCAAAGCCTCCACATTTAACTTAGGAACTGCACAAGTTCACCTATCTTACAGATGAGGACTGTTGACTTTTCAGATTAATAGTCAAGGGATGTTGGGAATAGGATGTTTCCCGTAACTGTAGGTTTCTACAAATAAATACATGTCAGATTACTAGAATACTAAATAGTGAGAAACCACACTAGAATTTGTAATCATTACTTTCCTGCAGGAGAAGAAATCCATACCAACATATTTAAGTAAAATTTGCAAGTCTGATTGGACATAATATTAAATGCTCAGGAAAATCAAGATGGCATCAAGGTTCTGTGATGAGTACCAAACTATTACACTAATGTTACTTAAAATGCAGGTAAATTGCGCTATACACCACATTCCAAATGTTGCCATGCTCTGATGCAGTGAGCTTTATCCTTAAACATTAACAGCCTATGGTAAAAGGGACAGATGAAACCACTATTCAAGCTTGTTTTCTCTTCTGAACTGTAAGGTCAACAGGATGAAAGAAATAGAATAGATGACTTTGTTAAACAAATTTGTAAGTGTTGTGTTGCTTAGACTTCAGGTAAATATAGTATAGAACATTTCTCCATATAGCTCTCCTTTCAGAGTAAGAACCTGAAATATGCGGCTTTAGTCACTTGATCTAGACAAGCAATTTCTACAGAGCGGTAGACAGGTGGCAATAGTTCTACTGTTTTCAGTACAGATTACATAGGGTGTCTTCTGTTTTATCTGAGCCATACCCACCACAGCACATTGTACCGGTATTCTGAAGTTACAAATGTCCCTGAAGAATCTTCTGTTACAATTCTTAAACACCTGCTACTACTCAATTTAGGAACTGATCCAATGTTCACTGACATCAACAGATTTCTCATTCACTTCAAGGTATCACTCATGCTGTTACTCAAAGAAATACGCAGTACTTCATTGATGTAAGCAAGGAAAGTTTTGTTACGATACCCAAGCAAGAACTAATCCAAAGTTCATTGACATCAGCAGATTTCTCACTGATTTCAGGGTATCTCTCATGCTGTTGTTACTCAAAGAAATATGTGGTATTTCAACTGATATAAGCAAGGGAAGTTTTGTGACTGATTCCAAAAAAGACAGTCATTAATTTTTCCTGAGATTGAATCCTTTATGTGAAGGCAATCTGAAAATGTAATGCTGCAGTGGAACGGCACTTCAAAGCAAGATGGTTCTTTTTAAGCAAGAAGACCAAAGAGGAAATTTCTATTACACATTAAACAGAGGAAAAAAAAAAACAGAGCAGGGAAAAGAAATAAAAAGGAAGGAGTGGTAGGGGGTTCTCTTATTTTCCTACCTCCCATGAAAGTAATTCTTCTTTGCTAAAGAAGTAATACAGCTCTCTTGTATATGTTGTAGCTAAGTCAAAAAGGAAATTCCATTCAGCAGCCACAATGAAACAATAAGTCTGACCTTTCATTTCGCGCATATAAGTTAGGAAGCAAAGTAACCATCCTGCAAGTTGTATGAACATAACTATGCCAGACAGCAGGCATAAAGCTACACTGATTCTAACATTAAAAGTTTAGGCACCTTCTTTATTTGATAGAATGTGACAATATCATTTAATGCCATTGGAAACTTAATTCCAGTTTCTCATGTGTTTTCCCTTCAAAGGCATGCAAAAAATTACTTAATCTATTTAACATATAAGTAAACCTGCAACTCTGGATTACTACACAGCAATGGATTTCATTAGCCTTCAAGGCTTGCACAGACTTCTGCCTCAACATAGGCAGTGATTCCTAGAAGTTTTGCTGAATCCATAATAGAAACTGTTCATAAATAAAAAGGTGTTAAATCCTGGATAAATAGGGCACAACTAAAGCGTTTCTCATTAGCATTGTGACAAGAGCTTGCAAGGTGAGAGGGCTAGTTTCCACAGGAAGAAGAAAAAAAGACAAAATAAAAAAAATTGGAGGGATGCATATTTCTTATGGTTGTCGCCCACCCCCAAAAACAAAGCCCTTTTTTAGTAGGAATACCAAATGTTTGTCATGTCTAAAAAAGAGAATTTTACTTTCAAAAACAATGGAAGAAAATTATCTAAGGCCATGTTCTCAATCAAACCTCCCCCAAATTAGATTGTTAATTTTTAAGTCACACATTGCTATTTTCATTTAAGTAAGGATAGGAAAAAAGAAACTGCATCATTAAGAGCAAAATGCTTATATCTTTAATTTGATGACTGTAATGTCAGGCATTAAATTCAATTTTCTACATTCTACCTGTTGTTACATCTAATTCTTTAGTGGTTTGTTACTTTTTAAAAAGTAATTTCAGCCCAAGTTGATTTTATGCAGATGAATAACAAATAAGCATACTAGCACAAATATTTACTTTAACAACAAACTACATGAATGCTAAAATATAATACTGAAGGGCAAATTCAGGATATTTAAACACATATTAAAATTAGGTATTAAAAACCTTTTGTTTGTTTTTTTTAAACTATATACCACAAAGAATTAATTTCTGACAGAGAACCATATGGTCAACTGACCACAGTAATACATCATTAAGAAGCAATTTTGTCATAATTTTGAGCTTTTCAATCTGAACTATGAAAAATTATTTTCATTAAAGATGCAACCACAGAATCACAGAATGGTCTGAACTGGAAGGAACCTTGAAGATCATGTGGATACAACCCCTCTGCCCTGGGCAGGAACACCTTTGCCAATCCCTAGGACCAAGATTGCTTCATGTACACAAATGCACAGACAGATACAAACACACATATCGATTAGTGTGTGCATCTGCATATTCCTCACTATTCTTCAAAACATTTCATCACCAAGCTATACTTTCTGCCAGCGGCAGAATAACAGGCTAAGCAAACCTCCTCAAATGGTGCCATTTTGGCATCAAATTCCTTTCACAGAAAATCCGTCTGCATAGATATGTTTCAATATGCACACACATGCTCCTTCTAAACATAGTTTCTCACAGAAAAAACTTTTCATCTTTCAGTTGTAACAGAATGTCATTAAATAAAAAATAAACAAAAAAATAATCCTGGTCTTTCTTGGTATTTTCTTTGCATAATATGTAATGAAGACTGAGAAAATATTGGCAAGTAATACTCAGTAGAGTTTATATATTTTTTCTGAAGTCAGTATGGGGAAAAAAGTCAATGAAACAGTAGACTTTTCCTGCACTTTCCAAATTAGATTTGTGGGAAAATAAATATCAAATGGAACCTTGATGTTATGCAGCATGACAAATTATACTTCATGATGAACGCTAAAAACATTAAGTACATAATTTCCAGAGATAAAACTAAAGATGAATGGGGTCCTGATTTATGAAAACTGTGGAAAGACTAGTTAACTGTTTGTAAGAACTGCTGCTTAAGCAACAATACAGAATTCCTTCCTTACTCTCAAACCACCTGTGAGCTATTGTAACTTACATAGGAAAAAATGTGTATATCGAAATTAATTTTAAAAGTACTTTTATCAAGCCACGAGTCAGATGAGTAGCACCATTTTCATCCCATTTCACTCAGTCTGAAAATCACACCAGCCTCTCAAACAAATGAAGCTTTGAGACCAGTAAGGAACACTCTAAATTCTAGAGCTAGCCTAAAAATAATGAGGTTTTATCACAGGGAAATTAACTGCACTGAGATTCCATTCTATAAAGTCATTTGCATTCTCAAATAATTCAGATGTTTACAGAAAATTGCCTAATGATATTTTAAATTTCAGCCTTGTGTCTTCTGTTATCAAACCATAAAAATTCCTTTAGCACACTAAAACAGACTACTGGCTATTTTTTAGTATATAAAAGCACCATAAAATTAATGTTTTGGACATAATTTTATTCTTATGATAGCCGTGAAAAGTACACAACATTTCCGTACATCTGGGTGAGAAATTAAACAGAGAAATTCACAGTAGCCATTATAACTACTCAGGAAACTGGTTTATGTCTGATAGTTATTATACTTTCTGCAGGATTCAGCGGACAAACAGAAGGCATTTTTTGAGTCAGGTGAAGAGTATGGGATGGAATGGATGACTTCATATGTATCTAAATTTCTTGTAATATTATAAGAGTACCACTATTTCTATTTCGTATATGTACTAAGTGAATGAAAAAAGCAGTTTCAGGAAAGCAGCTCTATAGCACCTTCACACTATAAGGTAATTTCACAATAAAGATTTCTGGAGAAGGTGGAAATCATGCAGCGTTTTTAACAAGATCTGCCTGATAACAGCCTGAGCCAAAAAGGCCATTTCATTTTAAAGAGCATTTAAATGTTTACAGCAGTAGAGTTGATTTATTCACAAACCTCACTCAAATCAGTGGAGCTTCCTTCACCTGGGAAATAACAGGGAAGCATTCACAATCTCTTAAAGAAAGTAATGCTTTTAATTAACAATACCTAGATTGCTGCAATATGAAATGTAAAACATCTATATACTGAGAAAGAGAATAGAAAACATTTGTTTTAAAAGA
Source organism: Acanthornis magna (assembly GCA_036785705.1). Taxonomy (NCBI): domain Eukaryota; kingdom Metazoa; phylum Chordata; class Aves; order Passeriformes; family Acanthizidae; genus Acanthornis; species Acanthornis magna. The sequence goes on from JAWUZG010000017.1 coordinate 4,171,028, forward strand.
TTTTTAAGGAAGGGGTTTTTTGGCTCTAGTGCAAAATCAATAGCTGGTGACTTAACTTCAATTGTAAAAAAAAAAGAGGAAGAACAGAAATGTCTCTACCAAATATATAAAATGCTCATTTAACCTGTTTTCCTTTTTATCTGGGTATACTTTTTCTATCATTGATGTTCTGAAAAGTTTTAAGTACCAATTAGTGTAATTTTTGCCTCATATCCCACAAACTGGGGTAGGAATTCCCCTCACTTACTACCGAAACAGTAGATAATGTAGAGTAAGAAGCCATTCTATACTTCAGCTAGCTGAAAAATCTTTTAAACAGCACAGAAGTCACTGTCTATAGTGTAAGCATTTGTAAGTCTACAGTGCACACCAGTGGAATATAGTAGTACATGCATTTTTTCCACTATTTTCAGTATAATGTAAAATTGTTTTGTAAATATCCCATCTTATTTAAGTCTTAAATGACCAGAAAAGCCCATTCTTCAGTAATTATAAAGACAGATATAAAATTTTGAGGATGAATTGCAATGAGTATAAACAAGAATGTTTCATTGTACACAAGAGAAAAAGATCATCCTAAAACTTAAAATTTCAACAGCCTTGCTCACTCCAATTCTGCAATTATAAACATCAGGGAAACACACCAAGGATTTGCTATGTCTTCCATAGTCCAAAGACCTAACTAATCAAGCTCAGAAACTTTTTGTGCTTCTCGGACTGTTGGTTAATTGATCTGTAAACTAAACTCTGTCTGACAAAATTGGATACGCCATTCCTGGGGACATCCAACAAACAATGTTATGGATGTCAAAATTTTCGTGTTCTTCAGAAAACTTAGAGATTCCTAGTTTATCCAACAAATTTACTCTAAACTCAAGTATATCTAATGTCAACACCCTTTGTTTACTCAATAGTCTTACAGATGATCTTTGCCTTTCAGGGGATTTTCATGCAAACACAACAATAAATGTAATTTTTTATTGAGTAATTGCTTTCCTGTTTTTAAGATAACAAACTGTTTTACAGGGTTAATGGGAGAAGAAAATTCTTATAACAGAAAAGGAAATTGTCAATTACAACACCAAATACAACTTTCTTTTGTATTTGTTAAATTGGTCTAATTTATGACCCCATAAAGGACAAGTTCAATACTAGCGTCACACAAGGCTGCCTATAAGGCTCATGGTTACTATGAACATAAATTGCCACTTTACTACTTTTTAAAAATTAACTGAATACATTGAAAAGTTATTTGCAATTTCCAAATTGATGCAGAAAGGATAATTTTTTTAAAAACTACGATTATCAAGATCACCAAGTCTTTCCGAGTTTGGTTTGTTCCAAGGAGAGTAAAAGCTCGTCTTTTAACCAAAATAATTAAAGAAAGTAATTAGTTTCTGGAAGCATTAATAATCAAATCTTGGCAGCTGTGAAGTTTCTAACATTCCAGAAAATCTCTCCAACTTCCCAAAGGCTAGAAGAGCTATCCATTCCTAAAAATGATTTAATTTGTAGTGGCACTGTCACTTGCAAACCAAGCACTTTTTTCACATCCACAGTGAGACTGTAAGGCAATCTACCAAAGGAAATAGCAGATTAATTTAGTCAAGGACATGAAAATAATCTAGATGTAATGATTTATCTGCTGTTAATCTAGAAATTCCTTTGTGATTTAATATTACAAGTGTATATTGGAATCGGATTCCATGCTTCGCCTAGTACATCTGCACTTTCCTTTATTTCACTTTCAAATTTTTCTTGTATGGTGTTCCAGCATCAACTTCTCGAATGTAATATATAGTGAGTGATATTCACATACGTGTTGTCAACACACAAGGTTCGGTTTATTTCAGTAGAGAGTTTCCACTTACAAAAAAACCCCCATTAATATAATTTCATTCACATTAGTCAGATTCATCCAGGTCACTGTTTTTCTGTAATTAAAAAATTAGATTTATGTCGTAAATCTCAGAAGATGAACAGAATGCTCAAACTGTCACTCCTGTTAATAATTAAAGCAACTGAGTGTGTTCCCAAGAAAAAAGCAACAAGACATATATGTAGTCATGCACATGCATAAATATTATCTATCAAACTCCAATGAATTCTCAGCAAATTTTTGCTTCCTGTTGTTCTATTCCTGATGACAGTGCCATAAAGCATTACATAAAGAATACATTTCCTAAGCAAAACTATTAACTAAATCTAGACTTCCTCTGTTTTGCACAACTATAACAAGCTAAAATCCTACTTAATGAGCAAGGAGAAAACAAAGAACTAAAATCTGAAGGAACTTAAATATGAGAGACAGATGTTAATTTGTTGCTGTGTATGTTCATCTGTGAAGGAAATTCCATTTACATATGCATCACCTATTAAGTAGAGCTTGAGATTTAATAGACTGCTTGCAATCTTTTCCAGAATATGAAAGGAAACTAATTATTTCCTAACACCAATCCTACAAAACCAGGCATTGTTTTTAAATTACTTTTTGAAGGCTGACCTTCTTTGTGGAAATACATTGTTTTTGGCATCAGAACTCCACCAAGAGTGCCCTACTGAACTATATCAGTCTCCTGACACATCCACCTGTTCTCCCGAGTATTAGGACAAACCTTTATTGCACTTGGAAGGTTCTGTATTCCAAGACCTGACAGCTTCTGTTGACTCCTTTGTCCTTTGTCAGAGCTGCCTCCCATGGGATCCTTCCCAGCAGTTCCCTGACTAAACCAATATCGTGCCCTCCTTAGGTTCAGGGCCTGTACTCTGCTGCTCATCTTTCTTCTTCTAGGACTACCAACACTGCTATTTCAAAGTTACTACAGATGAGGAAATTATTCACCATCACATCCCCAGTTAGTTTCCCTCATATTAGTCAACAGCAGATCCAGCTATGCATCACCACTTGCTGGCCCTTTGAATACCTTCAGCAAGAATTTATTCCTGAGACCTCCTTGAAACCTCTTTGATTGCAGCAGCCACATTGCCTTTCTAGCAGCTGTACTGTTGCCCATGAGAACTAGTGTTTGCAACTCAGAGATCTGAGTTCTTTAAACACTTTGTTTCCTCCTCAGGTGGTCTGCAACAAACTCCTACCACAATAACACCTTACTGGCCTGTCCTCTGATCCTGAGTGACAAGTCTGATTATGCCCCCCATCCTACTGGAGACCTCAAAAGATCTGAGGGCGAATTCCATCCCCTCAACCCTTCCTTGCCAGTGTTCCTGGAAGTCTTTCACTGTACTCAGCTTGCATGAACTTGGCACAGTATTTGAATTGTTCCAACAATTTTGTAGTTCTGCAACCAAATGTGGTAGTTTTGCCTGGCTCAGTTTTTGATAGTGAATAAGGTGGGGTATAGAGATGGCTCCTGCATGTCCTGAGTAAATATTCTGGAAATTTCTTAACCATGTCCAGCAGAGCCAAACAGCTCTAATTATCACTGCTTGTTTCCCAGGATGTGTGCATTTCTTTACCAACACTTGAGTCGATTGTCCCTTCACATTGTTTTATCATTCCTGAAGTCTTTCTTGCTCCTATCAGCCTGTGCCCTGAGCTTTCCAGCTGACCACCACTTCTTCATTTTGCTGTGGTTGGTAATGTCTCATTGCCTCCTTTCCTAGGTCAAAGCTCTCCTCATTACATTACCCAGCTGGTAGGATCAAGGAGATCAAGGACCTGGGTCCCCATGACAAGACCTCAACCCCAGAGCTATGCGATCATTCCCAATATGCCCTCAGGTTCTACCCATGGGGATGAGTAGCAGTGTAGTAGTCTAAGGACTGGACAGACCTTGGCCATCTCTCTGGAATGTTCTGGATCCTGGCCCACAGGAAGCCACATAACCCTCAAAAAAGCAAGTGGGGAACACAGGGGTTTCTATGCCCACAGGAACAAGCCTCCTACTACTGCCACTCACTGCTTCCTCCTGATGTTAATGCATGGTTTGGATTAAAACTGGCGCTGATGCCTCACAAGTCATGGCTTTCTTCTGTTACTTCACTACCGGGTGTTTGAACCTTTTGAACAGCAGATTTGGAAAAAGAGTCATCCTCCAGTTGCTGGAGAACATACGTTTCTAGCCCTCCTACTGTGGGACTCTAGTCACTGTGAAACTTACAGTCTTTGGCTGCCTCTCCTGTGTAGTTCAGACGTTCTTACCTCTGGATCCCTGTGAAGATCCTGTTAATCTCCTCTTTTGCCTTCTCTGATCCTGCACAGCCTCAATTTTTGTCTAGGTCAACAGGAACAACCCATTTCCTCAGCCAGCATACACCTCTTGTTGGCAGGGACACTCTGTTCTGCTCCAGCCTCATGGGAAGGTATCAGGCACTGTCTGCAGCCCAAGGTCTGGGCACCTGCACCCTCCCCCAGCAGCTGCGAGCCGAGCTCTCTGCTGTGCCAGCAGCAGCACTCCCAGCTGGTGGCGGGGACTGTCCCAGGCTGTGCTGCTACAGCTGCTGCTGTGTCTTGTGCTTCCATCAGCATCTTCACAGCCCCCCCTCCCACATGCCAACTGGGCAAGCTGGACAAGCCACTGCTCCCCACAGACACATGATGTGTGCTGGGCCTGCCAGCTGTGCCTGGACTGCTGGCTCTCCCTAAACCAGGAATTACCTCACTTGGATGCAGCTGAGATCTCAGGGGCTCCCCACCACCTCCAAGGATGCCATCTCCCTTCTTGCCAGGCTGACACCCCCACCATGCTCACTCTGGGATCTCAGGGTGGCGGAGTTTCCCTGACCACCCCCATGCCCTACATGAGCCCCTTCTCCCTGAGCACAAGCGCTGCTGGAGCCTGATCACGGATTGCTATACACCAGGGCCACGAGTCTCACCACACATGGGCATGGGACACCAGAAGCTGCCTCCCCTGGCCATTCCCTTCCTGGAAGCCTGTGGAACCACCCCAGTGCCACTTCCATAGCTCACCAGCACCAGTGATGCCATGGCAGCATCCAGTGCTGGGCTCTTCATCAGGTCCCTCCCATCAGGCTACACAGAACAGTAGTTGATAAATGGTGGATTTATCACATTCATAAACCTTGGACACAATTTTACTCTTAGTTACAACACCGGAAATCAGAAGTCTAAATTTTCTTTCATACTTCATGTGATAACAAGGTAGTGTTAACATACCTGTTTCAGACTTTTCAGCTTGGTTTGTCTCAGTTCCTCATATTTCCATTTCCAAAGAAATAATTCATTTTCCATCTTTTCCATTTCTTTCTCCAGAAATACATTCATTCTGAAAAAGCATTTTAAATTTTAGCATTGTACAATTATGAAGCCGACAGCAGACAAATTACTTTGAATTTCCTTTTCATAGCTTGAGTTATATTTTCTTGTTTTTGTCAATGGTATATCTTGATTTTATTAAAAACCTATATTATCATCACATAATTATTCCAAGAGATTTACCAAAAATAGCAGCTAAAGAGAAAACAGAGATTCAGTAGTACAGAATTAAAACTTTAAATGAAGTAAAATCTTGGGATAAACTGAAGAAAATTTGACTTCAGTTAGTGGTTCAGGTCACCTATTTTATGGCAAGTTAGTGAAGATCTTCAAAGAGAAGGTATTACATCACTCGTATTTGGTATAAACAGAAGATTAAACACAGATATACAGGGGAAAATATATGCTATAAAGACACTACAGAACCCAAAATTATTGTTCTTAAATGTTAAAAAACATTATTAAAATATACATATTTCATGTTTCAAAAAATAATTGCTCCTGGAAAAAAATGCTACAAGAATTTTAGGAAGATGGATTATTAAGCTCAGAAGTACTATGCCTGTAGAATAAGAAAAATATTGAAATATGGTGGAAAGAAAATTCTAATACTGACAATTAAAGAATCTGTTGCATGCCATAGTAGTTATTTTCTATTCTAATGGAGACTAATGGGATTTTTCAGACTTTTTATTAAAGATATTATTGCCAGGCTGACTAGAACTATATTTTGAGAATATTTGATTTAAAATTCATCTATTAAAGCAAAGTGTGTTGATGGAATTTGTCTGGGGCATTTCTATGCAGCAGACTGCAGGCTTGCACAGAGAGACCAAGAGTTGCCGCTGACTGGACTGGCTCAGGTCCTGGAAGCAATGTCAGTCACATTAATGGAACAATCAACTTTAGTGAAATATCATCTTGTTTTCTCTTCTTTTATAACTAAAGTGAATGCTCTTGAATCAGGAGCCTCCTTTTTCCGACTAGATTTAGCATATAGCACAGCTTATCTTAGCAAACACCTAGAACTCCCATAACATTACTGTAATAAAATAAACAGCGCTACACACAAAGTAAAATGGAGCAAGATGTATTTCATGCATTTCAACTCAACAGTTTTTCTTCTAAAGTAATGGGATATCTCATTTTAATGATACCATGACTTCATCAACAGTTTTTCTCTTAAAGTAATGAGATATCTCATTGGAATGGTATCATTGCTTCATTGGGGAACTAGGAGAATTATTAAGTGGGACATTTAATACAGCAGAAAGTGAAAGCATGAAAGATGACATCTTAATACTTTGAATAATAGCCTATTGACTGTACTGAATGCAGTGAAAGTCCTCAAAAAAGGTCTCATCTGAAAAGTAAAAGAGGAATGTCCAGTATGCAATGTTTATTTAGAAGACACATGTTGAGGCATAAATAAAAATCAAATTGGTCCACAGAGGGGTTGAGGTTGAGAGGGACCTCCGGAGGTCATCTGGGGCAAACCCTGTGCTGAAGCAGGGTAGCCTAGAACTGTTTGCACAGGTCCATGTCCAGATGGCTTTTGAATGTCTCGAAGGATGCAGACTCAACAACCTTTCTGGGAATCCGGTGCCAGAGTTCAGTGATCCACACACTAAAAAAAAGGATTTCTTGGTGTTGAGGCAGAGCCTTTTGTATCCATTGTCTATGTCCACCCAGCCAGCCTTAAGCAGTTCCTCTGATATTTTCAACTAGCAGTGGAGTTTGTGGGCTTTCGTTTTTAGAGGAAATAAACACTTTTAAGTTCCAAACAGAACAAATTACGATCTTAAAACTAGGAGACATTTAGATGAGAACACTGATCCAAAAGATGACAAAAGATAGCTATTTTAGGCAAATGATTATGCAAAATGTTGAGAAACTCGTAAGGTTTGTAATTTCCATTCATGGCAATGGTACCTCATATATGTAATTGATATGAGCCATTAGTGCCTAGCAGAGGATGTTGGTGTGTGATTTTACATTGCAAACCCAATCCTGATATTTTTTGAAAGTTAAGACATAAACTTTCATCTCTTTTTCTATTTTTTTTTAGACCTCCTTTCTTTTCGTCCTTTGCAAAGCCTGATCTGTGTGCATAAGGCTATGACAGCATTACTGGTGATAACTCTAGACAGAGTGCAATAAGCATAAGTCTTCTCAGGGTGAAGAAGAAAAACATCTTATGGAAAGATTAGTTAGGAAACCAAGAAGGTTACCAATCAGGTAACTATTAGGTAACTTACTTAGGGGCAAGTCCAAACGTTGGATTTGCATAAGCTAACTTTAAAAAAAATGCGAAGTGCTGCATGTAAACCAGAAAACTGCTGAGAAGTCCTCTGCTGTATGAGTAGGACCATACTGACTGCCAAAGTTACCTTCGGCCTTGGGGTTCAAGCTATCTATGATCTGTTTGCTTTTGATGCAGCACAGCTGTATGTCCTTGGCTCAAGTTCACTGAGAAAATTGCTAAGTTGTGAGAAAGAAGCTGTGAGAATGTACTGAAGCTAGAGCTATGGAAGATAAGGGAAGTAAAAATGCAAACAGGGGCGAGATTTTTTGGATAGTTATTATTAGCAACTCCAGAATCTAGGAGCAAAAATATTGACATGAGCAAGAATAAAACCTAAGAGAGAAAACTGGAAATCAGAAGATGGAAATTCAGCAAAATCAGTCAGCTCCGCTAAGCAGTGGAGACCAGCCCTTTCTGAGCTAGCAGGTGACAGCCTGCCCAACAAAGATTCATCAGCTCTCTCAAGAGACTGGTGACAATGATAATGCTTATCCTAGTATTCTACTATTCTATCTATTTCCTGTGTGCACTGCTAGATGTAGCTGCTTCATACTTAGAAGTTGCATATATTCTGCTTATGTAACATGTCTGCATGCAGGAAATGTTGCCCTCATGGAGAGGGATTTGTTATATCAATCCCTGTTATGTGGAAATCACAGCTCTGTGCACATCTGCTGCCTGAGGCTGGCATTGTCACACGTCACACGTCATAGGTGTGCCCCAGCTCTTACGTGTCAGTAAATTTATCGCCTTATACCACAGTCAGGATATATCTGGGTATAAACGGCAAAATCTGTGTCTCTGAAGTACAGCTACAAATTGGCTAGAGAGGCATGGGAGCAATCAAAACCTATAAAAGTTTTGCCTGAGAAGTGACTAAAGATGAGTTGAAAAATCATCCATTTTCTAAAAGAAAATTATTATATATGTATGTATACCGTGATTGCTGTTGAAAGACGAAGTACCTAGGCTCCAAATATTTCAGCCTGAGGAAAATGGATATGTGAGGCATCAGTTTCCTCACTCACACATATATTTTCTTTCACAGAGAAGCTAAACACTTTTTAAGGAACGAGAGCATGCTTCTGGTCATCTTCTGCTATAGGATTCAGCTAATGAATTATTGTATGCTTTCAACAGCTATGTAATTCTTATAACAAAACACACTAATTATTGAATTGAAAGGAATTTTTTTGTTTGTTTGTTTCTTGGGGTTTTTTTGTTGTTTTTTTTGGGTTTTGTCGTTGTTTTGGTTTTTTGGTTTTTTGAGTTTTTTGTTTTGGTTTGGGGTTTTTTTGTTTTGTTTGTTTTGTTTTTTATTTTTCTTGTTTGTTTTATTGTTTTGGTTTTTAGGTTCTTTTTTTAGTTTTTTACCTCAGACTTGTACTATCTACAGGACAATTATGAAATAAACTGACAGGAAGGAAATTCTTCAGCAGAGTTTACCATGACAGAGTCTCTGAACTGAAAGTGTTGAATACATTTTAAATAGACACAGAATTTTCTTCCTTTTGATTTCGTAATTAACTTGAACTGATTTTGAAGTTACAGTCACATAGTGCCTGAAGTCTGTACTACATCATCATACATCACATACTGTATGTTTCCTTGGTGAAATTCAGTCTTTCTCAATATTGACCATCTATACAACATAAGACTTCTTTTAGGCCACCAAAATGTACATGTGAGGTAAATATGATATGATGCAATAGAAGTGTTCCTCACTCTGTTATCTGCTTTTAACACAGATTTAGCTACAAGTGAAGAGGTTAAGATTCACAGTATTTTGCAGCTGATTGATATATTTTGAATTAAAACCAGCTTTTGTCATTCTGCAGTTGGACTCTTTCAAAGTCTGCTAGTAGAGTATATGAAAATTTGTTATCATGCACAAAGCACTCCAATCACTGAATATAACACACATTAGATATATCTGCATTGATATCAAATCGCTAATAAGTACATATTTGTATGGAACACATCTTATTTAAATGAAAGGCAAGCCAAAGAAAACAATAAACACACTATGCTAAATTCTCCCTCTAAATTCTTATTACTGTCTTGTGAATAGCAATAAATAAAGCGTAACACATATGAGCTATAAATGCAAAAATCACTATATCTATTTTAGAAACTGTCTTAAACCCCTCAATGAGAATTCCACAGGTAGGTTGTGTTTTGCACTTACTCTCTCTCCTTCTGTAAGATTTTCTTCATCTCAGCCAAATGCAAATTTAGGACTGAAACATGTATTAAATCATTCTCTCTTGTTTTAGCTGGAGTGCCCAAACTCATTTTAGGTTCCTCCAAAAGGATGTTGGGAAGTCCATTGGTAAGGAAATCAGGAGGCTTTGGGGTGAATTTTTTATTTTCATTGCTTTGATCTTTGTTTACATCCTGAGAAAACAAAAATATGAAATCTGAGAAAAATGTAAGTGAAAGAAAAAGTCTAACATAGTTCTGCAGGACCTACCAAGGCTCTTCTTGATATTTAAGGAACATAGCAGAAAAAAAGGAAATAGATAATATCTTATGAAGTTTGACTGCATATGGGTAGAAGGTGCAAACAAAATCATTATATTTGAATCTCTGTAATTTTGTGATATCTCACACTTTATGTTATTACAAGCTTCATACCCCAAATATTTCTCATGTGTCTTTACAAAGGAAATACATTCCATTTATCTTTTGTTGGTTATAACTATGGTGAAGACAGAATACTGGAACTAAGAAAACCAGGAATGCAATTTGTCCATATAAATAATGTATTGACAAACTACATTAGGAACTCTTAAACTTTTATTGTAAACTCTGTTGAAGCAGGTTTACAAGGCTTATACAAGTTTTTCATAAGGAACAAAGTGTAGATATCTGTTTTGAAGATACATGTTTTACATGCAAAATATAAGTAAAACCAATATCAATTAAGGGAACTAATTAAAAATAAAAAACACTTTTGTGAGGAAGACTGAATGTCTCTCTTATAAACAAATTTCCTTTAGAAATGCATTTGCTTTACCACATCTGAGGAATTTTGTTTAAAAGCCAATCTCATTTTAACAGATTACTGACAGTCCTCTTTCACACCACTCTGTTCTTTTGAGTTTTTAGAGGAATGCCCAAAATTTACATCAGAAAATATTAGAAATGTTTCCCATTCACATATAAAGTTTCAGTTTTCAAGTAGAAATTATTTCATGGCGAGGAGAAATAGTTAAAGTATATTTTATGGTATTTCCTTCCAATGACACATTTGCCTGCCTGAAAATACGAAAGGCATGCTTTTTTGGCAAAATTTATTCTCGCTACTAACACCTTTTTTTTTTTTCAGATTTCACAGGAATATAATATCGTCAATACACACTACAGAGCAAAATTTCTTAACAGAATATATTCAGATCTAAGATCTTGGCAATTTCCCCTGAATTGAAGTAAAAAATTTCCTACTTTCTGCAAAGCAGAGAAAAACTTTTTCCTGCAATGTATGAAAAAATTACCTATATCTACAATGACTGCCATTTATCAGACAGCAAATACATTTTTTACATTCTGCTGTTTATGAAGACTATAGAGTGCATGCCAAGGCACAGGATTAAATGTAGTTAAACATGAACAAATACTTCAATTTCTGATGAATCAAAGTGGATCTCTTGTCAGAGCTAGGAGCTGTTTAAACAATGCTGACACTTGATTGTTTAATTCTATGTCATAACTTAATTGCTCTCCTCATCAAACAAAAAGTCTTGCAAATTTGAAAAAGGATTTGCCTCACCTCTTCCCATGCTTTTCAAATTCAGGGAGAATTAAATTACTTTATTTTAGAAGCTAAGAACCTAATCTGCTTTTTTGGAGGGGAAAAATATTGTAAGTAGACAAAACATGGTTAATTCAGATAAGAGAGGTAATCTGTTCCTGTAAAACATGAGAGAGAATCAAAACAATACTCTAAATTATTGGATAGAACAGTCTGCTTCTGTTACTTAGATGTCTAGTCATAGTGCAAGGGTATGAATTGTTTTCTTTATTTTTCTTTATTAGGAATATTTAGATGACAGGGTGGGGGGGGTTTGTTAGTGAATGGATCAGGCAGCATTTTTGTCAAAATGCTTGAAAAATCCATTTCTACATACACATCCATACTTTGCCACTTTCTCATGAACCAGAAAAAAGATTCCACATTCTTCACCTTTCTGTCTTCTGCCCCAGGAATTTTGATGATTTTGCTCAGTTCTTTCACAGGTTCTGGTTCCAGAAATGTTAACAGGTTTTGGTCTTTTTTAATGTAATATATTTCTGAGCAACTGCATTGAGTTTTCCATGCAGTTACATTATCTAAGTTTTCCTTCTCACTTACTAAATCCTGATTTTTTTTTTTAAGCATACTTAGCTCTTTTATGGCACTGTCTAACTTGATTCTTAATTGTCTTGCTTCCTCTCTTGCTTTATTTCTTTCTCCTCTAACTTTGCTCCATTTCTCCCTCCAATTAGCGGTGCAATCTGACCACCAGCGCATGGTCTTCTCCATTTGGGCAGCTCTGGCTTTGACTTCTTCCAGTTCCTGAATTTTCACTGCTTCAAAAATTTCCCAATCGCTGCTGTAATTCATATGCATATGCTCATAATGAGGTGAATATGGGTAGAAACTTTGAGATGGAAGATTTGAATGAGACAGATGGTCACCTGGCTGGCAACCTCTGTCTAATTTATAAGGTTGTCTTGGTTGGGTCCCAAAAACCTCTGTCTCTTCCATTCTTTTCTGAACGGAGTATAAATTCACGTTTTGAGTCATCATCTAATTTCACTCCTAAAAAAGACAAATACAGAAAATAATTAAGCTTTAATCAATTTAATTGTTTGAATAACCTCCAACAGTAGGGCTTTTTACTGCTGTCATAGTGAGTTAATGATGCTGCTCATGTTTTAGAAATGTGTTTTATCAACAAGTAATAGTTATTCAAATACCTTTAGCACTTTTTCAGTACAACATAAACAGACATACCTATTACTAGGTTAGGATTTCCTTGCAAAGGAAGAGTAATGAAATAGTCATAGGTCTCTCAAAAATGTTTGAGTCTAAAGAAAACAGACAAAAGCTTTCTTCCTGCAAGACAATATTAAATTCAATTAATATATATTTTAATTATATAATAAGAGAAAGTTACTTGTCTTGAACTACAATCACAAATCTCTTGTCTTCTTTCCCAAACTATGGAGTTTCATACTAGGTAAAACTTACCTTACAATTTGTATAGCTATTAAAAAAAAAAAAAAAAAATCAAAACCCCTGTGACCTTTTTTTCATGAGAAAAATCAAGCATTTTTTATAGGGAGTTTATTCTGCTGTCTGCATTCCAGAAGACTTCCAGGTAGTATATTATATCATTCTTGAAAACGTAGCATTATCGTACTGTACTGTACAGCCTACATTGTAGTGATATGACTCAGCTAGTAAATCTTGTTGCATTCTTTTTCATTATTTATCTTTTCATTATTTATTAGTTATTTGGCCCAGAAGGAAAATGGTTTCTCAGAAATTGCTTTCCTATCCCAGTGCTGAGAACATGCTAATGTGGACAGCCTGTAGAGACTAGCCACTTACACCTCCTTGATTTTTTTCCTCTTGGTTATGTTAAAAACAAAGCAGACCAACTAACAAAACAAACAAACAAAAGACAGACAAATAAACAAACTTTAAAACCTTGCTACTTCAATAGAAAACTAAGTTGTTTGAAGTAAAAAAGAAATTGTTTTTATAGTGCAATATCCATTTGTAAAAAACCACATTTTTATGTTATAGTAATTAGTGCTAACACCTGCGTTTGAAATGCAGAAGGCCAATGCTGCAAACAAAATACTGAAGAGTAGATAGTTTTGGCATTATGATTCTGTTATGTTTCATTTCAACTGAATAGAAGTTTTTGCAGATTTTGTTCTGGTTTTCCAGCTGTTTTCAATTTTTTCATGATTTTCAGGACATTTATTTGCCATTTGTTAGAAGCTTATGGAGCACTGTTGTAGTGGAGTACGGATTTGAGAGGAGGAAAAGGACAATGAGGACTCCCAGTTCCCTTCATTATCACTGTCTGTTGTAGTCCCATCGAGCCCCACAACAACACTACACAGATGTAGCAGAGCTGCTGCCAAAGCTTCATCAAGGTTGAGTCTTTCTTGTTTCTTGACTTACTTCCAGCAATTTAATTTGAATAAGCCTTATCCATAATACAGAGACATTGCCACCCACAAACTTGTGTGAGGCCCAGTAGAGCCAAAGTAACCAAATATTAAACTCTTGCATTAAATAGTTAATTTAAGGTCTGGGTTGGGGCAATGCCTTTGTTGCCTAAAGCTTTAATTAAAAACCCAGCCAACCATAACCACAGTAAATTTTTAATACATAATAATATATGTAAAACATATTACATAATGTAATAAATATTTTACAAAATAGTTGAAACTTTTTGATTTTTAAATAGTACAATAACTTTTTCTTGCATTTTTTGTGTTTGTCTCAAACTAGTAGATATCTACAGAAACATTTATTACACTTTTCATAATCAGTAGGTTTTCTCAGTGAATTTTGCCAGCATCTTTGAATATTCATTAAAAGAAGGACAACTTGGGGAATGTACGGTTTACAAATCTTAAATGATGGAGAAATCAATATTTTTCTTTGACTGAAAATTTGAAAGACTTGAGAGATATTAATGAATCAGAATAACCTGTTGCTGATGTTTCATTACATGTTTGAGGTGTCTTTGTCATTTGACATTCAGTAGTATTTCCAAAGGTGGAGAAATGTTAAGATCACACATCACAGGATACTGAAAAAAGAGTCAGTGGACGTGAATTCTTGCTCCCCTCCACTGTGATGGCTCAAGTGTTCTTGAGGCTGGGACACTGACAGTCAGAACTAACTTACAGCTTTAATAATTGAAGTAGGCTTGTACAGTAAGCTAGGTAGAGGTCTCTTAGCCTTCTAATAGTGTTATGATAGGCTGAAGTTTGACTGCACTTTTCAGCATGGATAGATGATCCCAAACCTGTACCTAAAATTCAAAAAAATTAAGAATTAAAATAAGTTTTTCCTCCTCCAGAAAACAGAAGTGCTGGCTCACTCCAAGGTGGTAAGAAAAAGGAGGTATTTCTATTTGTCTTTTCAGAAAATCTAGTCAAGAAAGGTTTTTTAGATATCCCCTTTATGACGGCAAGAGGTAGAACAATATCATTTTTTTCATTAAAAGATACAGATCTCAACACAATCCATTTCAATGGATGGCTGACTCAGGATAAAAGCAAAAAATAATAGAAATATTTGTTGTCTAAGTGAAACAGGAATTTTATTACAAGTATGAAATTTGAAGTTTTGTGCTTGTATACATTTTTAAAGAAGTAGACTAAAATATTAGTTTGAAAGGAAGCAAATATTTAAAAATTAAGAAAATGTGTTGATTATTGTAAAAGTTCTGAAACTGTCAAAAATCTCACAGTTCCAAAGGGACAATTAGGAGGGACTTATTTTATCTTATTTACAGTTCATATCTATCTACCCTTTCATGTTCTCAAAAACACTGCACTGGTGAAATAATAATAAAAACAAGTCCATCAGTCCAACTAAAGACTGTTGTGGTACTGAATCTATTGATACTGAATCTTAAATCATCCCTGTAGTTATAGTGATACTTTAAAAAAAAAAGATTAAAATTCTCTTTTCTGGTGTATGACCACCTCGTAGAAAACATCATGGATCCACACTGAACTCCAAAAACTTTCATCTATAAAGTATCTATATATTTATATATATTCCAGGGAGAACAAGAATAATTTCTAACTTGTATGTTAAAGATAATTAAAAGAAGAAAGTTTCATGTTAATTTTGTCAGACACAGATCTCTAAACATCAGAAATTTCACATGTCTAAAATTGAAAAAAAAAAATACTATGTGCAGCTAGTTTTAAAGTTGCTAGCTCGAATTTGCAGCAACAGACTAGCTGGCGCAGCATACGGAGCTCAGGCAGCATAATTACTTAACAAAAGACAATTGGATGGAAAGACAAAATGAAGTTAGAGAATTGGATGAAAGTGGGGGTTTTCTGGTCAGCAAAGCCTTCTGATAGTTCCACTTTTAACAACTAAGGGATAAGAAGGAACACAAAATCCTTTTAGATTTGTTTCCTTAATGGAATAATTTAAAATATGTATGAACACAATATATAAAGCAATAATCATTGTATCATGTGAGCAGGGTGAGAACAGCATGTGTGATGACAGCATGAGTGAAGATGGTTCTCAGAGGGAAAAAAAAGGCACAAGCATTTGGTGAACATGACAAGGAACACAGGTCCAAACCATATTTCATTATATTGCAGATTTTCCTATTTACCTAATGGTCCTGAACACCGGCAAGAAAGAGCTCTTGATTTATTATTGCCAGCTATTGTTTTAGGTAAACAGCAGTGTATTAACGCTTAGTGGCACAAAGTGGTTTAACGAAATCACCAGGAAAGAAAAGAATTACTGCACTTTCCCATGTTAATACCTGTTCACTGAACTCAGCTTTTTCAGTCTGTTCAGTAGCTAGGGCAGTGCTTGAGGATACAATTTCAGCATCCTTTTGCTAACTGTATGATTTAACTTTTAGTTATATGTCTCTTAATTATTAAGACTTCAGCCAAACTTTTTTTAAAGGTATTCTGTCTTTACAGAAAACGTCTGCTACAGATTAAGCCAGTTAATTTTCTTTTGCCTAATCTGTAAATTTAATCAGACAAAATGAACCATAGACCTGCACATGTTCTTTTGTAAGTGTTACTGGAAAGTCAGAACTTTCCATGGTATTGCTGCAGTTCACCATTCAATCAACAAACCCTGACAAATGCTTAGAGAAAATGGATGGGGATGGTGGGATCATTATGGGAAGAATATAGGCAGTGATTTAACTCACTCCCTGAAAATGTGGCTCTTTACTAAGGGCTGTTAACTACTGAGCTATCAACTCAAGAAGAGGAGATCAAATTTTGTGTGTCTGTTCCTGTTGTAAAGCTGGTTTTAATTAGTAATCCTTAGGGGTTCCACTGGTGGCTAGATGAAAAAATATTGTTAAGTAAATGATTGAAATATATGCCGGGAAAAAACACGACACTGGAAAGTGATTTAATATATCTCAGTCTAAGAACATATCCATTAAAGATGTATCTAGTTACCAAAATGCTAAAAACCCTGGCAACATAGAGCCAGGTGGCTGAGCATTTGGGTAGAAAAAATTATAGCACAAAACTCTGAGGCAGAACAAGTACCTGGTTACAGGAATGTCTCAGACACACTGGGACATAGGATTTATTTCAACACATTATGAGGAGAGGATGTCCAGTGGTAAAAGCCCTGGTGAAGTAAATTGTATATTCCTGTCATTTTTGTCAAACAACAATACATCACATCACCAACAGCCTACCACCTTCATGAAAGGTAAGTTAACCTGGGAAACTTCTCATGTACATTATAAGAAACACCTGAGGAGTGGAAAGGAATCCTTTCAGGAGCAGAAATAGTGGCATTTGGAATGTGTTCCCTGCCAAAGCTATCACTGGTCTCACAGCTGTTACTTCTTTTAGCCAGTGGTTTGCTCCTTTTCCCTTCTCCAGAGAAACACAGATTTAGCATCAAAAACATTTTAAGAATAAAGTAGGACAAGCTTGGTTTGGTTCAAATCTTGTACAATGGACTTTCCAGCTACAGTATCAACCTCAAATGGTGCAGTAGATCGATGGAATAAACTGCAAAACCAGCACCTACAATATACTGTATTGTATAAGATAATACTGTATGTGGGGATCCTGTCTGTGGAAACTTGTAAGTTGGCTACACAAGTGACAAACCCCTACAAGAAGAACCACAGACAAGGAATTCATATCAGTAGCTGCCCAAATCCTGTTCAAACAGAAGTAAAACCCTCTGAAGTCCATAAAATGAGATTGCAGTTAAATATCCAACTCAGGAGTTATCTGTGTGCCTCGCCTTTACAATGAAAAAGGGAACAAGTCAACAACACCTGAGGTTTGGATTATGTCCAAGACCTGAGTGTCTTCTGGCAGAAAATGTAACCCTACTGCATTACCATGGCAACACTGATAATTGGAACCTATACCAAGAACTTCTCTATAACCGATCCTGCATTTTTAACATTGCCCATGGAACAACTCAGGTATTGCAGATCCATGATAAACCAACTTTGAAACTAGTTACAGAAGAAATATCATCTGTACCATTACAAGGTTGAGTACTGACAGTGGGCGATAATGTTACATTAACACTAAGATCTGGAGTTAACCTGAATTTACCTCTATAAAACAACACTGGACATGAAGATGTACGTGGCCGTGACAACAAAATAGTGAAAGTGGTACTACAGGAATGTAGGGAAACTAAGCATACAGTAGTGGCCCAGAATAATTACAGCAAATGCATATAATGAGAAAATATATGGCATTTTTTTAACAAACACTCCTAATAATTACTGTGCAAGCCAATATAAATGGACAAAATAAAGCTACCATTTGTTCATGATTGTGTATCTTAAAAAACAAACCAAACTACTTCTTAATAAAACTGTCCTTCACCCAATGCAATTGCATCATGTACAAGAGCCTATGATTATGGCTTTTTAAAATAATTTAAAATTTAAAATTTAATGTCAATGAACAGATATTGAACATAGCCAATGTATATACTCCTGCATGGAATGAACCTGGTACTGACTGTAGTGACCATCGCTGTGATGGTGGCTGCAAAGTCATTGGCCAATAGGACATGGATGTAAAAGGGATATTATTCAAACTATTGGGTGAAATTGGTCTATGAATTGAGTTAATTTGATACTAAAATCCTAGCAAATAAACTTCTCAGTATTACAAGACATTGAAGCTAGGACAACCAGAATGACCTGGAAAATTCTTAGAGGAAAGAAAAGTAAAAATATGATAATAATGAACAGCTGGCCCTGAAGTCTGATACACACGGCAAGCAGTGCCAGTGTGGGCAGTCAATGTGAGAGCAGCCTTAACACAGATAAGGGCTGATATCACCTCCAGCCAAATCTCCTGCATCTTCAAAAAGGAACTACCTGGCAGTTTCTTCAGGTTATGCTAACTCATGGAAGTGCTACAGGCCAAACTTCTGGGCTGGAAAGTGTAATGCCTAAGCTTACCCCCAAGCTTTTGTAGCAAATCCAACAGTAAGCTGACTGATGAGGCTTTTGTGCTTGTCAGCGTAGCGTGAGGGACATTCACTCCATGACAGAGGGGAAAGAATGAGCACTGGCATCGACAGCTTGGCAATTAGTTTGTTCGTACAGAAAATATGATTTAGAGAACTTGTAAATTAGAGAGCTGGTGAATTAGGGGAATAATGAATTAGTGAGTTCACATATTGGACTAGTCTAAACAAAGATGATTCCGCCATTGTTTGATGCCTTTATGTTTTGCTGGTGGTTTTTGAGGCAGAGGATTCATAATTTTTTTTTTTTTAATGAGCTCATAAGCTCATAAAATAAAGTTTAATTCACAAAGTACACTGTGCTGTAAATTTGAGAGTTCCAAACACACCATGACATCATATGCAGATTATCATACTTCATAAAAATTAAAAGATAGTGATTTCAAGACTTTTTAGCGCACAGCCAAAGATGATTCTGTTTATTTTTTTTCCACAGCTATAAAACAATATTAACAATATTAAACCATATGGTATATTTTTAAGCTGTTTCCAAACATTGTATTCCTTACATGTGTCATAACTAAAAATCAGCCAAAATATGGCCTGCAGAAACAAAAATGTAAATTGTTTACTTCCGATTACGAGCTATGTGATTTTTTTTCCTTCCTATTTATACTTCTTTAGTTTCCTTTTAACATAAAAATATCAGTACAATCAATATACTTTATTTCCAAAACCTGTTTTATTTCCTTTTCATGTCCAGTAACTAAAAACCGTCCTGCTATTGAAAACAATAAAATATAAAGTTATGTTTTTAACTTCAAAAAGAGAAGTGTTTATGGGTTTGTCAGGTTTTTGTTTCAGTGAGATGGTGGCGTTATTGTTTTGTGCTCCTTTGTCCAATCACAAAATCTTAAAAGTACCTGAAAAACCCTGGTTTTCTTAACACATCAGTTTGGATAGTATGATGTATTTAGGTTCTCTTTGAGATAAAATGAAATCACAGTGGATATTCATTAATGTCCTGATACATAAGACTAAAATCATTCAACCTTTTCTTCCTTCTATACCATATCATCAGACTGAATTTTTTAAGTGCAAGAGACAGCGTCAGGCCTAAATGTTAGTTTCCAAGTTCTTTAATTTTCAAAGTTCTAAAGGACAGGATAAAAACTGAAATGCTTTGCCAAAAAAAGAAAAAAAAAGAACTGGAGAGAACAAACCCAAAATATTTAGACTGTTTTAAGAGAAAACAGTAAAGAGAGAAGCAATGAGTAGTCTTCTACATTTCTTATAAGTTGACCAAATTTACAGTCTTGGAAACACAATAATATCATGACTTTCCTCATTACTTATTTGCGGTATAAACACCTTTTCCTTGAAAACAAATGAATAAATTTAATCTCAGGAGACACCAAAAAATTCCAGAGGCAGAAAAGGAGTAGGACCAAATGAAATTAAGCCCTTGATATTAGAATCTATGCAAAACTGGAGTCAGATCCCACTTCTGAGTTGACCAATACTAGATGATGAGATGAAATAATATGGCAGAGGGAGAAGGCAAAAGCAGAGGCCCAAGTTTCAACTTGGGCCCCTATTAAAAAATCCATAAAGTTTGCTAACTACCTATCAGGCATAAAATGTTAAAAAGTAGCGAGTAACTTCAGGAAAATCATAGTTCTGCAGGAAAAATTGCATTTTACTACCATACAAAACATTGTGACAGACAAAGCATTTCTGAAGTACCCCCAGAAAGCGTGTTATTGTATTAGTTGTCCATTTATAGCTAAATTCCCAGAAGAGGTAAAGGGTGAGCACAGCAAAGGCAGCAACTGAAAGGCGATAAACCACAGAGGCAGTAGTATGTGAAAGGAGGACTCAGAAATGACTAAACATTTTTTTCTGTTTCAGTAGACTACCCAGAAACCAAAGGAAAATGAAGCACTCACCATAATGCTGAAATAAGGATTTTACACTATGCAACAGGATTAAGTGTACTGCTCCTTGATATTCCAGTATCCATTGTAATAACCAAAATTCTCTGACTCCAGAGGAGGAATCCTTTCTATTATTAACAGTAGTTTGCTTCTCCTGAAGGTTTTAATAATTCACATGAAGACATGTAGGGTAAAATTGCATATATATAATTTATGTCTTCAAAAAAGAAACATGAAGTAGCCCTAAGTGGCCCTCAGGTTGGCCATGCCAGTCACATTGCCAGTTTCTCCTCATTTGCTATCCTTTTCCACAACCTGTTTCAATCTTTTGAAATAAGATTTACAATTCCAGGTGTAAATTGTCCCACTCATTTTAGAGAAAATAAAATCTCTAGTGTGACGAAAGTTCTTGTGAAACAAAGGCATGCTATATAGAAGTCCTAAAAATGATGTTCTGAGCAAGGGGGGAGGATTAGATGAACTCAGAGGTCCCCCCTAACATGATCCTCTGAGCAGTGTGATTTTTGAGGATCTCTACAAGGCTGTTTATCCCAGTTTTAACAACATTGCCATGACATCCAGGAAAAGTAAAAAAATTAAGGTCACAAATAGTGAATCTTAGAAAATGTAGCTTTTAGCCAAATGGATCACAAAACACCATGTAAGTAGGGAAGAGCCACAAGAAATAAGCCCATTTTGTGGCAACACTGAACTGCCTCAAAAGCAGCAATTCTGCACTGTTGTGAAGAACCAGCTGTAAGGCACATGGGAAAAGAAGGAAGGCTTTATCCCCCAAATCAATTCTGCCAACAGAAACTGCAAATATGAGAGCACTATCTATGAAAGGAAGGGGTGAACAAGATAATCAAGAATTCCCAGATACTTCCCAGGCTGAAGGTCAGTTCTAAGCACAGGTAGAAACAATCCAGAAAAAATATGCCTGTAACAGCAACAATTAGTGTCTTGCAGGAAAGATTTACTTGTTCATGAAGTTTCACAAAATTTTATATTCAGATTGATGATTTTATTGAAATGATTCCTTATACCATGATTCGTTTAACCATGAGGTATTATACATTTTTCTCAATGTGTGAGTTGCTTCTGTAAAATATAGTGAAACTTTCTATGCCAATAGGAGAATTTGACCACAAGACAGGTAAAGCTGACATGGCTAAAAGCTTTTAAGAACTTAGTGGTTATTTCTTTCCACAGAATAAAAACACCTCTAGGTAAAGAGAATTTGTTTTATTAAGTTACACTAAGACAAAAGGTGCCAATAATTAAAAGCAGTAATTTAGGACAAGAATTTTTTCACAGCATATTTTACATTATTGTTGCTGGAGGAGGGGGAGTGGTCTTAAGGGTTTTTGCTCAAAATGAAATGGTGTAATTCTCTCTGGAAAAAGATGCACCAGAAAATGACCTGGTCTACTTCACTGCGGTCCTATGTACTGTTTTCCTTTTTTTTCTTTTACCATTCATGTCTAAATACCCATTTTAAAGTAAAATCCTCTTCAGTGCTTCAATTGTTTTTTTTTAAAACGCATGTGTATAATATATCTTGTATAATATTATACAGACTATGTACATACTGTACATACTATATATACATACTGTAAACATATGCATTCATAAAAAAGACAACTTGGAAGGTAGTCACAGATTACAATAAATTTAAAGACTAAACAAACGTAACTCTTTCTTTCTTTCTTTCCTCTTTTTTTTTTTTTTTTTTTTTTTGGCTGCCACTTTTAATAAACTCTAAACAGTTTGGATACTGTTTCTTCAGATGAGAACCAGAATTATATACTTACTCTGATTTAGGTCTACTGGTTAATACAAGTGATTACATATCATTGCAATATCTTTCAAAGTCTTTTACAGCAACAAGCTGATGTTTCTTCACATCTTTGAAGTTGTATTCAAATCCTTAGGGTTAAATATGGGTAACATAAATATTTGTGCATAGAGATGTTGTCATTTACTACCCATAAGGCCAAAAGAAGCTCTGAAGTACTGCTTTAAATATAATTTACAGTAACTTCCTTTCTCCAAGAATATTTTGTTTGATTACAAACCTTCATAGTATTTTACCCATAATTTTTATACATTTGAGTCTGTAGTATTGATACTCATTCCTCAGTCACTACACTTGAAAAAGTATATTGTATAATCAGATCATGCAGGGAGGGAAGGGAGTGCGTGTGAAACCAACAACTTTCCCAGACAGTCTCAAAAAGAACTAATTCTTAGGAAGAAGTTAACTAAGCATAATCCCACTAAATTTGGTAGCTGTAGCTTTTGAGACAGTTTGCTTGGCTAGCTCTCCTTTGAGATTTGACTATCACTTTTTATTAGGACATGATCAATGAAAAAAAGGGGCAAAATAAGGTAGCTAGGAAAAGTATGAACTGTCAAAGTTTTAGATCCTTTCAGAGTAAATGACATACAAACAGGTTTACCAAACCTAGTGTAAACTTCTGAGTTAAACATGTAGCCAACTCCCCTAAATTTTAATCTAACCTCATTGATTCTGTGTGGAGATTGGTGATCTCCATGGAATATATTGTCTGAATTATTATTAGGAAAGGCAGGTTATGAATCAGAATATTAATAATAACTTCAATTGACAACAGATTAAGAGTGTATTTAAAATAATGGTTAATACATACAAATTAATTCATATCTGTTAAACATCTGGTCTAATAGATATCTTCTGAATAGCATAGAGAGATTTTTTTAGAACAATAGTAATCTGTTGTTCAAAGTTAAAACAGGTAATTGCTTCAGAAGAATAGGATTCACATTAGTTAATACTAGTTCTCTACACTGAAACACTATATTTTTTTAATGCTTATGGCTAAAGATACAAGAGAACTCTTCCTGTGATTTACAGAAGCACCTACAGGCATCTTGTTCTTCAGGCACAATGAAATTTGCTCTTAATCACATTGAAATGTTATCTGGGTTTTTGTTTTGTTTTTTTTTTTTTTGTTTGGTTTGTTTTTCAGCAGTTCCACGGCTAAGACTAAGAATAACCAAGTGCATGAGTCTTCCTCCACTGTTTCCACAGAAGGCAGAGTAAGTTAGTTTCAGTGAGTATTTGTTGTGACAAACATTTTTTAACCCACATTGAAATGAGCTACAGTACTAATGGGGTCATAAGCCCCTTTACTGGGAACGAGGAGAATGAGCAGGGAGCTACTTACACCACTCAGCTCAGTTGTAAGAGAACCAATTGTCAGTCAACAACGGAGAATCTCAAAAGGCTCAGCTCGATCTGAGCTGTCAGTGTGTTATTACAGTACATGAGCACAGCCACTGCACACATGCACTGTCTTGCTTATACTGACAGGCAGCCCTTTCACATGACACACAGGAGTATCTGCCATGGATTTCTTCTGAACCTGTCAGAAAGAGGGAAGACTACAGAAATGTAGGGAAATAATACCCAATCTATACATCATCCACAAGGTTAGGTCTGCCTTTGAGTACGTAATTCATAATTGGTCTTAGAAGTCTTTAAAATTTATAAGCATTAAAGTGGGTTGTAAGTTAAAACTCAAAGAAGACAAGAAAACTAAAAACATCTCATTTGGCTGGTGATTTTCATCCAAGGCATTAGTTAAACAATGTAAGATGTATGAAAGATAAATATTTGCAAGTAAGCTATAAATAAGCTTACAGCACACTATTCAGACCAAAGACCATTGTATGATGTCGAATTCCCAAGAGTAAAATTCCTTTCTCAGCAATTGATAATATTAGTGTTCTACTATTTAATGTTTCATTTACTTATGTTTAAAAGCCAAATTCACCTCTTTGTGAGAGCCACTGTAACTTCTTATTGCACGTAGTTGAGAGAGGCTCAACCACTCCCAAATGCAACTGAGGACTACACAGATCTGTGGGATTTTTACCACATTTTTCAGACTGGGCTACAGGGCAATTCAGCTGGGTTTCTTTCAGCCTCAAAAGGAAGTTAAAAAAAGGAAACTGAACACAGACTAATCATTCTGAAGAGCACTTTACTGAACAAGAATTAGTTCAGATGTAATGTTAAAATGTTAATCCAAACAGTAGACATCACTGAAATGTATAGAGAAGCTTCATTATTTAGCCAAAATCATCACAAGTTCATTTTCTAGAGTTTGTACCACATTTCTAACTTCTTCCACGTTACTCATCTGGAAAGTGACTTTGACTGGATACCTTCACTTCCATTTAAAGGCTTTTTTTCTTACTAAAAAAAAACCAGCAAACCATGGGGGAGTTGTTTTGTTTTGATTTTTGGTTTTGGCTGGTGGGTTTTGTTTAGTTTTTCTTTTTTTTTTCTTTTTTTTTTTGTTTGTTTGTTTGTTTGTTAGTTTGTCTGTTTAATTTTTTTTTAATTTTCAATAAAGTGTGAAGATGTAATGGCATATCCCTGAAAAAGTTAAGTTTCTAATCCCTGTTTATATGCTGAGAAATTCGTCAGGTTTTCAAAACTCTTGACAGTATCTTAAAACCATATGCTTTATTATATGAGAGATCAAGAATTGTCTTGTTAGAGCTGAAATAATTTATGATGTTTTTCTATTCAAAACATGACCTACTTTTAAAAGAAATTTCATAACATTGGGAGTAGGCAAAATTAATCACAGATATCTGATGATTTTTTTAGAAAAAGACATAAAACATTCCAATGCCTATTATGACACAAAACATTTTTTCTTCAAAACACTACTCAGAATCTAGAAACAAGTGATTTTCCCACCCACATAAGTAGACAAGTAAGAATGCTCACGAATATTTTGTTCTCTCTGGGTCAGAGAATATCCCTTTGGCTTTTTCTAGTTCCCTGATATAGTTGTATCAGAATTAACAATTCTGCTGTGCAGAGATGTTTTCAGTTTCATCAGAACAGTTTTAGAAGCCATATCTTCCATAATTAAGTCTTTTAATATTTAATCTATTAATATTCCTGACAAAAAGATTGTTACTTGGACATTTATATGTAATTATTCTTCTTTTTCTCTAATCAGTCTAGTATTTTAACACCATCTCATGTCTTTCAACAGCTCAAGGACTCCTTTGTGAGATTTAATGCTGTCAGATAGCATCCTGTGATGACTCCAACTCCACTAAATCATCCTTGAGGGAAATGAGCTAAGGAATAATCCATATTGTGACTTTAACTAGAAATCCACAGTTACTAGAGTGGTCACATAAAATAAGTCACAAAGTACCATCTGTTGTATCCTAGGCATCACCTAAATGCTTACAGAAGTATCTCTGTTTATTCTCCCAGTGCCCACTCACTGTAGTCCTATATGCAGCCCCACTAAAAGAGCAGAATCTGTGTAAGTGATGATTACTCAGCCTGGCAGAAGGGAAGTTGGCTTCCCTTCAAAAATGGATATCTACAAAAGTTATGGAGTAACCTTCAAGTCAAGTGAAAATACATTTTTTAAAAAACCCCCCAAATTATAGGAGATTTCATGACACTTCCTCCCTGTTATTCCTCCAGTAATATGACTGACATTAAATAAGAATGGATTTGGTATAAACCCAGTCTCATTTAACCCAGTGTAAATCAGATCTAGATTAATTAATCAGCATGACCACAGAATAACACTCTTAGGGAGGATCATTTTCCCAATAAACCAGACAATTAAAGATCATTACATGGACTTAGAAAAGAATATGAGTGAAAAGAATAGGTGGGACATTGAAACAGGTTGCCCCAAAAAGTTGTGGATATCCCATCCCCAGAAGTGTTCAAGGCCAGTTTGGATGGGGCCTTAAGCAACCTGCTGTACTGGGGGGGCTCCCCTGTCTCTGGTGGTGAGATTGGGACTAGATGGTCTTGAAGGTCCCTTCCAACCCAAACCATTCTATGAGTCTGTGATTCCATGAATATCAAATTCATACGTTTGAAATGGTTCCAATATCCACCCCATTTGGTGTTGAACTAAATGACATTGTTTTAAGCCTGTTCATTAACAGCTCTGTTTAAGTAATCACTTTCAGGTGATTAATTTTTCAGTTTTACCTGAGGTTTGTATTAGTATTTTATATTTAAGGTGAAAGAGTGGCCTCAATTCAAAACTGGATACATCAGAAAACACCCCCAGATATCTAATTTTACATTTTTCACTATTTTTTTTTTTTTAGATATCTCTGGAAATGATATTACTATTTCTATTAATAATGCCTAATATCTTTTGTAAATTCATTTATCTTCATTTTATTATCTAATGAACTGCATTTAGAAACACAAAAGTAATTTTTCTATCACAGGAAATCTAAACCAAAAACTAGGAGTCTAGCTATATGATAATTTATAGCAGAGCCTGCTTCATAAAATGTTTGTAAGAATCAGAGAGAAAAACTAATACAAACAAAATGCAACTATCTGGATAGTCAGTAGGAAGCCTATTAGTATTATTTGCTATATGTGCTTATTAAACTCATCAACATGGCTTTTGAAATTTGACCCTTGGTTCTCATTGCTGAAGGATCATCCACAGTGTCTCACAGCATCCCTTAAACATGCCTTTAAAATAATGACAGACTGAATATCTTTGTTCAGCATCAACAAATCATAGTATCAAAAAACATATTTCATTGCATTAGAATAACACCGTACAGCTAAGAACACACTTTTTTCTTATCACATCATCAGATATTTTCTGAAGTTAGGATTATACAACTCATTATTGAGTTGCATACCTTATGAAAATAGAAAGACTGTGAAAACACTGCTTTCCAACAAAAGAATGCAGTATGAACTTCTGCAAACTCGTAGCAATGTTTTCATGACACTTGTATCCATAGTACCAATACCCAATAAAAGGTACCAAAGTTTTACCAGATTATGCCATTGCATATGCATTTCACAAAGTAATATAAAAAAGGCTTTCAAGAGTAAAATAGTATAATCTGTGAAATTTCTGCATTTATACTAATTTCTAAATCAAAACTAAGAAATAACTATTTAACAAACTGTCACAAAATTTTAAAAACTTACCTGGTTTTGGTTAGTAAGGATTCTACTACAGTTGAAAATCAAGTTATGTTTAATGTGATGTTTGAAGTAATACTAAACAATAGTAACAAAAAGCATTGAAGAGAAAAATCTAGCTAGATATAACTTAGCCACAAACTTCAAATACTGTTTTCTGATCTTCAGTACTTTTGCTGGGCATTTCAGATTGTTTTCCTCCTTTCCATCTGCATGATAGCAACTCATATTTTGTCCCTGAAGAGATTTATAGAAATTAAACATTAAACCCACAAGCTTAAGACCCCTTACCCTCTGAGTTTGCTGGGATCCTCTTGCTTCTCAGTGTAACAGACACATGTGTAAACAACAGAATTTCCTGCATCCTTTTCTCATCTGCACTGTACTGGGACTTGGCCAATTGGATTATTTACAGCATTAAGGCCACTCCACAGTAACTTGAAAAAGATTCTCATTGGTCAGGCATTATCAAAACTAAAACCACATTTTTCTTTCAAGTACAAGTCATTTATACAAAATAAAACTTTTTGTCTTACTGTTCTTCACTAAACATTACTTTGCTCAGTTTTTATTTCTCCCACCCTTTCTAAACGGAAGACTGTGACCCCAGTCCCCCAAACATTATGTATAAGATCAAATTTGTTATTTGAATCACAATACTTAAGCAGAGGTCCTAGCACTCAACCAAGTTGAGTGGATTCTTATGCCACTGCTTGCTCCAGCTATACCTCCTGAGTTTTAAATAACCTGTAATAAGACTATTTTTTCACTCAGCTAGATGATATGGCCTTGAAAATACATATATTTTCATAATTAACTCAGCAATTAGCCAGGAGCTTTTGGAAGTTACTACAAAAAAATGTAGTATTCTAGATTATCAGAAAGATGAAAAGACCATGGCAAGGAAAGTTACAAAAAATCCCCAAAACTTTGAAAAGCTCTTTTTGCATTAAATCTACAGTTACATATTTAAATAGAAGATATGAAATATTTATTTCCGGAATAGAATCTCCAACGTCCTTGCTACCAGCATGACAAAGAATGACACCACTGTCCCAAGACTGATATCACATGCTACCTAATTGGCAGGTCCTCAAGACATAAAACTGATATAGCTAGACACAGCTGGAAGGATTTGCCAGAGCTGTGCAAAGCTAAATATTTCTCATTTAAAAAAAAAAAAAAAATCCCTCATAATGTACAGAATACTGACAACTCCCACGTCACAATCTCAGACTGAGAAGCCAGATTTCCTTTAGCTTTCAGGGACATCTCTCTACTTCCCTGCTAACACCCCAACACTTCTAGCAGCACTAGAGCAGGTCGTCTTTTCATCATCAATAGTAGTTATAGCTGCATGACTCTTCTCTTGTCTGACACTAGGATTTCTAATTTTGTTTTAAAATTTATTTTATGGAAATGAACAAGCAAATCCTCCTACTCTTCCGTGATTCACAAAATCTATTCCACTGCTAGGAGACAAAAGACATCGTCTTCAAAAAGACAAAATTAAAATAGGTGAAAAAACCTTTCTATATATTTCTGTTAAAAAAACCAAACCAAACCAAACAAAGCCACAAACCAAAGCAAAAAACTCCAACACCCAAAGTAAAAAAAAAGTGACTCCACAAAAAACAACCCAAACTGAAGCAAAAAAAAAACCCAACTGAACCTAACACCACAACAAAACAAAACCACAAGTCTGTATCAAATTAAAAACAAACACACACACAAAAAACCCCAACCCAACAAAACCGAAATCCAAACAATAAAATAAGGCAACAGCTACTTTATGCATTTTGCATGATTTCTTTAGCAACTGCATAAATCCCATCTCCCACTAGAATACTCTCTGGCTACATTCCATTACCCCTACCAAAGGAAATCTCCTCATATTTTAAAAATCAATTTATATACACATCATAAGTTAAACTTCTAACTATTCACATTTCAACCCATTCATGAGATTCACTTTTCACTGTTCTTCACTTGTTACCATCATTGAACGCATCCAAGAAGGCTGTTCCATTGTCCATATTCAAACAAATTCATGGTTTCTAAAGAAATTTATGGACATTTATTTAGTCTGAAAGGACAGGAAGTAACTTCGGTCACAGTTGAAAACGTCTTCACAAGTGAAGATTTATAACGAAGAATTTATCATTCAAAAATAAATAAACACAAAGAAAAAAGTGTCAGTACAGCATGTGAAGGAACTAGAACTCCTGGAAGCGTCATTTAAGTATCTTTTGGGAAGGAAAAAGGCCCAAAAAAGAATTATGTATAATAGACCACTAGTAAATAGTAAAGCTATAAACAAAACTCAGCTTCTATTCTCTTGCATTCTGTTGTAATCAGCAATTCTTGGAGGAATCTAGATTTTATACCATTGCTAAAGATGCATCCAAATTAAATTTTAAAAAATTACTGTAAATTTGGGAATTTACCATGCTATTTTAATATTTTTACTTGCAAATATATTCTTCCTTTTTATTCTCATTTGACCATGACCATGATGCTGTGTCACAGCAATAACGGCAGAAGAGATGCCGCCAACATGTAAGTTTGCTAACACATGACCATCAAATACAGAGCTGAATTGTCTTCCTGGAAGTCTCCATGTATGTACACAATTCTTACTTCATACTAAGAACATTCATATTTTCATGAAGAGAATGATACTCTGGTCATTATTTTTGTAAGGAAAATTGTACTGGGAAATATGATAAAGATTATAGACAGCATCAATAATCTAGAACATACGTTTTCATGTATGGCCTTAGTTGTCAATTGTGCTGTTGCACTCCTGATTAGAGTGGGATAGACTCCCTTCATTTTGAGTACATTTGAACCTTGGCAGCATGACTGACCTGCTTTTTCCAAGATCCATAGAGAAACATTAAGAGAACATGAAAGCCAAATTCTGAATTTTTAAACGTCAAGACTCATCCCTTTGGGGGCACAAAGGAAGAGACCTGATCCTTTTCAGGATTACTGAGCCAATGGAGAAGATTAAATAATTTGTCTCAGAGGAAAGTTAGAGCAAGTCTTTCTCAAAACATGGAAGTTTACAATATTTACTGTATTGATGCAATTTCCTTAGCAGATATAAGAAATTATCATTCAAGCCAAAAACAATAAAGTACTTCAAATACAAATGGCAATAAAACGGAACATTCCTACTATTGAAATTGGAAAATAGAGAGGGGTATGAAGCACTAGAATTGTAACCTTCTGAAACTGGGCTTCCTCAAGTATTCTAAAAAACACATACATATGCCAGTTCTTTATTGTTGATGGAAGTAATTTTTAACCTTAATATTTCATATTATTCCATTCAATTTCATCCAAGTGAAACAATAAACAACTCATTGCAGTTGAATATATAAGGATAGGAAGTCACCCTTATTGTACCCCAGCCCAGACATGTTCCCTTAGGTGATGAAGACACATAGAAGACAACTTGATGTAGAAGGTACCTTCAAGGCATGAAGGAGAAAACAGACACAAAAAAGCCATAAAATTTTGAATCCCATCTCTACTGTAGCATAAGGCAAAGCCCAAACATACAACAGAAAAAGCAAATCTATGACGATATAAATAGTTACAGAAGAGATAATTAATTAAACAAAATGACCAAAACTGAGACTCCACCCAACCTCATGCATAGACTACTCAGTGTGGGAAAACATAGTGCAGTTCTGTTTGATAGACAGTCTAGGAAAAAGGCACAGGGTAATTATTTTCTAGAATCTCTCTCTAAAATTAGAAATGCATGAAAGGAATAACATTCTCCTCCCCTTTTCTTTTAAATTCTAGTGCATACCAAACAAGCAATCTTAGCAAAGCTTTGCTTCCACAAAGTTTAGATAGTGTGTGTATGGAGGGGAGCCCTATAGGGATGGCTTCTGTTAGAAGCTGCCAGAAACTTCACCAAGAGCCAAGATGGACCCAATGCTGGCTAGGGCAGAGCCTATCTGTGATGGTGGTACTGTTCCTAGGCTAACGTAGTTAAGGGAAAAAAAACCCCACCCTACACAACAGCAATTGCAGCTGAAGAAAGGAGTGAGAATATGTGAGAGAAACAGCCCTGCAGACACCAAGGTCAGTGGTGGACAGGAGGTGCTCCAATCACTAAATCAGACTCTGTCCTGCAGCCTGTGGTGCAGACCATGGTGAGCAAGCTGTGCCCCAGCAGCCCATCAAGGTCCATGGTGGACCAGAGATCCATCCCTAGACTTTGGAGGACCCAGCATTGCAGTAGGTGGATGCCCAAGGGAGGCTGTGACACAGTGGAAAGCCTGGACTGGAGCAGGCTTCTGGCAGGACCTGTGGCCCCGTGGAGAGAGAAGCCCATGCTGGAGCAGGTTTGCTTGCAGGACTTGTCACCCTACAGGGGACCCGCTCTGGAGCAGCCTGTTCCTGTAGGACTGCACCCTGTAGAAAGGACTGATGCTGGCACAATTTGTCGAGAGCTGCAGCCCACGGGAAGAACTCATCTTGGAGAAGATCATGGAGGTCTGTCTCCCATGGGAGGGACCTCATGTTGGAGCTTGAGAAAAGTGTGAGGAGTCCCCCTCCTGGGAAGGAAGGACTGGCAGACACAATGCATGATGAACTGGCCACATCCCCCACTTCATGTTCCCCTGCACTGCTTGGAGGAAGGAGATAAAGAATTCAAGAATAAATTTAATCCTGAGAAGAAGGGAGGAGTGAGGGGAAGGTGTTTTTAAAACTTAGTTTCACTCCTTATTGCCCTCTTCTGATTTGGTTGGTGAGAAGTTAAAATCATTTCCCTGAGACTCTTCTACCCTGATGGCAATTGCTGAGTGATCTCTCCTTGTCTTAACTCATGAGCCTTTCATTGTATCTTCTCTCCCCTGTCCAGCTGAAAAGGGAGGTGATGCATTGGCTTTGGTTGGCACCTAGTGTCCAGCCAGGATCAATCTGCTTGAATGGGCTACAGGCAGGCAGGATTCCATGAATAAAACTATTTATGCATGTAACACCTCACTCTGAGCTAAGTAACTTTAAAGCAGAACATAAAACTTAAAAGCAACATCAAACAGCAGTGTCTTAAAAAAATCTTAGTTTTATTCTAGCACAGTGATAAAGTAGAACAGGAAGAAGTTTATCTAGGGTTAATACTTTGCTCAGCTTGTTAGTTTTCAGTTTTGAATTCGCCTGTGCAAGTTAATTTGATTCATAAGTGCAAACAGTGATAGCAGATAAATGTAGACAATTTATCTTGTACAGATCTATGCTGCTGATTGAACTTCTTTGCTTATTGGAAGTGAAACAGGAAATAAGTATTATTACATTTGACATGTTGGGCTATTAATACTTTTCAGGACACATTGTGGTAGCAAATATGTGGGAAGCATAATTGTGGTAAAATTAATTACATGTCTAAAGATTCTCAGTAAATATAAGCTTCACTTTCTGTTGTTCATTAAACTCTATAGTAAAAATAAACACATAACACCTGAAAATTGATTGTTTATTAAAGACATGTATACTTCAAAAAGCCTCAGTCTGGCAGAGCTACTACTGATTCTCAACAACAAGAAATATTAGTAGAGCAGGCTATAAAAATAGGCTCTAAATTTGATGATTCTTCTTCACTGGAAGTTATTCCCACATAGTACCAGAATTTCAGTGTTTTCTGGTTAAGAAAAAAAAAAAAAATCAACACTAGGCACTTCAGTTATTTTGTCTGTTCCTAATTTTATTCCAGGTGTCTCCTGGCCAAGTGATAGGTATTTTTACAAGGACATGTGGTGATAGGACAAGGGGCAATGGTTTGAAACTGAAGGAAGGTGAATTAAGATTAGATATAAGAAAGAGTTGGGTTTTTTTATATTGAGGGTGATGAAACACTGGAACAGAGTGCCTGGAGAAGTGGTGGATGCCTCACCATTGGGAACATTCAAGGTCAGGTTGTATTGGGCTCTGAGTCAGTTGATCTGGTTGAAGATGTCCCCGCTCATTGCTAGGGGTAGGTTAGGCTAGATGGCCTTTAAATGTCCCTTCCAAACCAAACTATTCTATGACTTTTAAAAGAAGTTATGGAACTTGCAAGAAGATGACACTCCAGCAATTTCAAGATGAGAAACAGAAATAAAAAGGCAAGAACAATTTGTCTCCTTTTGTGATATACATATTATTTTCTACTGAATGCCTACATAAATGTTTACCCTTTCCATACTTTATAAATAAGTGAGCAAAATAGTTTCCAAGTAAAGTCTCAATAAAAATATCATTACAAATCTCTGGTATATCTGATGGAAAAAGTTCATAATTTATATTTATGGCTACAGTTTAATGTTGAAGTAAGGTAATGTTGGAATACCAGCAACATAATTTAGAAGAATCTAAAAAGAAATTAAATTTAAAATAAATTAAGCATTTTCTTTCTTTTTTTTTTTTTAATGGAAGAATTGCTTCTCATCTGATATTTCAATATGAAAAAACTCAAAGGAATTAAATTAAAAAGATATGGTTATTCTTGCTCTTCAGTGTAACCCAAGTGTAAGGAGAGGCCACCTTGTCAAACCTTTTATTAACTGCACACAGATGCTGCTGTGGTGTCTAGATTTGTCCACAAATGCACTGATTACAAAGACTTGCATAGGCGGGTGTAAAGAAGGCACAGACTTAGCATGACTTTTCAGTTCATCACCTTCAAACCCCAAAATATGACTTTGAATAAATCATACTAATCAACACACTCCTATAAAAGAAATCAAGTAATTTCTACATATATTTCTGATGAAAAATGTAAAAGGTCCCACACTAAAAAAAAAAATTATGAAGCCTCATAATTTTAAGGGAAATATACTTCTTGATGAATCTTTCATATGCTTAGGTTTTGCAATTTTTCCTCCTCAGATATCAATTATAAAACCAAATGTGTGGGGTTTTTTTTAAAAACGTTGACAAACACTACAATGAAGTGTACAAGAAGCATGTGTCTCTTCCAGCACCATGTTGGGAAGGCTGCAGGATGACATCCTACTTTGTATCCTTGGAATGTGAGTGTTATTACTAAGTACAGCAATAGAAATAACCTTTTCTTTCCCCCCCGCCTCAATCCCAAGAATAATAGTGTCTTCCACAAGAACACCCCTGCTCTACCTAAGTGATTGTAACAGCAGTGAGATGTAACTAGAGTGTCATCTGACCATACCTAAAGCAGGAAGATATCTAAAGTACTACAAACACTGTCTATCCCATTCTGAAAAAAACCCCAATAATTTGCAGTTTTTCACAGTAAATGAACATTCATAATTTTCCTTTCTGATCTAAAGGTAGTTAATTCTTTTACTAGGATAGCATTACTGCTGGTGCTCAATATTCAAACAGCAACAGTGACTGCCACAACATCCTTAATCACTCTAAAAACAGTTATTGAGTTAAAAAGCAAGGGCTTATTCACTTTTACATGAAACACTATCTCTCCATCTTAAGGCTGCCATTCTCAATAACAAAAACATCTTGCATCTTCAGCACTCTAAGTGACAAAATTTGGCAAGATGGAAGGTTCTATTTTATTAATAAAAAAGAATGTTTTTATTTAAGTTTAAATATCTGAACTTCATCTGTATCTATTTCAGAAAAGAAGCTATAATAATTAGGTCTTTGAATCATCAGATTATAAATAACATCCCAAGAATGATGTGTTCCTGATTTTTTCCTGTAGTACAAAATGAAGATGAACATCAGCAGCATACAGACATTGAAAATTAGTGTCTTAGTACTGCTTATAGGTCAACAGCAGTTCAAGAGGCCATAAAATGCAAGAAGGTATTTAAGATCTTCCTCCACACTCCTTTATTATCTTGATTGGGTCAGCTGTCCTTACCCAGGATTAAATGAAAATTGGAACCCAGAATACATTTGTACGCAGAAAATCAAGCATTTGCCTGTTTTTTTGCTTTGGATAGGATAAGTGTAATTTTGGTTGGTTTGGTTTGCAAGAACCTCTTCTTGCAAACTTTTACTCTATTTGTTGTTACCCTATGTTTTATTTTAAGAAAAATTAATCACAGCTTCAAAACAAACACTATTCATCACCTAAGATGATTATACACAATGTAAGAGAGTACCAAAAAGAGATACATATCTACTTCCAACACTGTTACTGAAGAACACTGGGGAAAAAAAATAAAAGCATTTTTCTGGGCAGAGTGTCAGGCAGATGTCTTGAATTAAAGCTGTGGTGCAAATCACTTTCAGTTATGACAGCAGGAACAGTATTTGTGGATGTACTCATATGTCACAAATAGGCTGCATGAACTAGAAGAGGTTGTAAGAGAGCTGACATTCATCTAAAGACCCCAATCTTTCCTTTTATAATTTAAAATACCCTCTTATTAAAAGTACAATGTACAATTTTTCTGGTTCTTTCCATACAGTCTCACAGCCATACTTATTAACATTTCAAATTTCACCTGTCGGCAATTGTCTGAACAGATGAAGGCCCATGAAGACAACATGACACATCTGAGGGTCGAGATTGTCACAAACACCATGCCCCTAAAATGACCCACACTTCTTGCAGTACACTTATTCTAAAAAATACTCTTCCACATAATCCCTCAGAAATGAGGAGCCCCTTGGTAAAAGAAGCTATTCTAATTGTACCCTTGAGAGCCCTAAAGTTAACACATATGCAAGGGAGTGATACAGGTTAGCCTGAAAAACACATCAATTTCACAGGAAATTATTATGATTACTACTGAATTGACTGAATTTTATTCTGAATAGTTATGTTCAATGAGAACATATGATGTTCCCAATGAGAAACCTGAGTTCAGTTCAAAATTTGACTCCCATATTGTGACTAAAGCTTTGGTCATGTTGTTGTACAACTTTTTAACTGAAATTGAGTAGGACACTGCTTATTACCTGTGTTCAGGTTTTTTCATGGACTTATGTATCTTCATAATTTCTAAAGAAATACTATGGCTGTCTGTACATTAAAAAATATTTATGCTCTCTCTTAACACCTTCTTTTAAAGTTTAACTTCTTCACATTTTCCAACCATTTAGCAAACTGCTCAGCACAACTTTGTACTGCTTCAGATTATCTACTCTCTCATGTATTCTGCTTAATCTAATTCCCTCTTTCTATTCTTAGTGACTTTTCATCATACTTAAGCACAGGAATGCCCAGCAGAAATGAAAGGATGAACTTTCCCAACATCCAAGATCCTGTCATGGATAAGCCAAAGAAATACATTCCGTACTCTTTAACTTGACCGAAGTTGATGGCTATAATTTCTTTTGAATGAGAAGAAAAGGGCAGAGCAAAAGAGACACAGAATGAAAACCATTCTGTGGACACTTCATTCATTAATGCAATTCAGACATATAATGTGAGCAGCTACAAGGTTAATTTAAAAATATAAAATATTAGTAACTTAATCCCTCACTCTAATATTTGCGATAAATGAAGATGGGCATAACATATGGGAATTTTGTGTGCAGGAGGGAAAACTAAAGCAAACCAACCACATTTATGTATGAAAGTATCTATAAGTAGGGATCCCTTCACCCTTACAGCAGCATCTTTACATGTAATCTAAGAAAAATAGTTATGTCTTATAGTGCAAGCATCCAGTCAGGAATTGTTCTTTGGTGAGACCTTTCCATTCCTTGTTCTGTTAAACCTCCACTCCATTCCTTGTCTAGATTTGAGAGACATAATGTTCTAACATTAAAGGAGCTCTCTTCTCCACCCCTCTTAATAGAGCTCTGAGGACTCTCAGCTTTAATAATCACTAAATCTGTGTTGTTGTTAATGAAAAACACACTTAAAAAATATGAATTTGAAAAGAGATGAAATATGCAGGCAAATTTAGATATCAAATTAGAAACAGAATATATCTATAAACTAATATAATACTAACTCAAGCATACTTAGATTACTGATAATTTAGTTTTATGGTGGTGCCTCCCATCAGCCCATCACAGTGGTAAGCCTTGAATCTCTTATTGCCTGAGTTCTAGTGATCTAAAAACAGGGACTGAAAGCTGAGGCCTGCTTATACCTGAACAGGTGATCAGCTTTTTACTTGTCACAGTTGGGCTAAGGCCAACAGCATTGTGAGTGATTGTCCTAATCAAGTATGATTTTGCCTTGCGTTAGAATTTTAAGTTATAGGTGAAATTTACCAGGTAATATAGTCTTGAAAAATGTCAGTAAATAAAATTAATCACATAAAGTCCTACAGAAATGCTTAAGGAGATTTGTAATCATATTCGTACATCTAGAGATTGTTCCTACAAAGATCAAAGGATCTGTATAAAATGGTTGCTTGTGATATATCTCTGAAGACTAAGAAATATTCTATGTACAGCTTCGGTTGAACTTTCCTGTTCAATTGCTTGTTTTTCTTCTCCCTGTCCACCCTCCAAGAGAACTAATAAAGACAGACAGGTGGTAAGAAATGAAAATACAAGTTTTAAACCAAAAAATGCCGACATTTTACTTTTCTGGTATTTTGATATTTTATTGCATTGCAACAATTTCATTTACTACAATTAAAAGATTTAGTGACAATTTACCTTATTTACCTTTTTATGATAAAGCAGACAAATTGAAATGTAGACAGTATTGTGAATGAATGAGAAGACCAAGTGAAACAGAAATTTTCTTTTGACTTTTCAAATAAGCAAATCAAGAAACTTTCCAAGTAAGTGATAATTTTGTCTAATGTATTGGTGTTTAGAAAAGCAACTATAATTCTGCTTTCAGAACACCGGATATAATAACATTTTTCTTAAGAAAAAGAAACAATGCTGCTTTCTATTACAATTGTCAGCATTTGCTTTAATTCATCTGGCAGTAAGAACTATTGCTGATGAATGCAAGTGGTAAAAGTTTGTCTTCAGTGAAGTATATCTGTTGGCAACCTTGAATGCAAGTGATGTAGTTGTCAACAGTCCCATGACTAAAGAACAGATTTAAGAAATAGACCATTTGTTTTTTTTTCTTTTTTTAATATGCATTTGTCTTCTATGTTTACTTTTTCTTTAATATCTGTGGCTGATTTAAACCACTGAGGTCAGCCTGAAGAAGTTAAATTTGCTAGTTTAACTTATGTGTGGTTTTGGCCTTGTCTTTATTCACAATTAAGTGCAGTGTTTTGCTATGTATTTTGAGACAAAATTATCTCTTCACTGTAGGAAAAAAAAAGTCTTCACTGAAAGAGTGGTCAGGCACCGCAACAGGCTGCCAGGAAAGTGGTGGAATCACCATCCTTGATGTGTTCAAAAGGTGTATGGATGTGTCAATGTATCAATAATCCTTGTGGGCTCCTTCCAACTCAGGATAATCTGTCATTCTGTGTTGAACCTGGGGATATGGTTTACTGGTGAACATAGTGGTGCCAGGTTACTGGTTGAACTTAAGGATCTTAGAGGTCTTTTCCAACTTTATAAATTCTAATTTTATGTGATCTGAAAGATTACTATGTCCCAAAGCTTGAAATTCTGAGCAATATGTGAAAATGTTTCAACAAGGTTTAATTAGCAAGCAGGATAGAGAAACCGGAAAAACTGCTTTCAGCAGATTATAATGCTGGGGAGGTCTGATTGCCGTGTTGAGTGAGAACACCTGCATTAGTACTAGCTTTTACTGCATTTCCTGCTGTGGGTGTCTCTGGGCAGCTGTGAGGAGACTCAGCCAACTGAAGATCCTTTCTGTCAAGAAAGGTAAAAATGCAAAAGGTGCCTGGCTTGACTGCTTTCCACTGGAGCTCTAGATTTCTCTGCAAGTGTGGAAAATTACTTCCTTCTGATCTTCTCCCAGTCACTTAATATGTCCCCGTTGTTCTCTCTGACTTATGCAATATGTTTAGATGAAACCAAGGAGATACACAAAAAAATTTCCTCTCCTAAAGTTTGTTCCATGGTTTTTTGCATAAAGGGCTGAGCACACAGTTTATTTGTATTAGTGTAGTTTACTAGCACGTAATATTTAATCAGAGTTAAGTTTGAGTAAAAGTATTTTCTATGCCAGAGGAAGACTAGATTTAACTGAATCAGAAAGAACATAGAAACCTTTTAACTCTTAATTGAGGTTAAAAACCAGAAAGTATTATGATTATGCTAATGTTTTATGCAACAAAAGAATTACTGTCAACCAGTGCCAATAACTGCAACAAGAAAAGAAGTGGTGATAGCTTGTTCCTACTTTATCTAAGCCTTGTATTTTTAATGTCTGAAGACACTGAACAATTTTGCATTTTGAATTAATGTTCTGATTAGATGTTCCATTCAAGTGCTCATCAAAACCTTGTTAGATGCATTATCATCTAAATACATGAAAGAAGCAAGATCTTTAGGAGGTATACAACATAACTTCAGAAAGCAACATCTTCAAAAAGCTTGCCCAAAGGGATTTTTTTTCCAACAATATAAAAATGTCTATCACAAAATGTTAACTACCTGTGCAAATAGTTTCTTACTCAAAATTTATGCATTTATGTATTTTGTAAATCTCTCAACATGTATATGATGTGTCAGTTGCCATACTAACATATAAAATAGCAAACAAATTGAGGTTTATGAAAGTCAACAGAATATACGAAAGAAGGAGAATAGGTTATCTTAATATCAAGCAGGATAAGATTTAAATCAGGCTTTCTATCTATGTTTCCTGAAGTAGACTATATCTAAAGTTAAATGCTATTCTGTTATCTCTTTTTTTCTTTTCTGCGAGCACATAACCATAGTTAGCTCAAATTTGTTTCTGCTAAAAATACTAATATTCTAGAAAAGGAATAATGGAAAACTTTAATAGAGTTAACAAAAATACCCTTCAAACTGTTTTATTAGCTATCTGTATAAGATTTTGCTGAAATCAAGAAAATCTTTGCTTCAATAAAATCTTCTGTGTAGACTATGACACAAATAATTTGCAAGCTTGCAAAACTGAACTGCATTGAGTTATGGAAACAACTAGAATTTTAGAGAATATTTTTCTATTTAAATGTTTATTTAATACTTAAAATAATTATTTTCCTATCTATTTATCTCTACTTGTTTGTTTTGATAGTGACCAAACATTCTGTAGTCTAGAACAATAATTGTGTTGCCAACATTGTTTATAAATCTAATAAGCTATGAAACTACAATTTTAGATTCTGACAAAGAAATCTTGGCTATAGTTACACTAAAATGATGGCCTTTTTTGTCACCATGGCAAAAACAAAGAGAAAATGTTGTAAATGGAAATTTTTTTACTTCTCAATGTAAGTGACTCAGCAGAAAAAATGTTCTGGGACAAATCAGGACATGTGCTATCCTTTTTAGCCATGTGGAAAACATCTGTTTTGTCACCTTTTGAGGGTTGGGCTTGAACATATTGGTGTTTTCAGATGTTTTTTCCTCAATTATAAGGCTACATTCTGGGATGGACATTCATGGATATTTCCAGGTAGTTTGAAACATATTTAAATTGACTCTATGTGGCTCCTGCATGGGAAAGATTAAATCAGCTTCTATATCAGTTATATTAACAATTTGTATTGTTTAGTTAAGAGAGTCTTGATTAGAGCTGAACAGTGAAGATGAAACAATGGTACTGGAACTTGGGCTTAAGAACAGCCTTTATTAAATGAAGGATACCAAGGAAATTTTGATAAACAGTTAAGTACCTTGATAAATTATTTATCCATAATTATGTTTACCAGACATAAAAATTAGTAACAAGCAATGTTTTTCTTTCTGTGAAACACCATGTGCTTTATGCATTGTGACTTAGATTGTGGTATCCAAACTCATGGTTACTGTATGATCACAT
This sequence comes from Acanthornis magna, assembly GCA_036785705.1. Classification (NCBI taxonomy): domain Eukaryota; kingdom Metazoa; phylum Chordata; class Aves; order Passeriformes; family Acanthizidae; genus Acanthornis; species Acanthornis magna. Next base: position 4,212,537 of record JAWUZG010000017.1, read on the forward strand.
AAAACATTTGTGCTGTCAAAATGTGCTTAAAAATCAAATATCATATAACGAATTAGTCAGAAATCTTGCCTAGATCATTCCCAGAAACAAACACTGTGAGCAGACATTGAAGTGTGAAGATGAAAAAAATTGTTCACAGAATTAGACCCAGCCTGAACCTGCCATGAGACTGGGACAATGTTGTATTTTTTTCCAATTTAGTCAATACTGGGTATTTTAAATCAAATTATAAAAACCAAAACTGCATTACAGGAATCAACTTACTTGCATAGAGGAATTAAAAACTATGTTCTTGGTCTTTGTCACCTTTGACAGTTACCTTTCATTATTGTACCTTGATACGTGTTTATGACTTCATACTGCGTTCAGGCACATGAAATTCCAAGCTAGACTTTGAATAGATTATACTCATATGATGAATCCAGTGTCTTAAACATTTATACTACGTTCTTTTGCCCATATTTTTTCCCCCTCTGACTGATTTTTTGTTTCACTGCCTTCTTGGCTTCTATAACAGCACTTTTCTCACAGTAACTTTTCTCATTAGTAGCTGTGTGACTCTCTGCTGCAGGGTTCAGCTGTCCCTGGTTTGTACAGCCCTTCTGCCTGACCTTGGCTCTGGTTCACTGAGAAAATTCTTGTTGAGGTGTGAGAAAGCAGGCGAGCTAAAATAAGCAAGATACGGAAAGTAAAAACAGATGGAAGTGCAACTGTTGGAGCAGCGACAGCTAACAGCTCCAGGACTCAAAAGTACTGAGAAAAACTGTAAGACCTTCCCCTCCTGCTAGCTCCAGGGAACTGGAAGACAATAACCCAGCAGCAGCAGTGGAAGTAGCAGCAGGGCAGGTCGGCCCTTTTGGAGAAGCCTGGACTTTCCCCAAGAAACAGCTTGTCTGGTCCAAGAGGACTCAGCCGATTGCAAAGGGGTTGCAAACACCTAACCTAGGAGCTTACTACTTCTAGCCTGCTGTCACATATATTCTCCAACAAAAAAATCCCTTCGTACCCCTCAGCTGCATCTTGTTAGAGTCTCATGGTGAAAGCTGCCCAGCTGAAGTGATGAAAGAGGGTTTTACAGTATCTAAGAAAAGATGCTGTGTCTGTTGTACAGTTAGCAAAACTTTTTCTTGTCCTGTGAGAAATTAAACTAAAAAGCAGTTATTATCTGGAAATTTCTAACAATCAAATGGAAAAATATAGAGGAGAAATTTAGAAAGGAAAAAATGAAAGCACTCCATGTCCTTATGTAGTCATCTCAAAATTCTAAGTTGGTGACTGAAAAAGTGAAGATATTTTATTAATTTTCAAGGTAATACCACTTTCAGAATTTAAGCCCCCTTTTCTCTGCACCCATGACATATTAATTAAGACAAAACTTTTGCATCAACAGTTTTGTTGCTGATATGCATTCTGAGTGAAAAACATTTTGCTGAAATGTATTTCTATCTATTTGGATTTGGTGTGGGTGTTCCATGAAAATAAAGAAGACTAAGGCATGCTGTCCATAGAATACTGAAGTTTTTAAAAGCCACCTAAGAATACTTGTTGTTGGAAGAATCCACATATAAAATAATTTTCAGTTACTGGCACGTATGTTATCAATGTAAGCAGCTAATAAAATTACATCTAAATCAGTATGAAGTGATTCATACCATTCTGATGAAATCCTGTTAAGGAATTCCAGCAGGTAGGTGGATACATAAGATTCTCAGAGTATCTAAATTCTTCCAAATTAATGTTAGCACACTGTTTCCTTTTCTTGAAGCTAAGACTGTAAAACACAGTGACTGTGACTTCTCACAAGGAAAGCCTCTGGCACAGCAGGTTATTAAAGTCTGTCCTTTAAATCCTACTCCAGATTTTACCTGTGACACCTATCTCTCACATTTTCCTTGATGTTTATGAATATTTCAAATTCATCCATAATGTATTATGAGGTTTAGTGATAAAATTATACTTATAAAGACAGATGGTATTACAAATACCAAAAAATAGAAAAAAAGTTAAACTTTATAAGCAATGATGTCAGGGGAAATGTAATATTTCTGGGATAAAGGAATGACAGAAATTACAAAAACCTTTTTTTCCTCTAATGTGTCAACTTTCTCCAGATTCCCTTTTCACTGGGTAAGTACTTAAACTCCTTAATATTTTTTTCATAATGATATTGGTCTAATGCAGGGAGTACCTATAGATCATATATAATACTGATTTATTTAACTCAAAGCCAATGTAAATCTTCCTATAGTGTGGTTTTTAATTAGATGTTTGGTTTATATGTTCGTATTCTTCAGAGCTAATGTTCTGAACAGCAAAAATTTTCTCTTGTGAGATTTCTCAGCGGAAGGGATTAGAGCAGCCTTTAAAAATATTAGATCCCATAACAACCTTATGATAATAATATTTTCTGTGCTTTTGTAGATGAAGTAAATGTATATAATCTATGTCACACAGGAAGTAAATGACAGAAGATATGGAATTCAGACTCCTAGACGCTGTCAGATTAGAATCTTTAAGAAATGTGCAGAAACCCAAATCTCAGATATCGGAGAAAAAGAGAGTGCCAAAACAAGCAAATAAATTTGAAAGACTATAAGTAAAAAATGCCGGGAGGGTCTTTTTATTCTTGAAATTCAATCAAGACTCTATGATTGCCTGCCAGAACATAATGTTTTCAGGTCAATAAAAGTAGAATAATTTCTCACATGAACGGAAGAATCAGAACAGGATAACAGAAACCCTCAAAAATATTTTTACCAGCTATCTCATTTACTCTCATATTATGTTAGCTCTTCCAGTTTCTGCTGCTGTTAATAATCACAGGATGCCGACATGTGTACAACTAGTTTCTGCCAATCCAAGCAAACCATAGAAAGCATGCTGTAATTTACAGTCCCAAGATGTTGACAGACTGGTTCACCAGCCAACAAAACATTACTTTCTTTTGCAGCTTCAAAGCCTGGAAGGAGGACATAGAGTTCTGTGAAAATCAGTGGGATGCTGGAAAGCTAAGGCATAAGCTGTGCTGTTCGTTATAAAGATGCTGGCCATCATTCCAGAGGGGATATCACAGATTTAACCTCAACAAAACATCTGGCAACGAGGCTGTTTTCTACACAGGCTGTAAAAAAATAGGCTGAGAAAGCTTTTCTTAGGGGCCTCAGCCTGGTGTCCAGCTGTGTGTCGTTTTTGTGCACTACCAGTTACGTAAAACAGTAATATTTTATTCATGTCTGTGGCCTATCTAATTCTGTACCTTGTGCAGGTGTTTTTCTGATAAGTATGTACTTTTGTAATTTTGGTAGTTTGAGACAGCATTTAGAAAATTCTCCTGTAATTGTTCTTTTGTCAACGACATGAAGTTGGAATCCTAAAAATCTCTCTAGCTGCTGTTGAAACTCTTGTCTAGCAAATGCTGTATTTTTGCATGTTTAGTTGTGTCTCAAACCCCAAAATGGGTGGATAATATGTCAATACCTTTAGATTACATAAAAGAAAAACAATTCTTACTTTTTGAACCATGAGAAAATATTAACCCTGATTCTAAGCCTCTAACCTCAGGACAAGAGAAGTTGATAAAGCTAGGACAGAGCAAAGGCCATCACAGTGCAGCACTGGATGTTTAGTGACAGGAATTCCATGGTACTGTTATGTTTGCTTGGATTCAAACACCGAAAATGATCTCTGTGGGTTCTGCTGTATCCTTCTATTCACACAGAACAATCCCACTTGCTACAGCAGGGCTGCTCTCCACCTCCCATCCCACAGCCCTGCTCAGCCCACCCATGGGTCCAGGGAGGTGCCCAGTCCTGGGACAGTGGGACAGGCATTGGCTGACATGCTGTGCCCTGACAGACCCCCACACGGAGCCCCCCTGCCCTGCCAGTCCTCCGGGGCCACCAGCCCTCGGAGTGGCCTGAGGGTCTCTCCTTCGGTGTTTCACAGAGGCTCGGGGTGTCGCTGGATGCCCTGGTGGCACATTCTTCAGGTCTCCAGCCTGTCTGCAACCAGGGAAAGATGTCCTGCAGGTAAGATGGTGAATGGGACAAGGATCAAGCTCTGCATAACATAATGCAGTGACACTCTTTGAAAAGAGGACAACCCTTCTCAAGTGGAAAGTACACAGAGGGATATAATACAGAAAATCATAATAGTTACCAGCCCAAGAGGTTGGTTTTCTTTAACACAGTGTCTGTTTTTTATCACAGCTATTACATTAGCACCCCACAATCTACTTGCATCCTGTTGGCTCTACAAATAGAGCTCTGCAGATGTTTGCTATTATCCACAATTTAGAAACTATTTCACCAAAGACAAAAAGAACCCTGGGAATTAATCACCCTCTTTGTCAGAGGGCCCTTGAAGAATCAAAAATGTCAGAACCATTGCAAAGAAATAAAAATATATCTGGATGTCCATCTAAAACAATACAACATTGTTTTTATTAAAGAAAAATAAACTTATTTCTCTTTTTTTCCACCATGCAAGCCTATTACAGCTTATGCCACAGTACGTATATAAACTTGCCCCATTAGAAGAAGAAGAAAGAAAGCACACAGGTATTTGGTGCAGACCAAGAGTAAAAAATGAACCTAATCAATTGAAGAAGGGTGGTGGTCATCATATGCAAAGTGACACATAAGCTTGCATGAACTAAGCAGGATTATTCTTGTGTGGTTGATGAAATCTATAGGTACTAAAATTACAGTGGTCATATAACAAAGCTATTTTTACTCACATTTAATCTGATATGGCACCTTACCCTGAAACTGCAAAATCATTTTCCATTTTAACTGCAGAAAATTTTAACTGTGGAGTTGCCAAAAAAAGATTAAGGAAGCCACAGAACAACTGTAATTACCTTTTGTTCCAATTCTTGCTGCAGATGTTGCATAGTGTCTTGTTGACAATGTTTTCTGCACATGTGAGGGGCAAAATCAGATTTTTTCCAGTATCAGGATAACAACCAAGAACAAATTATTTACATAAAAGAAATTTGACCCTTTTTTTCTTTGCTTTATTTATTGTTGTTTCCTTAAAAAATATTTCAGTGTGTTTATCCTTTATACAACTGTAAAATTATATCTATGTATTTTTTAGTTTGCATTCTGAGCATACAGTTAATTGTGAATAGTAACTGACTGCTTTGGCTGGTAGGATCAAATAAAATTAAAACCCAGGTTCTAATACAGGTGCTTGTTTATTACATTTTATGTCAATAGTTCAGACATTTATGTAGATTTGCTTACTGAAGACTAATTACAAAAATTAAATTAAGCACATAAAATACTTCAAAATTGTTAAAAGTATATTTTAAGCAAATTGATTAAAACTGAAAACTATTAGGATATATCATTACTCACCCTATATTGAATGGAATATTTAAGAAATAAATAATCAAAATCTACTAGCTCCTTAGGTACTAAAGCTGTCTGCTTGATTGAACAGGCATAAGTAATTTTTTCAAATGAAAATTATATAAATTATTATTATTATTATTATTATTATTATTATTATTATTATTATCTGGATTCTGCACAAGCAAAATGTCCATGTTCAAGCATTGGTGCAAAAAGAATCAAGTCATATGCAGCAAAATGCAGTATTTCAAACTAGAAAATGTAGTTTTCATACTTCAAATGTGTTTGTCACTAATTCTGAGATACACTATAGGTGAGCTCTAAACATATGCTGTGACTATTTTCAAGGCAGTGTAGTCATAACAGAAGAAAAAGCCTTTGGTATAATTTTTGTAGATTTATGTCTTTCCTGTAAGACACCCCGGGCTCCTACTACAGATGGAGTGTATTTCCCAAACATTTAACCAAATGGCTACTTCTTACAATTAGTGATTTTGCACCCCAGGCGCTAGTTCTGGCTTTTGACATGGTTTTTTTACAGGGTTCTGGGTTATCTCTTAAAGCTGCAGCGCATAGACACCTGACTCTTTTTCTTATGTGCCTCAAACTCATTCCCCACCTCTAAATCAGAAAAATGTTTAAAGATTTTCTAAGAATTTTTCTTTAGGGAATCTACATATTGTTACCTTTAAGGGAACAAGGTGGACAGCAAGAGACCTGAAAATCTGAAATATTCCATGCAGCTAAAGAATTGGGTAAACACGTAAACTTTATCGTCAGAGAGCAGCTCTGCTTTGATTAATGAAAATGTTATATGGATGTCCTAAAACAAAGAAAAGATGGTCTCCAGCATGTCCAGACCATTAGTACAGACAGAGCTCCTCTTCTGTAAAGGCTGTACCTCAAGAGTACTGGCTTCTGACTGCATTACCATATGTCAGCTGACTAGAACATGATTTATCCCAGAAGCCCCTTGATGTCCATCTTAGTCCCTTTAATGGCACTAGACCCCCTCCACCAGCCTCATTTGTCCCTGGGACATGACTGGAATCTTTACGGAACCTGCAGTGCACCACACCCAGTGAATTTGGTTTCATGGCCAGCTGTGACAGCTCTGCTCTGGTGTGAATGGTGAGCAGCACCATCAGACACAGGACACAGCTCTGGCAGGCAGCAGCTGGCACAGCAGGGGGCACTGAAAGGAGGGGACAGATGCTATGCTGAGAAGAGCTTTCCTGTGCTCAGCAGTGGTGGTGACATCCCACATAGCATAGTCCTGAAATTCCACTGGAGGAGGACTTGACCCAGGGTGAGCTCCCAAAGGAGCTCCAGCTCTGCAGGGATTTGGCTTCAGGGATGCCTGGGGCTTCTGGCTGAGGCTGGGACAAGGTGAGCTGGGCTCCCTGCTTGCCTGCCTGCTCTTGTGACCAAGCAAAGTGTCTGCAGGAGGAGATCACCAGACTGTGCAGCGCCAGAGACAATGAGAAATAGTTTGGTGTAAAGTCAAGTGGAAGGGGAGAGTATCTTCTTCACTAAGATCATCAGCTGATCAAAACCTTTTCAATACATTGACTGTTCTTTACTCAATAGTGAGTAAAAGGGGAAACCATAAACAAGAGCCCACAGAGACACAAACCTGGTCACAAAAAAGGTCAATAGAAACAGTGCCAAGGACCAGCCTGGGCATCCCATAACACCTGGATCATCTTCAAGACCTGCAGCTTCGAGAACCTAACAGTAACGAAGGGGGTGCAGGTAGACTCTGTGCTTATCAGGTGTGGAACTGGAGCCTCCCATGAAGATGGAGGCTGCAAGCTGGTTACTTCTGGCACTCAGAGGATGGCTCCTGCTCCACTTTCTGATTTCCAATTTTCTGACATTAAAGTGTCATCATTTACACGACACCACCCAACCATTCATCAGGATAACAGAAAAGTTATGTAACATTGTTCATCAGCAGGGAACCATTGCTCTAGCAACACTGTTATGTCAAATACAGACATAACTGAAAAGTCTGAAAGATAAATGTACTAGTGCTAAGAAACAATGAAACTTTTTTAACTGAAAAAACCTAATGAGAAAGAGTTTTCTAATTCAACTTCACATCCGGTGTGGGTTTAGAGTGTATGAGGCATGTAAGTCATTCACTTCTTACCATGGGGAGGCATTCCCTTACTGAGTGACAATAATGGAAGCTTGATCAGATCCTGGATTCTGCACAGTTCCATCAGTTAAAGAAGACCTTGCTAAACAATCTGGCGTACACTCCAAAGCATTATTTCTTTGTATGCAATCATTTTATCTGTCAAAGAAAAAAATACTTGTAAATATATGCGTTCAGTTTTCTAGGCCAGGTCTAAAAATCATCAAGATGTACAAATAGTCTTTGTTGAAATCACTCCGAATCTGGTCCTCAAGAATTCACTAATTACTTTCTCCATGTGCAATTTAAACTTTTTGTCTGTGTATTGACTCAAGCTACAAGGTGTTTGCCAGGTAACATCTGCTGCACACCAAGAATACTTCTAAATTTATCTGACTACACTATTACTAATGTGCTTTGACTAAAATTACACCAGCAGCTAGATTAACTAACATTAATTTAAAGCATATTTTCTTTTGTCTTCTTGTTCTTGCCTCCTATATGCTGAATATTTTTGCTATAAAAAGATGTGGCTAAGTTAGGAAGAAAATATTGTTGAATAAATCTTTACATTTCCTCTGGATCTCCCAAAAATACTACGAATGTGTTCTGGTTCTTATAGTGATGAGCGAGCATTCTGGCAGCCAGCAGAAGAGTGAAAATTAAAGTATAATAAAGCCAAATACAAATCTTGCAGAGGATAGCTCCCTAGAGCTTCATACATTTATTTTGCATTAATTATTCTCTCAGAGTTTCAAATTATAACAAGTCGGTCTGGCAACATACAGAAAATCACTGCACTAAGCATAACAGAAATTCAGATGTGAAAGCCACTCCTCAACTGAAGTGTAAATGTAAGCATTTCAAAAAATGACTTCAAAGTCTCTAAATGTTTCCTAAAAAAACCCCCGAAAAACTGCATTAATTAAATGGCATCAGAAGCAAGGTCTGATAACTGTTGAATGAAAAAAGAACCCCACAATGATAATTACCAACAAAAATACAACAGCAATTTAGTTTCACTAAGGTAAAAGCTGTAAAAGCACATTCTAAATTTGGATAAGAATGTTCCTATGTTACTTGTATTTCTTGAAGTGAATAGCATTCATCTTAGCAGCAAAAAATCAGTTTGACTCTCACCACCCTGACTAAAACACAGATAGCTAGCATCTGAAACTGTGCAGAATATGCCTATGAGGAAAGAGTGAACATAAGGCTTTTTATAACTGAAAATCCAAACCTAGCTGCTGGTCAAGAATGTCATGGCTGGATGACAGCACATGTCCACCAAAATGCAGCTGCTTATGGCCATGCCCAGCTGCATTACAAAGTCCTGAATTTGCCGGAGCTGGGCAAGCAGGCCCCTGCTGGGGGTGGGTGTCCAGGGCTGCTGCGGCAGGGCAGCTACAGCCATGGAAATTGGGAGACACTGCTGGAATACCAGAGGTGTTGCCCCAGGACCTGATTGATGCCGTCTGCCTGACAGTCTGGGAGTGGTGTGAGAAGAGATCTAACAGCAGCATCACGTGTAATTACCTATTGTACTGTGTAATTAACTGTAATTTCCTATTGTTTAAAAAACGTTGTATGCATGAAGTATTATTAAAACTTTTCTGCAGTAGCATAGTTCTGTTCTTGCCAGTGTTTCTAGTGTAGAAAACATTTCCTTTATGTACTAACATGCTGATCTGGACATTAAACTTGTTCTGACATAGCCTTTTGATCACCATTTCAATCTCTTAGAACAGACAAATCAGAAACAAAACACATAAAGTGGATGCTGAAAACTTTAAACCCAAATATCTATTATTCTAAAAATTAAATTTTGGAAGAAATATATTTTTACACCACTGAGTCTATAATGTGCTTAAATCTTTCTTCCATATAGTCCTGACTGGGAAGATTTTAAAAAAAATACCCAAGAATCAATTCCTAGTGCATGCTGGATAATGTGGAAGTGCTCTCAGTTTGATTTTCAGATTATATAGTACATAATGCAGGATGTTCTAAATAAGTAATATATTATAATTTATAAAGCAAACTTTAAAACCAATCCAGCCATACAAAAGGAAAATGTTATTTTTGTAAATACACCCAAAGACCACCAGGTGTCTCTGTAATAAAAGGAATGTACATAAACATACATGAATAAAAATATGTTTAAAAAAGAAGTTTAAAAAAATTCAGTGTTCAACATACACACACACACACAAACCCAAGCAATAAAACCCCAAGCAAACAAAAAAAACCCCAAAAACCAAAATTACTGAAACAAAAAAACCTCTAGTGATCAGTTCAAACTGTTTTTAAAACTAAGGTTATCTGGAAAGGTGAAGTGTTAATGCAAGACCAGCCAAATCCTACTGCCAATGTCAGCAGTATTAATGCCATCAAATTATACTTTTAATTCAGATTGTACTTTATGTTGCACCTTGCAAAAACCGAATGTTTTATGTGCTTAAGCAAAGCACATAAAAAATCCCCAAAGTGTACCAGATCATATGCAATTATATGTTTTTCTAATCAGACATTACTTTATCTCACTATAAGTTTATCACTACTTTGAATATAATTACGATTAATGACAAGCGTGTTACTGATTAGTTCATTTTATGGCACAGACTCAGGTACTGACACGGTCAAAGTGGTACAAACCCATTTTCACAGATAAAGTCACTACAGGGAGATACTACATATTAATACAGCCTATTCTTGTAGTGAAAGAGAAAAACCACTTATAGCAGCATAACTTTGCATATTTCTATGAAAGCATTCAATACCAAATGATGCAATTACTGATAACCTTGTTTGTGATAGCACTGGTACTACTCATGAAGACAAACACTTCTGTAGCTGGCATGCAATTATACAAGTCCACAGATGTGTATTCTAAAAATATAAAAACACAGGAAGTATTTGTTCACAAATGTGCACTTACCACTTTGAAGTTAAAGTACATATCCTCTTTTCCCCTCCATTGCAGCAGTTTCACATGTTTACATTTTTCATATAATAGTTAATATATTAAGTAAATAAACAATGAAATAAAAATATACAGTAAAATGTATCTAAAACAAATATTAAAATATATCCCAAAATAGTAGCATCATCGAGGGATAGTGCTGGAGGCAGTATTTGAAGATTCTTTGGTTTGCTTTCATAAGACAGCATCTCAGTATCTCAGCTTCTTGGCTTTTCATGACTTCTTCCTTCTCTATCATAAGTTCTTGATGGGGGCTCTGTTACCAACTAACCACCAAATCTAGCTCTAAAACTTTGTCCATATCAGAACACTCTTACATCTTCCTCTATGCCTCCATTTCTTGTTCAAGCTCTCATTTTGCTTTCTTCCCTCTTTTTCCTTTGTGTTGACCCCTCTGAGCTGGGACTGGGGCTCCAGAGGCAGGTGTGGAGCATTGGCTCCTGTGTGCCAGGGCTTGGTGGCCACTGCCAGGCCCAGGGGCGTGGGGTGTGTGGGGCAGGGCATTGCCTCACCAGAGCAACACCCGACCTGCCCCTGCCCCCCCACACGTATGTATCCAAAATGTTTTGAGCCAGCAATCTCCTCCAGTCTCTCACAGTTGCATGCCCAGCTGTATTAATGCATTTATGCATTTAGGAGTCCTTATTCAATATATCAGCAACTGTTCCTGTTTAAATGCAAGGAAGGAGCAATTTCTGCGCATGAGATCCTGATTTTTGATAATTACCCTTTTTGACATGAGCACGAGTTCCTCTATCACTCTGTTGCTTGCAAAAGTGGCATTTCAGTACCCTTTTCCTTGCACCTTCTATTGCCCAGACATAGTCTCATCCATATACAATCATTTTTTGTGTGTGTGAGTGTGTGTGTGTGTGTAAAGGAACATCACTACTGTGCCATAAGAAATCTGGAGAACCTTCTCCTTTTATGGAATACAACCCTGATGGTGTCGAAGCACGGACTTGGCAGCAGCTGTGCAGACATTTACGCAAGTCAGATCATTTCAGTCTGGGCAGTGCAGGCAGTCCACTCAGTCTCTTGTGCCACGTGCTGGCGAGAGCCGCAAATTACAAGAACAGGGACACTATCAGCTCGTAGTTGAAATGTGGAGCTCAGGTGCTCAGGGTGGTGGAAATATGCTGACAGCAGAGGCACGAGAGGATGTGCTGCCACTCTGATGAGCTATGCAGGGCACCTCACATCCACAGAGCTCACATCTGACACAGCTGATGCATTCCAGTCTCTGCGTTGTGCTCTGCAGCAGGCTGGCAGGGCATAGATGCTCATATGAAATACCACAAAACTGTATTTTTCTGAGGCCTGTGCATACTTTGGCTGATCCCTTGCAGGCCCACAATCATGTCTGAGTGGCGTTCTTTGCTCTGGTCCTGCAAGTGGTCATGGCTTACTCTCTCAGGCTGTACAGGCTGTGGAGGGGTGCTTGCCTTTCCCCTTTCTTCATTTTCCCTTTGAGGCTATTTATGCATTGTTTCCAAACACGATTTATCACAAGTTGAAGGCAGCCACCTCTTTTCAAAATCTGTGCAGTATATTGTACGTCAGCATCTGAAACAGATAAATTAAGAGTGTATTATTAGCAAGTGCTTGATATGATAGGATTTGATCCAGAACCTACTGAAATTGGAATATTTCCCTAAGCATTTAAAGACAACAGTTATGCAGGCAAAAAGAAAAAAAAAATCAAGATGAAGTCTAACATCTATTCAGCATTTGTGACATGCTGTCACAGAATTATATCCTAACTGATTAGCAACTTCTCAAATCAATGTGAAAAAGATAGATAGAGACTGAAACCTTCTGTCCCCACTCCAAGCTGTAAGCAGGTGAGGAACACAACCTTCTAGTTTGCAGTCTCCTTACCTGAAGGACAGAGTCACAGGAATTCACTAGAGAAAACCCTGACATTTCTTTCCTCTCCCTTCTTCTTAAAGTAATTTTTTGGCAAAGGCATAGGGTCATGAGTGATTACAATGGTACCAAGTGCTGCAGGCAAGGAGAGAGGGTCCATTGCACCAAGTTCCCAAGGGTTATAACAAAATGATTTTCAAAAATCCTCATACAAGTCCCTGACATGTCTGCCTTTCTGATATGTGACAGATTGGACTGAGCTTTGAGTTGCACCAAAAGACAAAATTCAGTGTTTCAGGACGCATGAAAAGGCAATGCAAGAGAAAAGGTATTAAGTTCTTACTTAAATTAAAGGATATGCAGCAGCTGAGAGGTAACAGAAGTTCTGGTACAGTGAAGGGACAAGCTACAGTTTCTTTGAGAAGGAATAATGTACAGATAATTTTGTCCCACATTAGATTCCTCCCTCCCACATACTACACACACACTTGTACATAATCTGAACACCCCCAGCCCTTTTGGTCCCCAGCTAGATGTCACTAGCTAGGGTTAACATCTGTGCATCCTTCTCTCCTGCATTGGGTTTCAATACAGCTCTCATCCTCCCTAAAATACTGTAGGCTGGGAGATCACAGCCAGACTGTTTCTCCTCCTTTACTTTCACGATCTCTCAGCTCCCACAAAAAATCTGGTGGCAAAGAGGAGATGAGAGGGAAGAGCAAAACTGTCAGCAATTCACTTCGTTCTTCACCTTGTCTTTCTGCCCATGCCTTCCCTTCCATCTTCTGTTTCTCACCCCCGTCTGTCGACAGACTCTTGAGTGGTTCATGGTGAATGCCCTGTCACACTTAGAGACAGTGCTGAAGGCCAGGGTCACTCCTGGGGCTGCACACATAAATAAAGCAGTCGTATGTGCTATAGCCCATATGTGACCTATGCTCCTTGCTACCCCTCTGTCTGTATCATAGCAGGATATCATTTCAGCAAAACCCTGTCAGTGAGGAGGAACAGAGGAAAATATGCCTTGCCTTGCCTTGCCTTGCCTTGCCTTGCCTTGCCTTGCCTTGCCTTGCCTGCATTGGAGAGGATGATCTGTGGCTGCTCCATCCCAGGCTCCTGGAGGGCTGAGCTGGGCAAGCCACAGGAGATGATGGGATGGGCAGAGCCAGCATAGGTGTGCCCAGGCTGGAGGCTTCATTACTCAGCTCTGCCACAAGGCTTGTTTTTGCCCTCACTCCTGAACACTGCCTGGCAATGCAAGGGAAACAAGGGAAACAACACTGGGAAAAAGCCAGGAGGGAGGCTTGGGCCTCCTAATGCCTTCCCTTCCAGAGCCACTGAGGGCTCGGCTAGAGGATGAGGACATCGGAAGAGGCAGTGAGGCGCCCTGGCCTTGGGGGAACTGTGTCCAGGCTGTGCAGTGGAGAAGGCTCAGTCAGGGCCTCCAGGGCTCCCATGGGAAAGGCAGGGTGCAAGCCTGGTGAGCCACAGGGAGAGCTGCCATCCCTGGCCACTGAGGTCCTGTACACAGCAGCCATGAAGAGGCCAAAGGGACAGAGACATAGAGTGACATGAAGGTTGGTAATTAATGGTAATACAATTAGTAATACATTAACAGTAATACATTAACAGTAATACATTAATCCTGTATTTTTTTCAAACAAAATGTCCATAGTGGAAATAATAAAAACACAAAAAACCCTTAACATTTCTCTAAATGTCATTTATCATTATCCAGCTTATTTGGTTTGCATGTTACATGCTTTTCCCATGATACTTTTACTTGGCTGCAGTGCAAGAACTATCTTTTGTACACATTTTACGCAGTAAAGCTTCAGCAAAAACTATACATTGTTGTGGGGGCACAGGTCCGAGTGGACCTACAAGGGCGACCGCAGGGAGAACAGGACCAGGAAAGTGATTGGTAGCAATAGGTTTGAAGCATCCCCCTTCGTGGTCATGGTGAGAAATCATGATCCCCTGCGGCCCCTGGTTTGCATAGGCAGTTCTGTCGCTCCTAAATGGCCCCGCACTCTTCCCCGCCTCTATTCTCTTTATTTGGTTAGGTTTCTAGAGAGCTCTCCCCTCCTGCAAGGTTTATAGGGTCCCCGGTTTTGGTTCCTCCCTCCGTAAATCCCTATTTATTGTACCCCCTTTCCATCTTCTTTGTACCGCCCCTTTTTCCCCTTCCTGATTGGTTCCCGGTGCCGACAACTCCCTATTCCCTGCTCCCTTTTAAACCCTTGCCCGCCTTTGCTCGGGGCTTCGAGCTTCGACCTTCTGCCCGGTTTTGTCTGTCCGTGCCGTTTGCGTTGCACCCCAATAAACCTTTTCCCAAGAAGATCCAGACTCGAAGTCTGTCTCTTCCATTCCTGTTCCCGGCTCATTGGGTCTCACCGAGTCTCCGGGCGCGTTATCCCATCGGCTCTAGCGGACGGCGATCTCGGTCTTTGAAGCTGCCGACCGCCGTCTGAGCGAGTTACCGCAGACACGGACGGCTTCAATACATAAATAAATGTAGCATAGAGTTGTCTATGGCGGTGTACATAAATTTAGTTACAAATAAGTAAATATACTGCAACTCCTCTAATAAAATAGATCGAGAATATTGTATAGGCTTGTACACTATTGCAGGAGACAACTTTGGCTCACTAAATGCAAAAATTAGAACAATCATATTCAATTGCTTGCAAAGAGAATAATCATCACAGCTGACAAATAGGACCTAGAGGGTATACAAAGAGCTTTATTCAAATCTATACAAAACTATACAAAATGTTTATTTCCCTTTAAAAGTTATTTAAAGCCACTCATTAACTGTCTGAGTAAGAGAACAGGATTATACTAATTTAACAGTTACTTGACTATGCCTATTTTCTCCCATATGGATTTTCTGCTTATGGATTGATGGAGCAAATTGTTTTCATTGTCCCAGTCTAGACAGCAGTTAGATTAGGATCAAAAAGATGCCATCTCTCATTTGGTCAGGCACACAGATACCACTTAGCTAACTGTGGTGTACAGAAGGTGAAATGCTGTGGAACAGAAATTCTGTGCATTCAGTGAATAATTACCACCATTTATCCAAGACAGATGTCAGAAATGTGTTAGTTCTCCCATCACTGGGGGTTGAGGGGTGAGGAGAAAAAAAGGAAAAGTGAAATAGTCTTAATATTGTATAATCCTTCAGTAAAATGTAAGAAAAAAATAGGTCTACCATAGGCCAGAGTCAGATATTCCAGAATTCTAATGCCAGCTATAGTATATACTCGAAGGCTTTGACCTATTTCTCAGCCAGTGAACCTGTGATACGGAAGTTGGTTTTTCCAAGGGACTGGACAGCTCTAGGGATTATTTGATGAATCCAACAGGCAATACCCACAAAGCATTAAGTGAGCCGGAGGCCTTCACCAGACCAGCTATGGCCTAGTGAGGTAGGCAATGAGTAGCCAAGAGGAGAACATGTATCTACATCCATGTTAGTGCAAGCACATGTACCCACACACACACACACAAAGCAGCCCCAAAATGAGGCAACTTCAATGTCTGCTGCTTGTAGACACTATTAGAAGAGATGGTAGACCCTACCATTAGAAGAAAAGCATTTAAACACTTAATTCAGAGGAACTGCATGGTCACTGCTGAGAATCTATCCTTTTCTGACAAAGATCTCAGACATTTATTTGCATGTATAGCTGAGGAAAGTAATTCTAGTATATGGGGAAAGTGGCAAGAATTTATAGTACAGGAGTCAAAACTGAAAAGAAACAGATCACAGAATCACAGAGCGGTTGAGGATGGGAAGGACCTCTGGAGATCATTTGGTCCAAACCCTCTGCTCAGTCAGGACCATTTAGAGATGGCTGTTCAGGACCATGCCCAGGTCACTTATGAGTATCTCTGAGGTGGGAGACTGGTGGGCAGCAGTCACCCTTGCAGTGAAGAAGTGTTTCCTCATGTTCTGAGAGAACCTCTTGTGTTTCAGTTTGTGCCCATTGCCTTTTGCCCTGTCCCTAGGCACCGCTGGGAAGAGCCCGGCTTTGGTCTATTTGCAACCCCTTTCAGGTATTTATACACCTTCATAAAGTTCCCCTGAGCCTTGTGTTTTCCAGGCTGAACAATCCCAGACCAGCTTTAACTGAAGTTTTCAAACAAGCAGGATTACTTGCCCTACCAGGATCTGCACTGACAGAAAAAACACTGTAGCTGAAGATAGGAAAGGCTGTAACAGCTTTGAACGAACGAGAGACTCTAAAAATGACACAGACATTAAACTGGGCAAGTTTCGCACCCGTGCTGAAGGAGGGCTGCTGACACAGCAGCAAGGCAGGAGATGAGCTCTACCCACGGCGAACAGCTGGCAACATGACAGGCGGCACACGTGTTTCTACCGCAGGGAGGACGCGGCTTTTTCTTCCACAGAAGCAGAGCATTGATCCAACTGAACGAGAGTCTTCCCGCTGGGGAGATGACAAAGCCTATCCATCCCGCGTTCTGTCCCCATGACCCACTGCCCTCCCTCCCGCCTCCTTCGGCGGGGGCACACCCCCGGCCCGGGCCGGCCCCGCCCCGCCGCTCTGCGCCTGCGCCGTGGGGAGAAGTCGGCGCTTCCCCTTCCGGCCGTGCCGCGCCTCTGTCAACATGGCAGCGGCGCCGGGCGGGCGGCCCCGGTGCCTCCTCTGGGCGGCAGGTGACGGGCGGGCGGCGCCGGCCCCGCCGGGCTGGGCTGCAGGGCAGAGCGGGGGGAAGGCGGTGGGCTTGGGAGGCGGGCGGCGCTGGGGCGGGCGTTGCGGTGGGGAGGCGCTGGGGGCAGGAGGGAAGGGAGCCTGTCAGTGGCGTGGGTGAGCACCCCGGGCTGGTTCGGGCATCACTCACGGAGCGCTTTTCCTTTGCCTCGCAGTGGTTGCACATGTGGTGGCGTCAGGTGCTGGTTTTGTGGAGGATCTAGATGAGTCGTAAGTACTGGGGTGTCTTGCCTAATTGTCAAGATATTGTTTGTCTTCTTGTGGGGAACATGATTGCAGACTTTGTGTGTAGTGTGCTTGTCAGGAAAGCTACACTGGAAATGATTGGCTCTTTTATAGCAGGAAGGACAGAAAGGTTGTGGCCTGAATTATCATAGAATATCCTCTGTTGGAAAGGACCCGTAAGGATCATTGAAGTCCAATTCCTGTCCCTGCACAGGACTCCCCAAGAACAACACCTTTTTACTGAGAGTGTTGTTCAATCGCTTCTTGAACTGTGTCAGGCTTGGTGTGGTGACCATTTCCCTGGGAGCCTGTTTCAGTGCCCAGCCACCCTCTGGGTGAAAAACATTTTCCTGATATCCAGCTTAAACTTCAGCACAGCTTCATGCCGTTCCCTCGGGTCATGTCACTGGCCACCAGAAAGAAAGGATCAGTGACTGCCCCTCTGCTTCCTCTCTTGAGGAAGTTGTAGACTCCCATGAGGTCTCTTCTCAGTCTCGCCTATTAAGGAGGTTCAGTTAATGAAGCTGAGGAACAGTTTAATTTTCAGCTTTTTTAAAAGCTGTTTCTGCAGGTGGTGTTGCCAGAAATGTTCTTGGGCTTCTTTGCTTGTTCTTTCTTTTTGGTAGGGTAAATACATTGATGTGTTGGTGCCTTCCCCAATAAAAGCTGATTGCGTTTAACCAAGTTCTTCATTAGAGTTTGCTGCATGGCTGCCGCAAGGGGTTGGGAGAAAGTCTTAAGTGCATTCATGCATGGCCAGAAACAGAAGAGATAAGGAGCCTGCAGGACTAGTTCAGGACTGCTTGAAGCGCCACTAATATTTCAGTGTAAAAATGTGCCTTTACAACAGAATTAGTCCTGAGACTGCGCAGGAGTTGAAATGGGTAGTCCTGCCATGAACTTGGTTGTGTAGCATCACTGTTCATGTACTGCTTTGCTGCAGCAGTTTGATAGCTACATAGTTGCTGTTTCCCAAGGAAATTACCCCAAATGGGTTTTTTTGGTCCCATTAGCAGGTTGATGCTAAGTGCTACAAAGCAGCACAATTACTGGAATTGAAAGGGAAGGTAGGGGAGGAGAAGGCGACATTAGATGACTTCTGTAGGATAAATTTCAGCCAGTTAAAGGTGATGTTTTCATGAGGGTTCAATCTATGATAAATTACATCCTAAACTGTCTGGAAAACACTCACATTTTTACAATATTGCTTGTTAATCATAAGATCAGATGAAGCGTAGTGAATTTATGGGTGAGGGGATGGGAACATATGGAAGGAGTACTCTGGAGAGATCCAGCAGCATCTCCCTGGTGTTGTGAAAAAACAACTGAAGCACAGGAAGTGTTTGGACTTGATTTTCAAAGCTTGTTTTTAAAACATTCTCATATTTTCAAAGACTGAAGGTACCTTCACTTAGCCTGTCACTCCTGCATCATGTTCCCATATCATGTTTCCACACACATGAATTTAAATGTATTTGTTTTGGAGTGAAGAAGCATGATTCTGTTGTCACATAACTTTTTTGAAAATAACTTTAAAAGAAAATCTTAGTTTAGAACACTTGAATTTTTCAATTAGAAAACTATACATATGCCTTTATTTGCAATTGAGAGTAAGAATAGCTGAATTGTTCAGGGCAGGTTTTGTGGGGGGTTTTATGGATTTTTTTTTTTTCGCTAATTGACAAATGTTGAGAAAGGTCAGGAAAACAATTTAAATTTAATTTAAATTAAAATTTAATTTAAACAATTTAAATTTTAATTTAATTTTGCTCCAAACCGAGGAGCCGTGACTGGTGAATTTTCAAGTTTTCTATTTTAGAGATACCTAAACATTTTAGATGTTTTGCTGTTGCTGAAAGCTTTGTGTTCTATTTGAATTTTAGTAGTTGTAAACAATGCTGACTAGTACAAGGTGCAAGTCCCTTTCCTAGGCTTACAGGATATGGGAAAACAAGTAGCAGGGCAGAGCTAACAGGTGCCCAGCTGGGCTGTGGAAAGGGTGCACAAAATGAGCTGAGGTTCCTCTTGGATTGTGCTGCTCTGATAACAGATCTGCTGCCTCAGGTCAGTACTAATCTTGTGATGTGTGTGGACTTGTTCTAATGTGATAACGAAGCAGATAAGTAGCCTGACTGAAAAAGGAAGTATTTTTCTGTCTGTGGGGTTGCATTGGTGGCTCAAACCAGGATCAGAAGCATCAGAAATGGTGCAAGGGGAATGAAAAGGGAGACAGCAAGGAATAGATACAGCAGCTGGGTTGGTTTAAAGCCCTGGGAATTGTGGCCTTGGTGTTCAGTTTTGCTTCATGCTGGTTTCTTTTAACTGTTCATGATTTTAAGTGGGGTGCCTGGTTTAAGTGGAGGCTGAGAGAACATTTGATCATGTAGTTGGGAAGATGTATAGGTTTGAGACAAATAATTTTGATTCAAGGTTGTGCAACATTTATGCCATCTTTCCACCAGTGTGATTGTATCTGCCACCTGGCAGGATTGTACAGGACAGTTAAAAAGAGACAGTGAAATTTTGTGCTTGGAAAAGTAATTTTTAGGGCCTAGAAACAGCACCTTCAGAAAATGCTTGACTACTTATTTGTAGAGAGATTTCTGTTTTTCTTCAGCAGTGTTGAACTTTCTTAGTATTGTCTAGTAGTTTAATCATTGACATTATCAAAACTAGAGTGAGTTTTGATAGCTGGGGTTTTGTTACACTTCAGATTTTAGTTTGTGTGGAAGCTGATTAAAGAGGTGCTTGTAAATGAGTAGTGCATTGAAATTTATTATTGTAAAAACTACAGTATTTTTTAGAGTCTTAGGTCAAAGTTATTAAACTCTGTTGGAAAACTCAGCCTCCAGATGTTTCCTTTTTTTCCCTCTTTTCTTTCTGTTTGCTGGCAAGATTGCAGTCTACTTTTCTCAGTGCTTTAATGAATGCTCTTTGCAATTTGCCATATCAGTTGTACTGTGGCAGAGGAAGGAGAACATTTAATTGTAAATTTTTCTTATACAAAGCAAGAGTGATACTCTAAATTGAAGCACGGCCTGGGATCTTATGATTCAGTGACTGCTTTCTGCCTCTTGCATCATAACCAATTATTTAGCATTGTAATTGGAAGTAAGTTGTAGCTTTGTTAGAGTTCTCAAGAGATGTTGGACTCTCACTGGTTCTTTCATTAGCTCTGCAGCGTGTAGAGTGGTGAAATAAATTTTTAGTGAGGTTGTCAACTAAACAATTTTGTGGCTTAAAAATGCTGCTTTCCATTAGCAGTTCCATGTTAGTCTCTGCAAATACCTTTCCTGCTGCTGTACAGGCATTGCACCCTTGGATTGCCATCAATAAAATGGGGTGGAATTTAGCAGTGAAATGCTGCAATTCTAAGTTTCAAACACTTAACACTGTAATTAGATTGTATTCATGATTTCTGAATTATTTCTTTCAAACAGTAAGCCAGCATCAGCATTAATATTTCTTCAAGACCATTAAAGACTTACAGATTCAAGTTTAAATGAAATAAAATAAATTCTGCCTACTGCTTATGAGCCGTTTATAGGCTTGCTGCATATTGGGAATTGATGAGTTGGGCTATAACCTCTATTAATTCGATCTTTAGAGTGTAGATCACACACTTACTGCATAATTATATATAAATATTCACCTCCTTTTGCAGTAAGAGTGGTACAGTTAGAATGTTGAATGTTGTATCACGTATGTTACGGTGTGTGACTTTAATTTCAGTTCTAGTCACTTTTAAGAAACCTGTCTTTGCAAAACCAAACCTTAGGTTACAATTCTAGCTTATTTACTTGTCTACATAGAACTAGTTAACTAATGCAGTAATTCACACGATCTTGTAGTGACAGCATGAAATGTGTAAGCAGCATTTTGGGAGGTACCAAAGAATTTTGATTTATCAAGTTTAGTTTTGTATTAGAGCTTTTAGAGTTTAGTGACAGATTTACAGTTAATGTAAACAGTCAGTAATTTAAATGCCTGTTAAATGCCTAGCATTAAGATAATTCAGTAGTATCTGTGTATCACTAAGTTTTATCAATAACTTGATCATTTTTATTCCAATAAGTTGGTTTCTTGGTTTTGTGCAATTTCAATAAAGGTATAAACTGACACACCTATAGTAGAATGTTAAAGGAGGTTGAACTAAAATTGCTTTGTATGTTCATATTAAGGATGATAATTTAATTAGTTTTCATTCAATAAAGCTAAGATTAACAGTTTAAACCAATGGTCTGAGAATCTGTGTTAGTTGGTGTATAAAAATGGAACAACAAATATATTTAATACAACTAAGACAACTGCAAAATACATCTTCCCTTTAGCTTCCATATGTTAATCAAATATCTTCTGTGTGTTTTGGTGTGTACTTATTTCTTGCTGTTTTTCTGTTTTGTTGGGTGTTTTTTTGTCTTAGGAAATAGTTATAGAAACCTAATTGGCACGGCTGTGTGTGTAGTATCATGTGCTAAAAAATAATTGCTACGAAAAATAGCCATCTCCTCTATTTCCCCACTCTCAAAGAAAGAAACAAAACAGAAATCTTGTATCTATAGTTTTATACTATCAGTATGATAGACTTGCCTGTTTCACCTATGCCCTTTACTGTTTTATTTTCAGATACATAATTTGTTGATTTCATTTTTTCCTCTTTCTAGGTTTAAAGAAAACCGTAAAGACGATATTTGGCTTGTAGATGTGAGTACATAAGAAAAATGGGAAGATCTGCTGGTGGAAATCAAAAGACAAAATGCACAGTGCTACACCCTGTAGTCAGGCTGCTTCATCATTTGGAAAATTGTTTGTACATGATGCAGAAAAATTTCGTGACATTAATCCTGACAGGATAGATAAACGATCTGTCTATTGTTCAGGGTGAACCAGGAATAGGCTGAACAGACTGCTGAATATCCTGCCGAATAGGCTTCAATCTATATTTTGCAGTCCTTAAAAAAGGAAAGCAGATTACCTAACACACTCAGGAGGTGATAACCTCTGTTGAGAATTTTTATAGTTCTTTTCACTGATTATATCAGCTGTTTTGTGTTCAAGACTTCTGTTAGCACTGAAAGATCCAATATAAGAGAGCCTTCTTTTACTTTTCTAAATTATTTGGAAAGATATGGTGCCCCTTATTTCAGGGACAAAGAGTTATTAAAAAGATTGAGCTTGTTTTTTAATGAGGTAACATTCCTTTTGTCACCCAAATGTGTACTGTAATTCTCAAAATCATATTACTCAGATTCGTGATTTCAGAGTGGGAAAAACTATATGTGATAATTCAGAATTAATCTGTAATGTATAGCAAAACAAAATTCAGCTTTGTCAAATTGTGACCTTATCTTGTTACACGAAACATTGATATCTTCTGCCTATTGACAAATTCATATTCCTGGCTTCATTTTTTATATGAGCTTTAAAAACAAAATGTTACCGCCCAGTGTATTCCTAAATAAGAAATCATATAATAGTGCAGCAATTTAATGTATTCTTTTCAAACTTGTGCTTTCACGTAAAAGTAAGACTTAATCGTAAATGCTGTTTGCCATGCTAACCTTGTAACTAACTTGCAATTTTATTGAGACATAAGAAATACCATGACTGGAAAATAAGTCCTGCTAATGATTTGATGATTAATTGTAGAATCAACTTCTACTAATTATTTTTTTAATGAAATGTGTTTGCTTCTCAGTTTTATGCACCTTGGTGTGGCCACTGCAAGAAACTAGAGCCTGTGTGGAATGAAGTGGGCATAGAAATGAGAAACATGGGTTCTCCCGTAAAAGTTGGGAAGATGGATGCAACTTCCTTTTCTAGTAAGTATGGTTTGTTTAGGGGTAATTTCACCACATCCTCTGTTTTGAAACTACTCTTAATTTTTTTTGTCAAAGTCGTTCTGTGTCGTAGCACGAGTATGAAAACAGTCACTGGAGAAAAATTTCCTGATATTTTTCTCTCTAAATGTGACAACTTGCTGTAGTATGTGTTTTTAATCGCATTTGTTTCTGCTTGAGTAGAGAATTCTTCCTGATAAATGGAAGGTAAAAGCTTTTCAAAGATCTGCTTTTGATATGCCTCTTAGAGTACTGTTATATAAGCATTTTTATGTGGTGTGTCTCTTGAGAGCATCCAGTTTTAGGTTCCTTGTATTACTGTTGGAGGAGTGCCTGCGTTGTTACTCATACTCGTTTCAGGTAATCTGTCCTGAAGCTGTTACACAAAGGCTGCTGAAATCACTGAATTAATTTCAACAGTTATCAGTGTTCAGCCAATTTCTTTCCGTGTTTCTTTGTACATGTCTCCTCAAAGAACTAAATTCAGCTCTTTCAATGCTTTTTTTTTTTTTTTTTTTTTTCCTTCCTGATTGCTTTCATATGTATTGAACTTTTCAGAGAAAACCCCAAACCTTCGGTATTCAGAGAAGTGGTTTGGGTGGACGTGAGAGGATTGTTGAATGCTTAACAGTACTTTCTTTGTGTTTGTGTGCTTGTTTACTGTCAATTCTCTCAAATCTTTGTTGAAACAGGAAGATATTTAAAAGGGAAGGTATAGGGAGGAGTAGGGCCCAAGTGAGATGTAATAAAATTTTGTAAATACACGTGCTGTTTTAGTTAATATCTATTAAATTTGATTATTCAGGTTTGTTGTATTTGCCTAAAATGTTATGCAGAATTCCTTTTTCAGTGGTATTCCAGTTTTTCATGGGCTTAGATATAGGAGAATTTGGTCTTTTGAGAGCAAAATGATTTTGTCTCAAGGACCAATTTACTGTATGTATCTTTTTCTGTAAAACTAAATAAATTTGACTTCGTGTTTCATCTTAAAGATACTTAATTTCTATAGAAAAGTAAGACTGGAGAATTAGAAGTTTCAAGTTCATTCAACCTGGTAACTTCAAAATTGAGAATAGATTTCATGGTTCTCTAACTTTCCAGTCATGTATATAAAATTTCAAATCGTTTAAATTGTATAAACTCTTCCCCTGAAATATTTGCATCTGTTGTCCTGTTACTAAATTCTTGTATTTTATACCTAGAAGAGAATTGGTACTGTGTTTTTGTTATATAATTCATTTTTACATATATAAAAATTACTAAAAGCTGCAAGGGTTCCTTTGTGCCCTGGAAAAGCTTTTCTTCTCAGATTTCCCGCCAGTTTTATAAAGAATAGTGTCTGATAAATCTTTTGAAATAGTTTTATACTTTCTTTGAAAAGTGGAAATTTTGCATCTGGATATGAAAAGCTCCAGTCAACTCTGCTTAATGTCTTTCCAATCTAAAGATTCTCTGAAACAAAAGTTATTCAGTCTTGAGAATATCAGAAGGAAATGCAGCTGTAACGTCTGTGTGTCCCTATGATGGAACACGAATGTTTTGCTCCTCATAGTTTGTGTTCATAATAGGAATATGAAGTAGTGGGAAAGATCTGAACTTTGGCTAGCTTGTAGTCAGAGAGCTGAGATCACAGGTGAACATATAAAACATCCAGTAAATGTCACATGTAGTGCTCTGTGGGATGAGGATACAGCGCTCAGATCAACAGAGCAGTCACCTGCTGCTGTATCAGTTGAGTTTTCAGGGGGTTTAGCCTCAGGAGTCTACTGTGTGTGAGCTGAGTAGAAGTACATCACATCTGGGGCTGGCACGATTGCTGCTGTTTGCCTGTACTACATTCATCATATCAAGAAGTGGAGGTAATGATGCAAATATGTCACTTCCATGATGTTGAGAGGATTTTGGTAATCCCCATGGCTGGGAATGTTTAAATAAAGTATTAAAAATTGTGTCTTCCAGTTCTCCTAGCCATGCACAAGAACTGTGCAAGGAGAAGCAAACTGTTGGCAGCTCTTGTGACTGAGTGTTCTAATACACATTTTAATGCATTGTAGTTCTATGTCGAAGAGCTGTGAGAGAAAAGGATCGGAATCAAATTGATCCTCATATGCATATTTCTTAGAACAGTTGACTTAGATTCAGATGCGGGTAGGTGAGCTGCTAGTTTTATTTGTAGTGCTGTGCAATGAGGTTCTGATCCAAGTGAACAACCTTAGGGTCACTATTTCACAAACTCTTACTGAGGGCTTTGCGTACAAGTCCTGCCACGTCTGCTTGCTCTGGCATGTGGTTGGTAGCTTCAGAATGGTTTTGTAACAAGTATTGAGTGCAGAGAGTGTTATTCAATAGGGAATTGCACAGGTATTGCAAGAATTTTAGACTTAATCCTTTTTTGAGACTATGTAGTTTAACTTTTGGAAAGCACTGCATTTGCTGTAAAGTGTAGTTTAAGGCAGCAGGTGCTATGTTCACAAGTGAAAGGGTAGTTGCAAATTGTACTTCAACTGATGTGAGCAAGATACATGGTTTTAAGCAAATCTGAGGTGGAGGAAAAGGTTTTGCAGTTATCTTACTTTTCACCACTTTAGTAAGCTCCAGATAAATATATGATTGCTTAGATAGTGCCTACTTCTGGTAAGGTTCATGACAGTAGACATTTGCTTGTGTGGAATGTGATTTAAAAACTTTTTTATAACAACTGCAGTATGATACTGTGCTTCTCTTGTTAGTCATTACTGTAGCACATGAGTAGTTAGTTGTTGTCTGTTTCTTTCAAGCATTAGTATTTACAGCTCTACATCCTTGATGCTTAATTCTTGCCTCTTATATTTTCAGTCAATTGTATGTGCATATTCAATGCATGCTACTTTTTGGTGAAATCAGAAAATCAGACCAAGCATGTCTGTCCAGAGGATTCTCATGACATTTGAGTTGTGGCATATGAATTGGGAGCCTATCCTGGGACCCTGCAGCACCTCTGAAAGAAGTCCAAAATTTAATGATGTAGCTTAATAACAGCAAGCTTTTCCTTGAAAGCAAGTAAAATAATTCATATTGAGCTAAGTGGTATTTTTTTCATTTATTTATGTGGGTTGAATAGTAAACCATGTTTAAAGATTAAGGTAGGAGAGAAAAAAAGTCTTGGTTCATTTTGGCATTAATGCATTTCTTTCAGGTATTGCATCTGAATTTGGAGTGCGAGGCTATCCAACAATTAAGCTGTAAGTTGATGCTTCCTATTTTATTTCTGTCAATGATTTCGTGACAGGAAATTAAAAATAGCCCTGTCCATTTAAAAATCTCAAACACATGTAATGCATAGTCCAGTACAATGTTATGTTAAATAAAGACTCAGTCATTTTGAGTACTTTTTACTGTGGACATACTGTGGTTTTTAGCAGGGTATTGTTTAAGCAAACAGGATTCATAATATGTGACAATAAATCTTTGCAAGTTAATTTTCTCAAAAAGGAAGCAAAGATGTTCAGCTTGATAAGGATAAGCTTTAAGAATCAAAAATTTTATTGGCATATAGAGGCATTGAAAATTTGGGTTATCATGGTTTTTTCCTCTGAGCTTCTTAAACCTATATGGATTCAAAGAAAGCCTGTTAGAGTTAGTAAAACTTACTTGAATACTCTGCTAATGCAACTACACTATATCCCCTCTCATCAGAGTACCACAAGCTGCAGAACGCTTCAGTGAAGTGTAATACATAAATTCAAAAAGTTTTGCAGATTTTTTGATACATTTCAATTATAAAAAAAGCATTAAAGAAGTTTATATGTTTGCCTTTTACAAGGAGTAATCCTTGAGTAGCATAAATATTGAGTGCCTGGGGTTTGGTTTGACTGTGGGGTGTTTTGTCATTTTGGGGGGCTTTTTAATATGGTCAAAAACAAGTGTTCTAAATGATCTGTGTGCTTACAAAGCAATTGACTGCTGTGCACTAGAGAAAATATAATTGTAAAAGAATATTAAGTATTTCAACAAGTCAGTAAATCAGATACAGCGTGAATACGCTTTTAGTCCATAATTGCACTGTTTTGCATTATTGAGTTTTATATTTTGCTGACCACTTCTTTGGCTTATCACTTGCTAAAACTGTAGTGACTGTAGTAAATATATGAGGATTGAGAGATTTTGTATGTGCAGATATAGTTTAGGTGATTGCTATTGTGTTCTTTTTTTGTGTTTCCTATTCATCTAGCTTAAAAGGTGACTTGGCATACAACTATAGAGGACCTAGAACCAAAGATGATATAATTGAGTTTGCTAATAGAGTGGCAGGGTAAGTATACTCTTCCCTGAGACTGGTTCTGGTGACTTAAAACTTACGTAGGATTTTGAGGTGGGCCAAGAGTTAAATCTGTTTAAAAAGAACAAGATACTGAAATTAAAAACTCTGTGCACTATATATGTGGCTGCATGGGAGACTGGTGGTGAGTTAAGATTATTTATTTCTAAGACCAGATTTCCTAAGTGCTGTGCTTATGTTTGGAATTTTGTTTCTCAAATAATTGAAACCTTATTATGGCCTTCCACCAATAAAGAAATCATATTATAAAGACAGAGACTTTTTATCAGGGTCTGTACTGACAGAATAAGGGGCAGTCATTTTAAACAGGAAGAGGATAGATTTAGATTAAATATTATGAATAAATTCTTTACTGTGAGGGTGGTGAGACAGTGGAACAGGTTGCCCAAAGAAGTTGTGGATACCCCATCCCTGGAAGTGTTCAAGGCCAGTTTGGGTGGGGCTTGTGAGCAACTGGGTCTAGTGAAAGATGTCCATGCTCATGGTGGCAGGGTTGGACCAGATAATCTTGAAGGTCCCTTCCAGTCTAGCCCAATATGTGATTCTGTAACCAGTCAAAGGCATACATGTTTACATCATAGCAGCATTTTGTAGTAAGATCTGAATTTCAAATTTAAGTGTACTGCTTGAGGAACATAACATGTTATTTGAGGAGGGTGGTTAAATTAATTGGCATTGTGGAATTTAATTTTTTTAAAAACAACACACAAAACTGTATGACATTTTCTAGTGAATTTTTGTTTGTTTGGGTTTTGCAGGTTGCAGAAACTGAGATTTTTCTTTGGTTTTTTTTTTTTCTTTCCCAGACCCCTTATCAGGCCACTTCCTAGCCAGCATCTGTTTGAGCACGTGCAAAAGAGACATCGTGTACTTTTTGTGTATGTTGGTGGTGAATCGCCTTTAAAGGTTTGAAGCTTGATTAAATAAAGTTACTTCTTTTGGCTATTTAGGGAGCAATTTAAAAAATCTTTTAAAAGAGTGAAGTGCATGTTTCTAACATATTTTTGGGGTTTTTTACACTTATGAAAGAGTTTTTACGATCTTATGCCATAACCATATTTTCTAATTGCTCTTTGGTGATAAGGTATGTCACAAAGCTTTTGTTTGACACATGCTAAAAGTTCAGGAATTAAAAAAAACATTGTTTGTATTTTTTCAGGAAAAATACATTGAGGTTGCTTCAGAACTAATAGTTTATACATACTTTTTTTCTGCCTCAGAAGATGTGCTGCCTGAGGTAAGCTGTTTCCATTCCTACTGTTTCCCCAGAAATGGCATTTTTTTCCTCATCTGTGTAATTTTGCTGTTGTGATGGCACAGAGATGGCTTTTACAGTATGTTTGACCTTGATAGATATCCAGGTAATTACACTGAAACATGTAATTTTAGAAGTCTATATGGGGAAAGAATGCATCTCAAATTTCAGTCTGTCACTGCTTTGTTTTGGCTAAATTACTTGTTCAGTCATATTAATAAAATTTATCAGAAGTTGTGTAGAACTCAATGTGGGCCACACAACCTGCTCAAGAAAGTAGATACTTGGATTTTTAGCCAATGCAAAGCTCTTGTTGCTCCCCACATCCTTTCACCAAACTTCTAGAGCTAATTAGGGGGTCTGTAGCATGGATTACTGCTGGCACCCTAGTAATCAGAAGTAAGTGAAGAGGTAAGCTATTTTCATCTTGTACAATACAGCTGATAAAAACATTACTCTTCCTGTGGGTCAGCCCGTCCAGTCCGTTTGCTGCAGAATTCTTTCGTGGCACTTTGTAGTATTCTATAACTAGGAAGTTATTTATTTCAGTTCATCACAAGGGTGGGAAAATTGATACTACTGTAGTTAATCTAACCATTGTTGCTTACTTGTTATAGCAAAATTAAGAGACTTTTTCATTTACTATTATCTCCAAGTGGGACCTAAATTTGCCCCTGCCTACTAACACATGACTTTGAAATTAGTTGGTGTGATGGATGTGAACTAGCATAATTTGGTTTTTTGGTTGGGTTTTTTTTGGTTGGTTGTTTTCGAGGTTTTGTTGGTTTTTCATATGTTTTGTTTTGTTTGGTTTTGTTGGTTTGGTTTGGGAGTTTTTTAGGCTTTTTTTTAGGGGGGTTTTTTTTGGGGTGTGTGTGTGGGTTTTTTTTGTTTGGTTTGGTTTGGTTTATTTGGTTTGGGTTTTTTGGCAGCTGCATTTTACAACACCAGTAGAACTGGCCTCATTATAGATAGTGTATTGTTAGTTTTCCAGAAGCCTTGTATCAAAAGCCACCTTAATTTAAATATTGCAATTTGCACTCTAGCTCCACATGAGCAAGAAAAGAGTTCAGTTGAGCAGTGGAAAGAGTGTTAAAAAGGCTAGAAATCTTTGAGGTTCTGTGATCACACTGATGTAGGCAGTGAGCTTTTCCTCCTGCAGAAGGTAGTTTCCCATCATTTAAGCTGAAGTAGTGATGGTATGCAGTATTCTATGGAGAGAAGCAGAAATAAGAAACTACTGATTGCTAGTTGCAATGAGCCTTTCCATTACCTTGTTCATTGTTAGGCTTTGTTTCCTCACTTAAGATAATAGTGGTTTGAGTTCGAGGCATCTTTTGCAAGTGGTAAACTGTACACAGATTGATTTGTCCAGCAAAGATGTTAAATTATGTTTTGGGCAAATAAGAGAACAAAGCATCATCTTGGACTACCATCTTGCTTATTCATATCAGCTGTCATAACTACTGCTTTTACATAAGTCTCTAAGAAAGTTAATGCAAAATGATGACCGAAGGCATATCATTTGGAAATGATGCTGTTTTTACCTTTCCAAAACGTATCAGTAAATGAGACAATTCAAATGACATTATCAAAACTAAGCTTATGATGCAGTTCTTTCTTAACCACAAATGCTGTTAAAATTTTAACTTAGAATGCTAGCAAGCAGTAAGAAGTAGATGCAATATTTTTTCTATGCCAGTTCTGTAAAAACACGAGCTGAATAAAATTCTTTTGAGTTCCAAGGAGAAAGTTTCTACAGCTTGCTTTTTAGTTGGTTGCTGACCAACTTAATGATCATTTTTAGCATGGTAATACAGGCTTTTGTTTTTTGTCTAAATTAGGTCTGTTTGCAGCCCTGTGTGCTGGAGCTGTTTCTTTATATTCCCATCAGTCTGAAGCAGGGGAAATAGCCTAGATTTAGTGGGACATGTTACCAATGTTACTATTTTACTCTGCAAAATTGACTGTCCATTTAGTAGAAGTAGCAGTATGACAGCTATGCTGACAACAGCACAAATTGGGAACTGAGAGCATGATTGATAAAACCCTCATGTTACAATTTCCTTTCTAAAGTTCATGTCCAACACATAAACTATTTTTCATGCTACTCCAGATACCAGTAAAAATCCCATTTCCTTTATGCTTTGGAGATCTACCTCTCAAAAATGTATTTATGTTTTGTTACTTTTAATATACAGAAGCTGATAAATTTATCTTAGTAAATGTAGACAGAAAATACTTAGGTGTCCTTAGAGATTTTCCCCATGAACTACATTTACATGTTTTCAGATGTTTTTGTTCGTTTGAAAATCTTTTAATTTTCCGTGGATTAATTGAAACCCGACTCTTTCAGTATGTGACGTTGCCTGAATTGCCTGCTGTTATGGTCTTCAAAGATGGAACTTATTTTGTTTATGATGGTAAGTAAAAGTGGACATTACCTTAAGACATTTAAAGCATATATGGAGAAACCAAAGGAGTTGGGATTTTTTTTAAGGTTATTTGGGGTGCTGGGAAATACCCCAGTTTTAGTATAAATTGCAAATCCTTCATGAAGGAAAAGAGAAAAAATTATTAGTTCTTATGCAACAAAATGCAAGGAATTTGGTTTAGCAATACTGAAGTAGAAGTGATGATGTTTGCTTTGTGTTTTCAGTAAGATGTAGCTTCCAATATTACTGTTTTGCTGGCATTACTGTACTTAGAAAAGTTACTTCTTCCCTCACTGTGCAAATTCATCATATATGTAGACTACTTCACCTGGCATGTTCAGGGTGTAGGCTGTAGAATGGCCACCTGAAACTAGTAGTGTTTTGTAACGCTGCCATTTTTACGGAGACGCATGTACACACACATGTAGTTACATTGCATAGCCTTATAAGCACACCACTTACTTGCAAAAACATCTACTCTTGATTTAGAGTGTTTTAAATGCACGTTTTCACTTTAAGTTGAAAACCTATCACTCAGAAGATTGTTCTGCAGGTTTAATTTCTGAGGGTAAGTAGTACCACGGCAAAGTATTCCAGGTTGGCCACCAAGGATATTCTTTGTGACTGTGTAGAATGGATGTACTTGTCTTCCTCTTCAGTTTTGTTGCCTCCAGATAAAAATTCACTCTACAGCCTCCTTGATTTTCATTTAATTTTTTGATCTCTTTTAGCAATTCTAGAGAAGGAAAGCTTGTCAGAGAAACACTTCTTTTCCTGTGTGGCCTGCTTGCTTTTTCCACACCTTTTAAAACAAATGCAAAAGCCATAATAATTTAGGCTTTTAGTTTACTTTGTAAAAATTTTACTTTTTCATAATGGACCAGAAATGCTTTAAGTCAAACAGATCATGAAGATGCAGTTTAAGAAATGGAATAAGGTTTTGTGTGCAACCACTATGACTGGACAGAGACTTGAGGAGCTCACTTTGAGGAAAAAGTTGTAGCAAAATGCACTTCAGTGCTCTAACCTTGTCTGCTGTTTTGGTTTGGGTTTTTTTCTGCCCCATAGTAGGGGAAATGGATGCAGATTCATGGGATGCATTATGCTTAGAATTGCTTGCTACTATCTTATGGCAGATAATTGTTAACCTGAAATTATTGATACTTCAGTCATACAATAGAATTTAAGACAAATTATTTATTGTGCATTTATTCACATAAAATGCAACATATATGTATAGACATTTTTCTTTTTTACTTGTGATTTAGATCTAATTGATGGTATGTGTTAGAAATTAATTCTTTATGGGTTAAAACATCTAGCATCTGAAACTAGCCTTCAGTATAACTGATTCTCAGTCATACGTGATTATTCGTTTACGTACATTCACAATGCTGTTAATGCATCTGCTTTTTCTTGATCTTTCTGTTTTATTTAAGGACTCTCACAAATACTGCTTTCTCTACTTTGAAACTTGACAACTTACACACACACACACCTTTAAAAACAGGGTTTGAAACTGCTTCCTTTTGCACTGAGTCACAGCTTCTAATGTAGTATGTATAGCATGATTTGGGAAAATTCATTAAATCAACTTTTCATGCTTTTCTATACTACACTTTTTGTTCAACAATTGAAAATAGCTTTAGAAGTTTTAAAACTTGAGAGAAATTCCCAAAAACATGTGATAATTCGTCTAACAAGATTGAAAGGCAAGAAAGGAGAGAAAATAGAGATTGCCTCAGTAGTACTGAAATAGTAAATGTGATGGCCCACCTCTAATTTTTTTTTTTTTTTCCCAGAGTACGAAGATGGTGATTTATCTTCCTGGATAAATAGAGAAAGATTTCAAGGTTACCTTCACGTAGATGGCTTTACGCTGTATGAACTTGGAGATACAGGTGAGATGATGCTACTACTAAACTCTTCGGCATCATGTACTAAACAGTAAGAAAAATTAAGAGTACCAAGAACATGTTTTTAAACTTCAGAAATCAATCAATATCCGGTTAGAGCTGATAGTGACAGTCTTCTTTTGATGTTGGTCAGACCTGGCTGTGGTTTCATCCACAGCCTACACTAGTCCTTTCCTCACAATGTAAAATGTAGTATGTCTAATCCTGTAGTAGTCACAAAAATTAGTAGGACTTTTAGTTTAAGAGCACCTTAGGTTTTGCATAAGTTGCATATTAACTCTTGGAATACATGCAGGGAATATTAAAACTAGATTTAGAAATATTAGATATGAATTGTTCAGATATCTTACGTCTAGTGGATTTAGATCTCTTTGAAATAGATGTGGTAAGGACGGGAGAGGAGCATGTATCAAAGTGGACCTGTCCCAGAAAACTTCAGCTTTTCTTTAGGAAAAGTTCTGCAGGCTAAATGAAAATTTTGCAGCCAGGTGACTTCTGGAATAGGCAAATGACTTTTACTACTCTTAAGATGTATGCACTCTGAGCTATGAGAAGAAATATTGTGAGTGTTGATTTTTTCAGGCCAGGACATCTTATCATCTATATTCCATTTCAAAATATTTGTATTCAATCAATATTGAGTTCTTTAAGGTTTTAAAGAATATGAAACATCTATGTTCTTAGATGTTTTTAAAGGTAACATTGTTACACCTACATTTTAAATGGTTATTTATAGAAATGCTGTTGGCAAGTTGTTTAAATGTAGCATATTTCTTCCTGTTACATTTTTGACTAACACTTCCTCAAATTTAAAAAAAAAGTTATTTATAAAATTGAGAAGCCATCAGTGTATAAACACTTAGTACCTGGAATTTATTTACATCATCTTTTGCAGTCTAAAAGGTAGTTACATTAGGTAGTGTCTTAGGGTGGAAAGAAATGGGGAAATGTGAGAATTTAGGTATGGAGTAAGTGGGATGGGGAGAAGCTACTGCTATTTCACAAGGAATCATAGTTCTTGTCATTAAAACTCTTCAGTATTACTTCAACAAGAGTGACTTTATATTTTTTGAGTGGGATGCTTCCTGTGGCCTGGTGGTAGGTAGGAAATAAGCAGTTGGTGGACTTGGTGGGGAGGGTTTTGAGTGAATCACAGCACCTGGAAAGAACTGACAAATCTGCCCGCTGGAGCCTTAGGTTAATCTGGCTGATAACTGCACTGTTAACTGATCTGCTTTCCTAACTGAAAGTGGTGGCTCTGGAGAAACTCTGGCCAGCATTTTAAAAATACTTTGATCTGGTTGACCATAAAACTCTTTGTTTAGTTGGGTTTTTTGGTTTTGTTTTTTTTCTTTTATTTTAACCAGAAGAACTTTACAAACTGAATACTGAAGAGATTGGTATATTCTGGTGTTGACCTTTAAGCTCCTCTGACAGAGGGCTGTGAACTGAATTGTGTTTGTGTTGTAATGAATTCTGGGCTCTGCCAGTAAATTTTCCAAATTTTTTTTCCATAGTGCTCAAAATTTTCAATAGTGTGAAAAATAGTTGTTACTAAGTCCATACAATAGTGATTTAATCACTTAGAATCAGTTTGTAATTGTTCCTATATAATAAAGGTCTCCATAGCCTCATACTTAGGTGTATGCAAATATGCAGCTTGAGTAGGATATTAATTTTTATCTGTGTTTTCTCCCTTTTAACTGCTTTCTATAGACAGGCTTTTCATAAAATGCTAATGGTGTGACATTAAGCCTCATCTTAATTTATTTTCAGTAGCTTTAAGAAAACCAGAGCTTGGTCATCTTGAAGAGGCTCTTTGGCTGTGAGGCTGGTTTATACGTAAAAACTAATTCCTGTCCCTGGAGAGTACCTGATCTTCTAAGTTGACATATTTCCCATTGGAGAATGTGTATTTCTTTTTAAATGGTTTCAAGAATTTTATTCCTTATTTTAGGAAAACTTGTGGCTATTGCAGTCATTGATGATAAAAACTCTTCAGTGGAACATACCAGGTACAGAATTGAGTATTGGTGACACTATGGGAGAAGTGTGCTGGTATGACATAGGGAAGTTTGGAAATTTCTTAAATATTAAGAAATGTAGGTTAAATGAGTGGGTTTAACTTGAAAATGCTCTTTAATTTCTGACATAGTGGACTAATTTTATGTAATTTATACTCAGTTGAAGAACATGTGAGTTCAATGAGATGGTGGGAATTCCTGTATCACTCTTTACCATTTGTTAATGAGATCACAGAAGCAAATGGTGATCTCATAGCTTTTAAAAGCTATTGTGTCACCGTTTAAACATGTGCAAGAGTGCTTGAGTTCAGATGACTTTGAGATGAACTTAGTAAGTTTAAACAAATGACTGAACTTCCCCTCACTCACATTACAAATTAAATTAGCAATGTCATATATTAGTTGTCTGTTTAAAGAAGGGATGTTTTTGCTGGGGTTGGAATTTGCTGAAGAGACTGAGAAGAACAAGACCTTTCCATGTCCCTTTCTGGTTGCATACACAGACTAAAAAATATACTGTTCAAGTAGCGTGTATGCTATTTTCAACCTTCAGGAATTAAGCAAGATGAACAAGGTGGTTTTTGTTAGTCCTTATTGCTGATGAGGTACAAATTGCTTCTTACTGGGGAAATCTCAGTGTTTATTGTTTGTATTTAGAAAGTTTATCGTGGATTATCAATGCCAATTTTTTTTTCCTTCCAGACTAAAGACTATTATTCAGGAAGTTGCTAGAGATTATCGTGATCACTTTCACAGGTACTCTGATGTTTTAATTGAACTTCTGCATTAATCTTTCTAAGACAGCAGTCACTTTTTTTTTCTATGTGAAAAATGTTACAGTGCCTGCATTTATGTTTGTATACTGATATTTAATAGGACCATTTCTTTAACTAACTATGTTTCATCATGCTGTCTTCTAGATCATCACTTTTTTTGAATTGCATTGCTGAGTGTGTGCTCTCATTTTCAGCTATAGGAAAAATATTTAAGGAAGAACTTTCGCTGGAACCCAGCATTGTGTTTTCTTTTTCATCATTTCATTTTTAACCTCTTGCAGGGATTTCCAGTTTGGCCATATGGATGGAAATGATTACATTAATAGTTTACTAATGGAGTAAGTAAATTCTTATTTGAATATTCTTTCTTCTCTTGTATTTGTTGCCAAGTTTATTTAATTGAAAATAATCTTATAAAAGACTCTTGGTTTTCATGGCTTAAGAAAATTGTTGTCAGAATTCAGCATGTAATATAGTATCAATTGTTTGTTATATTAAACTATAAATGTATAATTTAATGTTAGACATTTGGCTTACTGGTAATGCTGATTGACAGCTTATCTTTTAGGTCTACTTTTTTAAATTAATAACTGCTAGAATTGTGAGGCTTTTGTTCTTGATGTATTTTTAAAGCATGCATAGAAATGCTACTTCTGCAGAGAAGCATAGAATGCATGGAAAATGCTATCTGCACTTCATATGTACATGATACATTTTGAAATATGTAAGTGGTTTAACAAGATGCTTGACTGTTGCCCTTATTATGATCCTTTTCTAAAAAATGCATAATTAGAGAGCTGAGTTGCTTGGCATTTGTAGTTAACTACTTGTTCTCCTTTGGCCTTTGGAGTTCTGAAAGAAAGAAAAATGAGGGATCAGTATGGTAATACTTTTAAGTTTTCCAAATCCCTTTCTCAGGGATCAAATTATTAATTAAGCATGTGTTCGTGCCCCTAAAGATTCTAGGAGCTTCATGTGGACCCAGAAGGCACAAGGTCTCTATTTCTGTAGAATATCTGTAGATTAACACCAGAATAAAATTACTTTAAAAACAACTGTCTTTCAATTAAAATTAAGTGATGTCCTTGAGCTAGTGCTTTACAATTACCAAAAGTAAGATCTTCTTCACTTCCTTAATTGCTTCTCTTGTGCAGGCTCTTATGTCTGTCTGCTGAGATATTTCATCCTGTTTATCTGGCAGAAAAGTGTTTGCTTTTTTGTCTGGGCAAGTTGAAGAATTATGTTGCTGATTCAACAGTATATTCCCTTCTACTCTGCTGAGTACCAGCACTGATGTTCAAAGAAATGGGGGAGGGAGATGAAATGCCTCGGAGGAAGGAAATGAAGGGGAAGAAGACAGAACTGCCACTTGGAGTGGTAGTGATTTAGTGGCAAGGTCTGTTCAGCTGGGTTGTTTAACTGAATCTGCAAAATGCCTGATTTTGTAATTTGTAGTATATGGGAAGTTGTTCAAGTACTCACCAGCTTCAAATTATGTTCAGTGTTAAAAGTAGCAGCTCTTCATGTGGCTAAATGAATAATTCAAGTAAAAAAAAAATGTAACTGCTTCAGTTTGTCACCAGATGGCAGCAAGTGGAAATTGGAAAAATCTGAATAGTGAGAAATGTATTGCAGAATAGTTTTTTTTACTGTGCCAGATGCACATAGGAACGATTCTGTTTTCTTCACAGAGAATAAAATATTGTATGATTTCTGGGGATAGAATTAGTAGATCCTGATAGAAGTACATTTATGAACTTGGCTGTGACTCCACTAGTAGACATTATAATTCTTCTGTCTCTTCAGGAGTGTATGAACATGCTTTTGTTGGATTAGAAATGGTACATTTAAAACCATGCACAAAAGAAGAAAACAGAATATTATGTATTTTAATTAAAATACGTAATTTTACTTCAAATTTTGCTTAAAAATGTTTTTCAGTGTTTTACTGAAAGCAAAGATACAGCTTGTTGTAAGCTGAAGTGTATAGTATCACTGAGAATGTCAGCTATAGGTGTATGTAGAGCTCTCCTCTCCTCTTGGAAGTAACATTAAACATACTTTTTTGAATGTCTGTGTAGCATATAGAATCTGTATATGGAGGTTATCTTTCTCTACAATGCTCTACAATGAACTCCAAGAGCATCAGTTACCGGACTGTTAAATGCAATAGAAACACTGCATCTAAGTTCTGTCTTTGCTGGGATGACATATTTTGGCAGAAATCATAACTTGTTACCAGGTGTTTGTAAAAAACACCTGACTTGGTTTGAGTGCCTTCTATTTAGATTTCTTGTTTGTCCCTAGTAAGAAAAGAATAAAAATTTTAAGGGAAAACATTATATTTAGAGAGTCTTATGTTGCATGTTGCCTCTGTGTACCAAGTTTTGTTGTTTGGTTGTTTTTTCCAAAGTTCCGTTTAAAGAATGGCATTATTTTGTTATCCCTGTAACTGCCCTTGTGTTTTTTGAGGTGCCACCATGCTTTCAGGTTCAGTACTGGGAAGAGTCTGCACCTTAAATCTTAAAGTATTCAGCTTTCTAGATGTTCATATATTGTCATGTATAAGTATTAAACTTTTTCACTTTTAGTTTTCATTTGAATTAAAATTAAAACCAAATACCCCACCTAAAATATGAGAGAAAATTTAGGACAGTTTCAGTGACTTAAAAGAAAAAAGGGCATCTTGAGTAAATAACCAATATTTTCATTAATTAATTTACTATGAATTGATAGCCACTGATTAGACTGAAATCATCATCAGTATTACATGGATTACAAATGTACAGGGATGGAACACTATTAGACAAGGGTGAAAATGGAGAAAAACAAGGCTTGCATTGCTTCTGCTGTGAAGGAAGTATTTGAATTCATTACTGACGGAGTTGTAGAAAATTGACAAAGACTACAGGAGATTTTTAACCTTGTTTGATGTATTTAAATTGTTCTTGTCAAACACTGTGCTTTTGCAGTATTAAATTTTCCTAAACCTAATCTAATTTTGAATTTAGTGCTACAGTGAACAGAAGATTAAACTGGTTTGTGTCCAGAGATAATTTCTAACATTTTTTCTTTTTTTTTTTTTTCCAATTATGGTATATTGCACATGCACATGCAGGTAAACTACTGAGTAATAATTCTTTAAAAACTCTGTTGCTTATATGCCATATCTGAAAGAGCTGTAGAAAAGCTTTGTTTGGTATGGCTTATCCTTTTGTCTTCTCTGGGAGAGGTTGATTGATAAAGGTAATCAATTAGACCATGGTTGTGAAGGATCAAATTTTTGAGTTACACTTTTGCTTTTGGGGACTCAAACAATGCATTTCATACACAAGGCTACTGTCTGTGATCTCTTACTATTTGGAAAGTCATAAGGTACCTGATTTGCAGTTCTTTTGGGTATGTAGAAATGTTGTAAACTTCAATAGTGTCACTGACACAGATGTGAAACAAAAAATACTAATGAGAAACATGCCCATACCATTCAGGTGATTATCTTAACCCTTCTCTCTTGCTTTCTTGCTTTTAAGGAATTACTATAAAGAACACACTTGAAGTGAGGATTAACGGATTCCCTTTCGAAATGATGTAGGGATTACTTGAATTGCAATATTTTATATGGTAGTTCTTTAAATATATAAGCTGTCTGTTTTATTTTTCCAGTGACTTGACAATCCCCACTATTGTTGTATTGAATACCTCCAATCAGCAGTATTTTCTACCAGATAGGGACATCGAGAGCACAGAAGACATGGTTCAGTTTATTAACAATATCCTGGATGGTACGGCTGAAGTAAGTCTTCATTGTGGCTTGGAATTTATTGGTTGGTGTTTATTTCCTTAGATGCTAAAGTAAGGAAAAAAAATTGGTTACTCTTATTGTTATGCATGTGTTTTGTCTTCCTGTCCTATCTGTCTTACTGTCTTGGGTGCTGTTGTTGAATATGTGATTGTAAATTCTGGAGTCGTGCTGTTGCATGTTGTACAAGGCAAACTTTATTTTGTTTATAGCGTAATGTTAGCTGGCTTCTTTTGATATTCCTTTTACTGGTGCACTGGTAAATGGAGACATTTTTGTTCATCTCCTGGTTTGCATTAAATGCACTTGTTTAAAATTTTGAATTATATTACATAATTCAACCACACCCTTTCTTTTGGGTGGTAAATTAATAAAGCCAATAGCTGGATGAATTGTAAATTCAGATTCAAAATCCAGTTTTGCGCTTGCTTTGAATGTTAGAAATGGACACAAGCTTACTCTTCTCTGTTCCAAAACTAAAAAAGAGCTTTCGTTAAAACAACAAAGTTGATAAATCCATCTGGAATTGATGACTTGGATAATTTTTGAGTATTTATTCCCTCAGCATACTGTTAGTTGGACAGAAGGCTATGTTGTGTGGATGAAGAAAGTGGTCATGGAGCAGAAGTTTCATTTGTGCTTCTGGGGGAAGAAGGCTTTGCCACGAAGTGGAGCAGAGCTAACAAATAATTTGGCTGCCTCCTGGGAGAAGCCTGTTCTTGGTTTAAGCCCCTAATTCCCTGTATATTGAGTGCTTCCTGTGTTAGCTGAATCCCACTGTACATCACACCAGCAGTTTTAGGTATTGGGTGGTAGTGGCAAATAACGCAGAAGATGTTTGTCATATGGGGTACTTTGGTTTATTTAATCTGACAGGTTGATCTAGAACATGATACAGGTGGATTTATGTGCTGTTCAGGACTTTATTGGCCGTGGTCCAGTTGCAGTGTGAGGGGGTATTACTAGAACATACTTGGTAGTTCTTTGTTCTTGAGTTCTCACTTTTTTAATGCTTTTTTAAGTGCATTGCATTATGTTAGCAACATCTCTTAGACTCTATTTGTATGTATGTTTCTGGTTGAAACAACAAATGCAATTGGTTTCTGTCTGTTTTTTTTTTCACTTGGACAAAATTCATTTGTGATGCCTCACGTTTGTTGCCGTAGTGTCACTTAGTTCTATCTTTCATGTGCAGTATCTCAGCTAGAGTGATTAAAGTTTGGGCTGTATTCACATCTCTGCACAATAAAGAAATATAGAATGTGAGCACAATACAGAAATACAGGATGTGACTTCATTTCAGCTGTCTATATTTAAGGCGTCAGTTGACATAAAATGGTACTACTTTGGCTGCATTGTCTGCTCAAGAAATTGTGCAGCTGTTGAGGAATGAGAGTCTTCAAAGTATGCTGGTAAACAACTAATAGGATACAGACTTTCTGAACCACAGAGAAATTTCTGAGAAGTCTGACGTTACCCCTTCTCTTCCTTGTGAAGTGTTGGACTATTCACCTGTACTTTATTATTATTCTGTAAGACCTTATACGTAAACTTTTGTGAGTCTGTCTCATCTTTGTGGACTTTTTTGCTATTTAAGGGGTTTTGGTCAGATCAGGTGGTGATCAGTTGACTTCCAAATATGAGTTTGTTTGTTTCTCTGGCTACTCAAGACAGGTGAAAACTAGTCCTTTTCAGCAGACACCTTGCCTTCTGATTCATGTAGTTATTTTGAACACTGCTCAGTTAGGGCAGTGTAGGTATAGTCTGTCATTGCTTGCCACAAGTTTTATTTATTACACCTTCATATCTTCTCTTTGTTTGGTTCTTAGATTTTTCTAACTGTGCTATCATAATCCATAAATGGATGTTCAGCAGCTGCAGGAAAGTTCAGAAGAGCTCTTCATTTTTA
Source organism: Acanthornis magna (assembly GCA_036785705.1). Classification (NCBI taxonomy): domain Eukaryota; kingdom Metazoa; phylum Chordata; class Aves; order Passeriformes; family Acanthizidae; genus Acanthornis; species Acanthornis magna. The sequence goes on from JAWUZG010000017.1 coordinate 4,254,134, forward strand.
TCATCCTTACATGAGGACAGTTGCTAGTTTTTGTTGGTGATTCTTTATGGTAAGAGAGCGAGTGCTAGCCCACTGTGCAAGTTGGCACTGATTGTTTAGAAAAATTGTGAGAGACATTTTCATGAGAATAATCTTTATCCAAGCTTGACAAGTTGGAGTGTCTGGGCATTATGAGGTGTAAGAATAATTACTTTTCGTTTCCTTCTAAAGGGACTTAAGATTGCAAGGTCTGAAGAATGAACTTTTGGAATCATAACTGAAAAATGTCAGCAGTTTTGACATGGTTCCATTTGAAATTTCAGGCACAGGGTGGTGATGGACTTCTGCAACGAATCAAGAGAATAATCTATGATGCCAAGTCTACTATAGTGGTAAGTTTTATTTTTCATTGAATTAGGTGGTGCCCTTGTCAATCAGGATGCAAATACTTTCAGAGGTTTCTAAAAAAATTTTTTTAAAAATCTTTTCCCTGATCCTTTTGACATCTTTTGCTGAAACTGGTACCACTTCAGTGTTCTGATGAATGTTACATTTGTGGTCTAATTAATTAGAGCATAAGGGGATTAAATACCACGCTTTGTGTAACTTTAAAGGAAACATTTTTATCATCTTCATTTTTATCATCATAGGTTAATTACGCTTAACAAAATTTTGTTGGGAAGACGGACGCAAATCCATTTCTTCACTTGTCCTATATAAGCAAATAAGTGTCTGCTGCGAATTTAAATTGAAACTCACGGGTTTCTAAATGAGTGGCTTCCAAACTGAAAGTGCAATGTTTAGCCACCACTTTCTGAAACCATGATTCCTTCTTCCTGTGCCATTAAGCTACTACTCAACAGGAAGCTCTCTAGCAGCAGAATGTTTCTGCAGACTAATTTTTGAGAATGAGACACAAGTAAGAGATGAAATGTTTTTCTTCAAAGTGTTTTTAACATTATTAGAACAATTGTTTCTAAAGCTTCAAAGAATGAATAGGATATGCACTTGGCATAATAACATGAACTATCCCAATGCAGTATTGTAATATTTGAACTTTTATGTAATTTTTTTTATGAACTTATGTTAGAAATTGTTGAAGTTGAGGACTCCTTGTCATTTTTGCAGAAGAAACTAAACAAACAAACCAAATAAAAAACCAAACCCCAAAGCAACAACAACAATTAAAAAACCCAAACCCCAAACCAAACAAGCAGAAAAACCAAAATAACCCATCCATTAGGACAAGAGGACACAACCTTAAGCTGTGCCAGGGAGGTTTAGGTTGGATGTTAGAAGGAAGTTCTTGACAGAAAGGGTGATTGTGCATTGGAATGGGCTGCCCAGGGAGGTGTTGGGGTCACCATCCCTGGTGGTGCCTAAGAGAAGACTGGATGTGGCATTTTGTGCTGTGGTCTTGTTGGTGGTTCTATGTTATAGGCTGGACTTTATCCCAAAGGTCTTTTTCAACCTGGTTGATTCTGTGATCACTCTAAAAAACACTTGATTCTCATTTTGGATGATTTTGAATAAATACAGAGAGTGATAACAGAAGTAATGCAGTAACTTCATATATTCACTGAAAGTGGTTTTTACTTTCTGTTTCAACAGTCTGTGTTCAAGAGTTCACCACTGCTGGGATGCTTTCTCTTTGGATTGCCCTTGGGAGTCATCAGCATCATGTGTTACGGAATCTGCACAGCTGATACAGAGGGAGAGGTATTTGAGCATGAGGGAGCTAAAAAGGAAAGTGGTGATCGGGAGCTCACAGATGAAGGCAGTGAGGAAGAACAAGAGGAGGAAAAGAATGGAAAATACACAGAACTTTCAGATGGAGAGCTTAAACAGAAAGACATAATGGAAAAGAAAAAAGACTAACTTGTTTAGCAAGAGAATTCTCTAGAATTTCCAAATAGACTTATTTATTGGAGGTTGTCATTTATTGATTATCTTCATGAAAAAGGACCGTTTTATCTGCATTATGGTAGTTTTGACTTGCATGTATTCAAATTTTCTCAGAAATTGACAGAATAAAATTGGATGTTCTCTTAATTGTCCTTAGTAGATTAACAAGGAGCAATTTAAACTGAAGAAATTGTCAGGTACAGTTCCACACCATTTTTTTTAAGAGTTTTGAATTGTTCATTTCCAGAACAGTGAAATAATGTTACTTGACCTTACTATATGTAATGAACTGTTAATAATATAGCCCACCTATGCACTCATTCATATAAAATTAAAGCTGAAAACGAAGAAAGGTTAAGAGAGCTGCAAAGTATTTCAGAACCTGATAGCTAAAGACAACTTACAAGTTTTCTAAGAAGTCACATGTTCTACCTGTTGCACATAATAATGGGAAAAAAACCACGAAACAAAACCAACAAACTTTCTATTTTCCAAGTTAAATGTAAATTGTTGGGAATTGGAGGACTGTTTTACCATGTAATTATATAATTATTGGCAGTCACGAATGTTTACTAGATACAGGATGTGGGAATTATATGCTAAGTTAAGTGTTAATTAGTGCTTTAGCAGCTAAAAATATTGAAAAAATCTGTTAAAAACCTTTTAGAACATGACTGCCTGTTAATTATTTTCTATGAGTGCTTGTACACTTAGACTGCAAAAGATCTGTAAGTTTTCTGAATCTGCAGCACAGCTTGATAAAGGAAGATACAAATATGAACACCCTCTCCCTATTTTGTATAACTCTCTAATGACAAGCTTTTTAAATGGTGTAAATTTGTTTTACAGTGTTTAGTTGAGATTGTTATATATCTTTGAGGGTAGGTAGTTTTGTTTGAGACTCTTACCTGCTCTGAAGGAGGGAGTTAATGGAGCTTAATATTAACATTGGTAGAGATTGATAAGTATAAAACATTTTTGTTACATGTTTCATCATAAAAGCCACTTTTAATACAAACCCTTGACTGCGAAAAGGACTAATTTGTGTCCATGGCTAAAACTCTCTAAGGATAAGCTATAAAGCAGCCTTTAGCATCAATGTCATGGAAAGTACCACAAAACCAAAACTTGCATTGCTTCTCCTCAAACTATTCATGCTGGGTTTTTTTCCTTTTTTCCTTTTTTTCTTTTTTTTAAGGATATATTACTGTATAATACAAACTGTTATGTCCTCCTTATAAGGCAGCTTGATCGCATAAGAAATTGCTATGCTATAGCACTAAATTAAGGAATTTTAAATAAAAACCATGAGTAAGCTAAAATAGACAAGTTCTGTGTTTTTGAGTAAATCTGATGATGCTGTAGAATCGTAACCAGGGAAAATGTATTGCATCCTTTTTCCCTGTGGGAAAGAAACTTGTTTTTTCTGTTGATGTAGCTTGAACAGCTGGCTTCATGTTACCATGCAGAGTACCTTAAGGAGATCTCTGACTTGAAATATTTTGGTTATCAAACAGCGTAAACAACATGTAAAGAGATTAGGATTTTTTTTTTTTTTTTAAGAAAAAAATCCATGTCTGATTACCAATCCAGACTTTTTTCTTTTGGGAGGAGAGAAAAAAATTTAGGTCAGAACACTGAGTAGCAGGTATCTGATTATGTTTTTTTCCCTTTTTTTGTTTTTTCCATTCTCCTTCTATGAATTGCCTTTTTTTCATTTTTGTCATTATAGTTGGTTGTACATAGTGACTTGAGTTTTCTTGCTTTTTGTTTTATTATGTTTTATTTTTTTGGTAGAATCTTTAAGGGGTATAGTTTTAACATATACATGAGGAATAAACAGGTGCTTAAAAAGGTGTTTAGAAAGGTTTTTTGTTGTTTTTTTTAAATGGTATTGAGCTCCTGAGTTGTTTATTGAAAAAAAAATTTTAAATCACTTAATGAAAAACCTGTAAATTTCTCTGGTCTTCAGCACAACTCAGTGCTGATAGTCAAAATGTAGGACTATTAAGGCAGTAATATGTTTTCTTCATCTCTTTTCTTAAGATTTCAGTACAGATCAATTGCATATTTAATGTTGGCTCAGGCTGGAAACCTGCAGCTTTTGACTTAATAAAACAACCTGAAGTGGTCATTGGAATGGTGCTTCTATGGAGTGTTATGAAAATTAAAAAATACCTGAGTTCTGCTGCACTGCTAAGAACCGTTTCAACATGGAGCCTTCTTTTTTTGTGGTTATTTTTCTTTGTGTTTATAATCAGTAGTAGCCAGTTAACTTGCTGAGAAATCTTCTGAGATGTGGACCTGAATAATGATAAATACTGTGGAAGAAACAGATCACACTGGGATCTGTTCAAACTGTAGCACTTAATAGCTGGAGTTAGGAGGAAAGCCTGTATGTCGGTCACTTCTGAGCTCTAATGTCCATCAGATGTGTACTGAACTGCTGGAAATTAGACTTGAAATGTACTGCTGTTTTCACCAAATCCTTCTCCCAGCTACATTGAATGAGTCATGGGGAGAAGAAAAGGTACAAGTCATACTGGGGGTCAGAATTAATATGAAATTAAGGTGTTTGCTATGGTCACACAAGTAATCTAGAATGCTGTCTGAGGAAGGACATTTTATTTCTTCAGTCTTTAGAGGTTTCTTAAAGCAACTTCACTGTAATAACTTTGAATTCATAAAATAATGCTGCTTTTTTTAAAGTCAAGTGTAAGCCTTTTGTTTTTCTGTAATAAAAAGGATTTAAAAGAGCTTGTTTCCTTTGCTTAATTTACAGTGTTAAGCTTAGATGTTACATGTTGTGTAGGAGGCTGTTCCCTGGGATGCTTGTTGCAAGTGTGCTTTAGGCCCTGAGTCACACAGTGCAGAAATGCAGCTGGTGTTTTGCAGTATTTTGAAAATACTCTCTAGAGGTAGGAGTTAATATTTGCTTGTCTTTGATTTAGTGAGCGCTCTAGCAGTGTAACACAAAGGCATTTCTGAAAAAGAGATTTAAAAATACCAGACTTACAGGAGTTTCTGTAGCAAAGGGAAGCTGAGTCAGGCTGCCCTAGCTTACATTTCCTTCTTGAAGCACTTGAGCAGTCTTGGCATTTGGACGTGCACAGTCTCATGCTGTGTTGTTTTCCTGGGCTGTTTTTACAGCCCTTGTCCACAGTGTGGTGCTCGCTGCTTAAAGGATGGGAGGATGGCACTCTCAGACATCTGGTGAGATGAACGTGGCACAGAAGTGCTTAATTCTCATGAGGTACTTAAGAAAAAGGTTTAGTTTACTCTGTTTTGGTCCAGAACTAATTTACCCTGTTCCTCTTTTGTCAGCATGTTTGGAGAAGCAATTGTATTTGGAGGAGTGGGAGGGTGGAGAGTCGTTCTGTTGACAGCCAAAAGCTCAAGTCAGTGAAAAGGGTGCAAAACCAGAATGTATTTCCCTTAAGCTGTTGAAATCTCCTGAGACTACAGATGTTTCAGGCTGTATTATCCTGTGACAGACTGGTACTGTCTCTCAAATCTTCTCAGGGAGCAAAGCTGCTTTCTGCAGTTTTGTTCTCATCACTGAGCACATCTCTAACAGATCGAATCACACGGAGCTGTGGCACCTGATATTGCCAGAACCAACAAAGACAATTTTGACAGTGTTGTGCTGAGTGCTTTGCTGGGCTCCTGGGAGGTTTTCCTAAGCTGCCTAGGCAGTGTACATCTTCCTGAAACAATTCTCTGATTTCTGAAATTTTAACCATGTTAGAGGATTACTGCAACTATCCTATATACAGTTAACTGGCATAAAGTACCATTTAGCAGCTGATGTGAACTCTCCTGTTGCTAGCAAACTTCCTTCTGCTTCTACACTAAGGAGCAGAAAAATGCAGTAGCTTAGCAAGGATACGTAGACTACAATTTTTTACATAAAGCATTTTTGAATGGAAAATTGTGGCCTTTAACAATAAAACCTTTGAAGAGAAGCGAGGAACCTCTAAGGTGATTACTAATAAGAGGAATAGAATTGCTTTGTAGCTCAGTTGCACAGTTGGCATAGTCTTCATCTGGGTTGATGACTGTCCTGACCAAAATGATGGGTGGTTTTAGGCTGTCTTGAGTTAAGAGGTGGAAGCTTTGCTAAGTTCTACAGCTGACACATGAAGGGGATGAAAATGCATAGACAGAAGTAATGGGAATAGGAGAAAGGAATGGAGCAGGGCCATGTATTTTCATACCAGTGTCTTGTGCTTTGGATGATGAGCTATGTTTAACATAAACTCCCACTAGTATGCATGTAAGTCCTTCCAAAAGAAATCTTCTGTTCTCTACTTACTGTACAGAGAGCCTTCGGCTGGTAAATTTGCCTGGCATACAGTAGCAAGTAGCATTACTACCAAATCAAGGTTATTTGTGAAAGTTTTTGCTGTTTCTTCATGGAAATGTACATCCCAAGTCACTCAAAATAAGATACTTTAATGCTCATTATTTATTCAAAACAAAAACCAAAACCCTTTTGTCTTAGGTTGCTACATCACTACTTTAGAGGAATGACAGTTTGGAACAAACTTAAATTTTTGCTAAGATGCCAACTTGTCTTAATGCTCTCAGGAATTAAAGATCGAATCAGTAATGTAGGATGTATATTTTCATCTTAAACAAATACTTTGAGTTTTTTAACATTTAAAAAACCCCAGCATATATTGCAATAGTGGCTGCAATTTAATTATTTTTACTCAAATAGTAAATGTTGATTCTTAATCCAAAATAGACAATGTGCTGTTCATAGACTGTTAAAGCTTTAAATGTCTCAATACTAAAAGAAAACAAAAATACTTTGGGACTTCAATACCTAAATTTTTAATCTCCTCTCAAAGTAATTCTTTTTTTTTGTTATCATTGAGTGATTTTGCCTTGGAACTGACTAACATTTCTGTTAATCTTTTTTTTTTTTTCTTAGTGTGCTTTTATAAAAGCATTTGTTTGAATGTTGTGACAGCATACTGTACCTGAAAAATTGAAACGCAGACTGGTGATTTGGATGGCCACTGAATAATCTTGTTTATTTCCTCTTTGCTTTTGTAAAATATGTCTTTTTTTGATCTTGACTTTGCATATTGGGCCTGTTGAGCCGCTTCTCCTTAGTGTTTCTTGCAGGATCTGACAACTCACTAAACATACCCTATTGTCCTCAGGTCTATATTATAATCTACTAGATAACATTTTCTGAAAGCAGACTACAGTAGAAATGAAATGAAATAAAATCCTCAAACAGATACCACTGTCAAAATATCAGAGTGTTTTTGTAAGATGTTTTTGGAGATTATTTTGTCAACAACTGTTAAATCTTCAAGTATCAAAATAACTTTCCTGTCCCTGAACAGAACATTTGGTAGAACAGGAGTAATTACACCAAAAGGGTGGTCCTATGGTAGACTGCATCTCAAAGGGTGTAGATGGTCTGCATAGAAACATAGTTTCTAGGAATGGAATTCCACTGTGAAGTAAGAGATCTTCACATAAAGTGGAAGAAAGCTAAGGCTTCCTTCTTTTCAGTCACTATGAAAATGAAATTTAAGCGTATTTCTTGCAGAAGATGGGAGAAATACTTGTTGGCCCAGACAAGTCCTTGTCAATGCATTAGTTGCTTCTAAGATGGAGGAAGAGATAAATTGCCTTCAGCAGATTTAACAGGTAAAAGCTGCGTCTGGCTCCTGGTGGACAAAATAATTATAAATTATGCTGTGCCTTCATGCAAAATTGTGCTTTATGCAAATAAACACTTGAGAATTGAGCTAAACCTTGGGGTAGCATTACTATGGTTCATATCTTCCCCCTTTGCTTTCCCATCTTTTAAAAATACCTTTTTAAAAAACAAATGCAGAAGGACTGCATATTTTTAGTCTTCATGGCCCATTTATGAAATCCCAAAATGCTTCAATTCCATCCAAAAATGCTGTGGGTTGCAAGAGATGGTGCAATATATTGTGGTGTTAACTTCTTAAGATTTGTCTGATACTACTATGAAATAAAAAGTATCAAAAGTGTTTTGGAGTGGGAAGCAGAAGAGGTAGTATTTTCTAACAGGTAAATAGAAGTATTGTTCTCTGTTGAGTACCTTTGACAGACAGAAATACCAGAATATGAGAAGTTCTTTTTGGATCTTTAAGCAGCTGGGAGCTTCTTGTATCACATTGTCATGATTTAAAATAGAAAGATTTTTAACAAAGGGAGGGAAATACTTGATTTTTAGAACAGGATTTAAATGAAGATTATGTATCTGGAACATAGTATATTTCTATTTTTACACATTTCATCATGTGTTGTTATAGTTTCAGTGTCTGTCTTAGGAAAGTTGTCAGTGCATTCATGTGAATCTGTGTAGGGTTTTAGTTTCCAGAGAGCCCCTGGAATTCAAGCATAATTCAGAAGTACAGGGTTCTTTCTGTGGGCTGTAGCTGCATCAGCGTCAGATGTCAGAAATCTAAATGCTAGGATAGACTAAAAATAACACTTTGAGTTGCTCACTTAGCTTTGCAATGGCTTCACCATGTATGGAAAATTAATCCAACTCGGGCATTGTGTTTTAGTTAATGGAGAATGATTATCTGTGACTTAAACAATCTCAAGAGGAGACATTGCAAGCCTTCTTTTGGTTTTGCAAATGGTAGTTATGAGGTGGGAAGAATTTTTCATACTGACATTCTTCACTCTTGCATCTAAAAGGTGTGATCTTAGCTAGAAATGTGCAGCAAGGTTCGTAAGAGAATGAAGTTTCCAATTAGGGCTAAAGGTGTGCTGATCTTAAAGTAAGACTGTTCCTCACGTCAAGCTGCAGTGGAGGCTAGGAAAGGGCTGTAAAGTAAATGCATAACAAAATAATGAGGCTTGTAATATCCGTGTTCAAATGATACACTACCATGCCAGTCATCTTAAAGGAGGGTTAATTAGCCTGCAGTTGTGTCAGGATATGATGCACCTTGTTGGTAAGAAAAGGGAAGTTTCTGTAGCACTGGCAGTTCTTTTCACTTCTTCCCTTTAGAAGAAGGAATGCCTCAGTGCTGACCCTTGGTGTGAACTAGCACTGCTGAGCTCCAAACCGCTTGCTTTGCCCACACCACTTCCCAGGAGCTCGACTGCACAGAGCAGGGTCTCTGGTGAGCAGTGGCTCTGGTAGCCTGTGTTGCCCATGTGTGGGTCACCAGAAAAGTGGTGGTAGCAGAGACGTTAGGAGCTCCAGCTTTGACACTCAGGATGTGTGCTGCTGCAGACACGTTTAAGGGCCGTCTGAAGGCACAGGGGAAGAGGACGCTCTACACACTTCAAAAAGTCATCATTGCATTGCTGTGATGATGTATTATAAGGTGAAGAAGAATACATGAGGTGCAGAGGTGAGCAGACACAAAAGCCTGTGGGGTATTTCCTCTGCTCATGCCCATGCATGCTTGTTTGAAGCAGGGACAAGGCCACTCCATTTTGGGGACAGCAAGTTCATGATCATAGACAGGGGTTGGTCTGTGCCTGTTGGTCCTTGGGCAGTGAACTTGCCCTGTCATGTTTAAATTAGAGTGTAGACATGCCATGGAGCATTAAGATCAGTTTCTGGCCATCTTCCTTTGACGTGAAGTGCAGTTTTAAGTGAGTTACTTAGGCCATAGTTTCATTATACTGCAACTTTAATGACAGTGCTGGCCTTAGGAGTTTCTATCCTCATACCTTTGTAGGTTGTCCTTCAAATTATGGCCAGGCAGGCTATTGGAAAAGCAGTGCTGTGAGTGGAGCAACGAACTGATCTGGGTGAATACAACCCCTTGGACAGAACATTGTGCCAGCACGTGAGAGAGCAAGAGTCTGGAGGAAGCAGCAGAGTGGGAAACATTTTAGTGGTATTTCATGACAAGCTGGCCATGCTGACTTGGATATTTATTTTGCCCTTTGCTTGCTCCCTCCAGAAAACAAACGTGATTTGCCTGAGTCCTTACAGTGAAGCAACTGTGGGTTGCTGTCCCAAGACCCCTCTTCAGTAGTGCAGTAATATTGTTTGTAATGTCTCTTAACATCTCCTTTCTAGGAGACAGTTAAAATGGAAGAAGAAAAATCTGTAGCCTTGTCATGTTAGGCAAAATGCATCTTGAACAGGATATAACTGGGTAAGAGTGGGAAGCATGCACAGAGTAGAACTGTGGGGAATCACTGTCATGGCGATAAGATGACTCACTAGGTTATACATTTGCAGATAAAATCTGTTTTACAGTTCTGCATGTGCATTTCAAACCATAGAAAGCCTGAAATCTGAGTCCAGACTCAGCAATCCTTTTCATTGACTATTTATGCAAATAACCAAGATAAATGAAAGCTACATTATAGGAAGGAACAGGATTTTTTGACTTGCATTTTAGAAGAAAATTTTGTTTCATATATAGAGAAAACAACTAAAGGAATTTTAGACCAATCCATCTGGCAGCTGGCAACTGCAAATTTTTGGTATAATTTTCTGTATGAGAATCTAAGAGCTTTATGTGGTGGATAGATTCAAGAACTGTTGCAAGAGAAGGTCAAAAGAACATCTCAAATGTCTGAAATGCTTTATTTTGGAAACACTTTTCCCAAGTTAGAGAACAACGTGGTTGTAACCTTGGAGAAGCAGAGGAGACAGTACCAATGCTATATATGTTGTGTTCCTAGTAACTTAACAGAAAAGCAGTGGGCAAAGATGTGTGCTGAGCACTAGCGACAGCATTGATCCCTCCTTGGGACTGAAAAGACCACTTTCTTCAACCAGGTGATCACTTGCCTGTTATATCTGGCAATTTATTCTGGTTTCTTTCTCTTTTCCCCCTTCCTCTAATTTTCATTTCATTGTCTCCTTTTGTATCTTGCTTTTTAATTCTTTTACCATCTCAGTTTCCCCTGCCCTTTCCCAAGCTTTTTTTTTTTCCCTCTAATCCCCTGTTCTTTCTTTCCCTATATAATAGCAGTGATAAATATACATTAAAACCAGATAACAATGTAACAATAAATACTTTATTCAGGCTACTGTGTGACGTCTCAGGTTGTTTCATAAGGATATTGTTGCCTTAGTGGCCTAACATGCTCAATATTCTAGTATTTTACATAGGTTTGTTCATTAATTTTGACTGGCTGAGTTGAAAACAATGAGCTATTTTATTATTAAAATAAGATGAAAACTTGTTCCAGGTAACTTATAGATTTGAGATTGAACAGATTTGTATGCAGTATGGAAAACGTCTGTGAGCTTTTTGCTTAGGAGTTGCCACATTTCGTTCCTGTATTTAGAAAACTGGAGAATTTTAGATTTGCTCCTTTTGAATTTTTGCTACAGTTTATGAAGGATTTAAGGCGTCCCTTCAGTGATGAAGATAAAGATAAGCATTTGCTGATTAGTTTTATCTTGACGTCAGATGATAAACATGGTCTTGCAAGCTACTTTCTAGGCATTTATTAATTTCCATGATTACTGTAGAGGCAAACCTATCTGATGCTCTTGTTCATATAGGTAATCTTTGGATCAGCAGTTGATCTCCAGTTAATTTGTATATGGATGCAGAACATATATTTTTTCAGACTGAAAAAGCAATGTGGTTTGGTTTTTGTTTGTTTTTTATTTTTTTTCAGAGTCCTTTTCTTTCCTCCCAGATGGTGTGATCTAGGAGAGAGTAGTTTTAATAGAATGGCACAGTGTCTGTGGAAAATACAGTGGTTACTGTCAAAGAGTTGATGCTTGTTCTCTTGGCAAAACTATTTTAACTGAGCAGAACTAATGTTCTTTGTTTTTCCAGACTGCAGTAATGGTGCTCTGGTGCTCCTCTAGCCGAGGAGTTTTGGGAGAGACCTCTTTCTTCTTCCCCTCTTTTGTTAATATAAATATAAACAAACTACTTTAGAAACAAATTACTGTGTTCTATGCAACTGATAAGGCACGAGGGTAGTTCTCAGAATGAAAATATCTCATTTTCCTTGTTTGAAATATGACCAGTGCTTATATAGTATTTACAACAATAATTCCCAATTAGTCCAAATAGTTTATGCTTGAATAGAACTGTAAGATCTCTGTGGATTTTTCAAATGTTTCTACCACTGCAGTTTATTACCTTTCTGCAAGGTAATTTTTTTTGTGAATTGCTTGTTTGACGGTGTTATGTTAAGAAATTTCTAGTTGTGCAAGACCTAAATTTCTGTGCAACCTACAGAAAAGGAACAGGAAAAATGATGGTTCAGCAAATGCTTTCTTGTAGAATGCAACCCCCAAACATTACAAAATTAATTTGCCTGTGTTCATTAAATCTTAGGATTAAGAGACAGCTAGTTAGTGTAATTTCTAGTGTCTGTGTCTGCTGCAATGAGATTAAATGTTCAGTTTTTTATGGTGCTGTTTAGGCTATGCCACACCTCAAGTCTCAGAAAAAGGTTGTATAAACTTGATTCTGCACTGTATTTGAGGTTTGGTAAAATGTGGTTCCTTGGAATATTTGAACCATGATCCTGGGAGATGAAAGACTAAGGTAATATGTAACTTAAACAGGAGTTGATCTACAGATTCTTCAAAGCAGAATAACCTCTCTCTTTCAACTTCCTAAAACACAACTAGTAGAAACAGAATTCTAAACTAATTTACTTCACTCTCATTGCTTTTGTATTCCATTTAATAATCAGCACTTCAATGCTGTTCTAGGGTAAGTTGCTGCATAATGGTAAATAATCTAAACTTATAATTTTATAGACTCCATATAGCTACACATGAAAACAGTGGAAGCATAGAGACAATTGCACTGTCTCTAAAAGTGAAATGAGAGACAAAATATAAAACTTCAAAGTAAGTTCATCATTAATAAAATAAAACTTCATACCTAGATCACAGGTGTTACTAGATCACACAGGTAAAAATGATAATATACTTATTGAAATTAATATCTATGTCTTTCCAGTTTAATATATTCATATGAAGGAAATATTAAAGGATTGTTTAATTACCCACTCTTTAAGTCTTCTGAGATTCAGGAAAAAAATCACACTAATGAATAAAAAGAGAAAAAGATTATAACTGCCAGTCATTTGTATAATTCAATTTTTTAACAGCACATGATTCAGTTACTAGGGAGATTAATAGAGAAAATATAGATTTTTTTTTTTTATTCCCCTGAAAAATGCATTTAGAATGCCCTTGGTGGTCTCTTCCACAAAAAATTAAAAGAACATCTCTGTAATTAACACTTTGCATTTTTAAACAAAAATTTAGACAGTTTCGGACAATTGCTTGTGAGAACAGACCAAGGAATTTAATTGGGATTTCAAGTCCTAATCTTCCAGCAGTTGTTGTCTGTTAATATGGTAATATTAGAAAATACCAAGTCTCTGAATCTATGTGTTAATATGTGATCTTAATAATTAACAGCCTAATCCAGTCCTCCTAGTTCAAGGCCACTGAAATATAATTGAATATTTAGAAGTAATTAAATTGCAAGAAAAAAAAAGCATAGGAAAAAAATAAAATTCAAATAAAAATGTTTTCAAGTCTTTTCCTTTAATGTTTTCTCTTTGCGATGTTCTAATGTTCATTCATGATCCCCACCATTCAGAATGTGCTTTGTGACTTTAGTTACAGTAAACCAAAAAAACCCAGAAGTGGCTTTTAATGTTTTATGTTTGAAAGTAATTGGTCAACAGTTTAAATAATTTATATAATTGGTCAACAGGTCAATAGTTTAAAATTCCAACATATATTTCAGAGAAAGGCGATTGTCAGTTAGAAAATCCTATTACTCAAAAGAGGGACTACATTGCTACAATGAATCACAGGTTTGATTGAGCTCCAGAATAGGTCCATGTGTTTAAGTTAGGATTGAGTTAAAGTTGTAATATTAGCTGTAGAGCTAAATTATCTGCTGCAAACCGTTTGCATGAATTTTATAAAAAAGTTTTCTGAAACACTTTGATTACTCACTTGAGCTGTTTCTTGAGTAATCCAAAATAATACATTTCTGTAGAAAGGTTATGAACCTAAAATGGTACATTTGCTTGAAAATTACTTTGCTGTGCTGTTCCAAGTGGGTTTACAAAATGTCAAGGATGATGCTAATTCCAAATCAAAGAAAAAAAAGAAATCAGCGCTATCTTTTTTTTTCTGAAGCATTTGACTACTGTAACGACAAGCATTTGGTTTTACTGTCGTCTCATCCATGAATATGCTCTTTTTTTCCATGCTGGGATACTCTTCAATAGTCTGTCTTTAGGACAGAGGCAGCAAAATGAAGTGGGTTATATTTAGATGTTTACTAATTTAGTATCTTTCTCCTCATACAAATTCTACTCAACTGTAGTTTGTGAATGTAGGCATTTCTAGTATGAAGATACTCTGTCCTGCTCTAGAAACATTTCTCACGTGGTGCACTATGGAATTGTCACAGAACTGAATTTCTGGGACTCTTACACTATATTTTCTTCTAAAATGCAACTTTTAGAGGTGTCTACTAACTTCTTTTTTTAAAATATAGTTCAAAACAGTATAGTGTGAATTCCTTTTCTGAGTATTCAGTAGTGCGGTATGTAAGATGCTTAGGCAGTTCTTCACCAAAAAATGGGATGCCAGTTTAAAGGAAGCCAACAGCCTCATCCATTTAGGTGCTTGGATGGTTTTTATAAACATATCTTAGGTCTGCATCATGCTTATAACACATATATGGCAGTTACTTTGGCAATCTGACCATAAACTCTGTGTGATTTTTGTGTAGGAACTCCTGGAAAGACAATAAAAACTTTTACTCTCTGTGTGTGTCCCCCAATATTTCCTGTTTTTCTTCTTGTTTTCTGTGCCTTTTTCACTAATAGGAAAAAAAGAAAAAGCCCAAGGGGGCTGATCAATGCACTTACTGAGATATGATTGCACTTTGCCTATTTCTTTTGAAATTAATATTTAACTAATTAATGGTGGACAAATAAGTCACCAAAAGATTCAACCATGTGCCATATATGCCTTACTCGGCTACATATTTGCACTTCTGTTCTAACAAATAGTTTGTATTGTATAATAACCTTTTTTTAAAAAGGCATTTTACTCCACTTGTGTTTAGACTACCTTTTAAGTCATGTTTTATAGTGATTCTTATTAAAAAATGAGAAGTTAGGTTCTAACTTAGAGTACAGTAAGCACTCACTTTTAAAAATAATAACTTTTTTTCTGTTTAATGGAAGAGCTTTTATTGTACTTTTTTTAATTGCTTAATCTATTTAAATTTCTCTTAAGGAAAAGTTATTTAACAATATGTCTAGTACAATATAATACTATTTTTCTGTTATGTTCTGTCACTTTTACCTACTCTTTTTGCTCCAAGAATTTTCTGTGTATATTTTTAAATGAAATTGAATGACTGTCAGCTGAGTGCTTCAGGAAGTTAACATGCCAGATATAACCAAACTTTTGTAAATTTTATATCATACTGATGAATTGCCATAACAGATACTTTTGAAAGGTCAGTACAGTAGCAGGATACAGATTTAAATACAGATTTTTCATTATATAAACAAGGATTGATATATAAACAAGATAAATTTGTATCAATAAACTCTGAAGTGCAGGAAAGAATTATCTAATATTCAGCAGATTATAAATGACTTTACAAATAAAATATAAATGACTTATAAACAAACGAGTATGGTTCATACTTTGTCATGGTTTCCACCAAATCATAAATACTAATTGAATATGTATGGGAAAAATCATGAGAAGAATATATTTTGGTGAGGGGTATATGCAGACTTTGAAGGATGTATCGGGTTTACTTATTTAAAAGATCTAATAAATCTCTGTTTTTCAGTGAGGAGAATCTACTGGAGTTTTTAACATACAAGGGAAAATATCGGGCAACAGCATGCATTAGAAAAGACTGGTAAAGTGCATATGTGTCCTAATGCAATATGCAATTTATAATACATATACGTCTATGTAAAAAAAAAGGTTAAGGAAAAATACTGCCATAATGGCAAGCCAGCTCTGAGATTCAGATCAGCCCTGGTGTTTTCCTAGATTGAAAGCTCTTTGATGTCATAATGAAAGCAGTGGAATTTCAGTACAAATGTGTAACCTGTTCTGCAGGAGTGATTTGTTGACCGTGGTGAATGACAAATGTCAGATAGACGTGCTCTTGAGGTGCTGCCAGGCCTGTTCCTTCTGCTCATGAGGCTTGTATAATGTGTTTGCCATTACTTGCGCACAGCTAAATGGGAATATCCCTATAATTACAGTTTTGTGTGTCCAACATCAAACATCTGAAAAAATATTTATCTCCGGTTATTGTGTTGGGATTAAACCACGGGCTATGTGTTATTAGCTTGCTTGTAGTCTTTAGCGCAGATTGTAAATACATTGCTTGTAAATCTTGCATAATATCCTAAACCATTATTGTTCCAGTCCTGTGTCCTATCTTTTATCATATTTTACTGGGGTTGTGTTTAAATTATGTTGTTGTGAAGGGTTATCAGTTTTAATTTTTTTTATATCATCAGCACGAATAGCAGCCATCGCACTTTGGGAATTTCTTCAATGTGGGCAATAACATGCTCCAGGAATATGTACAAACCAGCTTCATCACGGTGAGGTTGATGAAATGTAATGTGTTGCTTTGTGTCTTAACATGCCTGTGGTTTGTGTGCAGTATATTGGCTTAAGAAATGCAAAACCTGAAATGTATCATTGCTTGGAGCAAGCAAAACAAATACTTGGAAGGGGAATAATTTTGAATAGATTTGATGACATTTACTTTTTGGAAAAAAAAATAAAGATTGGTCAGAGTATTTGGAAAAGAGGGAAGAATTTTTTAATTAAACAGTAATCTCTTAATCCTGCTTTGCTATCATCTTCTTCACAATTTTTGTCAAGTTTTCTTTCTGTGCTGATGTGTCTTATGTTCTAAAAATTGTTTTTCTAAACAAGTTCAAAATTAGCAGTAGATGAAAAAAATTATTTTCATTGGAATGTATTCACTCATTGAGGGGAAATTCACCTAGGTTTGCCATACTTGAGACTAGAGAGAGGGAAAAAAAAGAAAAAAAAAGAGAAAAACAAGAGGGAAAAAAAAAAAAAAAAAAAGAGGCTTATTTAATAAACACTATGATTTTTGACCGAAATTGTGGAGAGGATAAAACTTTGCCATAAGGGCTTTGTGATTAGATCACATGTGATTTGGAAGATAAGAGCTAAAGTCACACCTACACTGTGCAGGTTTGAAGCAGCTTTTCCTGTATTTCTGGAGCAGGTTCTCCTAAGTCCCAAGAAAATGTTATGGTTACTGATGCATTGGTCATATAAAATGCTGGTGCGTATCACTCAAAAAACTGCAAAGAAGGTATCACTTGCAATTTGCAGGGTTAATTGCAAAATAAAAAATAAAAAAAATACCAAGAGTTGGTAATAATTACTTTGTTAAATATTTATTTGACATTGCAACATTAAACCAAAACCAGCTCCAGATCCTTGTTCATTAGATATTTCATTATCTGTGAACATAACAGGAATGATTCTTGCTCTCAAAGAAATGGAGCAGTGAGGCAGCCTGGGAGGTCTTTTTCATTCCTCCTGGCAATCAGTATGTGAGTTGCAGAAATTGGTTCTGACTAGAAAATAGAAGCTGGTGGTTATTCTGTTAGTTTCAGAGAGGTATATGCCCGTGCTCTTAGGTGGTGTTTTAAATTATTGTAGTAGTAATAGATACACTGCTACTTTTTCTGTGAGATGGTATTGACTCCCTTTGCCCCCCAAAACAGGGATAGTCTGTCTAATACAAATATGTTTTCCCAGATCAGTAAAGAGGAAGAGATTTGTTACCAATAAAAAATAACAGCATTAATTAGCTATACTTGTTTTCTTCTCCAAAGAAGCACAAAGATTTTGAACTTTGGCATCATCAGGCTTTCTCTTCCAAAGGAAGATGACAAAGTTTGGAGCTGGTGAACAAGGTTGATGACAGTCACTGCCCACACCCTTTGTAATTTTCCTTTTAATGATTTACTCTTTGGCTGATCATTAGCTGGGAAGAAAAAATGTTTCCATAAGCATACAAGACATCCAGGCTCACATCCCTAATTATTATTCTTTGGAAAGATGACAGCACATTTCATGTAATTACTGCTCAGCTGGATGTGTGCTTACAAAAAAGAACTCATTTCAGATTATTGTATGGGATGTTAGGCTGGCTCTCTAATGTGTCGTGTTTGAAACCAGCAAAAAATAGACTTGATATTCTTACTGTTTTCTTAGTGTAGCAAAATTATTTGCCATAGAATTTGTGAGTATTCAGTTTCTTTGCACAGAAACAGAAACTCAATGCTAAGGAAAAGTTTTAAAGCATAACTGAGCTCAGGATTAGACCAAGACATTACTGAAGGCAGCTGGATTAGTTTAAAATGCAGGAAACCAAGGTTATGGCTACTGTAACTTCAGCATGCAGAGAATCCATGCTTGTAAGTAGCAAACTAGCCCAGAGCATTTTACTATGTCCTTAAAATGCAGTCATATTTAAAAGCTGACTAGAAAAACTGGAAGGTGCTGCTTGAAGTATGTGATATCTGGGTGTGTAGGTGTCTCCTTGCTTATTTTTATGATGCAATTAAGTTGTCATTCCACTACTTTCATCATCAAGAAATTTTGTTCAGATGCACTAGGAGAAGCTGCCTGTATATACTGGGGAACAGCATGTAGCCAATAATTTCTGAATTAGTGGTCATTTTGGTATAAAAGTATGCATATTCGGTCCTATGCTATTTTTTTCAATGTGTGAAGGAATTTCATTAACAGTTGCGAAAACAAGTAGTCCATGCCAATTTTCAGGACAAAACAAAGCATGGCAAGATGTAACTCATGCCTTACACTTGTCTTAATCTAGTTCATTAACTTAGTTAAAATTCAATCCAGTGAGGATAATAAGATTATATACTGCATCCTTCTAAAAACCCCTAACCAAACAACTAAAACAGCTGTCTTCCTGTGAATTCTACAATGTCTTTTGATAGTATAAATTAATGCTGAGTCAAGAATTACTACACAATATTTTGCCAAAACACATGCACTCTAATACAGCTTACTGAATAACACCTGCATATTGAATTGCAATTAAGCAAAGGTAGTTTCTTATATCTTAAACCTTTCTTAATATAATCTTGTAGGATTTCTTGTATCTTTCCATTTTGAAGGTGGCAACACCTATATAGCTTTAATAGAACATATTAATGGCTATTTTGCCTAGTAAAACTTATTAAATATGAAATCAAGAGTGTATCAGAAACTATTGTAGAAAAGATAAAATACTATGAAATGGTTGTGTTAAAAATATGATTGTGGCCTCTGTATGTTAAGGTGCTACATGACACATCAAGGATCTTCTTGCCAAAAGGCAGGCACCTCAAAGCAAGCCAAGAATGTTTATTGCAGTAAAAGAAAGCCTACTGACTCAGGAACTTCTAGTAAAGGGAGAAAAGGTCCTTCAAAGAAAGGTGTTGGTGTTTATACCTGTGTCTGCATGGCTGGATTTGTAAAAGAGTTGGAAGACTTTGCTGCATCGAAGATTATGTTTGTATGCCATGTTTGTACAGGAGCTGGAAATATTTGCTGCTTTATATTGAGAGACATCAGCTGTGTTCATGCCAGTCCTGACTCACATTTTGACCTCCTTTCATACATTGCCATTAGTGGTTAAGGTGATCTGTCTGTCCCTTATGACAAAGTAGTGAACTAGAAGTAAAAATCTGTTGCAGGAGCAGAGTTTGAGTTGGATGTGCAATCAGAAGTGGAGTGGAGCCTATAACACATGTAAGAATTACATACAAATTCTTCCATCATGGGGGAATGATATCTATTGCTTTGGCTTGTGCTACTGCCTGTCTCCATCTAAACCAGCCCTTCCAGCTCCTTACCCCTCTGACACTTTTTATTCTGGGCCTTGTGCTGTATCTATACTGCTGAAAACAGAGCTCCGTGTTTCACTAAAATCAATTGCTAATCCCCTACTATTGGGAAGACTCCGAAAGCTGAGGCAAATACCATTAGAGCAATGTCATTGATTGGTATTCCAGCAAGTGCATTTGTTTGTCTGCCCAAACCTGCTGTCTAATTATTCCTGAATGAGCAGAGAAAACAACCCCAAAATATTCCAAGTGACATGAGAGCCTACAAGTGAGTTAATATGCTGTTTCTCATTGTAGAAGGTGTGCCTGGCTGTGTATATTTAAAAAAAGAAAAAAAATTGGGGTTTGCATTTCTGATACAAGGAGTCTTCCTTACTCTTCATACCCATTACTGTCTTCTTTATAAACCATATTGTGTATATGTGTAAGATATCTACTGTAGAGATCTGAAAGTGACAAGAATTTTAAGAGTCTGTCCCGGTTAATTTTAACTTGCGTATCTTCCGCTCCCAACTGCTTAAAATAAAACCAGATGATAATTTCATATTTTTAAGTTCAAAACAAGGAATGCGTGGGAAATTTCAGAAATCTTGAGAAAGTTACATCAGTCAGGTATTGAACTCAGTTTGTCAGAATAAAAGTATTTCCTCATCTCTATTTTTAACCTTAAATAGTTCCCAAGTGAAATCAAGAGCTCTTTGTATATTGTACGTAAGTGTACTTGCAACTTAATTTTTTGCTGGGATCGAGATCTATATTTTAGACCTGTGCCATAAGATGTTGTACTCTACTCCTATATAACAAAATTTTAAATTAACATCTACCAAAATAGCATTAGAGGAGAAAATGGATATTTTTAAACAACAAACAAGCTTCATTAAAAGTTCAAGCTTTAAATTAAAGAACAGAATAGGAACCAATTTGCATTCTTCCAGTGAGCCTCAAATCTCCTATGATCCAACCTGGTAAATGTCTCACCTTGTTTTATTCTTTCAACTCCCACTGCTCAGACTGAGTCTTTTCCAATTAGCATTGCCCATACAGGTAACAGATCCATGGTATCTACTGGATTGTTGGGGCAGTTAGACTGGTGGGTTATAATCACAGGCTGGGTGATTTATAGGTTTCTCCGTGTGGGAAAGTTGCTGCTCAGTGAGCTGAGGTTTGAATTTACAGTAGTGCTAGCTTATTCCACTTCCGTTTTAAAGTATAGTTGGGAACAAGCTCATTTGAAAGTGAACTTAGAGTACAGAGTAGGTTACCTGGCAAATTACTCAGCTATAAATTCTAGCTTCAGTTTGTGAAAAGGGGTTGGGGCCTTGGTTTTTTGGGTTTGGTTTTTTTTTTGGTCAACAAAATTTTTCTTTTGATTAAAACCTACTAATTGAATCTTATGTAATGTTTATGGTTTTATTCTATTCAGTTAACCTGGTCACTGTTGCTACTGTTATTAACGTACATGGATTAGCATTTTACCTAGGTTCTATTCTAAGTATGTTGACAATATGCCTTAAGCACAAATGATGTTTCTTGCTGTCATGAGGCACATGTCCTGTAATTGACCTTTCTACATTCTGCGTATACTGCAACATTATAGGTGCGTGTGTTCCTCATCTGCACCATAGGTATTGAAAAAACATCCTATTACATGGAGCAAAATAGTGACTTGCACAGTTAATGGAAACACAGTAAAAAGGTTGAGACAAGAGTGCAAGTAGCTCCATCAGAACTCAAAGTGATGGTCCAGCTTGGATGGGATGGGAGCTTCCTTGAAGGAGTTTTTGGTTTCTTTGTATGAAGACTGGTGGTTTAGTTATGTCAGAAACCACCTATAATTATTTAATGCTACTAATTTCCTCCAGCTTCTAGAAAGACAAAGCTGCCATGTACTTCTTAAAACACACAGGCTTCTTGTTTAAGATTTCATTTGGAGCATTTCTTTGTCCTAATTCATCTGTAAATATGGTGTTGTAATGCTTGCTTACCCTTTAACAGAGTACCTGCCTGTGCTTTCAGGCTCTTTAATGAAAGGTAACTTCGTTGCAAATTAATTTATGAATTTTAAGAAACTCTGGGTGTGTTCTGTGACAGAGTTCATGTTAGTTTGCCAGCCTGTAGCCCTTGTAATATGAAGCTTCTAAATGTCAGATGTGGATTTCTAACAAATGCGCTTATTTTAGGGTTAATCTGTGGCATCTGATTCTTTTTTCTTCTCTAACCCGTTTCCTTGTTAGACCTGAATATTCCTGAACTCTCAGGAGCAGAGAGTGATGCCACTTAATGATTTCAAATATACTGTCTTGACAGTATATAGCTGACAGTCATCGCTATAAGATCAACTCCAGGTCCAGCGATCTAAGGAGTACAATTATATGACCATGTTAAAAAAATGAACTTTAATGCTGCTTGTTGGCACATGCATAAGTTGAAACATGTTTTTTTAAGAAATGCAGTTATGCCAGCTTTCCAGCAGATGACATTTTCACCAAAACACTTTAATCTCAGTACACATAATTTCTGATTCCTTCCTTCTCCCCTGTTGAGTGTGATTTTGCGTACCTTTTCCTTGAAAGGATTCCTGGCTTGGTCACTTGATTACTTCAACCCCTCTATTGTTCCCAAATATATTAGTGATGCAGTGGAACTGCATCAGAGCCATTCACAGGTGTTCTTTCTGTGATTGTGATGCCCTTTTCTTCAATCCTCACCCTTTCCCACTGGCTTAATGGGCAATTGAAAGCTATGATGATTTTGGACAGTTAGCAGGCCCACCACCTGACTTTGTAAATGCACACTGCAGGTCAGTCTATTGCAACACAAGTAATTTTTTAAAAGAACACTAAGCCTACTATAAAAAGAAAATGTAGTCTTACAGTTGGCAGTACCATATAGTCCAAAGTCAAGGTCTTTAAAGAAACTTAATAACCTAAATCGCTTAAATTCTGTAAGTGCCCAAACCTTCATAATTATGCTACCTTGTAGAATTTTCAGACCTGCATCAGGCATCTCATCTGCTTTGTACATTTTGGGAAGTGTTGAATGTGTAAGATACTGCAATAATGTGGAGGACAGCTTGTGTCAAGGATGAGAAAAGTGTGAAGGAAAAGATGGAGGCAGAGAGGAAAGCACCCTCAGCTGGGACAAAGGGATCGTCAGCCTCAGCTTGGCATACCTCACTGTCAGGCAGGGAGGGGAAGAGTTTCTGTCCAGGATGAGACACTTTGGATAGATGTCAGCAACCTGCCTTGAAAGTCAGCAACTGGGACACATCAGTGGTTTAGAGAGGCCATAAACTGAGAGGCAATACCTTTCTTTGAACCATATCTGTGTTTCCTGTTTGTGCTCAGCCTCTCATGGCTCCTTAGGGTGGTGCATGATCCAAATCCAAGGGATATGATGTAGGACTTAGGAGGCAAAAGGAGTGAAAACAGACTGAGTGCACCAAGACGACCAGAATGCTATGTTTTTCTGCCTTGTTAAAGATTCGTATTTCAGGTGCATGAGACTAGGGCTTGAGTGAGAGGACCAACCAGTCTGATAGCTGTGAGCTGGCAGCAGCAATGGGATGGCTCTGCAGACACTGATAGGCAGGAACTTGGGTATCTGGGAGGCTTTGCTTTGGGGCTGGGCATCTATATAATGATCCTGCAGAGACAGATAGGCACCAAAAGAGTTTCAAGGCTCTAAGCAAGCATACTTACTAAAGTCAGTGACTCATATCCATACAGAAAGTGTTCTGCTCCTGATTCAGGTCTTTATTATTTTAAATGCGTAATTAAGTCTCTTTGAACCCACAGGTGCAGCCACTTACTGATGCTTATTTGTTTTCTTTTATTTGTCACAGGCTTTCATTTACCAAGACATTTTACTCAGAAGATTGAACTAGATGTATTTGAGGGGATTTTAATATATTCTTGGAAACTGTGACCAACTTTGGTACATTTCTGTTCTGTTCTCTGGACGCTAGTATGTGCATCTGTGTGTAGGCAGGTCTCTGGTGGCTGACCTGACCACTACCATTCCCATCTTGCAGGCTGATTGAAAGTTGGTTATGTGTGTATGGCTGCTAAATTATTTCTTAGGAAAGAGTGTTGCTTTTTAATTTTTTATTTTTCAGAGAGATAAATTTTAATAGTCAAATCACAAATACCAAGAAAAAGAAATATTTCAGATATTTGAGAGATGGATGAAATACTTGGGATTCAGACATTTTCATGTCTGTCTACTGACTAGCCAAACATTTATGATTTTCAAAATATGAACACATTGAATATTACATTCACTTTCATATGCGTCAGCCATACAAGTTTTTTAACCGCTCTCTTCCAAACCCACTGTTGATGTGCTGATTTTTTTCTTTGCTTTAATTTCTGTTTAGTTATTTCACAATATCTGAGCTATTAGGTTATGCTTACTAAGTTATTTCAATGTTAGTTAAGCTTTTTCATTATTTCTTAAAGGACTGTCTAGAATCCAGGCAGTTATGCAAATCACTGAACTTCTGTCATTGTGTCCAAATTTTTCTATATCAATGAATGATTTTGGGGTTAGTTTTTTTGTTTGTCTGGGGGGGTTTTTTGGGGGGGTTGGTTTGTTTGTTTGGTTGGTTGGTTGGTTTGGGGTTTTTTTGTTTTAGGGTTAGAGTTTTTTAATATAAAGCAGAGTAACTTTGAGGAATTCAAAAGATAGCTTATGGAGTAAAGCTTGGCATAGAGGAATAAGAAGGACAGGAGGAAACTGTACCACATATTCATTCCGGTTTTGCCAGAAGAAATTTCAATCCATGTCTTCTATTTGCAGGTTAAAGGCTTCATCACTGAGAGTGCAAAGAGAACACTGTTGTGGTTGTTTTATTTTATTAATATGCCTGGAACATAAATAAAATACCACAATTTTTTGTTCAACTATTTACATGGTTTTTGTTCACAGATATTGTTGGAAATGGTTTTCATAATTTCAGGGGATGCGAGGTGGAGCAAGCTAAGAAGCTGCAAAACTGGGTGTTAGGAAATAAATACACGGCAAGTATAAATAACTTCTATAATTTTTAGGTTAAATTTTATTGTTAACTTCAAAAATATTTAGTGCATGCCCTCTGTATATTTCACAATTTAGACAAAAAAGTTTGTAATTGATCATTTTGCTCTGACCTCCCCTTGGAGGGAGTGTTATGCAGACTTTCTGAAAGCTGGGCTTTCTGCTTATATTATGATAAAAATGTCCACTGCTTAAATTCTGAGAGTGTAAATTCAGCTTTAGTCTAATGTTCCTTATTGTTTTCCATGGCCATCTGAAGATGTCTAGCCAGAAGGGAACAGTAGGTGCTGTGATTTATGGCAACTTTAGACGGCTACAAATAATGGCTTGCCCTGAAATGTGTTTAGATTCATCCTGGCTTTCAAATATTTTTGAGACAGGGCAAGCTGTGGGACACTGAGAGTGCTGTGCTATAGGTAAGGTACCAAGATCTCTCCCTCCCTTCAGCTGCAGGACTCTCCCTAATAATGCTGGAAGTTAAAATGAATCATTTATGAGCATCAGTAGACACATGGGTGGGGCCTCTTTTAAAACTGGTATTTTGTTGATGCAACACGTGTGACGGCCTCTTAGTTCTGAATATAAGTGTTACTGAGAGGAAATTAGGTTGGTTCGCAGAGGAGCTCAGCCAGACCTCGCAGTGCGTCTTGTTGAAGAGCTGGTATCTCCAACACTACTGTGCTTCAGACACTAGTACATGTAGAAGAAAAATGGAAGGTAAGTGTCTTGAAACTTTACTATCCCTTAAATCAGGACTGAAAGCAGAAATAATTAAATGATCATGTGTACAGACCTAAAACATTGCATGTGTTTTTGTGTATGGCATCAAGTCTAGGGGTTACTTGAATGTTTGGATGTCCTTTGAGGAGCTAGTGAGAAAGGGGAAAAAACAACTTGTGAAAAAAACTGTTATGAAGGAAAAAGAGAACTATGGGAAAAGATTTGGTGAAACAACAGACAGTTCTGAGAACAGGAAATAGCATGGAAAAGACTACATTTTTTTGCCAACATAAAGTACAAGGTGATAGGTTTCAGTATTCTCATGCTAGAAGCAATTATTTCCCAGTGAATACCTGAAGTATTCTTTCTCGAATGAAGGCAAAATATTAATTGATAGAGAAAACCCCGTGACCGGTATGGATGGCTGGGTTTCTACCAGAGGCAGAAAACCAGTAAGAGACGTGAAACTGAATTGCCTTTTGTATTTTTTCTGAGCTGCCTTTGCTTAAGAAAGCAATCATTAGCTCCTTTGTGATCCAGTTGCAATACTTAAATCTGATAAGCAAACTGTGGGCTGACTTTGGAGAACTTCCCTGGGAAATGTAATGTCTCAGCTCCCTGATGTTCCAGTTCAGCTGGATTACTGAGTGGATGAAGAGTAGCTGTCTTGGCTTACAAACACCTCCAGAGGCCGGGCAAGGATCAGGTTCTTTCAGTGTTCTCGACCGCAGGAATTTGCCATGTGCGCTACAAGCACTTTCGGTTTGACAAGAATACTTTGTGTTATGGTTGACGACTGTCATTAAGATATGAGATTTTCAGTTCAATCCTGTTGCTCTTTCTTGTCACCAAGTATGTTGTATTCATAAGCAATAATGATGAAATGCACTCCTGTATTTTTCAGTTGTTGTTGACAGGGTGCGTATTTTTAACATGGATAGCACCCAGATCTGCATTTGTTGCTGATCTCTGTTGAAGATCTGAATGACCAATTCATTACCAGATTTAAACAGTTAGATGAGAAATGAGATTATTTTTATTCAAGGAAAACAAATTTTAAAAAGCTGTGCTTTTTTTGTTTTAGTTTGGTTTTTTTGCCCCTTCCCTACCTATTCCAACCACCCCCCCCCACCCCCGCTTCTGCCCCTCCATTAATTTAAATTATTATTTAATTCAGGATGTGGTCCTGTTAAGCTCCACTGGTTTATGTAAAAAGTGTCCTGGTCCCAAGGGCTTAGCTATGAGTCTCCTTTTATGTGGAGACACCCTTGGTTCTGGATGGGAAAAATTATCTTCCCTTAAATATCAACTCCGTATTCAACACAGTGCCCATGTAGTTAGAGAAGTTGCATTGTAAATTTTTCTGTAGGCTTAGCAGGACCAAACTTAACCCTTGAAAATTATAATAATATGCAACACTTTGTACATCAGTAAACCCAGTTTCCAAAACTGCTGAGAATCTGTGGCTCCCATCGTCTTCAATTAGAGTAAAGAACTTTTGAAAATAAAAAGTTGTATGCAAATAAGTAAAGATGAATGTTGCCACCCATCCTTCTGGCACCAGTGTCATAATTACTCCTGTGAAATGACTGATATGCAGGTAGGTTGCCTAAGGGGGAATCAGCCAAGATTTTTGTCAAGCTAATCACAGCACCTGGGATAAATTGTCAGCATTTTTAAATGTCACAAGTTGTGAACATTTTCTTTTCCATTAAGTTCCTCAAAGATATCTGCAAACTTTTTATGACTTTGGGATGGCAGACTGAGATATTTGCATGCATATTTAACATTATTTAAAGTTTTGGGTAGATATTTATACATATCTATTTCTTTTTCATAAATCATTTAGAGTGCCTCTTAAGCTTTCAAATACATATATTTGTTACCAAGTTCTTTATTTATTCTATTTACTTTATTATTTTATTTCTTTTATAAAACAAACCCAAATGTCTCAAATGACAGCATGTGCAAAACATTTGCTGTCTAGCTGTTGTTGAAAAGTAACTGTTTGTAGACCAAGTGTTGTAATGTGTGAAGAGAATATTCCAATGTAAAGTCAATTTTTCAAGTAGAGAAACTAATATTGTCCCTCAGCATCAGGTATTCATGAAACAAGCAGGCATTATACAAAAGAAGTGAAACTTGTAGCACAGCTTTAAAAATCAAAGAGTTAGACAATTTTCTATCTGCATGCAAGGAAAGTGGTGAACTTGTAAAGGGACTTCTATGGACGTGTGTATCAGTTTCAGTCTTGCTGAATTTTGAACAAAGTCTTGAATGAATTTTGAAAGAGTTATCTCTGTCTTTCATCATTGTCTCCTCTTTCACTTAATCTTATCCACAGTCAAAGATGGGAACTTAATTATCTGGGTTTTTTCCTTTGTGCTCCTTTCTCTGTCCTGCAGTCATTGAGCTGGGAGAAGTGGACTTGAACTGTCCTTCCAACTGTCAAATACATAATACCCATTTCTTCGGAACTGACAGACAGATAATAAGGAGAGGGCAAGCCTTCAACTTTTATGCTCGTTTCCAAAATCGGGAATGGGATGACTCCGTGGACCAGGCTGTTTTCACCGTGGAGACAGGTAGTCACTCCCAAGCCCTCAGTAGTCTTTCCTAGACATTTGCTGGTTAATAATATTTCCCATAGTGTTCAGAAGACTTCCTTCATAGTCTTCATATTCCCATAATCTACTAAATCATGTTCCATGTGAAGAGACTGCCTTACCCTAAATCAGGCAGTTCTTCTAATATGTAAAGTTTTCTCACTTTGCTACAGAAGTGACAAGAAAGAAAGTGAAAGAAATCCACCCTTGGGACCTTCGCCTTGCAAATGATGCCTAAGCAAATTACTAGCCTTTTACATGTGCTTTGTTTAGTCTGATGGAAGTGGTTTTTATTTTCCTGAAAAGGCCTCAGACCCTGTGAATCAAATGAGACAAAATGCACCTTCCCAATGGGCAGATGTCTGGATCAAACCTGCTGGAGTGCTTCCTACAAAGTTCATCAGCCAAAATGCATCAGTATCAGTGTGTTTCCTCCCTCCAATGTCTGCATCGGCCGCTATATTCTCAATATGCAAATCACATCTTGTGGTCACACTTATCAGCGGTGTCTTGGAGATTTTTATGTCCTTTTCAACCCTTGGTGTGCAGGTAAGAACTCTAGTGACTATCAGATACTTTTAAGAAAAATAGCTAGTGATGAGTAAAAATGTTGAAGATATTATTATTTAGCTGGTAAGTAAAGGATATAGTCACAGAAATAATGAAAACCAAAGAGGGATTTAATTTTGTTATTTTTCATTTTTTCATCCATGTTCAAGACTGTCTCAAGCCAATCAAGCCAACGTTTTGATTTGTTGTCTTAGTGGTAGTAGGCTTGATGCATAATTTTTTCCCACAACTTTACAGTATCTTCACAGGGTAGAAAGCATTGGGAAGTTTCCTCTGTTCATCAGGAAACACATTTTTACAGTGACAGTGAGCGAGCAGTGACACAGGTTGCCCAGAGAGGTTGAAGAGTCTCCATGCTTGGATATACTCAAAAGCTGTCTGGATGTGGCCTGGGAAACTACCTGGAGGTTGGACCAGACCACCTCCCTTCAGAGGTCCCTTCCAACATCAACCATTTTGTAATTCTGTGAATACAGAATTACAAAATACAGTAAAAATAGAAAATAAATTCTGTAGGTCTGGCTTTGCTAGCAAGCAATTCTGGCATCTGTAGGACCTTGCCAAAATCTTTACATGACAAATATTCACATTGTCTGTGCTGATTTGATCTAAACCAGATACACAACTCTGCATGATGAATGTTTGACTCATAGAACTCCTTAGTGTGAAGATATATTGCAAGCTCTTCCATTCATGTGAAGAATGTTATCTATATTCTATACATATTATCTAGCTGCAAGTAGGAATGAATTGTCTGTGAGTGCTTAAAGGGCCCACAACCTTCAACATGCTTAAAAGTATAAAACAAAAATTCACAGGAAAGAGGGATCCAGTGAAGCAGAAGATTGAGAAGTGCTAGAAAAGTACATTTTGTCTGAATAAAAGCTCTTCATCTTTTCCAGATGACCCTGTATATATGGACAATCAGGCCCATAGAGAAGAATATGTTCTGAATGAACATGGAATACTGTATGAAGGAGTTCATAAGCACATTACCTCTCGACCATGGCACTTCGGACAGGTACTGTTTGAAGACTGGTTCAGAAGCAGATGTCAACCATATATTGATAAATGAAGTTCTATCTGTATTTTTTTCAGAAATGTATACTCTATTTGTAGTGCAAAGGTTTTTAGGATCAGTTCATACTATGCATAGTCAAACCAAAATGTCTGGGAATTTCACTGTAGCCCAAGTAACCAGAACAAAGTTTTCTCTAGTAAGATGAGGGAAACTGCAGAATGTTCTGGGAACAAGTGCAACAAATATTGTGCTTCTGAAGGGAAATTATTCCATTGGTCAAACAAAAGTAAAAATTACATGGTTTTGCCTTTGGTTTTCCTTCAAGCAGATATACAACATCATGCAGACCACTAGGAACTGTGTTTGATTAAAAAAAAAAAAAAAAAAAAAAGGGCAGGAGAGGAGAGAGGGCAGCTCATATAAGTGAATAAGACTGGATAATTGACAAGAAAGGTATTTTATCAAGGTCAGCACACCATGATGCCTATGTTATCCTCTTTTTCCTCAGTTTGAAGATGGGATTCTGGATATCTGCTTGAAGATCTTAGATATGGGTGCAAGTTACCACCACGGCTCTGATCGTGACCACTGCTGGCGCAATGACCCCGTGCATGTCAGCATGGTGGTGAATCACATGGTAAGACCTGTGGGGGTGTGAGGCCTCTGAATAGATCAGGTCACACTTCATTATATTATAGAAGGACACACTGCATTGCAATCTAACACAGTAGGGGAGCAGGCAAAACCCCTTCTATGCTCAGATTCACAGGAAAAATAAACTTGTAACATAAATCTCTTTGAGAGATCTGAGACATGCTTAGAATGCGAAGATTTGGTCAGCTATTTGAAAAGGTTGAAGGTTGTTTTTCTTTTCTCTTTCTAGATAAGCAGCCATACCACCAACAGTATCATGAAGATTCCAGAGAACAATGATTACCTGAAAGGAACAAAGCCATTTTCCTGGAATGGAAGTGTCCCTATTCTACAGCAGTGGTACAGTGGCAGATGCAGGCCGGTCAGATATGGCTACTGCGGATCTCTTGCTTCAGTAATGTGCACAGGTACGATATTTCACTCTGCCCTTACCTAGTTAATAGAAAAAAATAGGAGAAAAAACAAAGATCAAAACACTCTGACCCTAAAAACCGCTTGAAGAATTTTACTCATAAGCATTTTACTGGAAATGGACTATTTTTTCCATGCTCCTAATATAGTGTTTATTATCAACCTATTGATTTCTTATACAGGCTGAAGAGCGAGAAAATCAGTTCTGTCTTTTCCGTGACCTTTATACTATGCAGTTATCAATACTGGAACTTTTATTAAAACACAGAGCAAGTGCAGCATCATTGAATCATAGAATAGCTGGGGTTGGAAGGGACCTTTAAAGGTCGTCTAGTCCAACCCCATTGTGGAGCCCAAAGTTATGCTTTGGGTGATGTTTGAAGGATGAGAAAAAACACTAAGTTATGAATAGAAAGACCTCTAGCAATGTCTCCTCCACAACACAAAAGCATATTCACCTTTTAACACAAAATCTATATTCCCCTTTTAATGCAAAAGATGAGATAATAGTGCATTAAACCTCTACAGACAGAAGACTGGAGTTCCAACTTTATAAAATTTATTTACCGAGCCTGCTTCTGCATTGAAGACAGTTAAATTGAAGTATGGTAGATGAATCTATATGAACCACACTGCTTATTTTAAAAAAAAATAGTGTTTTATTAATGCAGAATCAGGTTAATGGTTTCTAAACTTAAAACCGATCTGGTTTTATGGTTGTTTTTTGTTTTTATTTTAAAAAGATATTATTGGAAGGGTAACAAACCATACCTTTCTGCTAGGCTTTTTTCAGACTGCTTTTTAAGAACTAAAAAAAAATTTTGAAGACGGAATCACTGTATTCCAAATATTGCTTTCTATCCATCATGTTTCTATCCTTGCAAATTAGAATATAATTATTTATAAAATAGTTGAAGGATTTACCTGATTAATTGTGATTTGTAACAACTCATTAATTTTATTTTTTTTTACAGTGATGAGGTGTTTGGGAATTCCAAGCCGTGTTGTCACAAACTTCTGTTTTCCATGCTCAGTTGAGAATCCCCTTGGTATCAATGAGATTTTTGACTCTACTGGTAAAAACTTGTGTGGCAAAGACAAGCTATGGTAAATAAGAAAAATACAAAGATCTTTTGCCCTTTAAAAAAATTAAATAATTGGAAAACTGTTATAAATTTAACAAAGCAGCGTCCTTTGGTGTATGCCTTTCTTCAGTGGGGTAATGTTCTTCAGTTTCCTAATAATGCATTTCAAAACTATGAAATTACTAAGGAGGCCGTCTGGTCAATGTGGATTTTAAAAAAGAAAAAAGCAAAACATCTTGTAAGAATCTATGCTGCCTGCTTATCCTTATCAGCTGAAAAAAATAAAGCTATCAAACTTAGTAGCTGTAAAAGTATAAAGTAGATTATGAAATTCTAGGGAAAATTTAGCCCTAATTTGGACTATTATCTTCAGTCATAATCACTTCGTTGATAACTATGTTGTCCTCCTGACGTTCCTTGTAATGGATTGCTTCATTCTTATAAATCATTCAATTCATACTAAACCTAAACAAAAGAACTGTGCTGGCATCTTATCAACTAAAAGAAGCATGTCTTGCAATTGGGTCTGTGGGGTTCTGGAACAAATTTCCTGTCTGAGTGATATAAATCAAACAAAATCACTCCTGTCACAAACACCATTAACAGTGTTAAGACATACAAAATCTTCAGCTGATTAAAAACTTATCTCTGACATGGATTTCCTCTGTCATAAGGCATTAAACTTGGTAATCCAAGAAACATTTTTAATTGCATATTCCTTCATCCTGCAGGCGATACCACTGCTGGAATGAATCTTGGATGGCTCGCAGAGACATAAATCAGTGCTGTGGTGATTGGCAGTGTCTGGATCCAACACCTCTGGAAACAGGCAGAGGTAACTCTTTACTATAATTGGAATAATTTTCCTCAGATTACATTGCTGAGTCTCCCTACTACTCAGGTTACAATATGTTATAACATTTTTGTTCTCTGGTTTAGGTTCAGCTTGCAGTGGGCCTACATGGGTTCGAAGCATCAGGGAAGGGGAACTGGACTTGGATTATGATGGTCATCATATGTTTTCTCGAGTAAATTCAAACTATGTTGGCTGGCTTTCCCAAAACAATGCCAAAAGAACAAAATTTTTCTGTGACACATGGCCATGTGGGCAACGTCTAATCACCAAGAGCGTTGGCAGTGAGCAATTCGAAGACATCACCGGAGCTTACAAGTATGAACTAGGTATGACAAAAACATATTAAATGGGTTAGAGGAAATTTTACAGGCTAATCATATAAAAGCATAAAAGTAATTTCTCCTGTGTCAAAATGTGCAGAACAATCTGAAATTGTCTTTTATTTCTGAGAAAGAGGCTGATGCTTTTCTCGTCAAAGATCTTGATTTTTAAACTTCTAAATATATTTAGATGATTCAAACAAAACACAGAGTAATTAGATCAGGAGAGGAGAGGAGAGGAGAGGAGAGGAGAGGAGAGGAGAGGAGAGGAGAGGAGAGGATAGGATAGGATAGGATAGGATAGGATAGGATAGGATAGGATAGGATAGGATATTTCAGCTGGAAGGACCTACAGTGATTATCTCCTCCAACTGGCTCACAGGTCAGGATTGACTGAAAGTTGAACCATACTATTAAATACCTCCTTTTACGGCACTGACAACCATGGCACATCAACCACCTCTCTAGGAATCCTGTTCTAGTGTTTGACCAGCCTCACAATAAAGAAATAGTTCCTAATGTCTAGTCTAAACCTTCCCTGGCACAGCTTTGAACTGTTCCCATGCTTCTTATCACTGGACACGAGGAAAAAGGGCTCAATACCTCCCCTTCTACTTCCTCTTCTCAGGAAACTGCAAAGAACAATGAGGTCGCTGCTCTCAGCCTCCTTTTCTCCAAACTAGACAAAGCCAAAACCCTTAGCTGCTCCTCACAGGACATGCATTCCAGCCCTCTGAATAACACTGTTTGTATGTATATGTTTTGGTCTCATCTGTACAGTAGTTTAAAATATTAGCGGACTTGAGACAACCAAAAAACCCCACAAATTCTTCTAAACCTAGGATTAACACCTTACTTGCTGCTTCTTGTACCAGGTCTGTCAGAAAATATGGCCACTTACTAAATTCATGTATTATTAGCATATTCTGCTGCTCTTACTTTGGGCAATGGATTACTGATTTTCATACTCCAATAGAAGGGAGGAGTTCAACCAGCAAAATTGCATAAAGGAATGAACAGTAGATCACAGCTGATTGTAGATTTGCATGCTCTGTGGGTTTTTGGTTTATTTTTGGTTGGTTGGCTGGAAAACAATTGATAGTTTCTTTGTTTTAATGGCACATTTTGTCTTTTGAGAGAACAGTTAGCATCTCATATTCACCCTTCTTATAAATAGTTATATTTTGAATTTTGTACTAACTATACATTTTGAGATTTGCATGACCATTTTTAAATTTAACTACTTAAAAGTAAAATAAGGTTTTAAAATTTTTTCCCCCCTGAAATGTTTATTTTCTTCTGTACATTCAGACTGCTGTATTTTGTATTTCATTATATGGTGCATTTGTTCTACAGCAACCTGCTACTTTAGGTTCCAGGAAGGAGAAGCAATAAATTTAATAATCTTTATTATTTGGGTAGAATAATAATAGGGTTCTTGTGCCTGCAGCAGATTCATTATCATGTATCTTCTTCAACAGGTTCTGTGAAAAACAAAGAAGCCTATTACCGGGCTTACAGGAGAATTCACCCAGGGTATTGTAATGCTTCCAACTGTCATATTGAGAGAGAATTATCATCTCTGAAAAACCCATTTCTGAGTGACTCTGGAATTAACATGAGGTTAAAGATGGCTAACTGCCCAATGTATGGTGAAGATGTCCAACTGCACTGGCTGCTTGAAAATTTGCGTAATGAGAACAAAACCCTGAAGTTTAATTTGTGCGCACAAATTATAACCTACAGTGGTTGCCCAATGGACCAATTTTGGAAAGACAGTGTGAATGTCACACTGGGTCCAAGAGAAGGTAAGAGGGTGCAATTGTCTAATACCCTGTTCTTTTCAGGAGATGGTTGGATTTTAGGATTTGTGGAGACTTCCTAATAGTGATGGGAAGTAAAATGTGTACGGTGTTAAATATTGCTAGCTGAATTCCCTTTAGAGTGATCACTCAAAAATCAACACGGTGTGTTTGTTTTACAGTGAAAAAAATTCCGCTGTGTATATCGTATAATCAATATGGATCTTATCTCTGTGATCACAACATTATGAAAGTAGTTGTTGTCTCAGACCCAGAGTGTGGAGATGTTCTGATGGTGAGCAGAGATATTGTGGTCAACAGACCACCTGTTATTGTAAAGGTAAGGAACTTTAATTATGGGATTTGTGACCTAAGGAACAGATCTGGGGACTCTTATTGGCCACTTCCTAAGTACAATGCCAATAAACTTGAAATACTTTACATTTTTCTTTTATCTTACTGCTTTTTTTTTTTAAACAACATTGGTGTGATTTTTTAAAGTGAAACAGTTAACTTACTAATGTATAGAGATCATAGAAGTAAATCTGAAAGAAATGTGTACGAATAATAGTTTTTAAATATTTTTCTTTGCATTTGTTTACCTCATTGTTAATTTTGTAAGGATTAAAAAACATAAAATGTGTTTGTTTCTTTTTTAACTAGTTTCTCAGCCAACCCAGACTGAAAGTGCCATGTACTGCAGAGATCTCCTTCTGTAATCCTCTCCAGGAAGATATGAAGAACTGCGTAATGACATTAGAAGGTTGTGGTTTATTCAAAGAGCCAATGACCATTGAGTAAGTTCATCAGTTCTTTAAATGGGATTAATATTGGGGGTTGACTGAGGTGTGCAAGATCAGAACAGGTTTTGAGAGAGACAATAGTTCCGATATTTTTTGTGTTTAGCACATGAACAGGACTTTCTGCCTCTTATTACTTTGAGACTCCATTAAAAGCCTCACTCCTCTTGAAACTGATGATCATTTAAAGCTGGCAAAATATGCTGCTGCTTCATTTTTCTCAAGATTTAATTTAAGTGGATGCATCAGATGTCTGTCTGTACTCTTGCCTTTACAAGAAGTACTAGCTGGGTCCCCCATCCCTTGCAATCCTATTGAGTTCATAATAAAATTCCTCTAAATATTCATGAACCTGCACTAACCACATATAGGATCAATTAGAGAACGACTGTGAGAAATAGCAATATGCATTCTAAGCTCATAACACTTGAGTCACAGGAAACTGGAAACTTGATGCTGTAACATTCTAGGAAAAGTAGCTGTTCATTAATATGCATTGCTTCTCTTCATGACAAGGAGAACTGACAAAAGTATGACTAGTTTTGAGGGGAAGAAATTAGGAATTGTTCTCACTGAATAATAATGAACTGGATTCCGCAAAGCTGCCCTATTGAACTGCTGGAAATGGTAAGCAAGAAATACACTTTTGAGGCAGAAGGATGCTACATTTTTTAAGAATTCAAGAGAGTACCACAAATGATTTTCCAATTCCAATTACAGAACTGGCTATGGGAGTCTTCCAAATCTTCTCTTGGGACAGAAGTTTTTACCATGCTTTGCACAACAGAGAATATGTTTTTTTGGAAGAAGACAAGAATAACAAATTTGTCATAACAGTTTGTCTCTAAAATGTGTCATAGCAAATCAAACTCAATTTTGTGCGCTCATCTTGTAGCACTTAGGTCTCTGAGCTACCCATGGTCCTAATTCTTTTTCTTCTCTTGCTCCAGTTTGGGAACGCTGGCATCCAACCAGCAGGCACGGACCATCGTGGAGTTCACACCTTACAGGCTTGGCAGCCACCGGCTCCTGGCCAACCTCGGGTGCCACAAGTTTGCCTACTGCAAGGGATGTGCCAAGGCTGAAGTGTGCTGCTCCGGAGGCCAGAATGGTGTCCTGCCCGTCAGCCAGAACGGATCACTCCCAGTGTGTGAGAACGGCTCCCTCCCCATGAATGGCTCCGGGCCTGTCCCTGTGGCAGACCCTGCCTTCAACTCCATGTGTGAATATATCTGTATCCCAGTGTGCAACCCAAACTGCAGTGCAGGGGGGCAGCCTGTCTACGACTTTGTGTACCTCCCTGCGGGCCATCCCTTATGCAACTCCATCTGCAGCCAAGGCTTCAATCCAGCCATCAATCCTGGCTTTGAGATGGGATGTGATCCTGGTTTCCGTGTCATATGCGAGACTGTACCTCCTGCTACGTGTGCTCCAATGCCTTCATCCATGTACGGCTCCATGCCAGCCCCAGCATCTAACCCCGTCTGCACCCCTATGCCTCACGTGGTGTTTGAGACAGGTGCTGCTCCCGCACACCCGTCTGGAGGTGGAGGGGGGCCGATGTCCTATTCTGTCTCTGTCCCCGCGAATAATGCGGTGAGTGCGTTGCTGACCCACTTCATGGCCGGGCCCAGTCCCAACGGGGCAACCCAGGCAGTCCCTATGTCTGCTCCGCCATCCTACTCCATGTGCTCTCCGGTAGTCCACACCATCGGTAATCCCATGCAACCCCCAACTCCCCTTTCAGTGCCTGGTGCCTCCATCTCCCACGTTGTCTGTGGCTCCACGCCCTCTCCCAGCGCCCAGCCTCCGTGTGGCCCCGTGGCCACGCTGTCCTCCCAGCCCCTGAGTGCTGCGGTAGCCCACGGCGTGTGCTCCCCGGCGGCTTCCCCTGTGCCCCGCGCTGCCGACCGCAGCAGCACCCCCACAGTGCTGCAGGCATCCCACTCGCTGTGCTCGCCAGCCCCCCGGCCCGTGGGACCCCCGGCATCCCACTCGCTGTGCTCCCCAGCCTCCCGCCCCGTAGGGCCCCCGGCGGCCCACTCGCTGTGCTCGCCCACCTCCCCCTCGCTGGTGGCCGTGGGGAGCCGCCCCGCCAGCTCGCCCGCCGCTCAGCCCTTGGACTCGCCAGCCTCTGGCTGCCTCCCGCGCTCCCCATCCCCGCGGCCCCTGGCAAGCGCCACAGCCCGCTCCCTCTGCGCCCCCACCTCTCGCTCCATCTCCCAGCTCGTGGGCACCTCCGGGTCTCGCTCATTGTGTGGCCCTCAGTGGGGCCCCTCCTATGACACCACCACTCGCCTGGGCTCCCAGTCCACGTTTCCCACCTCCCGATCCTTGTGGAGTCCCGAGGGGCGCTTGGGCTACTCCTCAACCCGTGCCACCTACGGCACACTGACTCGCCCTCCCTACAGCTCCTTGAACCGCTCCTCCTACAACTTGTCCCGCTCTGGCTACACCACCCTCCCCCGCTCCACCTCCCCCTCTGCCTATGCCACCCTGACCCGCTCCGGGTCGTGCCCCTCTGGCAGCACCCTGACCCTGGCAGGCTCCCGCAGGCCCTGGAGTCCCGGGAGGAGCACTCTCACCTATTTCAAACGCAAATACCTGTAACGGGGAGTAACCTGGGAAAACGCAAAGCCAGTGAAATAAAGCCTGTATGCAGATGCTTTGCAAGAGGTTAGAAATAGGGTGATGAAGAGCAGCGTGCTGCTCCTGAGCATTTATCTGCGGATTTGAGATGTGCCAGAAAGCAGGCTGCGAGCCAACTGCTGAGGGATGCATTCGATGTAATACTTGTATGTCTTGAGACACGGTACGGTGGAAGTGACAAATGAATGTGCTCCCCGTGGAGCCGCCGTGACAATAGTTGCACAGTGCAGGTAATCAGACTTACTTGCTCAGTCAAGCTGTTTTATAAATGATGTGCTTTCACTCTCTCTTCTCTTGATTTCTTGCAATGCACATTTCTCAGAGCTCCCTGGGCTACAGCACTTGTAGCAAATCTCTCTCCCTGCATGAAATGTGCTGTCCTTGGGATGCTGCAGAGGTGACAGCAGGCGTGCGTTATGTCTCGCCTAACAGACATTGGGCCCCTGAACCCCAGCATTGCTGTGGCTCAGGTCAGTTCTGTGTGTACTCTTTTCCCCTAGTTGTGAAGTACTGAAAATTGTGGAGGTCTCAGAGCAACTAAATCATTACAAATCAGCTGAAGAGATTAACTGCTTTTTAAAAAAATCCTTTTTCTTCTTTGTTTAATAATAAATTTAGTTTTACTGCTTTTGATGTATTATAGTCCCAGTCTCAGGAATTCAAAGGTCAGATTATAAAGTCTGCAAAACCTGATGAATAATTAATACAATTGATTGGCTTTCACAACTGAATGTTTTTCATATCGCATATTCAAAAAATGTTCTCAAATACCTTGTATGCATTTAGGTTAGTGGGAAAAGCTCTAATTTCACAGCTGTGCCTTTTTGATTCAGTATAGCTAGGAAACTTCTGTCACTAGACCTGAACTTAGAGAGGGAAATATGATGTTATCCTTTCTTTCCAACACCAAGCCCTCCCAGCTGAAAGGTTAAGAAAGTGAATGGAATGTACTGTGTCTTCTTTGGATGATTGGTACTGTTCCAATGCTATCCTTCAGGTGTTTTAGGAGTCAAAATCATACACTCTCATAACAAAACTATCCCATAATTTTGGACTTGCTCACAAGAAGTTTGGATTTACTGACAACACCTCCCCTCCTTCCATTATTTTCCTCTAGTAGTCCATTAATTTTAGTAGCAAATGTTAGTGGGGTTTTGTGGTAGGGTAAGTTTGCTGGTGCTGCAGAATCTTCAGCCATGTAACAATAGTATTTCAGTAGTATCGTTGTAGTTCACACCCCTATGAGACGAGATTGAGTAACCTTCTGAGGATTTTGAAAAAGTGTGGTGTCAGATGGTAGCTATGAACATGCCAACACTATCAACTGCATAGTAATTCTGGGTATGGTAGAAGAAAAATTTGCCTGGATATTGTAGTAGAGTGATCATAACTCAGTGACTTTTTTTTTTTTTACACAGTTTCAGTAGTCTGTGTTAGATATGTGCTGAGAATTTCTTTGCCTGACTGACAATAAAAATGGAAATTGAAAAAACACCTGTCATTCTATTGTTTTGGGATTTTTGTTGTTGTTGTTGTTGTTGTTGTTAATACTTCTTAAAAGGTAAGGACTAAATCTCTCCAAGTGAATTGGTTTGTGAAATCTTCCCTCCATTCCATTTCTGTTAAATTTACTGTTCTTTTCCTCAAACTCTTAAAGCAAGGCTTCAGAATAAGATCTGAAATTAGGGGAAATCTC
The DNA here is from genome assembly GCA_036785705.1 of Acanthornis magna. Lineage (NCBI taxonomy): Eukaryota > Metazoa > Chordata > Aves > Passeriformes > Acanthizidae > Acanthornis > Acanthornis magna. The sequence continues at coordinate 4,294,137 of JAWUZG010000017.1, forward strand.
TGGATTTCCTGCTTTACCTGAAATACTCAGTTTGATATTAGAGGGAAAATGAAGCCATCCTCTGCTCTGAATAAACCTTTTTCCACTTGTTGCATGAGTTTTTTGCTTTGCTTTGTAAAACTGTCAATCCACAGAAATGCCAAAATGAACAAACCTTTGGGTGGCAGAGGAAGAGATAAAAAAGATACTAACAGTATTTACTTGAGAAAAAAAAATTGGGTTTTTTTTGGAAAAACTGTTAATAGTACATGGTAGCTACATCATTGCCAAATAACATTTCAGTTTTCTTTTCCCAGTAGTGGGATGACTTCTCTGATGTTCCTAATTTCTGAGATTGAGCCGGATTGCATATTTCAGATGCTCCAAAGATTTGGCCACTAGAGTTGTTGAGAGCGTGTACTCCACTCCCACTTTTCTTGCCATATATGCTGAATATGCATTGCTTTTGAAAAATGTAGTAAGTTAATTCTAACTAGAGCCATAGGGGATGACAGAAATCCTTTAAGTTCAAAATTATTCTAATACTGAAGGAATGATACTGAGTCTGTTGTTGTCTCATACAGCCTGGCAATAACAAAAGATAGCCTGCAGTCATACAGCCTGGCAATAACAAAAGATAGCCTGCAGTCTCCTAGCAAAGTCCATTGTACAGTCTTTTACTCATTTGGGGAGTAGAGGGGGGTGGGCAACACATGGACACCTAAAGGAAAAGAGCCCCCAAACCAATAACCACAAAAAGCCCACAAAACAGCAGAATTTGTTAAATTTGTTAAATGTGATAATTTAAATTATTGCCTTTTTAGCTACTTATGAATGAAAGCCTATGTTATAAAAGGTAGCTCCTATGTCAGGGGACATGGTTTAAACTTCCATGAAATTTCTGTTTTCTTTGTGGTGGGATGGTTTGTTTGTGGGGTTTTTTTCCATAACTGGCAAAAAAAGTCAGGCCAAAATGACAGTCTCAAATATACTTTTTTGAAGTAAAACTCACAATAATTTTTTTTCCTAATGCACTAAATATATTGAAGATTAACAGTATTCAGTAATGTGATGTGATACATAAAGAAGTCGATTTTAGAGAAAAGCCAACTCAAGCATGACAGATATAGTTATCAGAAATTAAGTGCAGTACTGTCATATTTATGTGTACAGGAATAAATTTCTAATTTTAATCTCAGTTCAGACATGGATTTTATTTAAGTGCGGGAAATACATTCACATTTTTCCCTAGGCAAGGAAGGTGAAAGAAGGCATTTGCTCATGCATTGCTGTAGTTACCCTTTCTATGATTTAAAATTATAAATGGGACTAGTGAAATTTATTTTTGTGTCCAACTGAAATAAGGTTGTATTTATTTTAGAGATGAGGAAGCATCTAACGTGTGGTTATTTTCAGTTCTTAGCCCTAGCAATTCATTAGACCTTTAAAAACAATTTTAAATGAGAAATTTTGATGATTTATCTGCAAGTTAACTGCTTCACTTTTAATGCTTTAGGTTTGTGTTTCTTTGGAAATTTGCTGATAGCACACCATAAAATGCTTGAGCGAAATGTGATTTATTTTTATATATCCCATAAGAAAAAGAAAAAAAAATGTTGAAAGGTATAACTCAATAAACAAATCTCCTACCAAGCATTAGTTATAAAGGTAAATTAAATTTTATATATTGTATCAGACAAGAAGATTAAATTAGGGAAACACTGTATTAATTTTATTTAGAGTTAAAATCAAACAGAGTATTTTGGAATATAAACTATGAATTGCATAAAAATAAAGCAATTAAATATTCTGACCAAGAAAAAGTGAAAATATTCAAAGTGCAAAAGATAACAAGGATTTGGTTTTTTGTTATGCAGCAATTTTATGTCATCTATTGTATACTTCCATTATATCTGAATTTTCAGAAGTTGATTTCTTCATGCTGCATTTGCTGAAGTGTTTTTATAAGGAAAGGTTTTTAATTGTAGAAGGAAATCCTATTCAAATACTTTACAGGTGTCCCAGGTTTTTCTTTCTTTTAATGCTTTAGATGTGAGGAATTTCTTTCACACCTTTATATGTTCTTCCTTCTTCTTTGTCTTCGGACTGCAAGGTGTGTTATGTAATGTGCTTTTATGCTCATTTGTATTGAGTAACTTTCTGACTCTAAGTAACGTTGGAATAAAAGTCTACTACAGGATACCAATGCAGGACTGAAAACAGAAACTATTCCCAACCCAAGGATCAACTACAGTGTATGTGAAGAGCTGAGCCCTCATTACTGTTCTGTTACTTTTTTATAGTAACGATTAAGTCTGCTACCACATTAATTTGGATTTTAAATTATGTTTTGTAATATTCTAACTGGCCACATCTGTCTAACATTTCCACTAATCATAACTTTTTCTCTCCTGAGAAAAGTTGCTGTTGATAGTGTTCAGTAGATGCTTTATTTATTTGAGCAACCTGTACCTTTTTGTATGTTCATTAGCCAACATACATTGAAATTGCATGGGTGTTTTCTCTGTAAGAAATGTTTAGTGCAGGCTTTCTATCATTGCTACAGGGTTTGGATAAATAGCATTCGCTGATGCATAGGATTTAATTGGAAAGAAACCAAAATTAAATATCTAGAAAAACAGAAGTTATGTGTAAAGTAGGGAAAATCTTTATGGTGTAAATAAACGTCACCACTATTACACCATTTCCTTTCAGAAAATGTCTGGTATGATTCTGGTTTCTCGGATTCCTCTTTCTGTATATCAAACCTCAAATTTCATTAAAAACTATGATGATATGTCAAGCTGGCTTTAGATTAATTAGAAATAAGAAAATGCTGAGATAAATACTACCAGGAATCCTTGCTGTTCCAATCTATTCAAATATACCAGCAAACCTAATCCATCATCTACAGCAGTCTCTGGGTAGAGAGCTCAGACACTTGCTATTAACCCTGACCTAAAAAATACTCTGTAATTCTGACTGAGCTAAATGTAACATCTTCGTCTATAATTTTTGCTTATCTGTTAATTTCATTTTGACCTTTTTTTTGGCCTTCATCTCTTTTCCAAAAAGGTGGAACAATTAGAACAACTAGAGGCTCCTCAATTGCAAATATCATCAAAATTGCTAGAACAGCCTTCATTAGACATTTCAGAGTATCTAACAGGGAATTCTGTCTTCAGAGCACACGCATTATAAGACTGGGAGAATACTGAGGTTTTTGTAATGATCTTGTTTCTTTCCTTTAGGTGATCTCAGTCAATGTTATAATAGCATGAGTCATTAGGGGTCCCAACTGCACATTAGCTGAATGCTAACATGCAATTCTCTGCATCACTGACTGAGGCCATTTGCCAAGGACAGTGTCAATGCAGAAGGAATGATAAACAGGATTCATTGAGACCTGATTTATAACAACTTCACAGTGAAACTTCATATGTTCCTATTAAACTAGATATGAAGTTTACTTGAAGACCATGGATAAGACAAAAATAAGATACAGAAGGGTTATTTCATACAAGGCAAAATTTAGGCACTAAATGCCCAAAATTGCAATTCTGAAATTTTTGTGATGGGTAATACTTAATTCTGCTGATACCCAAACCCTGAAGGAGCCTTACTGCTTCCTTTTAAAATCTTGAGGTGCCTACATTTATGTCCCAATATATATTGACTTTTGTGCCAGTGAGATCTGTGTTGAACCTGGTTGGCTTCTCACTATTCTTAAACCAAGTCAAGGCCCAGAAGTTAGGTATTTCCAGGCCAAATTCCTTCAGTGGTCTAATCCTTGATGTGCTCAGAATGAATATAACACAAACATATCCACAAAGTTTAAAAATAGCCCTCATCATTTGTATGTAAGCTACATTTTAGTGTTCATCTTTAATGCCAAATGCGAGTACGGTTCTAAGCTAGACCCAAAACCTAGGATATATAGACACAGTTAAGTGTATTATTAATATCCCAAAGGATGTGCTTTCCTTCTGTTTCTCCCATGATATAAACTTTTTTTCCCATCTGTAGCAGAAGGGTGCTGTCTTTCTGTTCCCCATTACAGAGGAGACAGTAATTTTCTTGGTCTATCTGGGAAGGGCATTTCTGGAGGCAAAGCACCTATTGAGCTCCAGTAAGCAAAGAATCAAACAGGAAACTACATCTTGAAAAAAAAATGTTCGAAGCACTTGATGCTGGCTGTGTTCTAAAAGGAAGAACTTGTTCTGCTGGTTACCAGAAGGATATATGTAGCTGTTGCTTTGAATGATGTCCATAATCCCCACAGCATAAAATTTTTCCAACTGCTTCTTTGTTAAATGTTTTTTCTTGGGTGTCTCTAGAAAGCTGAAGGCAAACTACCTGCTAACATTTCCTGGCTCCTTGTCTGGACTGCTAACATTCTTGTTATCCAGATAACATCATATTCTTGATTTATTTTAGAGGGAAATAAATGAATTAATGAGGGAGAAGGATCCTAAATGGTCTTTAGAGAGACTATGTAGAAAAAGGCATGGTTTGCTCAGTAGAAGTTTCTGGTTTGACTTCTGTCCTAAATCAGTTGCTTTCTTTCAAAGCTTAGCCTGTGTGCTGCTTTTTAGCAGGGGCTGTCTACAAGAAGATTTAATTTATAAAGACGTATGTTTATTGAGTTGCTTTTAGATGTATTCCTTATCTTCTGTATCTTGGCCAATAGAGCTCTAGAAACCTGGCAGAGGAAAATATTCACAAAAAACTTGTGCCAGGTACCGCCTTTGAAGATGAAATAATTTTTATAGTTGCAAATATACCTATTAAAATGTATATATTTCCATCTGCATAAGATGTAAAATTAAGTAGAAATATGTTTATTATATATAAAATTTCTTCACAGCAACAGTCTGCACTCATTCAGTCAGTACAGTAGAGTTTCAGTGGTACAGATGCCTCCAGCTCCATGGGCCCTGCTGCTGCCATGACTAAAGGATTAGCACACACAGGTATTCTGAACAGAGAGGATCCATATCTGGAGAGCAAGCAAATTTGAAATTATTTTGGAATCTCTACTCAAGGTCAAGTGGTGGAAGTATTAAATAGTTTACATTTGTGTTATTTTGGTTATATAGAACAGCTAAGTAGCTTTAGCCTATTTTCCCTTTTTTTTACAATTTCAGTAGAAGAACTACTAATGCTAAGAGTACTAGCAAATGATACTAATAATACTAATAATAGTAAGGTAAAACAACTTCTAAATGTGTAGATGAGACTTTTCTACTAATTTTAAAGCTCGTGATTTATCAGCTGTGGTTTTGTTCAAAAAGTTTAGTTCTACTCCATTTTATCTTGTGTTTAAGCTACAATAGGGCTAAGGGACAGATCTTCCTTTCACAAGTATCAAAACACATGTATTGGTATATTGGATCTAAAATCTCTTGCATAGAAATATTTAAAAAGTGAAAAGGTTATACTCTATGTTGTAATGTAAAGAATTCTTATACTCCAGAGTGGAGTGTTTCCCAAACTGTTAAATTCCTCTTAAAATTGTAAAGAGTATTTTATGTCGCCAAATTATCTGGGGTTTTCTTCACATGAATCAGCAAACATCTGAAAATAAGAATAAAAACATCAAACCTTTTTATTGTAGTATAAAAGCAGATAATGGAAAAGAGGGTGTACTTTTTTGTTATCATTTCATTTTAAAGCACTTCAGAGATAAGAACATGGGAATTTGCAGCAATAGATGTTAGATATAGTGCAAATTGTTTGTTATCTTGGGGCTCAGGTAGGTGTAAGACAAAATTTGACAACCTATAATTAACACAGCTAGACTTTTCTGCATTAATAAAAAAATTGAAGAGGCAAACTTAATTTGGATTGCAAATTTTAAGATGCTTTTGCTAAGCTTTTATGTGAGCACAAGAGTTTTGTCAGAAACTATTAAAGTGTAAATTGCAGCTGATAAACCCCTATTATTCTGAAAAAGAAAAGGAGCTCGTCCTTAATGAGAGATCTGAGCCCCACTTCATTATTTAGCACAATGTTGTGTTTGATTAAAAGATAATGACGTTGGGCACACATCTATTTAGATTTGAGCTGCTACTAAAAGTCAGGATGTGAATCTCTGTTAAGTGCACTTAAGTAGAATAATGTTTAAGTAAGCATTATCTTCACCTGCCCCCTTGGGACTGAAAAGTGCATTTAAAACAGAGCAACTGTTTAATTATTTGACTGAGTTGTACCTGATGTGAAGCTAGTATTCACCATATGGCTTAATGAATTCCTAGTTAATAAGCTGTGAATGCTATATCCAAAAGAAAATAGGGAGCATGGAATAAGAGTTTTTTAATTCTAAACCATATGTCTCAGATATTAAAAGAAAGAAAACTACTAAGTGGTTTGTGATATTGGATCGGAAGAAAATAATTACTTGGTTTTGTTTAAAAACAATATAGCATAATACACAAGGGCCCTACATTGAGATTTTTTTATGACAAAAATTCTGATTAAAGTAATACTAAAGAGAAAAAAGGTAATGTAAGCCCTTGTGCATTTTTATTGTTCTCCAAATAGAAAACATTCTTTGTGTTGATTCAGAAGTTCAAGGGACTTGGTAGACAGGACCAAAATGTGTATTTTAGTCTAAAAAAAAAACAATTAGAGGGATAACACTTAAATATTGAAGTAGTGAGAGCTTGAATGTGAAGGACCATAAAATTAAACCTCATCAAAACATTGAAGTAAGCTATTTGGGAAGAAATAATTGACATCTTGTTGTGGACATTCCTGAAGTCTAAAATCAGTATATAATGATGCTCAAATAGCCTCTTTTAATTAAGAAATTCTGACATCTACTTTCCAATGTCTGGTGGAATGTACATACTCTCAAAAAAGTAAAAATTTTCACTGAAAATACTTGATTTGCTATTAAGAAAAGCTGCTTGAGTTTTCTGGAAATGCAAAGCTTTTACTCCAATTTTTGACCTTGCCTAACATCTGTCAATGTTCAAATCCTTGATTTCAAGTTTGCTGGATTAAGGATTTTGCATTAAATGTGAGTCTTTCTCCATTTTGTGTTATTTATATCCAAGATTATAAAACTGAGAGTCAAACTCTTCCTTTGACAGATATTCACTGGGAATATTTCTCCTTTTCGAGTTTCTAAGAAATTTGGATTTGTATAATATACATACAAGAGATGATTCTACTTGTCTGACCTCTTGTAATTGCTTTGGGATCTGGTCTTTCACTCTGGAAATGTTATCGTATAGCTGATGACCATGTGATTAAAACCCCAAGAAGGAACAGCACAACATTTCAAAGCCTTCCTGTGTGCAAATCTTCCCTCACCCATCCACCGACCCACTTTTGGAATTTTGATTCCTCCCATTTTCTTCTAGGACTGATTTAGCTAAATATTCCTTGGGCAATTTGCTCTTGTTTCAAACCTGGCATCATGTGGGACAATGGGACAACCTGCTGATTAATAAAATCACGTTAGATGTCTTTCTTCCTTGATAATTCACAGCTTGATGTGGCTCCTACAGACATCAGTAGGAGCTGAAGTCCTGCTGGATTCAGTGGAGCAGGAAGAAACCTGTAGAATTTTACTGGATGAGCTCTATGTGTATGAAGGGCATATGAAATCTAATAATAATGTTTGATTACCTGAAAATTGTATTCTAAGTGTAATATTTATTACCTATATTTCAACAAGGCTTTCACAATACATTATTTTCCATTAGCAATTTATCTTCTTTTTCATTAGTAATACATCATGTGCATAATAAGTATTTATTACAACTTCTCTCTGGGCTGAAATTATGTTTGAGAATGAAAATATAAATGATTTATTGACAGAGAAGAATACTAATTACTGACAAAACCCCTGGAAAATTGGGATAACATAGAGCTTTGACAATGACATGTTAGCATCTCTGCCTCCAATAAATTTTCAACCTTAACATGTGTCTATGAAAAATAAATATCACAGCCTTACTCATAATAAATATTGAGAAAGCAAAGGTGTCTCAAACAAAAAAAAATATAGTAGAACTTTTCAAAGAATTAATGAGGTAAAATAAAAAGTTGATTTTATATTTGAAACAATCAACAAATATTTTCTGTTGAAGAAGTTGTCTGTTTGAAAGGCAGAAGTTCTTAAATAAATCTTGTTTCCTCTTCACTATAACTTTATTCTATAATAATAAATTGGCTTTGAAATTGTGAATCAGTTGCTACTTCTGTTGTTATTGCTATATCAATAGTGATTATTATTATCAATTGTTTAGTAAATATTATTTTTAATTACTATAGATCTGCATTTTAGTCCCCCAATATACACAATTTACAGAACCAGCAAGAAAAGGGCAGACCCTTTCCAGATAGACAGATTACCTCAGTGCTGAATTTTTACTGCTCATATCCCCCAAATGGAACCAAACACCTCAACAAATATAAGTTCCCACACACTGAACAATGGAAATTGCTTGTCTCAAAATTATCCCTTCCAACTCAGCATGCCCAATGACTCTCGAACTACCTAGCAGGAAGTATGGATCAGAAGAACAAATTATGGAGGACTGTAGGTGACTCAGGCTGAGACAGTATGATTTTACAATACAGATGTCAAGGGGGAGGGACTATCTGGTTCTAAGTGCCCCATCTGTATTTCACCCAGTAATTGCTAAAGTGTGTAAAAAAAACAAAAACAGAAGATGGTTTTGGAGTGTAGAAAGGAAACTAGAGATTCTCTCTTCCTAGGCTAGTACCCTAAACATTTGGCTGCTCAGACATGCTCATTACTTCCCTGCAGCTCAGAAATTTCATGACTTTTGTATTTCTTTCAGTTCAGCAGTAGAGGGTCAAACTGAGAAGTGAAAGATATGCCACACAAAACAGCCTAGGATGAAGTGGTATATCATTCTGTTAGTTAAGGGTATTTCCCTCTCCTGTGAGGATGAGCTATCCAAGAGTCTCTAGAATACAAGGGCTAACGTCATCTCCTCCCCCAGAAAAGAAAACAGTAGCTTCACTTTATAGGAATATCAACGCTATCAGTGCCAAGTGTGTTAAAGAATGTTTAGCTTGGGGATCCTGACCTGGCTTTGGTACAAGTCAACTGCTCACACTGCTCAGAGAGTACGAGTGGGAAATGCAAACTACAAAGTTTGGCCAGTGTGAACAAACAAACTGGGCATACACAGAATTACAGTGCCTCCAAGCAAAAGTCCTCTGAACTCTGCACGTAGGTGCCTGCATTTGTCAATGTCTCACTTTATGAACTTTAACCCACTGTGAAATTCACCTTTATTTCATGAAAAAGTAACCAATGCTAAGGAGAATTCCTATGATGTAAGATACTCTCGATTTTCTTACTTATGCAGGAAACAGAAGCTGGATTGTGAAATCACATAGTTAATTTGCCTTTTTTTGTATATGAAAAATTCAGAGATTTCTTACTTCTTTTTTAATGTCATAGATATATATGCTGGCATTGCATTTTACTGTTTCTGTATGACAGGCAGTCTATGTGATATGCTTTTTTAACTTCATATTTCATTGGTATACTTTAAGCAGGTTATTTTCATTTTACTTTGAGTAGCATTGTATCCATTTTAGTTAAGAGCTCTTAGGAGTGCACAGAATTGACAGAATGATGATGACATAATTTTATGTTAGTTTAAGTCTGCATAGGGTGGCACTACTGCCTGAAATTCTTGGCAGTGTTTTCTTGACCCAGACCCCTGTGCCGTAAAAATAAAAACTCCAGCACCACCAGGCAGCTGAAGAAGGTTCTTTGAAAAAACTCTCTACTGGAAGAGGAAGGTTTAAATATAATTTTTTTTGCTGTTGGCTTTTTTTTTCCCTGGGTTAATTATCTCAGATGACTTCCCTGAGGTAGTTCATTGTGAGGCCATATGACTTCATGTGCCTGCAGTTATGGGTGGAGAAATAATCACCCAAGAATGAGGGGGTGGTGGGATGACTGTGATGATTGAGCTGGCTCATGTCATATTAAACTGGTTATGAAACTGCAGTGTAAAGCTACTCCATTTAAATACAATAGTCAAGGTCTGTCTCTATAATTTGTAGAACTCTCTAAATTATATGATCTGCACAGTAACAATGAGTAAACCCAGGAAAACTGGGGGAAAGTAGTGAGATGAACATAGTTGCTACTAAAATGTTCCCACTATTACTTATTTCTGAGTGGATTTTGGTAAATAGACATGACAAGATGCAATAAAATCAAACTCAGCAGGCAAATAATTGTACTCTACTGATTTTTGTGACTTCAACAGAGCTTCTCATTCAAACTTAGAGCTTTAATTTTTTGCCAGCAGGATACTTAACTGAGTTAGTAACAGTTCCTCTTCATGAAAATCATTTTATTGGTAGTGCCTGCTCTCTGCTTTGGAGAGTCTACAGGGTGTGTTTACCACCATAACATCTATTTAAACATTCCTCTAATTACTTTTATCCAAACAGTACAGGAAATTTCTTTACAAAAATAAGAAATACAAAATACATACTCTCCCTTGAGTAGTTATGAATAAGAGATTTCATTGCAAATATGAGTATATAAACTTATATACCCATTTTGCTGCGTAGAATGTAAAAAATCATGAAAGAATGTACCTCAGAAATGCCTAGTTTTTCTGTGTGCATACAAATAGCCAGAATAATCAGGATGCTTTCTCTAATAAAATGCATAAGACAAGTGAGAGCAGGAAGTATTTGCAAACGTTTGTTTGAATATGTGAGTCTGAGTCACTTGGATAACATTTGCAACCATTTTCCTTAAACAAATACAGAAAGAAAAAAAAAACAACAGTGCAAGCAAATTTTAATCCTCAGTGTTTTTTGGAAAGGATTTGTTTGTGAATGCCCATGTCATTAAAAACTTAGTCCAGATGTCTGTGTGTCCATCTTTGAATCTTTCCAGTGTCCTTCCTTTGCTTATAAAAATTGCAGTTGCTCAGTACAGGAAAAATGCTATTTAATAAAGACAAATGAAGAATACATGTAACAGTAAGATAAAAATAACTCAAAATGAACTAGTCTACCGAAACATGTTTATGCAATTTTAAAGTAAAAAAACCCCAAGGTATAAAGTGACTGATGCTTTGCATTCTTCCTTTTCCAGGTAGACCTGTACTGGAGTATCAAGAAATAGGAGCTGTCTTCCAAGATGTAGGCTAACATCCCTGGTGCTGAAAAAGTTTCACCGAGTACATTATATATAGACCATTTTTTTGTGCCCACTAACTTTCCCCTTGGCTCTAAAAAGTATGTCTGCATGGCAATGCAAGTGAAATGGTAAAGTTGAGCAGTTGATGCTGAGAATCCAATATCCCAAGAATATGTGCTTCAATAGTACACGTAAATGGGTGGAGCTGATTTTCCAGGTCATCTCACACAAAAGAAACGTTGTTCATGTGTTCCAAGATGACTTTGAAATATAAAGCAAAGCTCATAATGGAGATTTGAGAAATTATCTTTAAGAATACATCTCCGTCCCATAATTCTAGTGCCAATGCATATACTATGAACATATGTGTGTGTATCAGTGATCTTGTACTACTGCATTGTATTTGCTCCCAAGAAATACATTCCTGAAGGCCTCTAGTCAGCTAGGCTGCTCTTTTTCTGTACTTGGTTTCACTGTCCCTTTCACATCGTAGTAAAATATGAGGTGAATGAAATATATCTTTCCATGGATACTTTCTAGGTTCTTCCCCTGACGGCGATTACAGAAGCAACTGTTTGTGATTGCTTGAATAGACATGATTTTTCGTTATCAATTCCTCACACAGCAGACTATGTCATGCTGCTTCCTCTCAGCGTGCCACGGAAAAATGCTACAAACTTATTCATTCACCAACTGGATGCACTGCTTATGTTGTGCGTTGAACTCACAGTCCAGTGAGAAAAGATCATTTCAGTCAAGTTAAGGGCCTATCAATCACAGTAATTCCTGAGTCACACAAACCTGTATGATTTTTTTGTCAGGAATAATTCCTTACTATAACTGCTTTTTAGGAGAAAGAACCTGAAATAATCCAAGTATTTAATATAAACACCATTTTACTGCAAACCTGAAAAAACCCATCTGGCTTACTTTTTTTTACAACTTAAACCTACACAATTAGGTCAAGAAACTATTAAGGTCAAGATCGGATATCTAAGTCACTGGGAACTCCCTATCAACACATAAACAATCCATGTCAAAAATCCCCTTCATGCTTCAGCAGAAAGGCACAGCTGGAGTTAATGTCACTTTCCCACGCAAGTTTATAAGCATCAGGAATTACAGGGTGTAGCATCACCCTAAATATTTCCATTTTATGGACATGACATACATTAAGAGTCTTCTATTTTGGAATGTTAATACCACTGAGACTGGCAACTGAGTTGAGTCATCAAACAGGAGTTCAGCTACAATTGCGGAGAAACTGAACCTACTGCATGTCCTGCTTTGAGTGTAATGTCAAGCCAAGAGAAGGTGAGGGTGGAAGCATGGTGGAAAGAAAAAAAGGTGATAAACAAATTGTTTCCTCATTTTTTGCCTGTCCATGTATATAGACAAAATCTATTTCCTATCCTCTCAAAACCATTCCAGCATTTACCATGTTCATCCCTGATTTTCTAGATATTTCAGCCTAAGACCGATATAGATTTAAAGGCATATTTGCATTTAGCAGTTTGCACTATATGAAAATACATTTTGCAATTAATGGAGCAGGGTGGATTTGATATACCCCAAATTTATATAATTTGCTGTAGATTTTTTCTTCTAGTAAAAACATTTTTATTTCTCCGTTAATAGAATAAAAAAGACATGGAGACAACAAATGGTTTTTAATCCCAATGCACCCAGTGAAACTGAACGGGGTTTGGCACGATGATTGTTAGGCTACAAAATGAGGGAGAGCATCTTCTCTTGCTGTCTGCAGCCAAGGTGCTTAGCAGAGCGTGGAGAGAAGGCAGAAGAAAAGCAATGAAACATAAAACATCAGCGAAGAGCTGAGACAGGATGACATGACAGCAGGTAATGATGGGAAGGGGAAGGAAAGCAACGAAACAAACGATGTGTTTAAAGCATAAAACGAAGACAAGCAATGCTTCACATTCCCTGCTGGCGGGCAATTCGTGTTTCATTAGGATACCTGGTATTTAACAGAGGGAGAGGGACTGGGGAGTGTGTGGTGGGGGACTGAGTCGGCAGGGAGCTGCTAACAAGGTCGCCTGAGGGAGTGGGGACCCAGCTGGGAGCTCTGGAATTGCCTTCTTTCTTGCCATGCGTGAGGAATGGGGTGTACACACCACACCGTGTACAATTGCACAGGCAATCTGTACGTGTTCATTTTGTGGTGCTGTAAATTGGTTCCATTTCTAAAATATATGGTAATTTTGAAAAGCAGCTCCACCTAGTAAAAACACAGGGCTTGATTTTTCAGCTTACCCAATAATGAGAAAGCATAGATCTGATTTTAACATAAGCCAGGATGTTGGTCGAGATCAAAAAGGCTTCCTGAGTTCTGTAACTGACAGAACACTCTAAATATCAGCATATAAACATACATCTTTTACTAAGGAAACTTTTAATTATGGAAGCTTCAACTATGGAAACCTCCCTCCTATAATTCTGCTCCTTTTTATCTGATGAAGAAACAGATTAAATTTGTTTCTGCACCTCTTTTCTTCCGTACACTTTATCTTCCCGTGCTGACAAATGCTACTATGTGAACAGAAAGGAAGAGAGAGGTTGAGCTGGGACAACGGGTAGGTAAGGCATCATGACAGACATTTGCCCACCATCTGTAACATCTTTACATATCTAGCTGTTCAACAAGGTGGGAGTACATTCCTCTTGACACTAGGCAGGAACTTTTGCTGCATATTGGCTTCTATTAAAGTAGGTTAGGTGATAATACATCACCCTTTCCTCTATAATGTCAGTATACTGTCTATACAACAAAGTTAGTAGTGGAGTTTTTGTCTTTTTTAGCCACAGCTGCCATGCATTTCTCAGCCAAAAATTACATGATCAGCCAAATGTAGGACAAATGTACAAACAAATTGTTGCAGATGGGGAAAATAAAAAAAGATTCAGAGAAGTATGAAAAATTCTGTATTTGTATTCCAAAAACATTTAACTAGGACTAAAAGAAATCCCTCAAGAAGGTGTTTAGGAAGATTGCTGTGGTTCTCCAGTTCTGACAGAAGATCTGCAGTGCTGTTAAGGACATTTCAAGTTCTGATTCCGATAGGTCATGCCAACTGGCAGGTTTTGCAAGGGATTGTTCATCAGCTAGAGAAAGCCTGAATTCCATGCTTCTGTTCTCCAATACACTTACAACATTACCCATGCATCCCTTGTAATAAGGAGGTCAGATGAGTTATTCTGCATCTGTTAAGATTCCCCCCCTTGCTGGAGGCACTCACAGCTGCCTTAATCAACAGATTTCTAGCCCTGTGCAGCTTTAAACCAGTAAAATACTGTGAGATAAACAAGAACATCTGCTCAGATGGTTATTCAATGTTTAATTGAGTTTTTCAAAGTAGGATAGTCCCAGTGTTCACTGTATTGGGATTTCTGCACATTTGGTGTGAATGGGATGCCTTGGTGGAATACAGCTACAAATGGAACTGAAATGGCTGATTTAACATATAGGTGTTTTTAACCATGATGGTGATTTAACCGTGGTGGTTTTATGATGCTGTGGTTTGTGGGAGTCTTACTAGTTTCTGCAGCTTAGAATTCCTTTCTCTGGTGACTATATAATGTAGTATAGTATGCAAGAGCTTTTTCTTTTGTGCTGAGTAATACTTTTGTTTAAGCTGATATTGTATTTGATACAGAATCCAGAAATTGTAATATTAATTCTTTTGTATTCTGTCTTTTCTGTATACTTCAGCGGCATGATGAAGCTAAGTCATACCTAACAGAGTAATTGAAAGTCAAAGCTAACTGGATTTTCAAACCTTATAAAATGCCCAATTTTTTTTTTTTTGAGAAACACAACATTCAAAAGTATGTTGCTTTAATAGTAGTATATTAAATGTGAGGCCTTTTACGCTTGTCTAAAAATCTTATATTGTCTTTGCATATAATTTAATTTCTGAATTTTTAGAGATACATGTCATACTGCACATGACTCGTGGGATACTGTTGGTTACTTGACTTTTTCTCTTAGAGATTAATTCTAACATTCAGTTGTAACAGATGGCCACTTTTGCAGTGTCCCTGCTGGTGCCAGTGTGTCCCCCCTGAGGTGAAGGACTGAAAACAGAGATAAACCTTTTCCGCAGGAAGACCTGGATGCTGCTTTTGGAGGCTGGAATTTCCACACAGTGTAGCCTGCAAATAAGAATCACAAGTATGGTGTCTGACTTTTACAGGTGACCACACCTGGCCATCCAGGACTACAGAAAGCAGCACTGCCGAAATACCTTGAAGAATAGACATGTCCCAAATAAACCTTTATGAATTCATGTGCTGTATTTCATAACTCAAATGTTTTTAAACAGCAAGGAGACATAGTTGCTTTATGCTTTTGTTTTTGTTCTTTTCCAGTAAGAAGACAATAAGATATCTAACTAGTTTACCTTGTACCTCTACACAATTAGCTGCTCTCATTCACGTATCATGCCATGTGGGCTTCCCAAATGCTGTTGTCAGTAGAAGCTCATTCTGGAAAACGTTTTTGTGTCCAAACTGCTACATCTGAAATACCCTAACAGTGTCCAGCCTAGAGAGGGTGTCACCTGACACCTGACTACAGAAATCCACGTGTGTCACCAAAGTTCATCCCACATTGTGTCAGCAATGAATTCATCCCAACTTGACTGTGCTGCACATCTCTCACAACTTCCACTTCCATCTCCACATTTAGTTGTAAATATATAATGTAATACCCAAATTGTCAGAGTTTTGGAGGCAGCGGAGGCTCCAATTGCCCTGAATGGTCTGTAATGTCCTTTTGCAATCCCTGCTTCTGCAACGTCTCCCGAAACTCCTTAGGGATTTTGAAGCCTATGTGCAAACTGGGCTCAGAGATGCTGCAGCTGTAACCCTGGAACATCTGAATGGTGCAGGGGAAAAAGGAGTGGGGGTTCTGGTCAAATCATCACGCATTGTTTCTGCTCCTCCTTCCTCTTAAGGAAAGATTCCTCACACTCCTCTCCTGCTTCAATGTGGGGTCATTCCCATGAGACAATTACCTCCATGAACTGCTCTGGTGTGGGTCCCTTCCATAGGGGTGCAATCCTTCAGGAATAGGGTGGATTCTCCATGGTGTCACAAGTCCTGCCAGCAAAGCTTCTCCAGCACGGGCTTCTTTCTCCACAAGGCCACAGGTCCTGCCAGAAGTCTACTCCAGTCCAGGCTTCCCATAGGGCCACATCCTGCTCCTGGCATCCATCTGTTCCAGTGTGGGGTCCTCCATGGGCTGCAGGTGGATCTCTGCTCCCTCAAGTACCACCATGGGCTGCAAGGGCACAGCTGCCTCACCATGGTATGCACCAGGGGCTATAGGGGAATCTCTGCTCCAGTGCCTGGAGCACCTCCTCCCCCTCCTTGTTCACTGACCTTGGTGTCTGCTGGGCTGTTCCTCTCACATAATCTGATTCCTCTCTTCTCTGTCCACAATTACTGTTGCACTGCATGTTTTTTATCCTACTTAACTACATTACCTCAGAAAAACTACCACTGATGTTGATTGGCCTTGGCAAGTGGTGGGTCTGTCTTAGAGCTGGCTGACATTGGTGCCACTGGACATGGGGAAGCTTCTGCCAGCTTCCCATAGAAGCCACCTGTCTAGTCTTCCCCAACCACACTACTGAAACTTTGACACACAAACCCAATATATCCATGGAGATGGGGTAGCTCCGGCCTTGTTCTTGGAATTCCTTGTTCCAGGAATGTCTCCTGGAAAGGCTGCCTTTATTTCTCTTCATCCAACTCGGCTGAGCTGCTGGCTGCCCACAGTCCATGGAGATAATGTCTGGCAGACACTCAGCTCCACACAGGCATTATCCACCCTCTTTCTGACAGTGAGCTTCTGCTTTGAGCAGCAGGGCTCTGTCTCAGGTCCATGTTGGCTGCTGTGGTCTCAGAGTACACCTCTTACATGCCTGGCTGGTGGTCTTTGCCAAGCTGTGGCACTATCCTGGCTCGTGGAGGTCATTTGCGTCCCAGTCAACAATTTGTGACAATAAAAGCTCACAGCTCTGACTGTGTTGTTGGCATTCCCTGTCAATGTGTTCCAGGTGTGAGACCAAGAAGTTTTCTTCCCCTTCCTCATCAGGACCTCCTCAGACAAAATTTGCACAATAACTTTACCTCACACAAACAGATACATGTATTTGCTGGGAGCCTTTCACACCTGAATTGCAACTGCATTGGGAGCAAATTCCAGCCAATGTTATTATAATATGTTAAGTAATACAGGAATATTATTTCAAATGTGGCACCTATCTAATGACATAAAGACCGTAGAGCCTCCCAGATGCACAGAAATGTCTGCAGCCATTTGCAATATTCTCAGGACCTGTTATGGTTTATCTCTTATGTTTTCTTTCTTCTTTAGTACAGTGATTGAATTAGTTTCCCATTGAAAAGACACTGAAAAAAAGCTTTGTGCAGAAAAAGAAATTATTTACTGTATCTGGTGTTGTTGCTGCGTTTTGAAATTGCATATTTTCTGTCAGCTATTTACAAGTATTAACAGAAACCTCAGCATATGAGACATCATGTTAGGACTGTGATGGCAAAACTCACACACACATTCAACTTTTCAGGATCCAGAGCTCATCAATGTACAAAAAAAATTAATATTCTGAAGGCAACCAAAAGTCTATTCTGCAAACAGGGAGCAAACCTAATGCTCTGGCACAGGCCTTGGCGAACAACCACATTGTATTTGTAGACCTTACCACATGATTCAGACTGCCCTGCTCCAGTGCTTAGTCGCTTGCCAATGACTTTATGAGTCAAAGTGAATCAGTCCTGTAGTGAATCCAAGTCCTGTCATTATCATGTCAGTAACTCCTTGCAAGTTTGAGGGCCTCCTCACTTGTTTTCCCCACTTTTGTGCTACACTGTGTCTTGAATTTTACTTTATCTTCTCACATTGCTTCCTTCTCCATGTTGCCCTTACTGTAATAGTTCACTATACTCTTTCAAGATTTCTGTTTTTAAGAAAGGATAAGAATTGCCTACCCCTTTCACTTGATTCATCATTAATTGCACTTCAGTTTTTTGGGTTTTTTTTTGTTTTACATTGTTTTAATATCACCTTTTGCTCATATGTATAAGCACATCAATTCTATGTATAAGTTACTCATCATTTCTATGTATACTGCTGTGATTTTGCTGAAAGACAGAGAAGTAAATGAGATGGAAGACCATGGAAGACTTAGGTTCAGCCAGTACAGAAAATTTTACCTTTGTGCAACAATATGACTAGATGTAGATCCTTTCTGTCTTTCAGGAAGTAGAAAAACACTGCCTTTTTGTACAGTTTTGGAAGATCTCTGGAATTTCTTTCCTTGCTGCCTGCATTGTTTCTGTAGGTTTTGTTAAGAAGTGCTGGCACAGGTAGGTGGCAGTCAAGACACACACATTTAATGACATAGATGGTGGGCACATCACTAATAAAGTAACAAAGTTGCATATTTAGGCATTATGGAATTACTTTTGATGAACCAATGTCCACCAGCAAATGGCACATCACATTGCAGTGATGTAATGTTACATCAGTGTTAGTAACTGGTTGGCATTAAAGATGCTTGTAAACCTCGGTGTTCAGCTACTTACTTCAGGTATTAACACAGATCTAGACTCACTTAAACACACTTTCTACCTCCCTGGAGTCTGTCTTAGCTCTTTCTTCCTTGGAAGAGGTAGAAATTAATAGTGAAGGTTTGTATGTGAAATCCAGATCCAATATTTTTGCTTTTTGTAGTGAGTAGCAAGGCCTGAGCTTTTGCTCAGGAACATGAATAATGTAAGTATGTAGTATTTTCACTCTAAAACACTGGACAAATTTAAAGCCATTTGTGTGGAGTTGTTCATTATAGCTAAAAATCTTATTGTTAAAAATCAAGACATTTTGTTTATCAGAGGTTTATGAAAATGTAGAAGTTTATAAAATTTCCCCATTTTAGAACTTGTCTTGTGCTTCTCTGAAGCAAGTGTGAACTGTTTGTAAGAAGACACACATATCTCATCAGTTTAAAAATCAACATGATGTCTGAATTCAGAATTCAATGTCTACACACAAGTAAATACATACTATAAGGGTGAGTTCACTGTAATTACAATACAGATGCAGAAACAGAGATTATATTATTTTATTTTATTTTATTTTATTTTATTTTATTTTATTTTATTTTATTTTATTTTATTTTTTTATTCTGTTCTTTTATTTTTAGTACTTATTTAAAAGCAATGACATATTTGTATAGAATAGAATAGTTACCCAAACAGTGGCTAGTTTTCTAAAAAGAAGTTCTATCAAGGAAAAAAAATGAGGATACGGCAGTAAAAAAAAAAATAATAGCGAAAGCAAATGTAAAACCATCTGCTTCAGCCTAGTTTGCCAAAGTGCCAGATGCTGCCTCTAGTAGACTCTGTTCCAGTGCTTTGGCATCTGGACGGTCCTTTGTAATGAGGCAAGACTTTGACAGTTACTGAATTTTGTGAATGTATGTGTGCTTGGTTTAACAATGATGATATTTCCAGAAATCAAGCTTCAGCAGAAACCATCTCATGCAAAGTAGGTAGGTCCAAGCCTTCAAAAAAAAAAAAAAAAAAAAAAAACCAGAAAAACAAAAAAACTGATAATTCACTTGAGAAGAGATTTATGTAATTTTTGTCTCCTTGTAATTAGTGTCTATGAAAGTTATATGTAAACTCTTCTTTAAAGAACTGTGTTAAGACAAATAAAATATGGGCAGGCATGCAGAGAACAGAAGAATATTTGTTGTCCTACTTTTGTGACTTATAGAACAAATCACAAACTTTACAAAACAATTAAAATCTTCTGCCTGGGCTGAATAAGAAAAGCTTTAAAAAATAAGTCATTAAAAAATGCATAAATAGTTTCACAAAGACTAATTTTAAGAGTTAATCAACAAACAATATGCTAAGCAGATCTTTTTTACTCTAATAAAGAGAGAAAAGTCTATGTTCCATGAGATCCTCATGGATTACAAATATTTTTGTCAATATATATTCTTAGAGAATCTTCATACCAAGACAATATTACACCATTCTGAAATACAAAGATATGGAAGAAAAAAAAGTGCTGAAGTGTAATATGTTGTAAATCATCCACATTTTTGGAGCTTAAATTTCTGCACGCTCATGTGGAGCTCCAAATAGTTGATTGCATACCTTAGAACAACTTTAAGGAAAAATTTTTAAGTGAGAATTGTGAAAACTCGTTTCCTGATTATCAAGCTGATAATCTTAAATCAAAGGCATTAGTTACTTGAAAATAGAGATTTCAGTGTTTATCACAAATATGATTGCACCAATTCTTCCTACAAATAAATGTGCTTCTGCTATAAACCTGAGCTGAAAAACAAATATTGTAAAAGTTCTCCAGTCCTCTCTCAAGGTAATATAGTAACTTTAATTTTTGCCAGAATTGGGCATGTGGACCAAAGCCATCTCAGTGGAAAGATGTAGAATACAATATTCTTTTGTGTAGTGTTACTTTTTTTAAAAAGTTGAAATTTCCAAAATATACCACACTTTGTGAAAGCCAGTCATGTAGGTACTCATGTCGCCTGAGAAGAGAGTTAGGAATTTCCCTGCTGCCAAAAGGATGAGGAATCAGAACCTAGATTGCAGCTGAAAACACAAATGCTCTCTGAAAATAGCACTGTAGACTCTGAAAGCCTTTCATATGCTCCTTCCATTTCCATTTTGAAAGACTTGCTATGACAAATAAAAAGAAGCTGTATTATTTCTTCTTCATGAAGAATGACTTAAGATGGACAGTCAATGTTGCACATTAAAAAAATACCAGGGGCAATGTATGGGAGCAGAGGCACCTGTTATTAAAACTGGGTGTGAGTCTGTTTGTATGCGCGTGTTTGAGATGTGTTTATCTTTTTTCAGTTTTGTTGTTCATCAGGTCTTGGGTAATAAACATGTGGCACAGAAACAGTCTCCCCACAAAAAAAAAATCAAACCAAACCAAAACAAAACAGAACAAAACAAAGTAACAACAAACCCAAAACCAAACAACAACAAAAAAACTCCACCAAACCAACTTTTTCTTATTTGTCTCCTTTTTGTCCTTCTTATAAACCCTGAATGGTATGTGGTTAGCTTTGTTAATCATGCTTCAAGTAGAAATGAAAGGCTTTAACTCATGCAGAAGGGGGCATGTTATTATAAATAAGTTGTTACATATGAAAATGCAGAACATGGACTCATTTTAAGGTAGTCAAAGGGACTGTTAATGGAGAACTGGAGGACTGGAGCAAATGGTAAGAATAAAGGAATCATTGGAGGTTGTGAGAAATTTCACTACTTGGTGGCTGCAGATATTCAATCAAGTGTAGGGCAACCAAGGTGAAGGACGGCTGTTATGAAATTAGTAATTAAAACATTCACAATTTGTGTTAAGACAATTAAAGGGCAACAGTGACATGTCAGCTTTTAAAACAAAATTATAACTAATTCCATTGCCTGATCATTTAGCAGCTCACCCGGTCATATAGCAAATAAGGATGACTTGTACTGTTAGTCAGCAGGACTTCATAAACATTTAAAGAATTTTTTTTAACTATATGTTCTGTGTGTGGGTAAATATACCTTTTCGAACCAGTGCATCAAGGAGTAGCTCTGATGCCAAAAAGACTAACAGTAGAAGCTATGTACCAAAAGACAATAGTAACATGTTTCTATAGCCAAGGTTATGTTTTATGTTGGTTATATCCAGAGAATGCCTGGCTGCCCTTTTGATGGCAATTTGTCAGCTCTTTTACATTCAGCGTGTGATGAAAGGAGCAAACTGGTTAAACAACAATTGACTGGCAAACAGCCTTTAACTGCATCTGTACAGTACTTTAGCTTAAAAACACACCTTGTCCCTTTAAGGCTCAAATGTTGGTACAGTGTTTCTCTCCTATGTAGCTCAAAGTAAATTCAGTAAGAGGTAAATTGCTTCAGTTACGCTCAGTTCTGCTAATCCTTCTTCTTCACCTCCTTTGCTCTGGTTTATGTATAATCCCTTCCCTCTCGGCTCAGGTATCTGTTTCTGAGGAGGCTCATCAACATCTTTTTCAAATAAGTCTATTTCTTCTAAACCCTAGAAGGGCTCCATGACATCAGGGAGTAGGTTTATTACTGATTTGTCTGTTTGTTTGTTTCTCTACCTTTGTGTTACTATTCAGATACCTTATTTTCCTGGATGAGAAATCAAACACGTGCATTGCACTGAACTGCACTGCATAGCATTTAAAAATGTTCCCTCAGAAATCCCTATTGCAGAGCATGCTCTTCCCTTTCACCCCTGCCCTCTCTTGCTGTACATGAACTCCTATGCAAATAAATTCAGAAAATAAAGGGAGAGAAACAGAACTAATTCAATGAAATACAAGATTTCACATGAAATTTGGAGAGTGCAGCAGCTGGACTTCTACTGACATTAGCTCTTCTGTGATTGAGACTGGTGTAAAGGCAGTGTATCATCAACTTAGGTAACACTGTTCCTTTAAAGGCTCTCAAGCTCCTGTAAGCTTCCAAAACTATCTAATTTCTTCTCAGAGTATATGTTTTTGCAGGTATAGTATTACCTTCTCCTCTTCAATTATTTAGTAAATGTACAAATTAAAGTCAGTAGTTTGGACATTTGTTTCTTATTTCTATCTTAGAACAACCTCTATTTTCTCATTACCTAAGTCCTAAAACTCTGCTAAATAAATGCAGAGGTGAAAGGTCTAAACTATTTTTGAGGCTGTTTGTGCCGAAGGGAATTTAATGATGATGTCTTAATATCCCAAAGCAATGCCTGAAAAATTGACCTAAATGGCCAAAAGTATAGCTTTACATTTAAAAAATGTTACAAGGAATTCTCTTCTCCACTGTCAAGCCAGACTCAGGTAGAGCAAAAAGGGAATTATTTCCAAGCATACTAGGTTATTCACTAATGAGCATAGAGTAGAAGGATTGATTCTAATTGTAGAGGAGAGGTGGGTGTTGAAATCAATCATAATTACTGTATTTAATTGGCAGGTTAAATATAGGACAGAGGGATGTTATAGTCTGCAACAATAGATATTTATCGCTTATATACAGCAAAACATCCAATTTAGTCTTTACTGTTGGAATTAATGAGTCTTTTCATCGATAACAATTTTAGTCCTGTAATTAACAGCAGACTATGTATAGGAATATAAAAGGCTTTTGATTTCAAACTTGACTGTGAAAAGTAGGGGGTTTTTGTACACCAGGAGAGGTGTTGGAGTGAAGTTAGCGTGGGGAAAGTAGACAAAGGATGTTTCCCTAAGTATTCGTTTAATTATTTAAGTTGTTTGTTTTTTTCTTAATACCAAAATCAGTCATTGAAAGTTTGTTCTAACTGTAAGTATATTAAGTTCAGTAAATTTCCCTGAGTTGATACTGTTTTGCAGTCTTTTGGCCACAACACCAACCTCCTTTCAAAAAAGAAGACAAGAGAAAAGATGAGACACAAAAAGCAAATGCCACAAAAGATGCCAATAGTTTCTCCATTAAAAAAAGCTGAGGTAATTTCTGTATTTAGTTTTATCTGTCCCTGTGGTGAAGCAGGATCTAGTGTGCTTTCTCTAAGGGCTGCCCTTTGACCCTCAGCAGCCTCTTCTGTGTCACTACAGACCCCTTGGAGCCAGCCTGGCATCTGACAGAACAGGGTGTCTGTGGCCAACAACTGCTCTGATTAACTCAACAGATGTTTTTCTTTCCAGCAAAGGCATGTTGTGCCATAATCCTCTCATTTTGCTACTCCTTCCTCATTTCTTACCATTTAGCTTATTTCCTCTGGCTTTTCTTACTGTCTGTCTTTTTCATCTCCAATTCTCTTCTTGATCTCCACATTTCTACCCCTTGATCCGTACCAGCTCTAACCTTTCTGTTCCCTCCTTTCACAGCTCGACCACCAATACCTCTTTCTCATATCTGCAGAAATGATGTCCCTCTTTTTCTTTTTTTTTAAATACCTTCATTATCAATCCTTTCATCTTCTCAGACATCTCAAATACTTCTTAGATGAAAATGGGACAGGTACAGCTCATCATGAGCCATTCAAAAAGGGATACAGTGATTGCTGAATCTGCTCTTAATAATTTGTCTTGCTCCTTATTCCCTCTTCTTTCTCCACCTCTGTCTAGATGAACCTCTGGGCTTTCTGAAGAAATAAAGGCAGAAATCACACTCTTACACCTTTCTTACCTATCTGGGGGTTGACTAGAAGGATTTTGACATGTAAAATACCTATCAACCACTAACATCAGATGGAAAAACGATGTGAAATACTAATCTAGAGGAGGTTCCACTGTTTGCCTGGAGAAAATAAGCATTTTGACCTTGGTTAATTATTTGGCATGAATACGTGTCTTGGATGAACTCCTGTTGCTGTGGTCAGTTCCTGAGTCTCACTGAGCTGCCTTGGGCAGGGGCAGTGCATGAAGCCTAATGCTCTTTGTGCTGGTTTTGGCTTAAA
Organism: Acanthornis magna; assembly: GCA_036785705.1. NCBI lineage: Eukaryota > Metazoa > Chordata > Aves > Passeriformes > Acanthizidae > Acanthornis > Acanthornis magna. The sequence goes on from JAWUZG010000017.1 coordinate 4,318,814, forward strand.
CCAGGACACTCTCCAACCAGCAGAAACCTGGTTCCTTTCTGCCCTCTAATTATCTAGATGCATCTACAGACCTTCATTTTGTATTTCCTCAATGGAATTGAGTTTCCTTTTGTATTTCTTAGACTTTCCTTCTTCTTAGAAGGAATAATAGCCATGTAAATACTTTTAAAAAAAACTTGAATGATGTAATTGTCATCTGTTTTTGTTTTATTGTTTAGTTTTTGTATTTCTGATTAGATATGTTCAGCCATAAAATGTTGAGATTATCCCAACCAGAATAGTCCATACATTCTTGGGGGAAAGAAAAACCCACCGAAATACGACACTGCTGCCATTGCAAGTAATTGTTTTGCAAATCAAGAACCACTGTGAAAGCCCCAGTACACTGTGTGCTAGTAAAGGAAATTAAGCCGGAGGAACATGCTTCCACACACAAAACAATGGTGTCAGGGCAGAAAAAACAGGTGAAAATGGGATTATTCTGTGAGGCTGCTTTCATAAAGCAGCTGGTAAAAAAATTGATTTAGCACTAGGATATGAGCCTTACTTTCCACCAAGTCAGTAAGAGGTTTTTTTGTTGTGAAGGTCCTGAGCTGACACCTGACGTTGATTTGAAGAGACAGGTGATTATCCACAAAGTGAAAAATAATGTGGCATTATTCCCTGAGGTATAAACTGAGATAGCGATCAGAAAAGAGATAGAAGGCTACTGTAATAATGGAGGGAGTACAGTGCTGACACTGGTGGAGATGAAATGAATTTGACAGGAGTTTCATTTTGGAGTTGGTTGCACTGATGTGGCTAGGGTATTTCTCAGTCCCCATGTCAGCTGTCAGTACCACCAGTCAGTTCTGGGTTCCTCTCTCCTCCATCCTCTCCTCTGCTTCAATCCCCAATTTACAGTTAATACTTTAAATTATGCTGCTACTGCTTGCTACATACTTTTTCAAAAAAGTCAACAAATGGCCTACAAGACCCATCATTATTTCATGGCTGGTGTTTTTTCCCTTAGCTTGAGAAGAATGACTAGTTTTATTGCAGGCTACCATTCACTTTTCTGTGTTTCTGTTCTCTTTCTCTCTCTTTCCCCTCTTTCTCTTCTCATTCTCCCTATACCTTTCAGTGCCAATGGATTATGAATTATGAACTATATTCCAGCTTCAAGGAAGCTAGCTACTGTTTGTCTTCTGGGTTGGCAGTGAGAAAACTTACGTAAGGAAATGAATGTGAAGGAAAGAAAAGCTGGAGATGAAATACTGTTAGAAAATGAGGAAGATGCAAGAAGTGGGCATATTAAAATTATTTCTGTCTTTGCTCTCCTTGTTACCTCTGCTCTGTTACAAATATGTTCTTAGGACACAACAGGAATTTTTAGAATGGATACTCATAACAGTTATATTTAATGGACATTTTTGTCCATATTTTAATAAAATAAATTGCTCAAGAATTCCTTGAGATTCTATCAGCTGTAGTAACGTCATATTTTTTCATTGCCACAGACATTAACATGCATAGAAATCAGTCTTTTGCCAGAAAAAAAACTCTGTTGTTTTACACACTAAAGGAAATTTAAATAGATGAATATTATTATTCTTGCCTTTAATTTAGTATCTTTGTGAACCACCACAATTGCAGATTTTTTACACAGATCCATATAAGGTGGAGATCTCTTACGGGTTACTTTTGAGCTCTGGAGTATGCGTGAAAAAAGGAATAATATTCCACTTATTTCATATATCATTCATATATGTATGACCTGCTGTGCTAAAAAGGAACAGTTTTCTTATCATCCTGGCAACAAGCAAAGATTTTCTTGTAATTGTATTACATGAGATGCATATTATTATTTCGCCAGGTCAAGGGAGGTATAAAGTAAACACTGCCTTGAAAATGGGGGCCATAAGCATCTGGGATTCTGAAGATAGTTGCCTCAAAATTCCACATATACAATTTATATGTTTTCCCTTTTTATTTTGAATCATTTAACCAGCAAATTTCATCCAATTATACACCTGAGTTAATTGTCTTGCATATGCTCTTCTGTCAGTCACAAGGAGTGTTACACAATGGTTAATGATAATAGTTTTGGCTTTCTGTAGTTCTCCTGCACACTTGAAAGACTTCGGATTTTCCCTCGGCATTCTTAGTGCATGAGATATGTTGAGAGAGTGTGCAACAAAGGGTTACTGTTATTAGCAGATAAAACTTTTTTTGCCTTGGTTTTGGGTATTTGCTAGAAAAGCTTTTTAGCCAGTGTTGCCAAGGAGTGAATTTGACTGTTTCATAGTCTTCTCACCTGTTATAGACAGAATTCTCATTAAGTGCCTGATATTTTTATTCCTGAAACATCTTGGTGTTGCTGGAAGCATATCAATTGATAACAGAACACCTTTAAAATAAATTCAGTATTGAATAAACACCTGTTCATTAAATCTGTAGCTCTCTCTATGTGGTTTGGTAGCAGATGCTCTTGATGATTATGATACAGACTGACAGGCAAGTTAGATACTAACAGACTGTACTACTGATGAGACTGGATCCTCTAGAAGATTATATGACAAAAAACTGTATTTCTCTCTGAAATAAGCAAACCCTTTCTGCATGGAGGACTGAAAAATCATTTTTGGTTTAAAACCATGTTATGATCCAAAGTATTATTTGATATTTGTACCAAACTGAATTCTCCAAGGATTCTGGCTTTTCCTGAGCCTTTTATTTTCAGATGTGTACTCTTGCAGAAAAGGATTTCTGGTCAAGGAAAATGACATTTCAGAAGCACAGGTAGGAAATGGAGTTTGTTCTGATAATACTGAGCTGTCTAGATAAACTGAGAGACACTGTTAGTCTTTTGCAAAAGGCTGGCACCAGATGTCTAGACAGAAAAGTTTGTACAAATATCAAAAGTGAACCCAGAATCAGTCTGGTTCCACACCCCCTCCCCCCCCCGCCGTGACTCAGAAGGAGCTTGGAAGTCATAGGCAGGGTGAGTAAAATTAAATTTATCTACCAAAGAATTGTGCCTCAGTACTTTGCTGCTTTAACACAAAAATGTGTGGTGTGATCACTAAGGAAGAATAGAATAGAATAGAATAGAATAGAATAGAATAGAATAGAATATTTTCAGTTGGAAGAAACCTACTAGGATCATCTAGTCCAACTGCTAGTGAGACCTCTAAGAGATGAATCAGAAGTAAGTTCAGAGCAATGTATCCCTGGCATGAATTATACTGCCATTGAAAGACAACTCCACTTTCTCCTAGTCCAAAACAGGTTCTATTATGTTCTCTCAGTCCCTCAGCAGCCTGTAATGGCAGCGGCCACCTGCTGCGCTTCCAGGTTTTTCCCCTTAGTAAAAATGAGTTAGATCTGGTGACAAACATAGTTCTTTACTTCAGCTATGTCTACAGCCAGTCCTGAAAGTATTTTCAATGCCCAAAATTCTGCTTCTGTGAAGAAAACTTAAGACTGTATTAATCTTAAGAAAGAAGGCAAAGCAATGAAATGTGGTTTTGCTGGGAGCCGCTAACAGCTACGAACATGAGATTCTTGAATTAAAAGTGAAGGTTCTTACCTGGGCATACAAACCTGTAAAATAAGCATGAGCATAAATGTTCATGTTTTCCAAGAAAGATTTGCACTGAGCCTATGCTTTTCAGGATATTCAGCTATTATTTGGGGAACAATATTGGAAGTAAGGTGAAAAGGTGTCCAAACAATGTAAAATATTCAAAGTGAGAGAAAGCCTGTGAGAACCAGTGAAAGGGCTGCCTGAGTTAGCAGGGGACAAAATGGCAGAATAAAGTCAATGTAGATGACTGTGAAATGACGTAAATAGAACTCCTGCCCCAAAAGCTAACCTAACCTTTGTAGCAATGCAGTTTAACCAGCCATTCAGGAATCTGATCTTGGAGTTGTATTAAATAGTTTTTGAAAAACTCCATGTCCAATAGCAGTAGGAAGCAGATAGGATATTAAAAACTATTAGGAAAAGAAAAATGATAAAAATCCCCGATGTTTTTATTCCAAATCATAAAACACTAACATCCATCTGTGCCATTCTTGTTTTTTTTTTTTTTCTCCTGGAAAGTATTACACCTTCAAAGTGTTCAGGAAAGGGCAGTAATAATGATCAAAGGAACGAAATAGCTTCAACTGGGTGAAGAACTACTTTCTGTCCTATAATTACACTCTTCCCAAGGCCTTTCCTATGGGCTTCTGCTGGGGACAGGATGTTGGGCTGTGAGGACCTTTGATGTGGCCTGGTATGGCAGTGCTTTGGCTCTGCTCTGTCTGTTGTGGAGAGAGGAATTTTATACCAGGGCAAGCCAGCAGAGTTAAATTTCACTTGAACACAATATTCCCCACTGCTTTTCTTTGAAGAAGAGCTGCTTTCCTTTTACAAGGGAAGTGTAAGAGTGAGTAAGGCTGTAAAGGAATTCAGATTAAGCACTGCCTCATCTTGAAAAGTTCAAACACACACCTTCCATCTCTAAGGGGATTTCCTCCCTAAAAGGCTGGAATTAAAGCTATTCTCCAAATAAATATTTAATCTGGCTTTTGAGTTGCGTTTGGCTATGTCTTCATTAGCAAGCAGCGCTGCAGAACAGGAGCAGATCTTCAGAGTAAGCCAAAAGGAACCCAGTTCATACGCCAGGGATGGCTCCGGGGATGAACCACGCACTTAAGGAAGTCAGTGGTGGGTTTCACTTCACATCCATAACCCTGATACAGCACTACGTGCTAATATGGGGGTACTCTACGGGAGTCTAGTTCTTAGCTCTTTGTGTAATCAGGCTTGACGTTAACAGGAGACTGACAAACCTTGTGTTCCTTTCCTCTGACACAATAATTATCCTTCTACAATAATTTTTTTTTTTTTTTTAGCACAGCGTGATTTGGATGGAAGAGGAGTTCAGAATCATCTGTAAACAAGTGTCTAGGACAGTCACCAGAGGATGATATGGGTTTTAACGCCTCTGGATTGAGAATTGTGCTGCTGAGCAGAGTCTTTTTGAGGTATTGCACTATTTACATCAAACTCTCCTCTCAACTGCTTTACAAATGAAGGTATAATCCCATCTCTTTTGCCAAAAAGGACATTTTAGGCTACAATTGATGCTTTTTTCTCTTGTCCTAGAATTATGAGCCAGACACAGTTAAAGGGATAGAAGAGTTTTACCTTGGTATTTATTAGGATCCTATGGTGCACAGCTCAACAAAGTGGAAAGCGCTGAAGATGCACACATTGAGCAACGTGTATACAATTTTTATAGACCGTGCAAATTAGCATATCTGACAAAGATTCCCCAATAAGAAGCATAATAAATGAAGTGATAAATGAAGTAATAAATTAAGTGATATCCCCCCTATTTTAAAGTCTCCCCCATCAGACAAAGCTTGATCCCTATTTACCAAATATGTCTCAGAGAGAAGGTTTCCACCTTGGTGGAAGCCATGGTTTCTGTAGAGAACCAAGATAACACAGGGGCTTCTGGCATCCAACAGAGAGGCCTTTAGGGTGTTTGGTCTTCCTGCCTAGCAGAGTACCAGAAACAAGCTACAATATCAGGCTAAAAATTTACAAATATTATGCTAAGAATACAGAGAATATATAAAATGTATATAAAAAGACAAAAAATCATCTGGCATCACAATGACTAGGTGTTTGTGAATCTTAAAGTGTTGTATGAAGTCCTCTCACATTTTTCCTAAAATAATGAAGAAATGCAAGTCACTTCAGTTTCTTCAGTGTTTTAAAGAATCTGGCTCTAGAATCTAGAATCTGCCTGATAAATCTTCTCAGAGGTGCATAACTATTTTCTAAAACTGCAGATGGTCTGAGTAGTTACACTGAGAGTAAGAAACCAAATTGTGAATTTCACCTTATAGTTGTAGAATAGAGCCTTTTTTGGTCTTTAACAAAAAGGAAGAAAATAACAAGGAATGAAAATAACACTCTGTCAAGTGTTTGTGTCATATTTGACATTATAAGATCTTCCAAACCCTTACATTATGCTTTAGATTACTCTTTCAGTTTATCAAACACTGAATTGTTAGAAAGAGATTTTCCTAAAGAACGTGTGAGCAGTAACTTGCTTATTTTCACCTCTATCTGGCTTACCTCGTCTTGGATCTCAATGCTGGCAGAAGCTGCAGCTGTGAGACCAAGGGCCATTTCAGTTTTCAGTAGCCACAATGCTACCATTTGATACTTTCTTCACTGACTTGGTTTATGTAGCAAGGTGTTGAACCTAAAACACATTTTCACCCCAGTGAAAAAGTATTTCCTTCTTCTGCTATTATTCTTGCAGTGCTTATGCTGTAGTTTAAAGATTGTTTGGGGTTAAGCACCTACAGACCCTATTGCCTTTAGATATTAAAAAAATTCCTCTGAGCAGTAACCCCTATCTCATTTATGGACATAGGTGCTGTCTAAATTGTAGCAATTTCTTGACAAGGACGGTGAAAGCAAGAGCTTTAACCAAGAACACAAGGAATTTCTCAGCTTCTTATGTTTGGGGCTTTTTTTTTGTTGGTTGGTTTTGTTTGGTCAGGGTTTTTCAACTTATTTTATTTTTAACTGACAACAATTTTCAGATTATTTTTCACAACACAGTTCATTAACTTGCTCCTTTAAAAAATATCACTCAAGAGTACTACAGAAATATCTTTTGGCTTAACCATTTTGTTGCCAGGAAGTAGGACGGTTAAGTGCAGCCAGAGCATGCCCCAAGTTCTTAACATACCCACAGGAGTAATGAGGGTTTGTTGCACAGCACAACGCTCATTGCCTTAAATAGGGAATCACTCTAAACTTTTCTGGAGGCTTCCCACTTTAAACAGCCATCTATCCTGTGTTGTCACTTATTTTTTATCTGCTACTAATTTTTCCCCTGGGAGAGGAAGCTGTCTGGCTGACAAAATAATGCAGTCCTCAGCTTTGATTTCAGTGGAGAAATATTTTGCCATTCATATGTACTTGAAATAACTCAAAGTGTTTGTTTTTAATTGCTTTCTAATAATAGTTTTGAATGACCTGTAATTGAAAATACTTTTCTCTCAGATTTCTCCTTAATTGCATCATTAGCTTTTTCCTCGCTGTATAACCACGTGAAACAAGGACAAATGTTGGATTCTGCACCTGGGACAGTGCAATTCTGGATGCCTGGATATAGGTATAGGCTGAGGGACAAGAGGCTGGCATGCAGCCCTGCAGCAAGTGATCTGGAGGTTTTGGTTGATGGGAAGTTCAGTATGAACCATGAGTGTTCCTTGGTAGCCAAAAGGGCCAATCGTATCCTGGGGTGCTTTAAGCACAGTGCAAAGAACAGGTCAAACGAAGAGGTTGTCCTGGTAGACCTCAGCATTGCTGTGGCCTCAGCTGGGCTATTCTGTACAGTTTTGGGCTCTACAATATAGTAGGATATAAAAATATAATGTGATGACCCAAGGTGGGCAACAATGATGGTGAAAGGAGTGGAGGACATGACTTAAGATGAGTGAATGAGGATACTGGGTTTGTTCAGTTTGGAAGAGATGGAGGGTGACCTTGCTGTTGACAATTTCTTCATGATGGGGACAGAGGTGGGGGTGCTGATCTCTACTGTCTGGTGTCTGGTCACGTGAAGGAATGGCTTAAAGTCGCACTTGGAAATTCAGATTAGATATTAGATGAAAATTCTTTACGGAGAGGATGGTCAAGCACTGGAACACACTCCCCCAGAGGGTGGTTATGGCCCCAAGCCTGCCAGTGTTCAAGAAACAGTTGGGCAATGTTCTTAGACATATGTTTTAACTTTTATGTTACTCTTTGTGAAGTTAAAAGTTGGACATGCTTATCCTTGTGGGTCCCTGCCAGCTCAAGATATTCTGTGGTTCTATGATCCTGGTGCAAAGGTAAACCTATCCTTTAAACCCAACAAAAGACAATTCACGTCTCCTGTGTATTTTTTTTCCACACTTTTGCTTAATTATATGGTTAATATATATATTCATAGTAATTACTGAGCTACCCCCTCCTTTACAGAATTTTGCAAAATTATAAGTAAACACACAGCAAAACCTATGACAGGGGAAATGAGAATAAAGCAATACAAAATGTACTTCTTCAACTTTAATTTGTGTTTACTTCTAAGAAATAAGTGTGTATTACTGCTTGTAGCACTTTCACATAAGCTTAATTTACAGTGAAATGTGTTCTAATAATTAGCATAAGCCCTAAACACACTGAAGAACAAGGTAATACTATTCAAGTCTGAAACATAAAAACCTACATAAATGCTGAGATAAATATTTTCTAATTTATAACATATTTTGCAGCTTAAATCTTACTCATTTTAACTCTATTCTACCTTAAAAACATTTCTATAATAAATAACTACTTTAATATCAGACTGTTGTGAAAAAATATATCCTATTATACATACAGGTATAGCCACAGATCTTTAAAATTTGCATATTTCCTTTGTAAACTCTCTGATATTAAGCAGCTGAGAAACCGGACCCTTGAAGTCCCTTAAAATTAGTCTACAATTAATGAAGATGTCACTAATTAGGTTAATCTAAAGCAGCTCATGCTCCATTTCAAAAACAGCTGTTTGTATAACAAAAGACAAAACGTATAAATCCTCAAAGATCAGTGGATGAGACATATTAGTAGTTTATGGATAAAACTAGCATTTACATTACAAGTCAGCATGTGAAGTCCTTTGAAGTAAAAAAATTAAATCCTTGTAGTGTCAAAGTCAAACTGTTCACAAAAAGATACTTACGTGAAAGATTTTTAATTAGATATGAAAGGACAGAGAAGGAAGACTGACAAGTCAATTCTTTTCAAACTTGTTTGAATTTAGTCAGCTGGTACTTTTAGCTGTGTCCAGATTCCCTTTCAAGTGAATCTCCAAAGGCAAGAGGAAAAATGGTTTTATTGTGTATAATTCATGCTGCTTTGGATAAAGTTGGATATAGTTTGACTTCTATAGATATCTTTTGTCTTTTTTTTTTTTTTTTATTTCTAGGCTGCCTGTTTTCTCTGTTGTCAGTTTTCCTCTGCACACTTGCATGATGGGACTTGGATCAGGGAAGACAAAAATCCTGCTGCCTTTGTGTGTCACCTCTTTCCTCTTTCTCACTGTTGTTGATACTTTATCTTGCTTCTGAAGATGAGATATCATTGCAGTCATTGTGATTTTTCCATTCTAGACAGTCTGTTTACTCCCGCTGGGTATTTTTAAAATTATGTCTTTAAAGAAAGGTCTTTCTTTTCACTAACATCAGGCAGAAGAGACAGTAAAGAACAATTCAAAACATGGAATGCTCAGGTCCTTGGTTTCAGCTAAGTGTATCAGGAAAGGCGCAGTTTTATCTGTTAATTTAAACCTGATTTATCTTCATTGGTTATCTAGCTACTTAACCACTCTATTCACATTTACTTTAATTATGTTCTGCTTAAGAACAACAATCTTTTGTCACAGTAGCATTGTGGTACTTCTTCAGCACTTCCCCACTATGAAAGATAAACCGGTTACTTTCAAGAGCAGCGTTTGCTTGACTAGTCAGATAAACTTCCATACAACAGAGAAATATGAGCATAACAAAGAGCTTGAAACATCTTTATTACCACAGTGACACTGCTATGATAACAAGGTCTGCATTTTATCTCTCTTCTCGTAGCCTGCTTTCCATATTACCTGGATTTATATTTTAAAAAACCCCACTTTTATAGTTAAAATTGTGACCTATTACCAATCACATATCTAGCAATACCTTTTTTGAAAATAATTTCCGTGTCATTCTAAATCAGGAGAAGGTGGTTTATAGAAATACAGTTAATTTTTGCATTAATTGTATATATTAGATGAATATTAAGGTATGACCATACTAAAACTGAGTGTGCGATTGAACTTAGGAGAGACTTGTAACTTGACTTTATTAATGTGAAGGATTTCTTTATTGATACAAAAGTACTTTGTTAGATGCCTGAGAACTGAACTGTAATTTGGAAGAAAACTTCTTTTACTACTTCAACTTGTTACAAAATAATTTAACAGTGGATTTTTCTCCTGTTGCTTGCAGTTTTGTTAATTTTTCAGAATATAAAAGCATTTATTAAAGGAATAAACTGTATTTAAAATTTTGGATCATTTCAGTTATCCTTCCTCTCATGTAAAGTTCATGTACTCCTGTAGTTAAACTCTGGGAGCTACTGAAACAAAATAAAAGTTCCAATCAATTTCTATTTTCTTGCCGAAGGGGAGAAGAATGAAGATAGTTGTTAACCTACTGGTCATCTGGAAATGATGCCATCTGAAATATTTTTATTCCTTTTTGATTCTGAATTCCTGAGCAAATCCAACATATTTAAAAGAAAAAAAAAAAAAAAAGGAATATGAAGTATCTGCTGGTAAAGATGCTTTAATTAAATATTGGCTCAGGGAAAGTGTCCAGTGAAATGAAGATGATATACTGTGTTTTAGAAAGGCTTCTAACTCTGTTTTACAGACTATGCTGCAGAGAGCCAGATGACACAATTCTCCAGTTCTGTCTTTTCAGGGAAAACATACAAAATCCACTCAGCTGACCCTATCCAGCTTCACATCATTGGTTACAAATACTTAAAATTAAGCAGAGGAGCTCCTCAGAGGATGTTATTGAAGTGCTGCCTCTATCTGATTTATATGTTAGTGTAGGTATTAAAGTTCTATAGCAAGTAGAGTAACACACAGGGTTTTGGTATTACTCTACAGGCTTTCAGAACTTTACTTGAGTAAAAGATGAATAGAAAACAGTAAAGAAAAATCAGTGTTCTCAGCCTATTATGAAAGCCCTGTTACAGTGTCTTAATTATTTAATTTGGAATTTTGTAGATAAAGTGAATTTCTCAGTTTCAAGGTATCAGTTTCTACAGATCATTTTAGTTATTAATAGCTAGATAACTAGACATCTGGAAAAAACTGAATATATTAGACATGTTTATTTTTTTCTATATCTATGTAAGAAAATAAAAGGAAAAGCTTTCACCTGAATGATGTTCTGTGTCACAGCATTTCAGCATGTTGTATACACACAACATTTTGGGATGTCATCATGAAATCTGGATGCTCTGTATAAACATCAACAGTTGTTTTAGAGTATTTCTGTCTGACTTAATTTTTAAAAATGACATTTTTAAACTTTTTAAACTACATGTTTGTTTAATATTTCATGGGTGACTCAGACTTAGAAAGAATAGTAAATACAAATGAGTTCTCTACTTTTTAATGATTCTTTGCCCATCAGACTGACTTCAAACTATTTGCTTCTGATTATAACACATATATATGCTTATTTCATACAGCTTTGGAAAATTCTGTTTACCCCTAATTCAAAAATCTATGAAACTGAACAACTGTTATGATCCTGTGAGATATTAGATTTCTACTTTTTTTTTCTTCATTTGTTTTGGTTTTTGTTTTAAATTGGTGCGAGTATTATTAGATACAACAGAAAGTTTTTTTAACAGAGCTTCAATACCACAGAGCTCATAATTTTTTGTCTCTTTTTCTTTGCTGGACATCTGGCGGCCATTAACAACCAAACATTCTGATGTGTTATTCATCTGTGCTGATATTGCACAAAGGGTTTTGCCACCTGTTCAATTTTTATTCACTGAAAAAAATTATTATATTTAGATGGAAAGCTTTTACTACTTTGGGTTAAATGTGAAGGACATAGTATCAGAAGGGGAAGTTCAGTAGACGGTGCTCACAAAACATACTAAATCCCAAAATTTTGAATCTCAAGAAGTTTAATTCTTCAGGGAAGGTTTGATTGCAGTTATTTGGAACTGCACATTTGTTTACAGACATTGAGTACTGCATTGAGCAAGTCTTGGTCTCAAAAATTATAGCTGAAATTTTCCTGTCTGATATTTGAGGGCTTGCATTTTTAGAATAGGACGGATCCCCACACTCTGGCCAGACTATTGATGATCTACAAAGTGGCACTGGTTGTTTCTCATTAATCTGAGATCATGATTACAGTCTGAAGATAATGAAGAAACAAACCCACTGCCAAACTTAAAAGAAACAGGGTTACAGAGCTAATCTCTCTTTAGCACCTGTATGCCAAATGGGAACAGAGGAGGCTTTTTAAAATGTGATTCAGGAATTTATAATGGAAATTTAGTCCACATAGCTCAAGTAAAGAAATGTCATCATAAATTTCAAGGATCCAGTGAAATTTGGTATTATAACCAAAATAATGCTGAAATTTCCCAATAGTTAATAGATATGAATGCCTTTGAAAGCTTCCAGAGAGTGAGCACACCCAGCTCATTTTAGGTTTCTAAATTAAGGGTTAGTCACAGAGGAGGTAATGCTCCTTTCTGATCAATGCTAATCAAGAAAAGCTAGAAGTGGTTTAAAATGTACAAACTCTAGAGGTTTAAAGTGTATAAATCTAAAGGATATGAGGCAGTCACAAGTTTGTGCACAAAAGTAAGGTGTCATAGCTCTTCTTAAGGCTTCTGGCTATTTTGAGGTGCTCAGCATCAGAAAGACTAATATCTTGGGAGAATGTAGGTCATGTGATCCTGTGTTAAGAGCGAACAATATTTTGCGTGTTTGGAATAACATAGATTGCATGTGATACAATTGAACAAACTTCACTTGTCAGTGAGTTTTCTACAACTGTAAATATGTTTGTGTGTGTGTGGAATCATGAGATAGACGTAGATATTTCTTAGGTATTTAAAAGAAAGCAAACATCCCTGTCCTCTCCAAACCCTGGAATAAATGTAATTTCAGAAGCCTACAAATTTTTCATTAAGCTCTGATTTCACTTAAACATACATCTTAAAATTTACTTTGGGCTTGTCTTTAGCTGTAACATAAAGTGTAAGGACAATATGTATCTCAGTTAAATACATAATTTCACTTGGGTTTTGGGGTATATTCTTCCTGCATGCTTACAGAAATTCCTTGGAATTAAACACTATTTCCTGTAGGGAGATGACTGAAAGCTTTAGAGCCTATGCCAGTTGGGATGTCTGTTACACATATTTCAAAAACTCTAATTTTCATTTAAATATCACAGAATCATCAAGTTTGGAAAAGACCTCCGAAGTCATCTAGTCCAGCTGTCAACCTAACACCATCATAATCACCCCTAAACCTATCCTCGTATAAATGTAAAATAATATCAAACCTATTGTGCATCTGAAAAAAGTAACCTTACTCTAGTAAGTCACCTATGCAATAAAAGTGATACTTTAAAATGGCTTCAGATGTATATTTTAAAGCCGTCTTCCACCCCTGGTTATATTCTTTGCTACTCCTCTTCATAGGAAAAAAATAGTTCAAAGAGGGAAAAGAGGCATTGTGGATCATCTAGTCCAAACTCGCCTAACTTCAAAGCTAAATTAGGATGCTCAAGGCCATAGCTACAAAACAAGCAATTTCAATGTTATATTTCTTTGATGTTTCTGTGTACAAAATAAAACTCAAATTTACTAAGAATTTTGTAAAACCTGTTTGATGTTTTAAAAGTATGAAGGTGTGTTTGCTTCCTAAAATTTTATTTTATTTTCCCTCTAACTGATTACAAAATCCTACAAAATAATCAAAATCATTTTTGACTTATGAAGACAGAAAAATATTGTTATGAAAAAAATAAAGAACAATCTTTTGACATCAGCTTTCTAAGACAAATGATCAATTGCATAACAAATTCCATAGGAAGTATAGTTCACCAAGGTAGACAAAATTTGGTAAACTTTGGTTGATTTAGTCTAAAGTACAATAGGAATGTATCTTCTTTCAGGGTAAAACCCATCATTTTAAATTTCTTAAAACTGGAAGACAGCTGAGTCAGTATAGATCTAAAATAGTGGGACACTTTTTAACTAAAGAAGATAGAGAAGACACTACAAGGAATAGAGGTACAAAGTCTTCCAGTTACGAACAGATGCATTTTACTTCTCTGAAGTGATTTTCACATAGCTCTATATGTGCAGAAGTACCTTTAATGTATTTTTGCCTCATATGCAATCTCTTGATCAGCTTCTACCAGAGAACAGATTTTCAATCTTTGTCTCTGGCATCTAAGCAACCTTCATTTCCATATTGTCACACTGTCCTTCAAACACTTCTGCTAGTGTATTAATACGGCTTCTTAGATGTTTTCTTTCACTTCCTGGAACCTATGCTAATTCAGATATGTATCCATTTCTGGAGGAAAAACAAAGTTTCTCTGATCTGTTTTAACCTTTGAAATTTTAAATGCTACTTCAATATCATATTATTACTACTTGGTATAGGGACAAATAGAATTTAAAGAGTTGCCTTGCAAATATTTCAGAATTTGTTTGAAAGGCTGGACCTCTTTTCATTTTCTTCCACAGTATTAAAAGGGAGCAGGAGTACAGCTCCATTCACTCCACAGAACTGCATGAGACAAAATATTCTAAATTGGTAGCCCATTCTTTAAATTTCAATTTTCTCTTTTCAGTGACCTGCAGAGAAAACTATCTATTTATTCTGCTTGAGAATGCAGGGACCTTACAAGGTATTTAAAGCTGGATCATAGCATAAACAGTAGCCAGTTTTGCTCTCTCTGGAGCAAGACAAAATAAAACAAAAATTTCACCTGAAATAACACTTAATTACCTTGCAAGTGAAATGAAACATGAAGTAACAGACTAAGATATAATAAAAATGTTTTTAATTGAGATGACAATACTAGCATATAACAGGTTTTGCTATCTGAAATAAAGACGGTATTCTTAAGGTAAGGTGGCACAAGATCTTTCTTTTAAGAAGTTATCTATTGACTATGGGAACAGAAGATGTGATTTTTAATATTGCATTTTAACTGGAAGGGATAATTCAGTGTGTGACACCTGAAGTTTTTTCCCCAGAGGTTGCCTTTATGCCACTGTATGTAACATGAATGTGGTCATTCTGGAGATAGAGTGTCCAGAATCTGCCCTCAGTAAGAGCTATTTTAATGGGCAGCAGAGGTGCTGATGTGTTCTTAGATCACAGATTAGCCCATGATTTTCTGATTATTTGGATTTTAAGTACTGTATCTTCATTCATGTGAACAGATACTGAATTGTGCCTTCCATGAACAAAATATATCTACCTTTAAAAAAAATACTGGTTTATATATATTTTTTTCAATTTATAGACAATATTAAACTTTCTAATCTATCCTGGACTCAGAACACCGAGTATGTTTTCTTAGCACATCTATTCCTGCAAAGATTTAGACTCCAAACAAGGGAAAAAACAGTGTGGACTTCACTTGGAAAATTTAAACTTTAACAAAAGTATTCCCTGGAGATTTCACTAGCTTTAACCTGGACTTCATCCAACATCTTTTGAGTACCCATGTTGTGGGTTTGGATGATAAAAGGGCAGGCTGCATGAGATTGTGCCTCTTATTACAATGCAACATAGATTCAACACCGAAAAAACAGTTTCAAAATAGCTGATTTGGACTTAGATGGCAAAATACCTTATTGAAAAATTATTTCAATAATATTGTATTAAAAAATAGTGTATTTACAGGTGGATAATATTTATTTAAACTTTCTTTGGTTTCCTGGCTCTGCACCTTCAGTTTCTGGTCTGAGAGTGTCTAAAACATAAATTCTTGCTCTACCTCTTCAGAAATCAGCACTGATCTTCCTTTAAAGGTTGTTGAGACTTGGTGGTGACAGACACAAATAAATATAGGGTAATGGCACAGGTCAGAGCAATTGTAGTTTTATCCATATGGAGATTCACAACATCTAGATTAGGTTTTTGATCCGTAACTCCAAGAGCCACTGTCTCCACTGACTAACTGAAGGCTTTATATTAGCTTGCCAACAAAACTCGTCATTCCAGGACTCTTAGATCTGGTAAACAGCACCTAAAAGGGTCGACAGCTTTAGGAGGCGTGCTGACCAGCTGCAGAGGTTCAGGAGCAGACTGTAATTCATTCCTCATGTGAAGGCCAGCTACCACGCTCTTGTGGAGTAACTCTGACCTACCCCTACTTCAGACTCCTGAAGAACCTACTCTCTTCCTCTGCTCACTTTCGCAGGTACAACAAGGGTTTAGAAAATTAAAAACAGAGCACGGAGTTCTCTTTTCCATGTAATTGCATCTCTTTTTGGTTTAATGGTTTTCAGCACCAGAAAGGCTACATTTTATAACAGCTATATTTCCTTAAATATTTCATGACTTAAACCAGCATTTTTTTTGTGGTTCTTGTTTTCAGAAGTTACTTATCACTGCCAGCTTTTCATCTACTAAAGAAATCAAATTTGTTCTGCTTTCATAACAGTACATTATGAATACCACATGGTGTCTCTGGCAGTTGCTATTTTGTAAATTAGTTTAGAAATACCTGTGGCGTTTCTTAGTGAAATAGTTGTCAATAAAAGAATTAGCAATGATGACATTTAGATATTTATAGAACCCACTGCCGTTCAATGAGATGAGATTATAGTAAAAAGAAACCCCTGTGGATTAAATGCAATGTGCTGCTGATCAGTTACGTGCTAAAATGTCCCATTATTTCATAATATATATTCTCTTAGTAGGTTCTGTCTTGCAATTCTATGACTAGCTGCCAAAGCAGCTCATTAGCTAAATGAACCATAATAGAGAGTAGATGACGTGCATGTGTTGGTAATCATTTATGTCGTTTGAAGTGAGACATGTTACCGAGTGACCACCTTGCTGCGTGACTTTTCCTTATCACTTCTAATCTTTCCAAAAGCTGATGAAAAAACTCAGCACTCTTGGTGATAGCCTGGTTACCTTCAGCATGTGTGACATCAATCAGTGCTCCACTTCTAAGGAGGAGGGGTGGAATGAACATGGGGCTTTGTGGTAACTCTGCTTAGAGCATTGTATTTCCTGCCCTGGAGGCTGCACTCAGAAGCAGATCAACTCTGAATCTGTGAGGTGTGGAGATGAAGATCTCTGGCCCTCAGTAGAATCAGTGGATTATCTGCCCTACCAAACCATTTAAGCATAGCCTGTTTCATTCTTCCCAGACACATGGAAGTCCAGGTCTGAGCAGGAGCCCAGGACAAGAACCCAAAAAAGTCATGGTCAGAGCTGCAATAGTAATCCCAGAGAAAGAATCAATAGGAAAATGATCAATATTGAATAGCAAAGATGACAGAGCATCTACACAACTTTAAACATTGAGGTTTACCTAATACTTTACCATCTTAATCTATGTCAATGCAAACATTTGCTAGTTTCCTGTTGTCAGTGTAAGAAGCAGTCAGTTTAGTTCATTGATGAACCATGCTCAGATTTGAAATATACCATTGCAGTCTACCCTCTTTGCTCGTAATAAAATCTCAGGTTTAATGAAAATGAAAATTTATATAGACAAACTTAAAGTACCACAGAGGTGTTTTCTTTCCCCTCTTGACTGATGAAAAGCTCTCAGTTTTAATAAATTATTAACATGAACAAATTTTTGATACATTTTCTTATTTGCTGTTGATAATATTTCTAACTAGTTGTGTTGGTTTTGCTTGGCCCAGTTTTTGCTAGTGAGTAGGGTGGGGTAGAAAGATGGCTCCTGTGTGTCCTGTGTGAAGGTTCTGAAAGTTTTTCACCATGTCCAGCTCTGAAGATGATGGACACGTTGCCAGACAAGCCTGGGCCAATTAGAGACGTTAGTTATGCCTCTGTGAAAACATATTTAAGAAGAAATCAAAACAGTGTGAGCACACCCTTCTTTTTAGCCAGAGGAAGAGGAGGAGGAGGAGGTAAAAATATGTGAGGGAAAACAACATGGAGGCACCAAGGTCAGTGGAGAAGGTGGGGGAGGAGATGCTCCAGGCGCCGGAGCTGAAAACCCTCTGCCGGCCATGGTGAAGACCATGGGGGAGCAGGTGGTCCCCCTGCAGCCCATGGAGTCCAGGGGGTGCAGAGAACCTCCCACAGCCCGTGGGGAGGTACCCACACCAGAGGAGCAGGTGGGTGCCTGCAGGAAGCTGTGATCCAGTGGGAGTCCCAGAGACTGAGAGTTGCAAAGGCCTTGCAGGAGAGAGAAAGGCCTTGCTCCCGGGATGGAAACAGCCTGGCCTCGGCTTGGAAGTCTGCACCCTATGGACAAGAACTTGTGCTGCAGCAGGTTCGGATGGACTGCTGCTCGTGAGATTGGACAAAGAAGTTCGCAGACGACTGTCTCTCATGGGAGGGACTCCATGGCTGAGTAGAGGACACTTCTCCCTAATGAACTGACCAAAGAAAAAAATACCCATAGCCTGCCCCTGCCTCAGAGATGTTGGTTGGAAGGAGGGAGGGGGATGAACAGAGAAACGGTGCCTTAAGAGGGAAGGGGTGTGAGTGAAGAAATGGTGTCTTAAGAGCTTATTTTTACGTCTCATTCTCTGACTCTTTTAGGTTAATAAATCACTTTGCAACTTTAAGTTTTCAGTCCGTTTTTTCTTCTTCAGTGCGTGTCCCCATAAATTCCTTATCTCAGCTCATGAGTCTGGAGTGTTTGTGTTAGGTATTTTCTTCTCCTCTGCACAGCTGTGGCAGGAGAGAGTAGAGAGCTGATGTAGGTGCCTGGCATTTGTCCAGGGTCAAACCACGACACTAGTATGACAGGAAATTAATTCTCAGATTGATATTTGTAATTTATATGAACATTTGTAATATATTGAAGTGTATATGAATTGTTTAAAGTCAGTATCTGATTTTTTCTGATACTTTCTATGGATATCTGTTTTCAGTTCCTTACAACTTTGTTACAGTTTAATCAATCTAAGCAGTCGTTTTCAAGAAGACATTTCCAGAATACACATTTCAAGGAGCAGTTCAGATTAAAATAATTGACATTTCTGATAAAGGTTAGGAAAAAAGTGTTCTTATATCCAAGTAAGAAAAAAAATTGTTGAATTTTACATTTAAAATTTACATTTAAAAACTTTTTGAACTCAAAATTAAGTAGTGTTTTAAAAGCAATAATGTGGCTTACCCAGCTTTAGTCATGTTATAAAAAATAAAGTATGTATTTGTTACCCATACAGAGATCTTTTTGCAACTCATCTAAATTACAAGAAAATATAATTTTGTAAGTGTGGAGAGGACTGTAGAAGACTTGCATGTTATTTCCAGGCTATTCATGTTCCTGCCTTTCCCTTCTAGTTCTTCCTCTTACCTGCTAACATCTAAGTTGGGGAGTAATAGAGCTGAAAAGACCTGGTAAGGGTCTGTCTTCATTAATCATTGCATCTGCTGTTGGTAGCTAGCAAGCATGAAGAATAAGAGGATGGATGTGACAGGAAAGGTGAGAAAGGAGGAATGGACAGATTTGGGAGTAAGAGGCAGAAAAGTTTCAAGGACTAGAGCTGGGAAGTCAGTGAGTGTAAATGGTGGAGCATGGTATAAATCAGTACAAGGCTGAGAACTGAGCAGACCTAAAGCTGAGCAGGTTGGGAGCATTGGGTGGGGTTGCAGGAGGAGGGAAGCAAGGATGCTGTGAGAGGGCAACAGCTAGAGACAGAGCAGGGACAGCAGGCAGTGTAGAAGGCTGTGGGGTAGGCTGAAGCATTGTTGATCACTGCAGAAAATTCACCTTCAAAACCCAGAACTGAATGCACAACTGATTAGATCTACGGTTTGCTGCTCCTAGCACCCAATGATAGAAGACAAATAAAAAGTGTGCAAAATAGGATTTCAGGCTACAATTGCGCGTTTTAAAAATATATGAATTTAAGAACTCTATCCACATCAGTTCTGGCAATTCTTAACCAAGTTCTGAGTTTTGAACCCTGCATTCTTTTTTACCTTTTTTAAGCTATTATTCTTAGTGTCACTGTAAAATATAGATTTCTATTTTGCCCATTCAGAACCAGAGACTGAGATTTTGGTCTCTTGCTGTTCCTATGACAACACAGCCAGCTCAGTGTTTCTGTCATTTTCTAAGCTAGTCATCAGGTCGTTTTTCTTCCTTTTGTGGTTTACCTGTTACACAGTAAAATCAGTTGACATGTACAGATAGCTAGCAGAGGCTTTTCACTTCTTAAACATAGAACTCATAGCAATCAACTAGAAATATTAAATTATGTAGCTGTAAATTCAATGCCATGGATGTATGAGGATTTTGGTATCAAACCATTCTGCTATGGAAAGTACATTCCACCAGTCACTTCTGACCAATGGGGAAGTAGGTTACATTGACTCAATGTATATCAGGTTACTTGATGCATCTCTAAAAAAATGGAAGTTGTGTTACTCAGTTGTGGCCAGCTGGTATTTCAGAGTTGAAATTTCGATTGGAGAAATTAGGAATAACACCTGTCGTGATAAAACAATCATTAATTAAATAACACCAGAATGACATAATCTCTTAGCAACAGAGAAATACAAAAAACAACAACAACAACAACAAAAAACAACAACAAAAAAAAAAAAAAAAAAAAAAAAAAAAAACCAAAAAAACAAAAAACCAAAAAAACCCAACTCATAGATCAATAAAAATTCTGCAACTGATTTCTTCCAGGGAAGAGATAGAGATAATTCACCAGTATTACTAAAAAAAAACAAAAGCAAAAAACAACTACAAAAAGCAAACAACAAAAAAAACCTACTTAAAAAAAGTGTAGTAATGGAAAAACTGATATAATAGCATCATGGCATGCAATTTTTAATTTTCTTTCAGTTTTTGGGTTCAGGGTCTATTTCTATAGCGTAATAAGCCATGCCACATACTTAATAGATGCTGACCTTTCTATTGCAATAGAAAATATCATGGAAAATATAAGTATTACTACTTTGATTTTGACTTTGATTTTTCAGAATACAGCAGAAAGGAATTGTCTGCTCAGAACACTTAATATTTAGCCATGAGAATTTTTTTTCTGTGCAAGATCTACATGAAGCAATCATATTCCCTCCAAATTTTTATATATTTATATCTCATAGAAATGCCCTTGATTTGCAAATGAAAATCATTTAGTGGATGCAAAAATCTTTGTATTGTGAGGACCTCAGTTTCAAGAGCTTTACCTTCTTAATTTCTCAAGAACAATAAGGATTTCCCCCAAAAACTAGTGGAACTGAAGGCCCACTTATTTGTATCTTGTTCTCTAAAAAACAAAATTTTGTTAAAATGCTGTATAAAAAACACTTTCTGATGAACACTGAATGGATCTAATCCTGGGGGTCACAATCCTGAAAGCCCTTTTCAGTGGCAGATAATTTTTTTAATCTAGTGAGTTGCTTCAGGCCTGTGAAGCTTCTCTTTTTTCCTACCTCATGTCAGCACCTTGCAAAAATCAACATTTTCCCCATCCTCTTGCTGCTACCAAGCCTTTAGTCTTTTTCCTCCTTTGCATTTCTATCAATTCTTCTTCCACCAGAAAACAGATGAAAGATCTAAAACATAGTTAACCAATAAAAACCTTAGGACTTAAAATGTATTACCTTTGCATGTATGACCATTTTTCTTTCCTTCTTTTCTGTAAAGGGCAAATTACAAATCTCTTTTCCTAGATAGCTCATGACATACCTCTGGTGTCTCATAACTAGTTTTATTTGATGCATCCAGGTTTTATTTTCATCTTTGTTATTGAATTCTTTGTTACCTAGGTTGGGGAGAAAATAAAAAATGAGTAGATATTTGCCACCTCCCAAATGGCAGCATTGTAATGGGTTTTGCTCTCTGATTGACAAAAGATTAATTACAAGAGTGCAGGGAAATGGAAGCTACCTTCTAATTCAAGCTATCTTTTCTGATGTTGTATTAATGATGTAGCAGAGTGTTTTTCCTGCTGCATTAAATGTATTATGGGAGTATCTCTATTTCTCACTTTTAAAATCCTACAACGGTTATCATCCTGTGTCTAATCTGGGACAGAGACTACCTGTATTACTTTTTCATTTGTAGGAATTTACTTTATCACTTCCAAAGAACTTCTATTTCTGGGCTGGCTACCCATAAAGATGTTGTTACACTATCTCTCAGAACAAAATCTGAGTGCTATTTGGAGAACACATCTTAATTCCAGTCATCCTTGTAATTTGCATATCACACATCCCCTTGTTATCTGTTACTGTCTTATCCTGGGTTATTATTAGGCTGTATAATTTTTGCCTTAGATATAGAATGGTAGGCTGCAAATGCTTGTTGTCAGCTGTCGGGAAACAAAAATATAGTTTGAAACTGTTTGGTTTTACTAAATGAAAAAGAGCCTCAACTAAGTTTTGACAAACTTTTTTCCTATATCTGTGTTAATTTCAAAGTTATTACTGGCAGAATAATGACATTTGGATATATCAGGGTAATTATCCCATGCTTTGGCATATTCAGTTTCTCAAAGTTTTAATTGAATGGTATATAGAAGTATTTAATGTGTGCTAAAGAATGCATCATAAAAAAAACATTACATGTTCTAACATCTGTTGATATCTAAAGATCTCATTTTTTACAGCCTTCAGGGCAGCTCCATTTCACTCTTTCTAATTCTAATATAGACTAGAAATATTGCTTGACTGAGATCTTTATCTTCTTGTTTGTATTCTCTTAAATCTTAGGCAGTGAGGTTCTTATCTTTAGACATACTGCAAACAAGGCAATCTCAGCTCACTTTAGACACTACAACCAGTTTCCCAGTCACTGTTGGCTTCATCTTATTAAGACTACATTTTAGAGGCACTAGTCCTAGTTTCTGGTATGCGTCCATGTCCAGGCTAGCCATTTCTGGAATGCAGTTATTAAAAATGTTCCCCAGGGAACTCATCCCAATGGTACCGATTTCATTACTGCTTCTGTTTTAACAGAAAGTATTGCAGTGGAGAGGTTAATGTATGAGCTATGCATCGTGGGATTGCCATCTGCAGTGCTTGTGAATCAATCACAAACCTTTCCAGCCTCCTCCTCATGTGATTGCAAGCTACATATGATTTACATTTTGTCTCGCTCTTCAAGACCTGGTTAGATGAGCCATTGCTGCATGACCAGATCCTTCATTCCGGTGGAAAAAGTAATCTAGAACTTCAGAATATGGAAATACATTTCACAGGTATGAACCCAAGTATCTGCAGGTCTTAAAGGATTGCATTTGCAACCATGTCTGTAAGGAGGACATTTTGGATCTTGAAAAGTAGTGATTTAAAATGATTTCCTATTGGTTCATATACTTGCTATGGCCATCAGTAGTTCTGGAAATCTAGAGGAAAAGAGAAACATTTGAGATCTTTCTGCATGTGTTATTCAGTAAAGGTGTGCCCTGTCCCTGGGAAGTCTATCTTAGCAGCAGGAGCATAGCTTGGGACAAAAAAGTTCACTACAGGCATGGCTGCGTCTTCCCCACATATAGTTTATGGCTCCTGGATTCATGATAACAGATCTAAGTAGCTGGGGCCCCAAAATTGGTATTTGTGATGTGAGTAAAGTGGAAAAATAACTATTAAAGAGAAAAAAAGGACAAAAAATGCTGCAAGGCTTGGCATAAGTTCTGGCTTGTATTTATGCTATTGTACCTTCTTTATGAGAACTTTCATTTTCTCTCTTCAACAACACTTAATGATAATTATGACATTTCTCAAAGTAAAAAGAGGGATTCCTATTTTGAAGTTCATTTACTATGTTTTAAAATGAATCTGTGTTTTAAAGGTTCCAGATGCTTTACTGTTCTGTACACTTGGACTCCCAAGTACATAGCTCCCCATGATCTTGTCTTCTATGCCATACCTACGGTTTCCTTGGATTTTCTATTATGTGCATCCTCTGGCAAGATGATTAATAATGACTGAGTATCATCACTGATGTGAGATCATGAAATTTAGTTGGAATTTAACACAGGGGTAGTAATTTATATTTTCATTAAAAAGTTTGAAAAATGTATGTTCAGTGTAATATAAAAAAGATAAAAATTTTCATGCTTTCATAAATAATATTGCAAATATATCACCAGAAGAAGAGTAAATATATGCATGGAAACTATATAGAAATTAGATGGTTTCCAAGGCAAAACCTGAAAGATTTACGTATGATCCAAATTTGGATATTGAAATGTGGTGTGAGAAAGAAAGGCTCATACTTTGTTTAAGTAGAAAACTCACAGCACAGCTGTGAACAATCATTGTGACAAGAAGATTGCTATACATCAGAAGGCTGAGAGTGGTGTATCATAAAACTCTTGAGCATACAGAATGCTTCTCATGATGTTTTATTAACAGTGACTATTTCCTTTGCAGAGGTGTTTTGAAATAAGGAGTTTCTGGAAATGGATTTAGTTTTTATGTATTATTATAATGTTAATAATATGCAGTTTACACAGTTATATTTTCTTTGATTAACAAGCTTAACATCTAGAAACACAGGCTTTCAAAATACATGCAGTGTAGCTTAAAGGAAATGTTTCCAGTCTTTATTGTATTTGTGAATGGCTTAATTCAGTGTTGTGGAGTTGTTGTTCATGGTGTATGTTTGGTCACTGAAGTTTTTTGCCTGGATGAGCCAATGTCTTCAAATATGACAGTAACAAATGGTGTTTATATGATTCATAATTTCTGAAATCTGAAACGTTACTGATCTACTAACATTTACTAAAATGAGAAGAAATCAGCCAGAGAAGAATCATTGCCACTATAAGGAAGAGTAATTTTCTGAATTATAAAAATGTTCTAAAGTGAGAGAACTGACAATTGCAGTAATTGCAAAAGAACCAAAAGACCCAGAAGACAAATGATAGAACCAGAAAAAGCAAAATGAAAGTAATTGCCATTTTATAGCCCTTTTTCTTTAAACTAAAAAAAACTTATGCTTTCAGTTTGGGCACTAGATTAAAACTATAATTAATAACATTTTTTCTGAAAAAGTGAACCTTAATTATATATCACATCTTGTAACTTCATGGATCAACAAAATGACCGCAATCTGAGACTTACAAAAGAATGTACCATACGACAACAGAAGTTACCCTGATAAGGACTTATCACATGTTTTTTGACTTTTGCTGCTGAACTGATTTAATATTGTTCTCTAATTATAACAGTACATGTATTTTTTCCTCATTAAATATCAGTCTACTGCAGGGATTCTGAGGTTCAGTGTATGTGGACCTTAATAACAATTGCAACAGAAAATATATTGTCAAATGTGTTCTTGTGAAAAGACAAACCTTTAACAGCAGACTTCCCTTTTCATAGATGTGATTTTAACACTGTCAAAAAGAAAGCACATGCTTAAATTTAGAGGAAAATATAGAATAGAAAAGAAGTTATATTATGAAATATGATGCACAGTAGTGAATAATTTATATTTTATTTAACCAAAGAATATTTAGCATTCTGATTCTGCTGGTTTTCTCTCTATGTTCTTGTCTATATTTTTCTGTGATGAATTCTATAGATTTGAAATTATGGGCATTAACTACTGCATATTTAGTGAGCAAATCTCGACTACACACCAGAACCATCATTTCCCTTTTCCCTGGTTAAGAGGCAATCTTTCACTTTAATGATGAAAGAAACAAATGTTTCTGACCATGAATGAGAAAACAACATGTATAGGATATGAAAACACACAGGGTGTGTTATAATCTGGCCATCAGTGGACACTACTGAAATACTACTGGCAAGCCCTTGGACATGTTGCTCTAGGCCATTAACATTGCTAATGAGTTTTTCTGTCCTGAAAATTGTGTGATGAAAGTCAATACTGAAAATCTAACTCGCAGATCTCTTTGATGTGAGACTATTTTATTGCTGGATTTCACATATGCCTGTTCTGCGTAATGTGTAACATAATGTGCAACAGGACAGTATTTGGGGTCTGACCCTTTTAGGGACAAATAAGCCCCATAGCTTGGTCAGAGTGAGTTGGAAGCATCTTTTTATATGAGCTGGATATTCTACCTGGAGCTAATTTTCTTCAGATTGTTTATGGAAATTTAAGGGAATTGGAAATTTTAAAAATACTGAATCTCGATGAAATCCCAGATATATTTTGCGCATTTTAAAGTCCAAATGCTTTAAAAATTGTTTGTTATTGTCTACTGAGTCTGTCTGGGGTGGAGTGGATTTTCTTCATAGCAGTCTGTATGGTGCTGTGGTGCTGTGCTTTTGATTTATGACTAACACAGTATTGATAACACACTGCTACACTGCTGTTTTGGCCCTTTCTGAATAGCGTTTGCACAGCATCAAGGCATTCTTTTTTTTTTGTGTGGTTTTTTTTGTGGGGTTTTTTTGTTTGTTTTTGTTTTTTGGGGGTTTTTTGGTGGGGTTTTTTTGTGGTTTTTGTTTGTTTGTTTGTTTGTTTGTTTGTTTTTTTCTGTTTTTCCCACTCTATCCCAACATCAGGTAGGCTGTCCAAAGGCTGGAAGTATGCCTTCAGTACAGCCAGCTTGAACTGACCAAAGGAATATTCCATACCATATGATGTGTTCACAGCAGAATCTTGGGCGAATGAAGAGGAAGTGAAGGCATTTGAAAATATGAAGTTTATCTTTGCAAGTAACCATGACATGTACTGAGGCCCTGCTCTCCAGAAAGTGGTTGAGCATCTTTATGCCAATGTGAAGTATTGAATAAACCACTTATATTGCTCTGCTTGGGTGTACAGCTTCATTTGACTTATTAAACTGTCCTCCTGAAAAAATTTGCAAATAGCAAAAAATTACTTAGATATTATGCCAAGTCCTACTCTTTCTTAGAGTCAGGTGGAATAATCAAATCAAACAAGGTAGATGCATATCTTTGTCCCTAGAGAGTAACTTTACGGGTATTTACATTATTGTGTGGATTAAACAAAAGAGTCTGCTACTAGTCAGATTCTGATTTTCACTTTGGAGAAGTTTGACAGTATTTTAGAAGCTACAGGAGATATTCTTATGTTTGCAGAAATAGGGACTCTAGTCTTTGGTCTTATAGTCTGTTAAGAGCAAGGAAAGGAGATTCAGCTTCCCTGGTAAACTTCCCCTCACCTGGCTTGGCTGCATTCAGAAAATATACTGTGTCAGGAATGAGCTGAAGCTTGATTTTATTTGCCTGAATAGCTTATAATTAAGTTCTTCAAATACACAAGATGTTGCTAGAAAAAAAATAAAATCTGCAGTACGGGGAAATTCCACAACTTCTCAATTATTTATTCTTATTTTAACAATTGGGAAGTTACTGTAATATCCAGTGAAATCTTTACCATAGAATTACTTTTTGTAAAATTAGTTTACTACTAGACATAGAGATATCAAACAGAATTAACAGCTTTTTCTATCCACTGTTTTTTTTTGTGAAATCATCTTTCTTTCTTTTTTTTCTAGATAACTTGTGAAATAGCCATTAAAAAAAGAATCCAAGAACCTGATAATGTCCCTGCAATTTGTTCTCTTATATTTCTGCTGTTCATGTAGATTTTTCTCACCTCCTCTATATCTACCCTTACGTGGATGTGTCGTTCTCACGTTGAAAATTTTAATTAGCAGCTTTAGAGAAGGGGATGATAGTGACTTTCCCTTCTCTGTTATTCATTACAACAGCAAATTCTTTCCTGCTGTGCTGATTCCTCCATATCTGTGCTTTGGTTTTCACCTCTTACCTAAGGTAAAATACAGTACACTTCA
Source organism: Acanthornis magna (assembly GCA_036785705.1). Lineage (NCBI taxonomy): Eukaryota > Metazoa > Chordata > Aves > Passeriformes > Acanthizidae > Acanthornis > Acanthornis magna. The sequence goes on from JAWUZG010000017.1 coordinate 4,346,391, forward strand.
TCAAAGCTTATCTCATTGATCACTCTATTGTGTTTCAAGACAACTTTGAATTCTGGTGCTATCTTTCTAGTTGACACTTTATTCCATTACTTAGATTGTTAATAAGGCACTAAATAGGACTGGTCCAAGGCAGATTGTATATGACAGTTCTTAGTTTAAGACATTGGAGATCAGTTGAGATTCTTCCTCCAAGCAAGTAAAATAGATAATACTTCGAAACTAAAGTCCCCAGTATCTGTGGTTTGGTCTTTTTTATAATGAAAACCCATAGCCCTATATTGGAGTCAGTATTTGCCTTTTCTGCTTTATGATGAAATTAGTTATAAAATTGAAAATTTTCATCCTGGATGGACTTAATTTTAAATCAATATATCATCAATGCAGCTGTGAAGTACAAATTCAAAGGCATTGTACTTGTTCCAAAATGATTCGTTACAATGGATGTGTATTTACCTGTGAACAATATAGGAACAAATACAGAAACAGATGTCCCATTTTTATTCAGTATGTGCAGAAATCAACATGTCAGGGGCTGAATATAGATGTACAGCCCATTTCCTCCACTGAAATGGTTGACTAAAATGCATACTTCTATCTTACTGGACCCTGAACATAATTTTCCGACTGAACAGCTTTGGAAAGAGATTGTTTACATCAACAACAAATTTATAGTAAAATGTCTGGTTCAGGATTTGTGTCTGACATCATGGCCTTCTAGGACTTATTTTTCTTTCCGCTTTCAACAAAGTGTTCCACATTTTAAACAGATTACTTCGATTTTATTTTACCTTTAATGAGATTTAATGCAATCCCCTACAGCTGAGCAGCAGTAATACAACACGAAATCAATTTATTGTTTTCTTAGGCATTTAGGACATAAAATGCCAAAGGTGTAAATGCATTTGGAAAATGTCTACAGGTTTCACTACTAACAAAGTGCCACAATTCCTGTTTCAGTTTTTTCTAACAAATATTCAATTTCTCATGTTATTGTTGTTACCTTCTCCAATGAGAAGATAACCTTTAAAAAAAAAAAAAAACTAGACCTTCTTTAAAGCTCTTTCAAGTGCTCTAGAGATCCTGACATTTAGATATTTACTTATCCAAAAGAAATAAAGACTTTTTCAGTAATTTGACAGATGTAAAAAAAAAAAAAAAATCTGACAGCTGTAGTGACCATTAACTCATCTTCTCAGTGCAGAAAATAAAAACTCTGCTTTTCTGTTTTGTTTTACTTATTATGAAGCCTTATTTAAAATTGAGTCATATACTTGCACTGATCCCTATGCAATTTTCTTCCCATTTGTATCTTAAATTACCAAAGGATTTTGTGTTGAAATGAGTGATAGTTAGATGCCAGGGTACTTGTAAAAGGCTGGTTCTAAACACCTTGCAGTGGCAAGCCTCTATTACACAGCAAGAAGCACAGATCACCTTAGCCACTGTGCTCTCTAGGGATGCTAACATTGTAGAGCCACGAATCGGGAATCTCTGATGAGAGTGGCATAAATACGGTTCTTTTGTGCCAGAAACCATGGGCTGAATTTGCAAATAACACTTTAGTGGGTACCCTGAGCAGCAGAGAGGAATTGCCATCACTTTCTTAGGGAAAGGAAACAGACGATTTTATCAAGGACACAAGTAGGTACTTCACAGTGAAATTATTGCTGTCGAGAGATGGCAATGAGATGTCTGCCTGTCTGTCCAAGGAGGTAAATGCTTCAATGTAGTAAAGACAAGAGTAGCAACTATGGAGACAATCTGTCTAAGATTAGGCATGTATTTCCCAAAAGAAATAGAGTTACTGAATTACACTGGTATATTTTATGGACTGATGACTTTATTCTCAGTTTCCAAGTATTTGATATTATATCACCATTAAAAAAAAAAAAAACAAAAACAAAAACCAAATGAAAAAGAAACTAAACCCAGTATTATCCATTAATTTAGCTAATTTAAATAATCTGAAATATTTTTTTTAAAATAACCAAATGAGATCATTTTTCTTCCCAATGCACAAGTATTTTAGGGGCCTGGGTTCAGAGTTCTCATCACACAGAAGCATACAATTACCAGCCATCCAGTTTTAGGTGATTTTTTTGTCCAATAAAACGGTGTATCTCAGTCACAGATTTAGAGAAAAACATGCGATTTCTCGGGGCAGCATTTAACTTAAAAATGTCTAAGACTATGCCTTCTTTACTTGCAATTCCTGCTCCATTCTGTATGCTCTTGCCACCTTTGGTGACATATAGTTCCACCCCAAAGCACAGTCCAATCTAAGCGTTGAATGAAGAAGCAATCACTGCTTCTGGAAAATTAGTGTGTGAGCACATAAAAGCTGGAAGAGTATCAGATACAGTACACTTAATTTTGATTGCATAGGAAATGCATTGGGCATACATTTCTAATTCTCAGTTCATTTAAATAGCTGCTTTTAAAAATTTCCTCTGAAACCTTGTGGCTGGAATGAAGCAATAGTCCTAGTCTATGTTTTTGGTTTTTATGTACAAGTTCAATTTTACATCTTTTCATACTCTCCTTGGCATGCTTGCAGCCAAGCAAAATTTCTTTGATGAAAGTGGTTAAAAAGAGTTTCTTGCCATTTCCCCCATCCTTGTTTCCTTAGAGGGTAGTTTTACTGCTAGACAATACCTTAAATCAGCTTGACTAGCAAACCAATAGATTTTTACACACCATTACAAACAAATTTTATAGTCACAAAAGAATGAGTCACAACAAGCCAATGGGCTAAGAAGGCTGCTCATGAACTCACCATAACCTTACAATCCTTTCATTGATTTCATGGAACATGTCTAAAATATCTTTACCAGCACAGCAGGAAATGCTGAGGACCATCAGAGGTGCAATTAAATAGAAAAAATCACATTAATTGATTAAACATTCATTTTTACTTGCCTAGTGTTTCAAAATAATGTTAGACTACCTCAACCTGACACTGTTAAGTATATATAAAAGATACGGGCAATTTTTATTTTTCTTCCTATTTTTGAATAGGGCAATGTGTTGGCATACAAAAATCTGATTTCAAACAAGATTGATTAACCTGTTATTTCTCAGTAGAAACAAAGGAATTTGAATAACCAATTTAATATTTCTTTTTTTCTCTTCTCATAATTTGTTTGAATAAAATTTTATCTAAATATTGTCTCTGTTTTGAAAAGCAGAAGTTTAGAAATGCAACAAGAAAGAATTTCAATGTGATGTGTATTTACATACGTACTTGCAGTCTGATCTACAGAATCACAGAATCTCAGAAAATGATGAGTTGGATGAGACCCACAACACCTGGCTCTGCACAGCACCAGCCCCAAGAGTCATACAGTGCCTGAAAGCATTGCCAAAAACTTCTTGAACTCTGTCAGACTTGTGCTGTGACCACTTCCCTGGGGAGCCACTTCCAGTGGCCAACACCTTCTTGGTGGACAGTCTTTCCCTAATACCCAGACTAAACCTCCCTGACACTTCAGGCCATTCCCTTGAGTCCTGTCCCTGGGCACCACAGAGGAGACATCAGTGCCTGCCCCTCTTCTTCCCCTTGTGAGGCAGCTTCAGTGTGCAATGTGGTCTCCCCTCAGTCTCCTCTAGTCCAGGCTGAACACACCAAGTAAAGTCATTCCTCACATGGCTTCCCCTCAAGGCCCTTCACCATCTTTGTTGCCCTCCTTTGGACACTTACTAATAGTTTAATATCTTTCTTATATTGTGGTGACCAAAACTGCACACAGGACTCAAGGTGAGGCCATACCAGCGCAGAGCAGAGTGGGACAAAAACCACTGTTAAGTTTTTTTCTGAATATTTTAAACCAAATGAAAATTCAGTTTCTCTCCAGCTGATGAGTGTCAGATCCACATCACATGAATTGTTTTTGTTTGTGTGGCAAGGTTTAAATAGCAGAAGGCTGCAGGGGTAGCTTCTGTGAGAAGACACCGGTAGCTGCCCTCATGTTGGACAGAGCCTGTTCTAGTTGGCCCAGGCTCTAAGACAGACCCACAGAGGTCAGAGCTGAGCCCATCAGTGATGGCAGTAGTGCCTCCGTAATAACATATATAAGAAAAGGTAAAACCTGCTGTGAAACAGCAACTGGGAGAGAGAAGAGAGAATATGTGAGAGAAACAAACCTGCAGACATCAGTGAAGAAGGAGGGGGAGCTGCTGCTTCAGGCACCAGAGCAGAGATTCCCCTGCAGCCCATGGTGCAGACCATGGTGAGGCAGCTGTGTCCCTGTAGCCCATGGTGGCCCATACTGCAGCATATATCCACCCACAGTCCAGGGAGAACCTCACACTGGAGCAGGTAGATGCCTGAAAAAGGCTGTGACACCATGGGAAGCCTGTGATGGAGCAAGCTCCTGGCAAGACCTGCAGCCCGGTGTTGAGGAGCCCATGCTGCAGCAGGTTTGCTGGCAGGACATGTGATCCTTTGGGAAGTCGTTCTGGAGCAGACTGCTCCTGAAGGATTGTACCCCTAGCAGAAAACCCACATGGGAGCAGTTTGTGAAGAACTGTCTCCTTCACAGTAGGACTCCACACTGCAGTAGGGGGAGAGTAGGAGGAGAAAGGAGTGGCTGAGACAACATTATGAACTGACCATAGTCCTGGTTTCACATCCCCCTGCATTGTTGGGGAAGAGGAGGTAGGAAAGTTTGGAGTGAATTTGAACCTGGAAGGAAATAAAGAGAGGGAGAAAACATTTTTAGATTATATCTTAGTCCTTATCATCATGCCCTGTTTAAGCAATAATAACATATTAATCTTATCATATAGTCATAGAATTGAGTTGGAGGGGACCCCTAAAAAGAGCAGGGACATCTTCAACTAGATCAGGTAGGTCTGAGAGGACTTTACCTTGGTTGTTTCCAGGAATGGGGCATCCACCACCTCCCTGGAAAACCTGTTCCAGTGTTTCACTGAGTACTCTCCAAGGCAAGACTATTTTGCCATGACAGCAACTGGTAAGGGCTCTCCCTGTCCTTATCTCAACCCATGAGATCACATAGCATTTTTCCCCTTCTCTGGAAAGAAGGAGGAGTGATAGAGTTATGGGACCTGGGAGCCAGAAAAGATCAACCCACCACCGACCAAATGTTTCATTAGAAGTATTTTTATTTCTGCAAAATAAAATGGGAGAAGTAAGAGAAGATATGGGAAGCTATGGCCTAAAATGCAGACGATTGGGGTTTTCTTCTGTCTGGCAAAATCTATCAAATATGAAGATTATTCTGTATTTTCTCCTTTTTTTGCCATTTATCAAATCCTTTTCCATCATACTCAAAAAAATAATTATTTTGTAGATATATATATTGCAAAGAATCATTGAAACCATGTTTAAACTAAGAGAGACGATACCATTAAAATTTGCTTTAGGAAGAGACAATCACATTTTTCCACTGAACTTCACATTGCATTGTGAACCGGACCATAAAGACTAACTCCTGACTCCTGTCGCAAGTATCCCAGAATCTTCGCTGAAAATTTCAGTACTACACGTACCATGTGCAAGAGAAGTTCCAAGCTCTTGATGTTATTACATTCAGAACAAGCTTTTGCACTTTCTCTTCATTCATATTTGATAGTCTTAACCATAAGAAATAAAATCTTCCATGGTTTCAGCAAATAGATTTTGCCCACTGAGGTAACAGATGGGGACATTAGCATACCCAACACATAAAAAGATAATGACTCATGCTTATTGTTGGCCTTTTGTCTTACATTTCTTCGCAAACACTATATGGACTGACAGAACTCACATAAGCAATAGAGCTTAGAGGAGATACTTTAATTTATTTTAATTAAATCATTCTACAAATTGTTTTGCAGCCCATATGGTGGCCTCCTGCTCTTTTTCATACACCATGGAGAGAGACTTGTGTCTTTATTTCCCTATTTTTCTGGTTTTAAATTAACCCCATAGGGTTACATTTATTTCCTCAATTTTTTTTTCCTGTGGGTTTCCTTAAGAATGTGAGAGACAACGACCTTCAGAGATTGTGGATTCATCCAATCCACCAAGAGCAGAGAAAACTGCCCATGGTTAACATTCACTTCCTCCTGGTTTGCATCCTGATTTCAACTGGGAAAGATACTACAGAAGCAAACAGCTGCTTTTTAAGGGGAAAATAAAAGCATCACTCTACATACTGATTGTGTCATTACATCCTTTTGTACAATACCATAGAACTTAGTGGCATATACACTATTGGTTTGGTTTTCTTTTTTGCTCTTCTAGTCACTTTAATTAAAGCCAAATCACCCCTTTCTTTCTTTTATTTCAAATCATCTCGTTGATCTGGTTACATTTTTTGAAGTCTGTCTCCTAAGTCATGTTTGTCAGTATATTTTTGAACACTGTGAAAAATCACTTGGCAAAAGCCTGCCACATCTGTTGGATAACAACTCTATGTCTCAGAATAAATCTTCTGATGTCTATCCTAATGTATACTGATGGTGATGTACTTAAAATTTTATATTTCAACTCATGGCTCTAGATGGTACAAATTTGTGACAGGTGTCATGACACATAATTGCCTTTCACTAATGTTCTGCATTATGGTCATTAGCTTAGCTTATGCTATTTCTTCATAGGTGATACAAGAGCTTCTACATTTCTAATTAACTCCTGGACTCTGAACTGCAGTCATTACCTAAGCAGCAGAATGGAAACGACTGGTGGCAGACAACAGTCATTTCCTGACCAGGTTCTGGCTCTCTGTTGCACTCCCATTGTCATGCTCTCTGGAGCAAGGATATGGGAGCAATGTCAACAGTGATGGCCTGTTGAAGTTAATTGCAGCTGCTGCAGAACAGGGTAAGGATTGAAGAGTTCAGGGGAGCATTCTGAGTTTCCACTCAGAACATTTTTTTTAAAATACAGTTTGGGAATATTCCATAAAACAGAGAAGTAAATAGAAGCTGAAAATTTCATTAAGTTTGAAAGATGGAAATGGAAACTGTCTGCTAATTCCTGAACTGTTGTGCGGCCAGAATTTCTTACTGCAAACTGGTATGGATGTTTGTATGAGATTGGATGAGCATCTTCTGCTCCGTGACTTTTGAACAAAGCAGATAAGACAAAGAATTTACAGAAGGGATTAAAAGTTGTTCACAGTTTTCTTCAGAGTCTGAAAATGGGTAACTTACTGGGGAAGTGGGAGGAAAAGGAGATCCCTGAAATTGGCAGTTCATTGAGATATGTTTCACGCATTTAATACTATGGAAATATTTTCTAAAAGAGGGTTAAGCTTTAAAAAATTCTTTACATTTGTACTCAATCTTTACATTGATCTCAGTGTGAAGTTTTGAATGCTCAGCAGGCAGGTAGCTCTGAATTTAGTGGTCTGAATTTGACTGCAAATGTGACATTTTTGTCCTTTATTTTTATCTCAGCTTTTGCTCCATTTGACTCCAATTTCAACACTTACATCCTTTCATTTCATCCATTTATGATCCGTTAGAGCTTTCAAGTCCCCAACTTTAATGAAGAACTCTTAACACTTGGTCTATGATATTCATAAACATTTCTTCATCTTGTTCCACTTTTCACTCACAGTACACAGCATGAGAATACAAAAATCTACAAGGTAGAAAGAGTCAATAATACCTAGCTGCAAAAGTGACTTTTGTTTGACAATTTTCCTGAAGACTGGAGTGATATATAAATATACAGCAGACAAATGGGATCCACAGGGACCCCTTTAAGATCTTTATGAATATTTGAAAGGGCATCTGGAGCCGTGGCTACACAGGGCAATCAATTGCTATGAATTTTTATTTCCCCAAGCACTCAAAGGAAATGGCATGACAGGTATGTATTATCAGCAAGATCCCTTTAAAGAAATATGGGGCTTATTTTGATAGGACCAAGGGGGAGGAAAAAGCCTCATTCATAACCAATCTCATTTAAATTGAGGTTGGCAAAGCTGGTTACTTAATTATTGGAATTATTGTAAAATGGAATGCTTCCTATTATTTTAAGATGCTGTATACTCTATTTTGAATTCTAGCACTGCTTCCTTAGAAATTTGAAAAGCAGTCTCAGGAGCCTGCAGAAATGAATAATGAGAAGAAACACTTTTATAAGAATTGAAAATCAAATTAGAAATTGGAATTTTGAAGGTGTCCTTCCTTCCTTTCTCTGTAGAGACTACTTTTCAAAATACAGGGAAGGAGAAGAATTCAAACCTTTAAGCTTATTTTGACAGTTATCAAGTATTTTAAAATTGCATATTATGTTAGAAACAATTACAAATATTATTCTGTCATTGAAAATTCTATTGTCACTGTCATTTACGTATATCTTTTGTGGTACACATATGTAATAAACTAAACCACAAAAAAATTATTATTCATGCTTGTAGTAAAGCTTAAGAGGAAGCATTATACCTATTTAAACTAAACTATAGCACCAGATACCTTTTATTTTTTTTTAGAAGTCTGGTCGGTTCCCAAATGTTTTTCTTAACAAGCCCAAGTTCAAATGGTATAGAACTAGCTGCAGTAGGAAAATAAAAAAAGGAGAAGATATACTGCAGAGATACAATACAGTACACCGGGTATAGAAATGAAGACTGTGGTTTTCTTGTGTGGGTACTCAACCAAATGTAAAATCATAAATGTGGTGTGTAGGCAGCTTGCTTCTTCAAGATCTTAAATTCATTCCCAGAAATCCATCTATTTAATCTTCCATGACATTACTGGCTCCAGAAATTATTTGTAGAAGACACAGTTTGAAGGATTTGAGGCAGAAGGTGTCACAGTTATTTTAAGTTACTCCAAGACACATGCTCCTTAGTTTTGACATTTTTCAGTTAGCTCAAACTTTTGGGAAGACTATAATCCAAAACAGGTTGCTGTTGTGTAAGTTGCAAATAGTATAAAATAGACGGCAAATTCTAAGAAACCTGTAGGCACGGATTAATACATGAAATAAAGTATTTTCTTGGTGATTATTCAGGGTCCTCAGGGCATAAACTTTTTCTGAAAAATCGATCTTTGAGAGAACTGTTTTCTCTTTACAATATTTCATATCCAGAGGCTGCTGGCCATAAAAGGTATTGAATCCATTATAAACTTGCAGGATTTCAGAAAATCATGTCACAGCTGAGCTTCTTGCCATTTCCTCAGATCAGTTCTAGAAGTCTAGTTCTGTAAAACCAATTTTTTTAATGCCTAAAGCTAAAATACAGCTAATATATACACAGATCAGTGATCTTTGTTTAAGTGGAGAGGAAGATTTAGTTTGCTGGTTATTGTTTCTAAATATTGTGTACTGAGGTTTCAGCTCAAGCTATTTTTGATCTACAGTCATTGAAAGATTGTTGACCTATGTACACATGAAAACCTTGTTCAATACTCAGATATATGACAGACTCAGAGGTCCTCCTGATTAAATAAAAAATGAACTAAAAAACCTCAATAAATACAGAAACCTTTAAACACCTTTTCTCCTTTCCCTATAGGCAACACAGGCATCTAAACAGGAACTTGGCTACCAACCTGGTTAGTTGAATCTCTCTACACTCTTCTCCTTACTGTAGTTGACAACTGTATCTCCTTGCTATTTTCAGATTCTTGCTTTCTAGTTCATTTTCTACATTTAGCCTGTTATTAGAAACATGTTTAACCCTCCATTTTCAATTATATTGATATATACTAATGATTCAAATTGCTGTATTGCAGTTACACTGCATGGGCAGAATTTGGCTTCATGGCTACAATTAAATTTTATGCTATAGAGCTGAACAAGGAATTTTGTTCATTTCAGTGTGTGTAGGGGACAGCTACAGATAACAGCGATTTATGCATATTGTCCTCTGGAGGCTACATCTATATGATTCAGGCCTTAGGACAGTGCTCTCAGTTAAGGACACAGAAAGAGAAGGGTGTTAAGAGGATTAATGTAAATAGAACAAGTAAAAAACAGTGCTAAAATGTCAAACTTTTTGAGAGTTTGAACACTGGAGAACAAGATGGTCATGGTGGTCCCATCACTGCAATTATCCAGTCAGAACTAACCTATAGACCCACAGGCTAAAAGCAGGCTTAAGATTTTTCTGCCATGTAACACTGATGGCAAGACTGGAGACTCCTTTCCAGTGTCCTTTCTCTCACTTTTTTGCTATAAGCTCCTTGTTCTCATTTCATGCAAGATGCCACTGATTTGTCAATCTTTCAATATTCTCAGAGTGTAGTCAGTTTACTGGTCTCTTCATTGCTCTTTTTCTCATAGAAGTTTTCTTAATCCTCTCTTCAAAATAAGAACATGAACAATAGAATAGTGCTGTAGTCAGGAGGATATGACTAGAAGGTTCCCTGTGATAAAATATACTTGAATATATCAGATTTTTTTCTTAATTTAAAATGCCAATAGATTACAAAACAATAAAGGCACCCTTGTGACATCTTCAATACCAAAAGTCAAATCTATTAACACTTTTGAAATGAGCAATGCCTGAAGAAAACATCTGAAGTTTTCCTGGCGCATACTAAAATCTGTGATTTGCTGTAACTGACTGAGGAACTCAGACAAAAGGAGCCACAAGGATAAAAGAAACCACAGTGATACAGGTGAGTGATCACTCCTCCTTGTAAGTATGATGTTCTGGCTAGAGGTAAACACATGGAAAAGGTGTGAGTTGAATTCTCATACCTGAGTGCATGTACTCTAACAGAAAGGTATTACATGGTCTGGTCCTTCTTTAAAAAACACTCAATTTTTATAATTATGATGCACCTTCATTTGGTGAAGGCAAATACTGAAAGCCACAGTAAAATCCTTGTTGTGGGACTGTAATAATACTGCTTCTTCATTTATATAAGACAAAGGATCTCTGCTATACACTTGTGTAATTAAGGACATCAGTAAATAGGATCTACGTGTCTTAACAGGCATTCTAGAAGAAGCCAGTTTAGGAGCTGCAACAGAGCCCAGAGGCTCAAAGGAAAACCGATAAATTTAAATAAATTTGCAATCCAGAAAATACAAAGAAGAGTAAATTCAGCCTTATTTTCATTGAGAAGTTCCTCAAAAATGGGTAGGAATGCAGTGTACTTACTAGTTATACAGGTGGGTTGTTTTTATACACATGGGTTGATAATGTAGCATGTCTTGCCAGGACACAGGGGGGCTTTTCATTAAATTTTCCTTTGCTCATCAGGTGAACATGTCCTGTCTTTTTGTTAGACTAAATATATAGAAATGTTGTACTGATATGGCTGTGATCCTGAGTAGTCCTGACTTGCAGGAAGCTAAAGATCCTTGGATTTTTATGTTTGTTTTCAGTCTGCATTTCTTTGCTACATTTGAATGCTCCTTATAATTTGTCTGGTCTTTCAAGGCCTTGACAAGCCCCCTCCTGCAAATCACCACCTTAATCATACTATGAAGTTTTATGCTCAGGCTTCAAGATTGTTTCATTGTCCTCTTTTCTTCTGAAATAGTTAATGGGAATCTATGTTGTATGCGATCTGACTGTTAATAACATCTCTGGAGTACAAGGAAGAAAGAATTTGTTTGCCCTGCTGAGTCTTCCCTTCTGATTCTGCCTCTGAATCCATTCTGTTAAAACAGACAATCTTCTGCTGCCAGCTCTGTGCATTCCTCATCTTTCCCTCCTGGTTTTTGTCTTTAAAAAGGAGAAGCAGAGAAGAAGTGCCCCACTAGTCAGGTGCAAATGTCAGGAAGGATCTGTGCCAAACTGTGAGTGTAAGCTCCAGATAGACGAACTCTGCCATTCAGGAGTGCATCTCTGTATATGTACACACACATACATATCATATTTATGCACATAAAAAGATAGGATGGTAGAAATGAAGAGCAGGAAACAGGGAAAACCCCTTGGGATTTGCATGCAATAAACTCAATACATCGTTAACTTCTTTACATATCCCAGAAACAGCAGCCAAGTCACTACACTGACACTATACTATACAAACGAGAGAAAATTTAGATAATCACTACCACAAGCTGTGTTTTTGGGGATTTTTTTTGCTATCCACAAAACAATATTATTTTTGGTGTATTTGTTAACATTTTAATTGTATCAGTTATTGTTTATTCCTAATTAGTCTCCAATAAATGATTTATTCTAAGAGGAAATAATTAGCTTTGCTACAAACCATTAATTTCCATTGAGAAAGTTGACAATCTACAGAAATAATTTGCAAGTCTAATGCAAGCTTTTGATTTGTTTTTTCTATCCCCCTGCCCTGTTTCTGTCTTATTTACAAGCATCTTGCAGGAATTAATAAATAAACAATAGCTGAAATCTTTCATATTAATTAGCAAAAAGGGGTATTTGTATAGGGATATTTAGTGAAGCGATCTGATGTGGAGGATTAACACTGAAACAAAGATGTGAATAAATACAATGTAATTGAAACCAAACTCACTAACCACACATAGGATCACACTTTTAGATAAAGGTTTATCTATGTGTCTAATATGAGATGGTATAACCCTGCTGTGTGGACTGTGATAAATTGCTTAGTGTGTGTCTGCTGGGACATAAGATGACAAGATATTATTCTTGAACCCCAGAACTGTCAAACCCGATTATTTCCACAGAAGCTTGACAGCTTTGGGAGTGATAAAAGGAAACCTCTGTATGGAAGAGGGGAGGAAGGAGACTAAAGGAACATTCTGCAGGTGTTTTTCATTGAATCGTAGAATCGTTTAAGTAAGAAAAGACCTTTTGAGATCATCAAGTCAAACTGTTAACCCATTAGTCCACCACTAAACCATGTCTCTAAATGTTGCATCTACATGTGTTTTGAATACCTCCAGAGATGTTGATTGAACCACTTCCCTGGGCAGCCTGTCCCAATGTCTGACTATCTTTTAGGTGTCAAAATTTTTCCTAAAACCTCCCCAATGCAACTTGAAGGGTGCAACTTCAAGCCATTTCTTCTTATCATATTGCCTGTTATCTAGTAGAAGAGGCAAAACGCCACCTCACTGCAACCTCCTTTAGGTAATTGTGATAAGTTCCCTCTGAGCCTCCTTTCCTCCAAGTTAAACAACTCCCAGTTTCTCAGCTTGTCCTCATCAGACTTGTGCTCCAGACCCCTCACCAGCTTCATTGCCCTCCTCTGGACACACTCCAACACCACTTTTAGTGGTCTTTCTTGTAGTGAGGAACACAAAACAACACAGGATTTGAGGTATGGCCTCACCAGTGCTGAGTACAGGAGGAAAGTCACTGCTCTGGTTCTACTGGCCACACTATTGCTGAAAGGAGCCAGGATGCCACTGGCCTTCTTGGCCACCTGGACATATTGCTGGCTCATGTTCAGCCCTATGAACCAGCATTCCCAAGTCCTTTTCTGCAGGACAGCTTTCCAGCCACTCTACCCCAGCACTGCAGGGGTTGTTAAAGACGCAAGAACTAGGCACTTTGTCTTCTCAAAATGCAAGCAATTGGTGTCAGCCCATTGATCCAGCCTGTCTAGATCCCTCTTTTGAGCTTTCCTACACAGTGGCTACAGCAAAGTTAGACCTTGCAGGACTTTGACATTGTTGCACTGTCACATACGGCAAGAAATATACAAAATGTTATGGGAAGAGCATGCACAAACCAGGTCTCTGCTATTGGGCTGGCTTAGCATGTTTTAACATAATATTGGAAGGTGTGTGCTTGTTATGACCCACCCCTGAAGAGAAGGGTAACCCAGGCTCTTGTTAATAGATCCCTTGGGGTGGACTAGAGTGAAATGGTATAGAATAATTAGTGTTTATAAATACATACATACATGTATATGTAGGGCTTATTTTAGAACAATTTGATTGCAATGGAAAGGAGGTATGTGGCCTTTTCGGGGTTTTATTATCAGGCCAATGTGTGAATGTGAATGTCCCAATATCCTGGGTGAATGTGACCTTCCCAGAGGGTGGGATGTAAGGGAGGCCAATTGGCATGACTAAAAGCACTTTTCTGTCTCTGCAGCATCTCCTTCTTATCTGGCTCAAAGCCTGCCTTGTGTCACCCTCTGTGTCTTATGCACACCAGAGGTTTTGCCACCACACACCCAAAATCTCACCTCCTCCCCTTCAGAGAAAGCTTCTGTTTTTTCAAAGATCTAACTCTCCTGGAAGGTCAATGCCAACATTCTATCTCGTGCTTTTCTGCCCTGATTCATTGTGTTTATGGCAAGAAAGCTAGCTTCTCTACTGAGCTTTGCTTCTTGGTGGATTTTTGTTGGCTGTTGTAGTTGTCAGGAAAATGAAAGGTCACTGAAGACTTTCTGCGCTACATGCCAAAGCACACCAGAAATTTAAGTTCACTATTAAGTGAAACTCAAAGGAGAGTTTAACAGAACAGTAAGCAGCAAAAGGACCTTCAAGAAGCACACAAAAAGGCTGGGAAAGGGCTGTTAATTAGGGCTTTATCAATAGTACAGAAATAAGACTATATGAGTATGAATATTAGCAACATGCTTTGAAGCTAACTGAAGATGAATAAAAGGGAACTGGGGCACCTGTAATGCCTGTCCCAGGTGTATTGTCACACTAGAAGAAAAGAAGTATCGAAGTTTACATTTAGTCCAGAGAAACATGAAGGCTTGGTGGAAAATTTTGGCCAAATTTTTTAGCTTTTCAGAAGCAACTCACCCCCAGTTAATTACTTGATTCTCTTGTTGCTGCTACCTGCCATTACATAAAAATAGTCTAGTAAAACTTTTAGTTGTCAATTAATTAAAATGTTGAGAGAAATCAAACTTCCTCAAGATATTTGAATGATTTTCAATTGCTAGACATTGGAGAAAAGACTTCTCCTCTCCAATATAGCTAAATAAAGATTTCTTTTATTTTTGATGTGCAAGAATTGCAGTGAAATTGAACTACATCATTCTCTGTCCTCTAGGGCTTCCTAGCAGATAGAACAACCCAAACACTGCTGTAAAGTAATATTAAGAATAAATGAGATAAAATGAATAAAGCCAACATGACTTAGAGGAAAACCTGTGGGAGAAAAGTAAAGATGCAGTGGAAATGCTATGACTATGAATTGGTGAAGGGGGTCCCAGGTAACATCTCCTGTATTGAATCACTGCTCTGGTCCAGGGAAGGCTGTCGGTACGAGAAGTAGAGTCTGAGCAGAAATACAACCAATAAAGGAGAAGAGATGCATGAAGAATACAGCCACAGTAAGATATCAGGAAACATATTTGAATGTTGCATTTTATGATTTATGCATTTATATGTTAGTGTTTTCCATGGGGGAATCACTATAACACCTTTTCTTCCCCTGTTCCTTTAATGCTGAGTTGTCCAGGCTGATTATGTGTCTTTAGCTTTGGATAAAGATATTCTGCCTGAAGACATATGTTTTCTTGCCTACTACAGTACTCATAATTTTACTAGATACTTTAAAAACTTCGATTTTTTTTTCTGCAACAGTAAGACATTTATGAGGAAGATGCACTGTTCTGCATTTTAAGGTTCAAGCAACAAAGAATCCATTAGGTACCAGAATATGTTTCCTATTGCAAAAACAAAACTCAGCTAAAAGTCATGTTCTGTTTCCTAGTTTTGATGGGATAAGGTTTAACGAATGTCTAGCTTTAGTTTTTCATCCACTTGTAAAATTGTTCTTGTGTGGTGCTTACACAGGATGACTTAGGCCCTTGCAAGTGTAGACAATCACTAAATACACTCATATTCCCTTTACTTGGCAGGAAGTCCGGCTGTCTGTTTACTCTTCCAATATTGTATGCATTTTTTCAACTTTGTTTTAAACATCTCTTCAACTGAGAAGCTGGGAAACAGAAAAACGTAAATTGACATTACACTGTTGTTTCAGGGTTTTTTTGTTTTTTCTGGAGGAAAGGCATCTTTCAAATTTTTTTAATGAGAACTGATATATCAAATGAGACATTTCAAAGATTTCTAAACTAATGTATGTAACCAATATATGCAATGTATACATACAGTTATTTAATGAATCTTGAGGACTAAGAGTATTATAATTAGTATTATGGTTAAAACATGTAAAAATGCATGTGCCTGCAGGCTAATTTAGACGCAGAAAATATTTATGATGATTAAGACATGATTTTCTATGCATCTCATCTTTATTTGTGGTGTACTTTATAGTGAATGGAAAAAATTACTCTGTATATCCTTTTTTTTGTTGAGGTTTTTTTAAATTACAGTAATTGCTGATCTACTTATCTTTCAGATTTCAAAAAACACAGCTGATTGAAACAGTTGTGACACTTTGCAAAATATTTCCACCTCATCGTATTTCTCTATTTCCAAATGCCATATTTTAATAGTACATTATATAAATTTAACCAGGAAATTTTGCTACTTCTTGGGATGTAAAATCCACCAACAGAAAGAATCAAATGCAGGGATAAAAGGACAACTGTCATTCCTAGGAAATTTGCATTAGCTAATGTGCAATTGAACAAACATGAAAAGTATCACCAATATTGAGAGATTGAGTGCTTTCCCTAAAATTCAATTAGTTTCACTTTTCATTTGAAAATTGGAATATAATTTAATTAAAACTATCCTGCTTGGGGAAAAAAAAAAAAGAGCAGAGAAATCTCTCAAGCACCTTCATTTATGCTATAATGATACACCGGTTCAAGATGGCTGCTTTTATTGCAGCTTTCTATTTTATTGTTTGAATCCCTCATTGCTCTGGAATGGATTGCAACATAAATCCTATGAAGGTTGGCAGCAAATAGAAATCTGGAGTGCCAGATTTAGAGTTGTGTGTATGGATCACACACTTCAGATTCATTTTCTCTTTAAGAATTAGCAATGCTAAACGATATTATAGTCCTTAAAAGTTCAGGACCGGGGAACATAAGAGAACTGTTACCAAAGTTTCTAGGTCCTTTAAACTTTAGAAGGTGAGCGCTGTTTAGAACCAGATTTGACTTCTAGATTTTTTGAGAGATGCCAAAAGCTCAAGCTCAGATGTAAAGGAGTCTTTGACTATGGTCTGAAGGTTATCTCAGCTTCCTTACCTTTCATTCACTTGCTCTTTCAGTTTTTCACCCTTTTGCTCTCTTGCTTTTTCCTACTCAGACTTACTTGTTGTAAGCATTCCTGGATTCAAGTGGAAGAGTGTGACTTCAAAATAAACACACATTTTGCCAAAATTTTGAAAGTGTGGAGGGGAATGATCTCTGCTGCAGCATCAGCGATGACACACAACAATATGAGATGACTACAAGTAATTAAATTAACAAAGACTTAAGGAGAAAAACATAATGTCATACATTTTCCATAAAATAAATGTTGTAAAAATAACCTGGTATCTTGTAGGAATTCACAAAACTCGATGATGAAACACTGATGATAAAAAACTGTTATTACACAGGCTTCTGCTAATATTAGTACTGCATAACAATCTTGGTTTGGAAAACTGAGTGATACAGTACCACAGAGTCACATAGAGGTTAATGGACTAAAAAATGTTAAAGCCATTTTTTTGAATGTATTCTGGAAAAGATACACCATCTAAACCATGTCCATTTGAATTGCACAAGGAACTAATTCAAGGATACTTCAGAGAATAAATGTTTTTAAAATCTGAGAGTTTTCATTTTTGGATCACCTGTTATGCTGTAGAAGTTTCCATTTTAAAATCTATCTTTTGAAGAGTTAGAGGGTTTTATCTTCAGAAAACATTTTGATGTCTGATCATCATCCATCTTCTGAAACAAACGTAGCATTTGCTTGATGCTGTTGAATAATGGTTTCCTTTGAGCTTCCCAGTGACAATATTTTTAATGATTTTGCTCCTGCTTTCTGTCCTCCATGGAAAATTTCAAAAGTGGGCTGTCTTGTCTATAAAAGTTTCAAAACTTTGAAGGGAAAGGTAATTTGAAGGTTGACTTAATAAAAACTATGAAAGCGTCTGCCAAAGTGTCCAAGATCAAGGAAACAGCTGCAACTTCAAAAGTGAAGCTTGAAAACTTCAATGTACATGAAGAGGAAAAAGGTTCCCTTAATCTGTCATAAAGCATTTTTTGTAGTAGCAAGCAATAAGGAGAACAAGACTGAGAACTAAGCATTACCACAGAGTATATTCATACTTTTGAGTCACTGGAAGCTCTCTGCAATTGAACTGAGAAAACTTGTCATTGGGCAGCCACGCTGTCCAAAAGAGGGAGGTTAAAACAAGCAACAAACAAACCAAAACATGGACACACATCAAGGAAAAAACAAACAAATTATGTCAAACACAAATTGTATTTTGGGCTAGTTTTTTATTCTTACCCATGAAAAATAAAATGTGTGATCTATTCTGTTCTTGAAGTAAGCTAATGTAGTTCAATGTGAAATTAAGACAACAAATTTGACTTGATTCTCTGAACATCCAACCAGACTACCATCCGCTGTATTTGGTTATAAAAAGACCACTTAAAAATTGACCAGGTGTTAGAAGAAATGATAAATATTGAAAAGAAAATGGATAAAAAGAATTTGAAAAGGTAGCATAAAACTGGCCTGGCTGGAATACCTCCCAACAAAGTTATAATGTTTAAAGTCTTTTCTAAAAGCTATGAAAAAATGCTACTATTAAATATGGTAGTAAACACTTGATCACCTAGTGAATTTGTTAAATTTTTATTTCAGTTAATTCCCATATCATGAGTAATTTAGCTATGAATTCAAGTAAAATTACTTTTGAAGCAAAGTCCAGCCTGTTCTTCATATCTAACTGGTTCTTTGTAAACATGACAAAATTGTCTTTCTCTTCCTGTAATGTAAGGACATAGCACCTGCAATGAACATCTTGGTCTACAGAGAATACTCTGCTGAATGTTATTGTATCTATTGGTACCATTGTATCTAATTGTTTATTTTTTAAATAAATAATGAGAATAATTTCTTTTATAAAATGAACCTATTTTCTACTTGGACTAGAATTTCCTCATTAAACTTAATGTTTTTTTCTGTGGCTTTCTAGTGAAGTTATTTTCATTTTTTTGGTAGAGGCCTTTAGATATACTGTGGGATTTGATGTGCTAGTAATTCATGTAATGAAGCTGTGATTGAATATCAAAATCTGAAGCCAAATGGTAAATTGAGTTCTTTGTAACTGGCCTAAGACAAGTGGGTGAATGCTTTATTTATTAATGCAGGTATAAGTTCTTGCTTTGCAGAGCTATTTATGGGCATTTTTTCTACTCCTAGCAGGGGTACAGATACCTATAAAACCACCAATTAGTGTACCAGCAAGACCTTGGTGACTTTGCAAAACTAATTTGGTAAGGAGCTACGTGCTCAGAGTTCCCAAGAAAGAGTCATCTCATAGACAGGTTAATGTACAGCTTAACTGTAGCCAGGAAAAGACAAATCCACAAGTAATTACAAAATTCAAATAGCATTTTTGTAGTACCAAATGAGGAGATAATATATTCTGAAGATGTCTTGCAGTTTTATTGAGTATTTTTGGTTAATGGCTTGACAATGGAATAGGGTGGAATGGGGTGTAGCCTCATAAAATTAGCTGATGATTCTCTTGTGGGATGAGCTGCACTTACTTTGAAGGTCAGTGTAAGAACACAGTAGAAGAAAACAAGTTTCTTAGTTATATACCTAATTCCCAGATTCATATAAGTGTCCTGCTCCAGACGGTTTGCTGCTCTTGAGTGAGAGAAAAGACAAATTCCTGTTATTTCTTTAATTTTTCTTACCATAATGGCAAGCAAAATGTTCTCCAGCTCTCAAGTGTGTAGAAATATTTGTAATTTAGAATACATCAGATACTGGATGAGTAAGCTTTTAGAGACCTACATTTTTTAAAGGAATTATAAAATGTTATTAATGATAATTTTAGATACATATTTCGGTTTCTCCTTCATCTTTAATACCGAATGTTATAATACTTCAGTTTAGTAAATCTATACCTGCTGACTTCTTTTTCTTCCTCTTCACCTTAGCTATGTTACTGTATTAAATGTTTTTTTTTAAAGTTTGACTACAGTGAAGCAAATGCTATATCATAGTCACACCTTCAAGAAAAACCTCCCTTAAAAATTAATGGGAGACAATGTTTCAGAGTAGGGAATGTAATCTGATATTTTAGAAAACCTTTTAGTATAAATCATTTGAATGTATATTCATGCACATCATTGTGGCAAACTGAGGAAAGGGTGTAATCTGAAATAATTTTCTATAGTCCATAAATTTTAATTGTGTTGAAACCAAGTGCCATAGAGTAGATGAAGAATCTAAGCAAAAGGTGTAAGAAAAAGAGTAGTTAGGATGCACATATTAGGGAGAAAGATAAATGAGGCAAAATTGATCACAGAGAATTATTATCCATATAAAATAAAAAATTATTGGAACACTCTGCTCCATTTATCACATGCTAAACCTGTAGGCAGAATTTTGCTAAAAATCTGGTACTTATTCTCTGATGAGAGGGTTTAAATTTAAATTCTCAGGTCAATAGTTTTGCAGCATTAAATTTGTCTTCAGCTAAATTAAACAAGTTATATTTTCAATTTTATTTAGAAGGTAAGGATGAAAAGTCTATAGATACAAATGGCAGGAATATATCTAGAGGCTCTGAGGACCAATTCAAATAGGTTAGCCCCAAAGTGGACTTTTTATTACATTACTCCTATGAGAATTTGCAGTAAAAGTCACTTCTCTAGTATATGTCAGGAAAGTGAACTGCACATAATTTCACTTTTTGCCTTTGAAGAAGACTAATGAATAATACTATCAGTCTACAAAGAAAGTAGATATCTGAAAGAGACAAGGAAAACAATTTTTTTACAAGCAAAAAAATGGTTTTGATCTCCTTGGAAAATATTCACGTTATTAATGTGCTTGTTAAGAACAGTTGAATGATCTAGTGAACCACTGAGACAAGCTCTAAATACGCCAGGCCAAACTGAAGAAGAAAGCAAACAAATTTTTAAGCTAAGGCTTAAGTACAGAGAATATTGAGAGCAATCTATCATAACAGCCTCTCCTTGCACTGTGGTGGTCAGAGATGCAGATAAGAGAAAGTTCTCTCATCAGGATTTGCAGCCACTGTCAAGACTTCACTTTTTCCAGGCGCCTTTAGCCTTTGAAGGTATGCACCCCAAAGCATGGGACCAAGTGTGATATTTTCTGAAATAACATCCAGAACTTCGCTTATGGACATTGATATTGGTGGACTTAGGCTTAAAAAAACCCACAATCTGTACATTTTTGAGAAAGTCATCAAAATTCTAAGCCTCTTGTTCACCTGATTCGTGTGTACATATGACTAACCACTTCAACAATAAGAATCAACCATTCAAATCCCTCAAAACAATTTGCAATTTTTTCAGGATACTGAGCAACAAAGTTAGGTATTTACGTCACTTTCCCTACACAAAGACCTATTGCTTGTTATTCTGATATCTTGATCATGATGACAGGGTTAGACTGTCCTAACAAAGAGGTTTGCTTAGTTGAGCAGTATAGCCAATACATACATGGTATTCAAGTACTCTTGTTTTAACCTGTTGTACTTAATATATGAATTCTAGCAATAGAATGATTTAGGAAATTAGAAAATAGTTAAGAATTTTTAGTTTTCTGAATGCAAACAAGCTAATAATATAAAGGGCGTTGGCGTGTATCATGATGGGGTTAGTGAAGTATATACTGCTTTTGACTAGACTAGAGGGTAGTGCAGCAAAGATGTCTAGATGGCTGTTAAGATGAAAGATTAGTGTCTAAGGTGCTGCTCCTGGTCCTTAAAACCCTGAAATGTGTACATAACATTTCAGGTGTCTTTTTTCCTCAGTATAATTTCTTTAGTGATTTTCAGAGCAAGAAGTGGAAATGAAAACATGGACAGGTGGTGCAACTGCTTAAATCCTATGCTGACCAGAATAAAACAAGCTCTTCAAGGGTTGTTTGTAGCTCTTTGGTTTAGGAGGAGAATGGTAATAATCACAAGAGTAATAGGCACAAGTAAAATGTTGTTGTTTGAGTGCTTCATAATAACAATTTCCATGAAACAGCCTTAACTTAAGTCCCTGATGAGTTACAGAAGCTTAATAGTTACTCTAAATTATCTACAAACACATAAATGGTGCTGAAGTTCCTACATTTTAAATCTGGAAAACGAAGTCTCTTTGCAACTCTTCGGGTTCTTTTTTTCCTAAATATGGCACATCAGGGATTTGATTTGTTGTTGTTGTTGTTGTTGTTGTTGTCCTTCAGGAGTGAGGACCTGCCTGCAGAGGCTAGATTATTACCTTGACTCAAAAAATCAATTAAGAACTTCTTGTCAATAGCTCTACAGTACACAATAGATTTAGAAAAGCTCTCCGACTTTTATTTCCCTATTTCTAAACATAATTAAAAACATTCTAGCTGTTCATGAAATGTTCCTGTCTTCAAGAGTCATGCTTTATTCTATTCAGTATTTCTGAAATTATCTCCTTCCTGATATATCAGCCTGAACAAGGCAAAAATATGCCACAGACCTAAGAATTGCTAAATGGCTGTAAGAGGAATAGGGTGGAAAGTGGAACAGAAATATTCAGTTTTGCCTACATGTACATGCTCTAATTTAATGTCGATTAAATTTTGCAGTTTGCAGAGCACAAGAAAAGTTTTAATTCATTTGTTAAGGATAATTCACCTATCAGTACACAACTTTTTAGTGCTGCATTGCTACAACCACTTTGTAATGTGTAAGCCTTAGCATCAGGGTCATTGACAATCTTGAGAAGTGGTCCTGTGCAAACCTCAGCAAGGCTGGGTTCAAGGTCCTGCACCTGGATTGATGCACACTCAAGAACAAATACAGGCTGGGCAGAGAATCGATTGAGAGGAGCCCTGAGGAGAAAGACTTGGAGGTATTCATGGATGAGAAGCTCAACATGACACATCCAGTTGTGTCCGGGGCTGCATCGAAAGCGGAGTGGCCAGCAGGGTGAGGGAGGGGATTCTGCCCCTCTGCTCTGCTCTGGTGAGACCCCACCTGGGGTGCTGAATCCAGCTCTGGGGTCCCAGCACAGTAAGGACATTGGCCTGTGGGAGTCAGTCCAGAGGAGGCCACCAAGATGGTCAGAGGGATGGAGAACCTCTGCTGTGAAGATAGACTGAGAGAGCCTGAGGGGTTGTTCAGCCTGGGGAAGAGAAGGTTTTTGGAACACCTTACCTTACGCCTTCCAGTACCTGAAGGGGGCTTACAAGAAAGCTGAAGAAGGACCTTTTACAAGGGTGTGAAGTGATAGGACAAGGGGGAATGGCTTTAAGCTGAAATAGAGTAGGTTTATATGAGATATCAGGAAGAAATTGTTTACTGTGACTGTGGTGAGGTATTGAAACAGGCTGCCCAGAGACATTGTGGATGTCCCATCCCTGGAAGTGTTCAAGGCCTGGTTGGATGGGGTTTTGAGCAACTTGATCTAATAGAAGGTGTCCCTTGTCCATGACAGGGGGGTTGGAACAAGACAATTTTTAAGGTTCCTTTCCAACCAAAACCATTCTTTAATTTTATGAATCTGTGATAACCTTTTAAGTTCCAGGGACTATATCAGACATGGGAGATAGTTTTCATTTGCCACTCATCTCAGCTCATTTTCTATTACCCTAACTTGAAATTGCTCTTCAGCAATCAATAATTTGATGGTATTTACTCTAATTGACACTGGTTGTGAAAAAGTAGCACTAATTTTCTATCCAGAAATTTTCATTGTTGTTTTAAATACCCTGATATTAATTCTATGGATAGTTTGAGAAGTCTTGTGTTTTTTAAGTGTAAAGAAATTCAGAGGTAATACATCAGGCCAGGAAAAGCACTGTATGAGCATATACTCTTCTAACAAATCTAGAAAAGGTGTTTAGATAATATTAGGTAACAGGAGAACAATAAGGATGGTCCAGGAGAAGCCCACTGGCACACTGGAGAGGATGTTAAAGTACATCAATATATTGTATTACATAAAGCAAGGGAAAGGGAAACAGTGGACCATAAAGAAATTATTTACTGACTCTGGCATCTTCGGAGTTCTGAATTCTCATTTTTGTCATCCATTTATTCATTCACTATTAATTCTTCATCCTGTGCATAACGCAATGTAGATCCTTTGGATTTAGTGATTCTGTACTTACCTATACCCCAATTACCTACAGAAGATAATGGAGTAAAAATTGGATTTATACATATATTTTAACTTCAGTACTTTTAAACTCAGAGATTGTTCATATGAGAAAAAATAGACATGCAAATAATGTGGCCAAAAATAATTAAATCGCTTTCTGTTTGTTTTTTTTCTCTAATGCTGTATTTATAATGATGAAAAGGCTCATACCTTTAGGGAGAAAAACCTTTTATCTGCAGCCGAGTTCAAGCTGTTTAAATTTTTATGCAGTAGATGTTTCCACTGGCTTATTTAGGTTTTCTTATATTTGTAATAAGAACACCTTTACATAACTTTATGAAAAAGGGCCCTAATCTGTAAGTTGCTGCTTCCTACAGTTGATTTGCCTCCTACAGATATCTCTGCTTTGTATCAGCCTTTCAATACCTCTTATATGAAATTACAGATAAATTCTGCATAACGGGCAATTTACACTTCTCAATATGCTTGTCTCATGTCTTATTAGCAATTGTGAGGATAAGTGAGATATTTTAACTGAAATGTTCTCTTTTGTCCTAAGGTTCTTTAGCTAAGCAGTATTTACTGGTGGATGAGAATTTGTATGGATTATTTTGGACTGATTAAAGTAATGTCATAAAGTACAATACCATATTGTACTTTATGGAATTTTACTTGCGAAGTTTGTTGTGGTTCGTTTGAACTCAAGATTAGTGATAGCATTGCAGTCTCTTAATGAGTATGGATTTAATATTTTATTTTATTTAATTTTATTTATTTTATTGTATTTTATATTTGATTGATTTGATTTGTTTTATTTGATTTGATTTGATTTGTTTTATTTGATTTTATTTGTTTTATTTGATTTTATTTGATTTTGCCTGTTTTCATAAACTAGACAGCTCTTGAACTACTAAGCTACATATGACTTCTAAAGAGATTGGAAACTCAGTAAATAAAATAATGAGAATATTTCAATGTTATTGAAAGAATAGTTCTTACAAGTGTCTTACTGGCAAGTCCTTCCATCTGTCAATATTTCTGTTTCTTTAGGCATGTGTTTGTTAACACAATAACTAAGTTTCTTTTGGGAAAAAAAACACAAAATCAACAGCCAAAAAAACCCCCAAAGAACCTTGGGAATCAGAAAGTTAAAATACAGTCTTAAAAATGTTTCCAGAAAAACAGAAAATAGTTTATTATGATTCAAACAACAACCTTCTTTTCCTTCCATCAAAGAAAGTATTTTGATGGAAGGAGATCCAAATTAGAAGCCCATAAAATATTTCTGATATATTAAATAATGTGGTAGTTGTGTTATCATTATTTAATTTATGTTGCATATTCCATTTTTTCCAAGAGTCTTTCAGACTAGTTAACATTCTTCTCATGAGACAGAACATCGACTAGAGAGGCAAAGATTCATGGGAAGACTATTTGTACCTTGGCCACACTTGGGTGTTCAGAACGCTAGACTCGTTATGTGTAAGAGACCTCATAAATGCTTATAACAGTGTGGCAGACAGACACACACTTTTTTGGGTTCTTGAACATCAATGAATTCCATTAGTGTAACCTATTGTTTCAGTCCTTGGCAGGGCCAATTTGGGAAGAGCTCCTGTTCTTGAGTGTAGAAACTCCTTTACAATGGATCCTGGCTTCTAATGTCTCATGAAGGATGAGTTGTGCATGCATTTCACCTATCACATCTCCCATCACTCTTAAAAATCCTTCACACAGTATGTCTCTCAGAAACCAGAGTGACTCTTCTGAGTGATAAATTGCCCCTTAACAGAGTAGTAAGTATTTCCAGTGCAAAATTATGCAGCACATCAAAAGTAAGAGTTTGGGGACAGTCTTTAGTAAGCAGAATTTAATAAGAAATTAAATCAAGTGCTGTGCTGATTATGTTACTCATTTGCGTATATAAGCCTCCTTCATTCTCAGTGTACTGAAACTCAAGAGTTTTCATCCCCCTCCAGTGACATACAGTGCAAGGGCTTATTGGCTTACTCCAGTCAAATACGAATCAAACTCATCACTTACACTGTCATGTATTCCAGTTACGGCACATTTTGCGAACAAAGGAAATGAATGTAAACAAAGAAAAAAATTTAATAGATGGAAAAATATTATGGTTTAAGGGAGGAGTTAGGTTTTTTATTTTAGTCCATTGATCTGTAAATATCAATTCTTGAAACATCACATAGGTTGACTGGTGAAATATTGTTCATTTGAGATGCTATTCTGATGGCTTTGCCAGCCAAACCAATGTCTCAGGACTCTTAATCTTACATTCAACAAGACTTAAAGATCCTAAATAATATTTATGAGTTTTTGTAAGCTTTGTTGCCAATGATATACTGGAGATTGGATTTACTCACAAAATCTTTAGAATGTATGTTGATATATGGTATTATCTAATGCCAGGAGGAGGTGAGAGTCCTCATCTAGGAAAAAGGAAATTTAACCACCATTCCATCTTCTGCTAAAGAACAGTTAGACTATATCTTCAAAATTATTTTACTGATCTGTAGAATCATTCTAGCTATTTCCAATGGCTATGGATATATTCTATATGAAAAGGATTTTCTTAAAAACAGAAAGCTCTGTCTGTGAAGCTCAGTTGAGGGTATTTATTATGCTCAATGAACATACTTTTCTATTGCATGTGTGATAGGAACAACCTAGAACAAATTACATTGATCATGTATTTATTTTCATTGTCATTTGGCACACTAGTCAATCTCCTGTAGAATCGGTAGAGGAGATGCTTATCTCATCATCCTTGATTTCAGTTCTCTCTTTGGCATAGTCTTGGGTGATTATTTTAACTAACAGTTGATAACAGTTTATTGCTAAGAGGAGAACTGGTATATTATTGATGAAGGAGAAAGTAGTTCTTCTACAAAAATCTGTGTGTATTTTTCATTCCTCACAGAATGGAGAAGTTTCACAGAAACAGAAGTTTCAAGTATATTTGTACTTATTTAGATTTTTCATGTCATATGAAATGTTTCTTTCTGACAAAAATCAGTAAAGGAAGAAATGTTTCCACCAGGATAAGCTACATACAATTTGATTTAGGTCATCATTCTGTGGTTGTAAGGAGGATTTTCTTGGTTGTTTTGAGTGCGTGCCCTTTGGTTTAGTGTGGTTTCAGAAGGCAGATCGAAATCATCTGAATTCTGTCTATTTAGTATTCTTCTTACATAAGACTATGGAGAGGAAGTTTTTGTGCCCAGGAATACCTCTCCAAAAGACTTTTTGGAGGTTTGTTAGAAAGTTCACATAAACTAGACATAGCTCTAAGGAGATGGATTGGTGGGCAGAGTGAAGATTAGGAGACACACATGATGAACACAATTTGCCTCATGGCTGTCCTTATCGTAGATGCATACAACAAAATGTATTCACTGAGCATAATAAAATGCAGTCACCTTTGAAGCATTCCTTATGCAACAGCTGTTAAATTGTGCAAAACAACATAGCAGTAATACACAACCACTTTAGTGGCAAAATATTCCCTTCACTATTAGAAAATTATGCAGAGAGTTAATAATAAGGGGCACAATGCAATTAGGAACATTCTATTTGAGTGCATGAAGTACAGAGCATCCAACTGAATATATGCTATGGGACATATAATCACCATAATGGCCAGGACACCACTTTGTCTGAAAGAGCAGCCCCGAATGTGGTTTTCTTGGTAGAGTGAAGAACTCTTAAAAAGGGTGGAATTCAGAGCACGAACACCCACACATTAAAAAAAATGGGAAAAAACATTACACTGTGGAAATGTGGACCTTTCCCATAGTTTTGTATGTATGCAATCGGAAAAAACATTTTAAACGTGCACTTTTATATGACATTTTAGTTACATAAAAAGAAGTAGAAGCTCAGAGTCCCAGTGTAAAGCAGCTAAAAGAGATCAAAGTGTTTGAGGTTATGCAACAGTGAGGTTTGAGAAATTAAGTAGCAGTTTGAACTTTGACAGCTTAATTTTTCAAATCAGCCTAAACTTCAAAGGATTTATCTTCTTTAAGAAATATATTTGAGGGGAAAAAAAAAAAAAAAGCACAGTCTGACATCTACTTATTGTCCCCATATTGGAAATTCCTTTCCTTTGACATGCCTTGTCTCTGAGGCTTGGATTTACAAGCAACTAGACACTGCTACACAGCAATTTTCAAACCCATAAAACTTCCTTTGAGGGGAACCGAATACGTTAGCCTAAGGTTTGTGCTTTCAAACAGACTTTCATCCTCAGCTGTTTCTATTCATTATTTGAGTGTTAAGGCTTGACCTTGCTTTTCTGGAATGGGAATCAGGACTGAAATGACACAAGTTTTTCAGGAGGTAATTGTCCAATTCATCATTAAGAATGTAATTATAAAATAAAACTGCTGTCTTAGAGTGTAAAATAAGTAGGTGTTATCAATGATAAAAGTCAATGAGGATGGAAATGGCTTTGTATTTGTATCACTGTAAAAAGCCAGGCTTCTGGAGTAAAAAAAAAACCAAACTATTCTCATATAATTCCAGAGAGAATCCTGTAAGCAAAAACCTTGAGAGCAAAAAGTTACTTTTGGCAAATGTTAAATAAAGGCTTTCAAGCAGGCAGAAGGCACTTGATAAAAGTGAAATTGGAGCTATTATTTACATTTATTTACAAGAAGTAAACTGAAATATTCTACTTATAGTGTCACCAACTTTTAGGGGCTGGTGTTGCCTTTTTACTCAGATGCCGCTTCATCTTGACCTTTATATTCTTTAGCATTCTGAAAGCATTCTTTTTTGATGGGTTTATTTTTTTTAAACTTAGCTAGAAGTAAGTAGCAAAAAATGTGCTGATTAAACTTTCAAAAGGAAAAGTAACTGAAAGACTGGAGATTTCTGCCTATGGAAAAGTTGGTAATCACTTAAGCTTAATGCCAAAAGCAAAATTGTGTGTTTATGTGGTGTCAGTGTACATCTATTTTTATTTCCTACTATCTGTGATCTCTAAACTTGAATTTTTGAATTCAGTGTTCATTAGAATCTAAAAGCCTCAAGTAATTTTGATGCTATTAAGAAAAGACAGGATGGGGCATTTAGCGCCATGGTCTGGTTGACAAGGCAGTGTCAGGTCACAGGATGGACTTGATGACCTCAAAAGTCTTTTCCAGCCTATTGAGTCTGTGATCCTGGGATAGTAGGTGGCAGAGGTGAGACCTGCTTTGTAAGAATGAAAGAAAGAGATATTTGTGACTGTGACTGCATTCTTATAATAAATATTGTGGAGTAACAGGAACAAAACTCTAGAGTGAAGCACTTGATGTTGAGGATCCAAAATTCACAGAGCCTGTTGGGGATTTTACTTCATATCTAGTATAACCTAGTCGGGCCTGTTAGTATAGTCTGTCTGTATAACCTAGTCCTGTATTTACCAGGAGTTGAAGCACAATAAATTAAATTTACTTTCCTGTGAAAGAACATCTGTTTATATGTCTCGGTTTGTATGATGAGAAGGACAGAGCTGGAATAGGAAAATTCAGGATTCCAGAAAAAGTTCAAATTTGAACTGGAAATTGCATCTCTCTTCCACATTAGTTGAGTGCTGTTCCTTGAATTTGTAATATACACATTTCAGGTTTTTTAAATTTGGATTAGTTTTATTTGAAATACCCTTTAGCATGTACACACTATTAAGATGGACTCCTGCAGTGCATCTTCTAGTTTCATTTTATCCATAAGGAATCAAAAGTCAATGGACATCAAGTCAGAGATGTTTGCAAAATAAGATTCAAAAGTGCAGCCCTACTAGAACACTGATGGAGTAGCCTCTCTTAAATGTATAACTCTATGAATGAAAACCAAACATAATTCCTGCTTGTAAATAAAATTCAAGTCTATATTGAATAAATAAATCTAGCTGCATTAAATGAATGACTAAGTCTTGCACATATGGTTCCTTGGCATTTGTTTCTTACAGATCTTGCTGTATTTTCAAAAATATCACATTTAAAATATTGGCTAATAGTCTTATCCTGATTGTAAAATGATAGCAATATCCTTTATACAATTTCTTTATCAGATAAAATGAAGGCAGAATGGAGTATGTTGGTTTAAACCTGAGAGGAATGTTGGAAAAATAAGAATGTTTTTAACGGTGCCTACTCTCAGCATAAGTTGTATTTCAGTGTATTCCTCTTTTTATAGTGTGAGCAATTTTTATGGCTTTCATACTCTGTGGTGAAAGCACCAGGGCTGAAAACCAGAACTGACTTTTGTAATCTCTATAAATTTTCAGTTCTGTAATTTTGTCACGCATGATTTAGCAATGTATAAATTCCAATTTGCATTAAAAAGTAGATTTATTATATCAATATAGAAGTAGGATTTCAGTAAGATTGTGCAGAATTATTATACTGTTCCACTAACCCAACCGCAAAACTTAAATATATATGTATGTATAAATATTTTTCCCTTCAATAACTTCTAAATTTAATTTAATATTATAACTCTTGTTTTCATCAGAAAACAATAGTTTGTTAATTATTTTTAATTCCAAAATAAGAAAATACGTTTCTCTTATAGATATCAAATGTGTTTTTCACCTTGTAAATTTCTTGCATGGATGTATTTTTAGCTTTCATTTCAAACATCTCTCATCTAAGAAAAAAGACAACAATTTTTTCTGGTGATTAGCCTGGACTTATTTGCTTTTCACTTCAGCTCCCAGTTAATATATGAGACCTGAACATAAATGTTCACTAGCTGATTTCCAGATATTAGCTGGAAATTCTGTTCATCTCAAGTAAATTTTCATGTCAACCTTGCCTGAGGACTTTGATACAGTAATACTAAAGATAGATTTCTAAATAAAGCATCATTATAATGATGAAAGGCTCTTGTATCAGATTTGTACTATACACTTAGCCTTTATACAGTTTCTACTATTCACTAATAAACTTAGATTGATTCAAAGTATTTCTCAGATAAGAAACTAAACCCAAAAACTTTAATCCAGAATATAATGCATTGATGACAATCACCATGCTTGCTTCCTAAAATAGAGAATCCATGCTGAAAAGACAGATAACAGCAATATCCAAACTCTTTTCTTTTGGCTATCAACTGAATGAGGTTTAATAATTTTTATTGTGCAGTTTAACATTTCGATTTTATACTAAACATGAACATTCCAGATATAAACCTTAAGGCAATAAGGTTTATACATTCTGATTTACATTCCCCTAAAATCTGATTTCAAATGGCTTTTTTGTCATTCTTTCGCATTATTCTTATCACTTTGTACAACTCAAATTATCTTTCAGAAGTCTCAAGGGCTTTACTGTAGACTTTTTCCCCTTCATTAAAATACTCCACAATTTTTAGAGCCGTCTTCTCAGATTAGAACTGGTAGAAGAAGGTCCAAATTAATTTAGGAAAGTGTTTATTTGAGGCTTGAAATAGTTTCATCAAAAAACAAAATGAACCTTTTTTTTTTTTTTTTTTTACTTGCAGATATAGCCCTGCAGCAAATATTTGAGTGTTAGTTACTGTGTTTGTCTAGGGAAAAAAAAAAGAATGCATAGATTAAATCTCTCACTGTCACTGATGTTATAATTTTATTTTCCTTTCTTCTTCATTTTTAAGGCCCTTCTTGACAATCATTTTGCTTCTCTCATCACACCAGCTTTTTCCTTTCTCTCCCGTATAGTTAGAGCCTTTCTTGAGAAACAAGCACAAAGTTCCCAACTGGTGCTGCTGTTGTTTAAAGACAATAATTTCTATTTCTAAGAGGTGTTGCAGAACACATTTTATAAAAATCTTGATTTGGTTTTGAGAGATGCAACTTTCTATTGCAGATTACACTCTTGGCTGGAATATGACCTTGGAAAAATCATATCATTCCTTGTGTATAACTTCTCAGAATTTGTGTGCAGTTTCTTCTAGCAAGTAATAGGGCTAGGATGTGATTATAAACTTCCATGAAATTTTAGACTGCCCTGTAATGTGATAAAATACCGGAAAGGAAGAGTTAAGAATAATAGTAATGATTAAGCGTGTTATTCTGTGACGAATATTTAGACCCCTCTCTTAATAATTTCTGAAAGTGCCTACTGATGGAATTACTCAGAAAGAGTAGCAGTGAAATTCTAACTTATATATCAGTCAGGCTACTTAAATAAGGCAAGATTTTCTTCTCTTTAATTAGCTTATTTGATGCCTCAATCAGTGGTTTTCCTCTAGAAGAAAATGGAATATGTGAATGTAGATTAAGAAAAAAACCAAAAATCCAGAATGGAAAAAGAATTCATTCACTATAAACAAAACTACAGATTAGCAGGCATTAAAATATTTGAAAGTAAACCAGTCAGAATGTTTAGAATATTTTATCATAAATACTTCTCTTTAAAAGAGCAAATGCCATAGAAAATATCACCAAATTAGGACAATCTTATCTAATCATTCAGAGTGAAACATATCCCTTATTAGTCCCTCTGTATGTGACACTGCAGATCACATTAATGTGCATATCAGTCCTACTCGGTGACACTTCCTGAAATTTAACCAGCCAGCATGATCAACCTGATCAGTCATTCACCCTGAGATGATTATTTCATATATATAGCATGTCTTGACCATTGCCCATTAAATAATTTGTACCATCAGCAGCCATCCTAGCTCTCCTTTGACTACAATTTGAAATCTAATGATGATGAGAGATGATAGATTTACAGCTTTGTGCTACAGCTTCTTGCTCTGGTACTGAATAACCAAAATAAAATCTTTTAAATTCTGATCTTTATACACACTTATCACAAAAATTATGCATCATTATTTGCACTTCTCATCAAGACAGCAGGAAAAATAATTTTCTCTCAGTAAGAACTTTATACAATGAATATTAAATAGTCTATTTTTTGTATAAGTGAGTTAGATCAGTCTACCTTATAAGCAATCATTTTTTAAAAATTCAGTCTCAGATTACAGCTTCAAGATTAGGTCTTGTCCAAATGTTCTTTAAGTCAGGCAATTAGATATCTTCTCCAGAACGGCTAAAAAACCTGAGAAATGGCTGTACATGGCTATAAAGAAATACAAATAAAACACACTAATGCTCTCCATTCAGAGAGAGCATTAAGAGATACTGCAATTTTGCCATTCAAATTTTGCTAATTGCTTCAGACAAATGAAGCAACTCTGTGTTGAAAAAATATTACTTTCTTCCTAACAGTATATATTATGTGCTGGCACAAGAAGTTCTCTTTGATCTATGTCATACAAAGGACAAAATGTAAAAGTATAAAGGGGGTGCATGGTAATCTGTTTCCAATGTTACCTCATGTAAACACACTTTTCCATATACAGCATCTTACTCTGACATTGAAGATGCCTGTAGACAAGGGAAAATACCTGTGAGCACTGAGTGGAAAATTAATTCCCATTTCCTCTGGCAGAAGATGTTAAAAATAATGTTATGTTTTTGAGTATTTGCACTTAAAGTCCATTATGTAATCAAGGAAAAACAGCCCACAGGGACGTTAATTTTGTCAGGGTTGCTATTATGAGGTTGTCTTAGTAAATGCTTTTTGCGATCATATTTTTATTGTAAGAAAATTCATCTGCACTTTTGCAGTCATTAGAGTGTTCTGCATATTTTATGTTTTCAAGATGAATTGATTCCATTTAATGTTTGAAAAGAGAATATCAGAGACATGCAGTCATTTTGGTCCTCCTTTCAAGAACACACTGGGTTTAGACATTTGCCTTCCTTAGTTTTACATTTATGCTCAGTCTTTTTTCACTATGCTATGGATATTAAATATAGTTGAAATTATAAAGCAATTGCATTTTTGCAGTCTTAGAATCATACCCATCTATTCAGTTAATAAATAAGTTAATTTCCTTAACTGACTTGCATTTGAATATTTTCTGCAACATTAGCAAAATAAAAAATTATAATGTTGCCCTTTTCTTATGAAATGTTTTCAGAGTTTTAAAGTCCTGCATAGTATCAAGCTTTAAACTATTCCCAGACATTTTTCATGATGAACTGGAAGACTTGACCTCTAGAGGATGTAGAATTCTAGGCTTCTAGCCAATTTAAAGTACTTTTCCAATATACTAATATACTTTCTGAATACTTTTGAGTTTCTCATACATTGTGTGGGAAATGGGAAATCAGAACAGATTTCAGGCCCGAAACTGATTGACTGAATAATTTCAAGCAGCAAAGCAGCAGCTTATTTTTCTTCCATAACACAGGTTCAGTAATAACCTTGCTCTAATTTTATTAAAATACTTAAAGGAGCTTAAGGTTCTCTTTGCATGGCATAACTCTATGCTCAGAATTTGCACATGAGCCTTGGAAAAATTTCTACTGCCAGTAGGCTGAAGTAATGTACAGTTGCCAGTTCTGACGTATTTTTCATCACAGAAAGAAAAGTAAATAACAGAGAAGCTCTAAGATACTATTTGTGTGATGAAACCTATATTGTTGTTTTAACTGTGTTTTGAAATAACTTTAAAAAGCAATTTGAACATGCTTTATTTTTTAATCTCTAAAGTTTTGAGAAGAGAGAATTTTCCCAATATTGTACTGATATTATGTAAAAACATGGGGAAAATTTTGTGCAGTTTTGCATCAGTGAAACTAATTTATTTCCCAGTTAAGACTATTTTCCTTTCCCCAAATCTATCTTTGTCTTTAATTGACATCATGGAATCAAGTAGGCTTTCAAGAGAGGAATTGCTTAGCTTAAAATATATATTTCAGTAAAGGGACAACTGGCCCATAATTAGTAAAAAATATACACATTAAAAAATCTACTTAACGAAATTGTCCCCCTGCCTTGCTGTTTTGGGTTTGTGTTGCAAAATTATGGTAGTGAGGAAGGGTCTACAGGGGTGGCTTCTGTGAGAAGATGCCAGAAACTTCCTCCACGTCCAACAGAACCAAAGGTAGGTGTCTCCAAGATGGACATGCCACTGGCCAAGGCCCAACCCATCAGTAGCAGTGGTAGTACTTCTGGGATGAGGTATTTAGAAAGAGGAAAAAACTGCTGTGCAACAGTAACAGCCTCTGGAGAATATGGAGAGGAGTGAGAATATGTGGGAGAAACAGCTCTGCAGAGACACCAGGGTCAGTGAAGAAGGAGAGGCAGGAGCTGCTCCAGGCGCTGGAGCAGAGATTCCCCTGCAGCCCATGGTGCATACCATGGTGAGGCAGCTGTGCTCCTGCAGCCTATGGAGGTCCACAGAGGAGCAGAGATCCACCTGCAGCCCAGTGGAGGATCCCAGTCTGGAGCAGGTGGGTGCCTGAAGGAGTCTATAACTCCATGGGAGGACTGCCCTGGAGCAGGATCCTGGCAGGACCTGTGGCTCCATTGAGAGAGGAGCTACAGCATGGACCTGGCAGAACTTTGTGAACTCCATGGAAGGGGCCCACTCTGATTCGTGAACTGCATTCCATGGAGAAGTTCATGGAGGACTGTCTTCTGTAGGAGGAACATCATACTAGAGCAGGGGAATAATTGGACATTAAATGTCCCTGTAATTGTCCCTGTAAGTGTCTCTGTAAGTGTCCCTTTGGAATCTGTTTCCAGAACCTAAGCAGTTACATCAAGACATCGTAGTACAAATGTGTAAACAAATATGAACATATCGTGGAGGAAATTTCAGGCTTCTGGACTGGACTCGCGAATATAGAAACATTTGAGAATGTACAAAATGTAGGCTCTTAATATTTTACCTCTTTACTGTACAATACTGAGTTAAATTGCCCCTTCTAGCACCCTGTGCAAAATGCAATTATCATTCATTGAAGACCTTTAAAATGAAAACTGTGTCCTGAAGAGATGAAGACAGACGGGTTTCTTGGTCAGGAGATTTCATATGTTTAATAAGTCTCAGTGGAAAAAATATTGTAAATGGAGGAAGAAAAACATCTGAAGGAGCCAGCAACTAGAACAATTAGAAGTCCTGGGTTAGCTTTCAACTAATGCTCATTTACAGCACGAATATTAATTATGTTTTAATTTTGGGGTTTTTTGGGTTTTTTGTCTGTTTTTGGGGTTTTTTGGTTTTGTTTGTTTGGCTTTGGGGTTTTTTTTGGTTTTTTGTTTTTTCCCACGAAACTGGTTCTAGGCCTTTTTTTCTTCATGAATCATCTTAAGTACTTCTAACCATGTGAACTACCTAAAGGGAAAAAAAGATAGATGGAAAGATGATTTATTTAGTTAAGAGGAATTTGTTTTTCTGGCTTTCAGGAGCCTGTAAGCAAAATGCAGTCAATCCATGCATCCAGTCATGGATTCATATTTTCAAGGTCAAATAAATAGTAAATCTAAGAAGAGAGCTTGACAGAATGAGTCAAGATCACTGATATGCAGGAAAAATGCAGAATTCATCTGCCTCTAAAGGGGTGCTTGAGGAAAAGAACAACTGCAGTAACTAGATTTTCAGACAATAAAGGCAAAAGGGACAGCTAGCATTGCTTGATCTTATACACAATGCTGCCAGAGCATTTCAGTCCATAATTTCTATTTTGACTTATGTCTTGAAAAGGCCTTCGGACATGGTCAAAATGCTGATTTCTGCATTAACACTTGACTGACATGTCAAGTGCTTTATTAGCAAAAACTTACAGTAAAATAAAAAAGTGAGCTAAGCCTAGATCAAACGAAGTCTGATTCCTAGGAGGTAAGTATTGCAATAAATAAGTTCTAGGCATTTTTTTCTGCACAGTGTACGTCAGCTTCTTAAGTAGTTTGGTTGACTCAGAATGTTGAGCTGAGCAGTGCAAAACCATTCAGTAGAAAATCTGAACAGGCTTATATCCTAAAATTCATCCTTTTCTAAAGTTTAGATGCTCAGTGGATTTCAGATAATGCTTTCATCCATTTGAGATCCTGACCTGAATGCAGCAAGTTATAGCATTTGAAAAAGCGAGCAAATATCACTGCACCCAAAGGTGATGAAAAAATGGAACTCTGAGGCAGGAAATAGAATATTTTAAAATCTGTCTTTATCTTGAGGAAGTTTATGCTCTGTGCTGGTTATGATTGGGATAGAGTTAATTTTCTTCTCAATAGGTCGTATGGGGCTGTGCTTTGTGTTTATGCTGAAAACAGGAATGTTTCCATTATTGCTGAGCAGTTCTTATACAGAGTCATGGCCTTTTCTGTTCCTCATCACCCCTGTTCAGCGAGGAGGCTGGGGCTGCACAAGGAGTTGGGAGGAGACACAGCCAGGACAACTGATTCCAGCTGACCACAAGGATACTCCATACCATATGGTGTTATGCTCAGCATATAGAGCTGGGGGAAGAAGAAGGAAGGGGGTACTTCTGGAGCAATGGCATTTTTCCTCCCAAGTCACTGCTACATGCGATGGAGCCCTGCTGTCCTGGAGGTGGCCTGGCAATGGGAAGTGGTGAATGAATTCCTTGTGTTGCTTTGCTTGTGTGCGTGGCTTTTATCTATTAAACTATCTTGATCTCAACCCATGAATTTTACTATTTTTCTGAACTCTTCCTTCCATCCCAGTGGGGGTGGGGAGTGAGTGAGCAGCTGTGTAGTGCCAAGTGGCTGACTGGGGTTCAACCATGATGCTCATGTCTGCTGTGTGTCAGGCATCAGATGAAGACAGGATAAAACATAACTGTAACTGATGAGATACTCATTGTTTTAATAATATCTTCTGAAATTGTAACAGAGTTGATATTTTCCCTTGTCTAACAGAATACTGAGTCACTGATCTGCAGAATCACACTGTTCCCTGTATTGCTTTTGTCTCATAATATCTGAATGGGTTTTCTGACTGAAAAAGAGTTAGTTTGGAACAGATGAAGTCTCAGTTTATTCTGGTGGTCTACTTTCTAAATATTTCTAATATTTATAGTATTTCTACATTTCTAATATTTCTACAAATATTAACCATTGTAAGATTTGGGGCATTTCCTAAGGAAGTTGCAATGACACATAAAGAATTTTTCAGCTGTACAGCGAATGTGAATTTCTATTGTTGTAATTACTTTAATAGATAGACACCTAGTTTCAAAACCCTGTGTTGATTACATCTTCCAAAGCATGAGAAAATTTTCAAATTTCAAGTTGACAAGAAAATATATATCTCACCTTTCCTTAATTAATTCTTTAGGCGGACAGGGAAGATATAGCATTTTATAACAGTTCTCCACGAAACTTCTTCAATGAGAGTCCATCCCAGAGGCAACAGTTCTCCATGAACTACTGCAATGTGGGTCACTCTTCCACAAGATGCAGTCAGGCTGCTCCAATATGGGTCCACTACAGGGTCACAATTCCCATCAGGAAACCTGCTCCAGTGCAGGCTGTTCTCTCCATGAGTCTGCAGGTCCCTGCCAGGAGCCTGCTCCAGCATGGATCTCCCATGGGTTCACAGCCTCCTCTCATGCATCCACATGCTCTGGTGTGGGGCTCCTCCATGGGCTGCAGTGCCACAGATGTCTCACCATGGTCTGCACCAGGGACTGCAGGGGAATCTCAGCTCCAGTGCCTGGAGCACCTACTCCTTCTCCATTGACCTTGGTGTCTGCAGAATTGTTTCTCCCACATAGTCTCACCCCACTCTTCTCTGGCTGAAATTACATCTGTGCAACACCTTTTCTTGTTTTCCTTCTTAAATATGTTATGACAAAGACACTACCACCATTTCTAATTGGCCCAGCCTTTGCCAGCAACACATCCATCTTGGAGCTGGCTGGCATTTTCCCTGCTGGACATGGAGGAAGCTTCTGGCAGATTCTCACAAAAGCCACTTCTGTAACCCCGATACTATCAAAACCTGGCCTTGGAAACCCAATACACCATCAAATACTGGGATTACAGTCTTAAATTTACTTGCAAATACACTCCCTTTCTCTAAAATGCCAAAAAGGTCTCATTTGTTTATTATTGTGCTGTTTTTAGGATGTTGCTTTAAAAAAATGGTGCCATGATGTTTACTCTGTTTTCTCACTACCTAGACTGATACTAGGAGACCTCATTTTCCTGATGTGGGGAATTGACTATATATATATCTCTTCTCTTCAAATTTTGCCCAAGCTACAGGTTTAGACACTCTTGCAAAGGAGGATATTCACTGCTTCAGCTGTGAGCCGGTAGGGAAAAGAATTGAGTAGTCGGTGGGAAAAGTGAGTAGCTGATGTTTAAGGGTTAGGCTGTTTGCCTAGACCCAACAAACCTAGATCCTCTTTGCTCTGTTGGCTTCCTAATTTCTTATCTGGGTTTGATTTTAATGGCCTGCAGGGAGACTATAAATGCAGTTGTCCCCACTTCTCCTGACTTCAGTGTATTTCCTAGACTTTCCCTTGGCAGTAGAGGGAGAGAATGCTTCCCTGTGAGACATGGGCCTTTCCTAATCCTGTGTGATATACCAGCTTGATCCACAGTGTCTGAAGCATTCTCCAGAAGGCAAACTTGGTGGATACTGAAGAATGAAAGAGGCTTATTGATGCATTTGGGGACACTTTCAACTAAAACACGAGTGATCCTGTGACATCTAATTGCACACATATTTGTACAATTCGTCATGCTACTTGAATGTCTCTCAGTAAGCGTATGTGCTTAACTTCATCATACCATACTTCTCATTAGTATATTTGCATTATGGTATAATCCTTTAGATTTCAATACTGTAATATTTTAGTTTCCTCCTTGAAGGGAAAATCAGGCCATGATGTTCCCATCACACAGACATATGCTAAGATTATATAACATTGAAGTTTGGAGAAGACTCAAAGAAAGAGCTGCTTTCCAGGCACCCAAATCATGAAAGAACTTTCTAACTCATGACCATGCTATTTTTGCTGTATTCTCTTAGGAAATTTAGTTAATCCATAGTATTGTGCAAGTGTAATGTGATACTGCATACTTTACATACTAAAGCAGCAGTAGTCATTTCATGATATCTTTTTGTTATTTGAGATAATTTAGGAAGCAAGACCACCTTCAAATATGAGGAGTATGCATTTTAATGAAAAGAGAAAAAAATATTGACAGTAAACAAATGATCAACAATTTTCAGGTTGATACATTAAAGCTGTTTGATGCATCAATCTGTGTAAAGTTTTTGTTTAGTAGGTGAGCTACATCCCTATAGCACTTAATACGTATGTATGACACGGGGCTTTTTTAATATTTTCTTCTCTTTTTCTTAGGAACAATTTCAATCTCTAGTTATGTACTTTAGAAAAATGTTTACTTCTTCCCAATGATTTTTCATACTGGTTTAGTTTCAGGTCTGTAAAGTATTGTTGCAGCTCGTGACTTTCCTGTGCAGAAGTTCCTCGCTTCATTGGCAGGTTTCTGCTATAAATCACTTAGATCTGAATGGATGGTCCCCAAAGTCGTTTTGCTTAGATTTGCCTAGAGGCATCTCACTGGAATGATTTTCACTTTTCATAAAAGCAGGAATCCATTGTCACTATTGCCATTACTTGCTATATAGATATCCAACACAAACACACTGATGATACAAAGGGCTC
The DNA here is from genome assembly GCA_036785705.1 of Acanthornis magna. NCBI lineage: Eukaryota > Metazoa > Chordata > Aves > Passeriformes > Acanthizidae > Acanthornis > Acanthornis magna. Next base: position 4,387,000 of record JAWUZG010000017.1, read on the forward strand.
CAGGGACCTTTCTGAAGACTGCAGAGTCTGAATGAAAAACAAGTTTCAAACAAATTGGGGTTTGGGTTTTCTGTTGTTTTTTTTGTTTGCTTGTTTGGTTGGTTTTGTGGGGTTTTTTGTTTGTTTATTGTTTGGTTTTTTTTTTTTTTTTTGGTACCTCTCTAACTATTCTTAAAGGATAATTTGAATACTTTCGGAAACTATGTTTTATTGTCAGCCCTCATTCAAAAATATAAACCCAAAGTTTAGTATAATCCTTTAGATATCCTGTATGGTCTTTTAATAGTTACTGTAAAGGCTTTAATAAAAGCTACAAAAGATTGAAAGTGCAAAGTTAAGATATATTAAGAATGCAGCAGATATCTATGCAAGCTTAACACTTTAAATTTTGGTAGGAAAGTTTTATTAAATATCCTCAAGTTTTTTGTTAAAACTTTTGTTGAAGAATTTTCCACCAAAACAGCTGATACAAAAATTACATCCGTAACAAATTAGTTTATATTTTGCTGAGGTGTCTGTTTGAAGAAACTGCATAACTTGATTTAAATAAAATATTTCAATTTTCCATTTGAAATTGGTTTTGGCAGCTTCAAAAATAGATCATTTTGCAAATATGTAAAAGAACATGCTTTATTAAGTGAAGATTTTTTTAAAATATCTTCCTTCATAAAGAGCTTGATAGACTTTCTTTTCAAAATTAGAACAATGGAACAACTTTGATGCATGAAGCTCTTTGAAAAATGGAACTTTTGATCTCCTTAATTTGGTTAGGAATTCTTAATTATTCTGAAGTTTTATTTGAAGCATTAAAAAATATCGCTTTCAGGAATAAGGAAAATGAAGCCTAAAAGATGTCTTCCAATAACCTACTTAATTCTTCCTTTATATAGGAATCAGAAGACACTAGATGTCATTCAGATTTGCATTATATTCAAACAGAGAGATGAAGAGAAGTGGATAAATCCATACGGCATAAATTTCACAACTCCAAAAATAAATTTGTGGTAGGTGTAGTGATTTCAACCCCCATCCTGCAATTCTTCATCACTATTAACATGATCGTGGTTGGTTTCTTTTTACTTGCAGGGTCCTAGAATTTTGATATTTCCCCTCTGTTAACCATCATTCACTGTGTAGTGAAAAGATGATCTTTGCCTCAAACAACATAACAGAGTCACATAAATATAGTGCAAGAACTGTTGAAGGAGAATGTAGAGAAACACTGGGGCCAACACTGGTCAGCACAGCCTTCAGTATCATCCTGAGGTAACTACAGCTGTAGAATATGGCCACTTTTAAAGCACTGCTTCAAGGAGAGGAGCAAAGAAAGGAGAAAACAGAACTTTTTGAACTGGCATACCTTGGCTAAAGCAAATAGCAAGCTGAAAACAGAAATCTAGTCATAAATTCTATGGTATGGTAGAATTCACAATGTATGAAATGTGTTTTCCTGCAGCCTGTGTTTTCTAACAGTTTTCAATCATCTTGTAACAAAACTAATCCCTCTGTGACATTTCAGTATAGTAAAATTAAACTAATACAAAGCACTATTACACTAGACTTACTTTCAAATTTTATCCAGCTTTTAGGGGTTTGGGGTTTTTTTTAATAATTTCTTTGTACAAAAATAAATTTCAGGCAGTTCACTTCAATTACAGCAAATGGGAAATTTTCTAAGTTGGGGTTATAATGCCTCAAACCCTAAAACTTCCTGGATGGTTGACTGAAAAAATACAGTGTGGTATTTCTTGGACAAGTAACTTCTACTAGTCATTTACCACGTATGCCATTTCTTTGACATACATGGCAAATAAGAGTACAATTCTTGCTACTTAATCTAGTTAAAATGCTGCAAGTATAAACAGGCATAAAGAAATTTATAACAGAAGCATTTAGTCATGCAGGAAACTTTAATGATTAAAAACATCAGTGCTTCCAAGTTTTTTGAGTGTCTGAAGCATCAGAATAACTATGTTTCAGAATTAAACATCCAAGCTTCACTGAATTTTTGCTCCCCAGTTCAGTCTTTTTAAGTCCGAGCCTATGAAAATTGTCTGTGAGAACTGAAAGATTTTCTTTCATTCCCTAAATCTTGGTGAAATTACAGTCTGTTTCTACCACAGGATCATTGATTTAATTGATCAGCAGGGAGATGGCTGGGCCGTCTTTCCCATAACTGTTGTTCAAAGCTGGATCTGAGACAGCAGAGAGAGGATATAAAAGTTCATTCCTGACTCTGTTGTGGTGTGAATGACTCTTATAAGCATGAGTATTCAATGCTTCAGTTTCATGTGAAGCCACCTAAATAAATAGTTGCATTGGCACAGCTGAGAAGAGATTAGCTGAAGGCAAGAAAAGAAATGGGAGTGAGTGTTTGGGAGTGGTTGCCAAACCAGCTTTTTCATAGAACAGAAAGTTCATGTAACAGCGTGAGTTATTCTGTACTCACAGGACTCAATATTGTTTTTCTTTTGCACATGTGAAAGAAAATGTCAGTCTGGAAATTAGAAGACTTCAGGGTGACCTAATTGCAGCCTTTTAATACCTGAGAGTACAAGAGAGCTGGAGAGATGTTTTTTAAAAGGGTATGTAGAGACAGAACAAGGGGGAATGGCTTCAAACTGAAAATAGGTTTAGGTTAGATATTTGGAAGAAATTATTTTTGTGAGGGTGGTGAGGCACTGGAGCAAGTTGCTCAGAGAATTTATGGATGCCCCATCCCTGGGGTTCAAGGCCAGACTGGGTGGAGCCCTGAACAATCTGGTCACCTGGAAGGTGTCCCTGCCCATGGCAGAAGAGTTGGAACTAAATGATCTTTAAGGTCCTTTGCAACTCAAACCATTCTATGACTCCATGTCTGCTATGAAATATAGATCTTACAGATAGAATTTAGGCCTTGAACTTCTAAGTAAGGAAATTACTACCATGTGAATTAATATGAATACTTGGCAATGAATATAAAATGTGTTTAATCTTTCCAAAGATGAGAAATTTGCATAGTTGAATGGAGTCAGATTCTTTAGACATTCTAGATGGGTTTCTCTTAATTTCTTTTTTTTTCTTTTTATAGACTTTTTTGTCCCGAGTGGTCCAAGCTCTGTTTGTTGTTAAAACTACTCTCTAACTTCAGTTTTATTAAAAAACCCAACCAAGAAATAAATAAAAACAAAAAAAAAGACCCCCAAAAACCCAAAAACCAAACAAAAACCCCAAACAATAAAACCATTCAATGCACTGTGTAACCTTTGTTTATTTTTAATTTTTTTTTTTTAGGTCTTTATTATGTTCCAAAGGTGAGAGCAATTGTAAGCCAATCACTGCACTACCAGTAACCATATTAAATCACATCTTTCTGTTAGATATTTTTATTAGCTTTAAGATTGGGGGCCCTTTAGAACTGGATAGATTGTTACTCATTTGGTTCTGTATATCATCAATAAGAGCCTGTTCATCATTAGTAGGAAAGAAATTGTTAGAGAATGAGTTCTCAGGCCAAGGTGAACTAGGTATTATTCTTCTCAAGTCAATCATATTTTCTTTGAAAAAAAGAATGCACCATTTATGCTTTGTTTTTGCATTTCCTTCTTTCTCTCTTTTTTAGTATAGTTTATATATATTTTTGTCTTTCCAAACCCTTAAATAAATATTGAACAGGTAAAATTAGAAATAAACAACTTTGTAAGGAGAGCTAAGTACAATATAACTGCAAGAAAATTCAAGACCGTAGGATAAAAACCAAATGAAAAAGGCCACCAAAATAACTCCATTCCCTGCTGAGAGGAAAGTTTTGCTCTGAGGATAAGGGTTTCTAATGTGAAGTCAAGAGGCATAATTTAAAAAAGATACTTCTTGCGTAAAGAAGACTAGATTAGTCTATCAATATTTTTCTGTTTTCATTCTGCATTCAACCAAACTGCACATAGCATATGCTAGCATATGTTAGTTGTAAAATGATGTGTTATATATACTGGTAGTGGAAAGGCTTTCTTCCACACCAATTAGGCATGCCTCGTTAAAGATATGCATGCAGTAAAAGTAGTAATGGTTTCACAACAAAGACTGCTGTGATCATGCCAATGAGACACCTGAAGTTGAAGGAGCTACTACTTAGAGAAAATAGGTGGGGGGAATCAAACAAAAGCTGTTATAATGGGCTAATAATCATATTGCATCTCTGTGATCTGGCTGACACATGGTTTCAGACTAAGTTGATAAAATATCATACATGCTATGGAGTGGAATAAGCAGCTGAAAATTAATAGGAGAAAAAAATATATGTATTGAATGTTTGACCTGGAAATGTATGAAAGCAGAGGGTTTAAAGAGAAATAAATGCTGAAACATCTGCTGTCTTTGTAATTTAGTAGATACTTTTGTTTTGCAGATCATTCAAATTCTTTCTTATTATTTTAGTCTTCTCTAATGTATAGCAGTAGCTGAAATAGTGAATAAATGTTTGTAAAATGTCAGCTTGTTTTCTATTTAAAAGAAGAATCCTTTTATGTTTCCTCAGCAGCTGCTACATTTAATAACTCTGCCAGATGTCACATTTAAATTGCATTTTGCATTTAAAGCTTTGAAAGGCATTGGAACAGAGAAAGCCTTTAGAATTTCAGTAGCTATACCACAGTTTCTTAGAGTTATCCAACTTCATAATTATAGGAAAAATCCTTAATGGTGAAAAAATGTAAGGATTAAATAAAATGTGGATATGCAACAGGATACTGCAGATATGTTGCAGGGTATATTTTAGTTGAATCTAATTTTCTGAACAACAGAATTACCACTTTCTCTGGAACTTTGGTAATGGCAGCAAGGCTAAATATTATTAAAAAAAAATTAGCTGGTGTAAGGCATTGGTAGTATCCAGAGGATTTTGCTATGAAAAGGCATCATTTGCAAAGTCATTACCAGCTGGCTACCATCTAAACACCCACTGAATACAATGGAAAATTGATCAGAACACCACCTTATCCCACAGAACTTTACTAAATAAGGTCTCTGGACTTCAAATTCTTTAATAAATACCACCAAATAAAGCAGAATTCTTAATTTGATTCGAGACATTTTGTATTGTTTTTTTTTTGGTTAATTTCATACAGTCACATGTACAAAAAAAAAAAAAAATGCACAGTCAATCCTGAAATTCATTACCCATTTTTCTCACTTGTTAATATACTGTTAAAATATTTTATGATTGTTTGTGGGTTTCTTTTGTGGTGGTGAGTTTTTCTGGTGTGGTTTTTTTTTTTTGTTTTTTTTTTTTTGTTTTTGTTTTTTAGGGCTTTTTTACCATTCATTTGGTTTCTAAGGCATCACTTCTCAACATCAGGTATTGAAACCTCATCAGGGTTTGCATTACAGTAGGCTTGTGTTGTTTGTGTTAGCATTTTAAACAGTTATAAGCAGCAATTTCATCTCCTGTTGTCAATAAGCTCAAAGCAGCAAATTCTTATCTGCTAGGGAGTGATTGAATCCTAAAATGTCTCTGATATCATCATGCATATATGAGTCTGTGTTTGTTTCCTCATTGTAATAACAGGGCAAGAAACACCATGAGGTAAAAAGATAACTTGTTCAATTTCTGTTCACTGTTAAAGCAGTGAAGGAAATATTTTGCTTGATATTAAAATACTTCTGATTAAAGAAAAGTATTTTTGGGGGCACAGACTACTTTTTGTTGGGAGAAAATGAAAACTGTATCCAAGATTATAACAGTAATTTGGTATCAAGCTGGAAATACTTGTTAGTTATTGTACTTTTAATACAATTTTAGTTTTATTTGTATGTGTCCCTGTGGGCAACACTATAGGAAAGACTTTAAAGAGGGAGAAAAACAGTAGTATGAATTTAAATATACTTAATTTTAGCCCTGATTTTTGATTTCTTCTTTGTTTATGAATTCCATTTTTTTCATAGTAGTGGCACTTCATGGTTGGTGAGGGCAACGCTTTTCCAAGTGTGAAAGAAGGGCAGCACAGTGCTAGAAGTGGAATGTTTACTATTATTTGTATGTGGGTCTCAAGCTGATGGCAAGCTTTGTGTGAGATCTCACTGTGATAAAAAGTTGAGGTTCGTTTGAGCAGCCTGGCTGGCTGTTCTCTCCTGTCACACTCTACTGGCTGAGGAAACAAGTTAAGCATACTGAAAGCTTCATATACATATTAATATATATAAAATATGTGAATATGGCCATTTTACATGTTTGTGTGTGTCAGATTACAGTTGGATGAGTAACCTCATCTCATTTACACTTGTGATGTCACAGTCCCTAGTGCTGAAGTGAAGGAGGGTGACCTGTTTTCAGGGTCTCTTGAGTGATCTTGAATCAGTGTTGGCCAACAGCGAGACTGCACCGCAGGGGGAAAGAAGATAACTCTATCCATTTCTCAGTGCTATAAATGCTCTCTGTGCCAGAGCAGAGATAAATACTAAATTCCTTAATCCATATTCTGGATAAGCTGGTTGAAATACTTCTTTGTGGTATCTGGAAGTCCATTAAACTGACAAAGCTCTGAAGAGATGTCTAATTTAGTCTCTGCATTTCTCAGTCCAGAATTAAAGTTTAATGTTTAAAATACATCAAGTGATACACCTGGAGCATGAAATTCTGGTTACATTTTATGTGAACTTTACTGCTACCATCAGCAAAGAATGGATATTGTCCTATTCGTCTGTTTTTAAACTGTCCCTTGTTTATTGGCAGAAACAAGATCTACCCATGAAACAATATCTATGTATATGATGGGCCAGAGGTGAAAAGACTGTCTCTGGTTATTTTGAAAACCAGAACCTCTTCAATATCCCATGGAATTTCAGATTTTGCAAACAATTGCTAGGTTATTTGTTTGGTTTATTTCTCTCTGGTTAAATGGATTTTTACTTTGTACCAGTACAGCTCTGAATCTGGTAATGAAAAACTGCTTTTATGAATCAGAGGAGCCTAACCTGGTTTTCATCATCCTAAAGCAGAACATCAAGGCAAGCCTAAACTGTTACGCTCCACAAATGACTAGATACAAGAACCTGAGGAGATTGTTTCATACAAACACCTGTGCTTTATATATCTAAAGCTGGGGGAGAGTAATACACTCAGTAAAAATAAGAGCTTTCATTTCATGCAGTATGAAATGTTTGTCATGTTCATAAATTTTGAAGCATTGTAATATATTTAAATTTAGAAAATCTGTTAAAAATATTTGCATTGAGAAACAAACCCCTCCTTCCCCAACTGCCTTTATTTTCTCCTCAGTTGTAATAGATATGAAATTCATTTACAAGTCATATAAATTAGAATGTCTTTTAGAGTACAGGCTTTTACACTCGTGGAAAAGAAATATATACACATTTTCCTACATCTGGAGTTTAGGGCTTTTAACACTTTTATGGTGGCTAAAAAAGAACTTGTTTTAAGATTACTGATGCAAATTTTTCATTTCTACTGTCAAGGTGTTAGTTTGTTGTCACCTAAGAAGTTGTACATCTGTACCACAAATGTGCTAGAAGATTACAAGTATAGACTGGATATGGAAAAATGCATTTAATCAGATCGGGCACTCTGGTGTATGAACACCAAGCTACTGAGGCTCTGGCAGCTGCAGTGGTTTTGGAATATATTAGACTATATGAAATCTCACATACTTTGAGACTTCAGAGCATTTTTCAACAATACAATAGTATTTCAATAGTACTGAAAAAAGTAATTTTCATTCAAATACTTTACCTCATTCTGTAATTTCAGGATTTATCTGAAAACAAGTAATAAAATTAGCAGCATATGCACTCAATTTTTTAAAAAAATTCTAATGTATGTTTGATAAGTGCTTTAATATTCCTCTGCTAATGAGAAATTAGGCAATGTATTGTATTTAGTAGCATGCAAAGAAAATACTAGTTTCAATTTGCTTACTGCAAGTGTTAGCATTGGAGCTTTTCCTGGATAAAGGAGATAGTGCATGCTTCTAAGTAAAATACTAACACTGATTTCAATAGAAATTCTGCTTTGCTAAAGCTGTGGTTTTTCCCTAGCTATGTTTCTGTTGGTGAAATTATATAATTTTATATATATTCCAAAGATTTTATGAAGAGTCATAAAAAACACTTTATATTCGAAGTACAAGCCCAGACAGTGTGATTCCATCTGTGTCCTGCCTCTGTGCATGGAAAAAGTACAAATTATTGGAAGAAATGCCATTGGAGGAAAAGCTGGGAAACCTAATTCTTCAACGTGTACAGCATAGAAAACCTGTCAGCTGGGACCCATATGATGTTTCGGCGTGTTCTGTTGTCTTTACAGAGTAGGTCTGGTCATCTTCAATCTCTTAATAATGCCAAAATTTACCATCTACATGTTTTTTTAACTACCTCTCTTCCCATGCAGAATACAAGGCTCTGAGGGCTAAACCACACAGGTGGAATAACAATAGGTCTTATTAGCTGATTAAAGGGTAATAAATAACTGCTGACGTCTCTATAAAAGATAACATTGTGAGAGTCTATCAGGAAAGTCCTTATTCTTCTGCTGTTATTTTTACTAGAGAAAACACTGTATTCAGACTTGTCAGGGATTTTTGAAAATGATGATTTTGGTGTCTAGCTTCACTGTAGGGTTTAGGCGGGTTTGGTTTGTCTTATCCTTAACAAGAAAAAGTAACACACAAGAGCAACAATAATTGCTTAGGGAGATAACTAAGCAAATTCATGTAAGTTGAAGAGAGCAAACAAATATCCATTGGATTTCTATGGCTGCACACACTAGCAATGTTCTCCAGTCATACACATGACAGCACCGCTGCAATACTCCTAGAAACATAGACATCATGTTACACAAGCCACAGTTTCTAGAAAGAAATCTCATAATCTGCTCCCAATAGCAAGCTACATGCTAATATCCTTAGAATTTTCCTTGTTTTTAAAACAGTCATGAGAGAAGTATCCTATGTATATGAGTTATGTGGTCTCTGGAATTGTAGATTATTGCAATTCTGTAAAGAACTTCTGAGCCACCAAATAATGCAGTATTTCTTGATAGGTCTGGTGGGGTTTGCAATCCAACAGGCTGCTTAAAATGAAGAATTGTGTCTGGGGATTTGTAATTGTAACAGTACCTGCACCAATAAACACAACTCCTCAACATGTCTGTAAAACATAGGTCATAAATTTATATGTAATCTAGAGAATGAAGCATGTATTTTATTGGATGTATTTTATATAATTTTATAAGTAATTTTTAAGTTGTTTCTTTTGCAAACTGCTAACCATGAGCTGCAACTACATAGATAATAAAACAGATACCATATTCTATATATGCACTTGTTTGGGTTTAACTGGTTCAATAGTCTTTTTTGTTTAGCAGCTTGGACTTAACATTGTTTGGCTTTCAGTATGTATGTCATTTTTTCCATGCATAGGAGCAAAGTTAGTGGATTTTTTCCTAGTCGGTGTTTTCATAATTTCATGCATTTAATTGCTCTTATAGTGTGCATAAAATTAAAAATACATGGAATACATCATATAGAGCTTATATAAATTGATCAGAATAGCTGAATAAACTTCTAATATTCACTTCCTAAATGCTAGTGCTTATGATCACAGAAAGGCCAAAAACCTCAAAAATACTGGGCAGTGAACAGCTAGAGGCCTGAGTTCTTAAAAGACACAAAAAAGGGGAAAATTGTATTAGTAGTAAGTGGACAGCAGTTCAATATCATTTTTTTTTTTTTTTTTTTTGTGGTGTCCTTTGCCTAATTGTAGCCATGTGTTTGCTCCCTTTTGGTTTGTAGCTGAGTGATGAGCTTTCTGGATAGGAATGTGCTTAGGCAGTGTGTATCACAGCACACTTTGTATTCACCAAGGGCACTACTGATGCCAAGAAATCAGTGGTGCTTTAAGACCTGGATAGTAAAATAAATCAGCATATAATTATTGCATCTAAAACCAGAAGCTTATAGGGGTTAGCAAAAATAGCATAGGACTTAATATCCTAATTTGCGCCAGTATCTGGTAAAGGAAGGTGAAATCCATGGAAGAAAACCCTTTGAAGGTGGCCTCTAGCAAATGAGATATATATGATTTTCTTCATACTAAGCTTCCAAATGTGTACTAGGAACAATGGTGCAAACTGCCCACCCCCTGTGCTGTTCACTGCGGTGATCATCCCATCCTGGCGCTGACTTTAACCACTTCCATTTTTGTGTAGTCTGGAAAGAAGATGATGTAATTTTATTGTATGGTATTTTAGCCACTTGGGCTCTTTTTTTCCGTAAGTGGTGGCATTGCAAGAAAATACAAGCAAAATTATGAAAGATATTAAATATCGTATTTATTCTTAAAATGGAAAAGGGACTACAAAACTGAGAAAAAGTTTCTTAAAATATGTAATATTTTTTCAGAATTAAGCAAAACAGGTTATAGAGCCATAATTAAAGGAGAGGGAAGGATATATCAAGAAAATATAAATATCCTTAAAACTAAAATGTGTTCTTTAAAACTAGAGTTATTAAAAAATGTATTCAAAGCATTATCTCAAGAGAAGCTATTCTGAAAGAATCAGGAACCTTAGTTGCATGGTTGTTTGTCTCATGTGAGGTCTATATAGGTTTGAAGTTAATGATGGCCTCTGTGATATAAATTAAAACAGGGTAAATTAAACCAGGGTTTAGTATCCCATTTATAAAACTACAAGAAAAAATCCTCACACAGACATTATCTTCCCTTGTGACAATGGTTCTTAGTGACAGTATATTTTATAAATACTGCCCTGAACACTCGCTGAATCTATGTGTTGTATTTCATTCTCTGTATTTTTACCTGTCTGTCCACCAGTAATATGAATAAATAAAATTAACTTTAAAGCTGAATAGAAGCAGAGGGAGACTTCCCTGTTCAATTTAGAAGCGTTTCAAAAATTTTCATAATACCTGTCTCAGGTTAAATGTATTTGAAATTTGTCAACACAGCTCCATACTGAGCTAATCTGTGTAATATTTTCATTAATACATTGTCTGTTTGATGTGTATTTTAAAAAGTGGGGATTTTGTGGCTGAGCAGTTACAGTCAGTCTCTGCAGTAAAAGTTCTTTAATTTTTCACTTTTCTACTACATTTTATGAAATTTGCTTCTGGTTCCATCTGTCATTCAATAATTACCAATTGAAATTCTGTTGCAAGAAAGTACAAATGTTGTTTACAAAGTGATATTTTGACTGTCATTACAGTATTCCCATTTGATTTTTAAAGACAAATTTTAAATTTGAGTAATATTTTAAAAAAATTCTCTTTCTCCTTTGGATTAGCCATTTTTGAGTTTGGTAAATAAATAACTTGGCTATTTCCAGTGCCTATTGAGATAGATATTCTGTATTGCAGCTGTATTGTTGTTTTTAATTAGTAACTAATGTAGCAACATCACTGTAATTTTGCATGGTAATTTTTACCATTTACATTAGGGAGTTATATTGCAAATTTTCATTTAGATAAAATATGTACAATTACATCTTTACCAAATGAGAAATATTCTGTAATTGTATTCCTGAACTGAAGAATGAGTGGCATATGCTATGGTATCTGTAGTTTAATTAAAGTTTTTAGTAGCAATGGCACTGTAGGCATAGCAATGAAATACAACTAGGCTTTTGAGAAACCTAGCAAAAATCTCTGCCCCTTTGTGTCTACTTTAACCAGTAATGGCATCAGCATATAAATTGTGAAAAAATCAAACCTATTTTATTTGATAGTCTTATTTCTGTATCAATATAAGTATTTGATCTTATAAAATCATACTTATATATAAATAACCATGTTTATGTTTAATGTGCACTTTGGGGCAGGGCTTGAGACGGATTGTTTGGATTCTTGGGGTTTTGGTTCATTTTTCTGACTAGATCATACTTGGGCAGAAGCTTCTGGAGAATTTTTTTGGGAATTTGCATAGAGAAATAAGAAACTTCAATTTACTGATCACAGCTAATACATGGAATTAATCATATTAATGTATTTGGTTCTTGACTCAAGGGAAGGGATTTTTTTCTCTTTCTTCTTTTCCCTGTTCAGCTTTTAGCAGATTTTTAGTATTCAGGTGTTACTAGCAAAGAACAAACGTCCTTTTCGGTATTTTGAAGACACCCAAGGTGCAAATCACCCCTCCAGCCTCTCTCTCATTCTGTGACAGTGAAATAGTGGTTAATGCCCACCATTCATCTCTCACAAACTTCATTACAAGGTGTAAAACACCTTGACATCTTAACGGATGTTTAAAAAAAATGGTAAGATAAAGGTGAAATAACCCAAATGTTTAACACTGTTGACTTGTTATGACTAATCAAAAAAGGATATATCAACACTTGCTGACTGGATTTTTGTCTTATTTCTTGTCTATTTGTGTTCCAGTTTGATTGTAACTCAGCTGTAAATTCAAATTCACCTTTAATGCACCCTTCTCCAAACCTTTGTCTCAGAGAACTTGGTTACTTGACTGATTATGCTCTGGACTGTACGGTTACTTTATGCCTTGAATAAGTTTATTTAATTCAGGTTGATTTCTCTTATACATTTTGTGTTGTCATTTCAATTTCCTTCCTTTACTTTTCCCAGCTACTCACTGTTACATTTATTTTATTCCACTGCTCCCCAAACCTCAGAACAAATGCAGAATACTGAATGTGTTACAAATTCAGTAAGTAATCACAGAATATTCTGAGCTGGCAGGGACCTACAAGGGCACTGAAGTCCAGCTCCTGGCCCTGCGCAGGACTAAGAATCACACCATATGCCCAAAAGTATTGTTGAAATGCTTCTTGAGCTCTGCCAGGCTGGTGCTGTGACCGCTTCCTTACAGAGCCTGTTCCAGGGCCCAACCACCCTCTGGGTGAAAAACATTTTCCTAATATCCAACCTAAACCTTCCCTGACTCAGCTTCAGGCCATTCCCTTGGGTCCCGTCACTGGGCACCACAGAGAAGAGATCAGGGCCTGCTCCTTCTCTTCCCCTCATGAGGAAGCTCTAGACTGTGATGAGGTCTCCCCTCAGTCTCCTCCAGAGTGAACAAACCAAGTGACCTCCGCCACTCCTCAGACAGCTTCACCTGAAGGCTCTTCACCATCCTTGTGACCCAACTTTGGACATTCCCAAGTAGTTTAATGTCTTTTTTATATTGCAGTGCCCAAAACTGCCCCCAGCACTCGAGGCGAGGCTGCCCCACTGCAGAGCAGATTGGGACAATTTCCTCCCTTGCCCAGCTGGCGATGCTGTGCCTGAGGACATGGTTGTCACTCCCGGCTGCCAGGGCACTGCTGCCTCATGTTGAACTTGCCATTGACCAGGACCCCCAGATCCCTTTTCATGGCACTGCTTTCCAGCATCTGGTTCCCCAGACTGTCCATACATCATGTGTTGCCCCATCCCATGTGCCAGCACTTGGCCTTTTTAAACGTCATATTTTTGGTGATTTTTCAACCCTCTAATTTGTCAAGGTCTCTCTGCAGAGCCTCCCCGCCTTCGAGGGAGTCAATGGCCCATTGATTCTCTATGTGATTAAATGCAGCTTACTTATTGTTGAGATAGATGCAATGAGTTTTAAAAATATAGACTGAAGTGATATAAATCAAGCAATAAACTAGCAGTTTCTCTCTTTACTAGGAGAAGAAATAAATTATCAACTATAGGAAATGGATAGTTCTCCTCATAATTCTATATTGGGGAAAAAACCCCAAAACCAGAAAAACAACTCTACCAAATAAAGAAATAAATTTTTTACAACTGTTACAGAAATATCAAAATGAGATTACTGCTGTATGGTGTGTCCTATGGTGCAATGTAGTTAGTAATCTTTAAATAAGGACCTAAATAAAAGTGAAATGTCTTTTCCAGATGGCATCTACTATCTTCATCTAGTCCTATACTTAGGAGGTGTTTCCCATAAATGTACAAGGAATATGTATTTGTCCATGTCTATTTTTCAGACAGACACATGAAAGAATGATTAAACTTGGAGCATTTTTATTGGTTTATCACACAATGTTACAGATGCTTCTGTACTGTGAGTGAAGTAATTTAGAAAACTTCTTCATCTGCATTGCCTCTGAATAATGTGAACAACCTTTAGGAAAACTGATGAAGAGTGAAAGCATCCCTGTTCCACTTGTAGTGGCAGCAAAGAATGACAGCTAAAAGTTGGTGTGTTGAAGTGTTTTCAAGGTAATAATGTAGTTTGGTGGGGTTTTTTTCTGTATTTGTAAAATTTTACTTTTTAATTAGAGATTGTTTCTGTCATCGAGGTTGGAGATGAATGTTAATGGAATGCTCACAAAGGAAAGTTACTTTAAAAAGAATTAAAAATGTACCTAGAATACAGTTCTTGTGTTCAAAATATTTACCCTGGCTTTACCTGGTTGAGAGTTATATTGCTTCTTAACATCAAAGAACAAATTTCTTTTCATAATATGCCCCACATTCTATAAATCACTAATTTCTTAGTCAGAAGGTGCACCTTCTGACTGGATTAATTTACAATCAGCGCTCATCATCCACCCTGCAGTTATCCACCTCATTATCAGGAGTTAAATCTGATATTGTACTCAGAAAGGCTTTGACCTGTGTGTTCATTGCCTCCTTAGATTACATCTGAGACAGTTTTTATGATCTATCTTTTCTTTTGGCCACACATGGCTCCCTTAATCTTTTTCAACTCAAAAAAGCACATATCCTGCTTCTGTGCTCAAAGTTTGCAGCTTAGAGCCCAGCAGGAGCAGATTTCTCTCATTTTAACCAAATTGGAGATTTCAATCGCCTCTGAGTTGAGTTTGGTAGAGTTTAGCAGCTCGAGTACCTGCTGAAAAGGCAGACGTGCCAAGCATTCACTAAACTGGAATATGTACCATGCTGTTTGTAAAGCAGCAGGGAAAGGCATACTGGTATTATAACCTTCAAAATAAGGAAATGGGGAGAGGAATACAGCGCTGGCAGCTCACCTAGACTTTCTTAATGTGTCAGTGTCACTCGTTGGAGGCAAAGATCTCTGCTGGAACCACTTTTCTGACACAAATGCAGAAAACAGTCCTGCCCCTCTAAGGATGTCCCTGCCCTCATCAACATTTCAGGGGAGCCAGAGGTATCAACAAAGCTATTGTCTGTGACAAAAGGTTTTGTATTCACAAATCTGAAAAAACTTTAAGAAAATCTTTAGATAACATTGCTTGACATACTAGGAGGATTTTTCTGCTTAGTGTTCATCTGCAAAGTGCTGCTTCTGAGCACACTTGTCTTATGTTCCACAAGTCAGATAATCTCTTGAGTAACTTCAATGATAATAAAATCAGTAAGACATTACATTAAGGGTGAATTTGACCCAGAAGAACACAGAGCAGCCTGTCCTGAAATTGCATTCTCTAATTATATTTTGTTTCCTCATATGTGTGTTGCTCAGTAAGTAGTTTATAAGACAACGTGATCTTGCAGCTCTGTTTATTTCACATTGTTTTCCATTTGCTCACCATAGATGAATATGCAGTCAAAACATTGCATGAACATTGAAAACAAAAATATAAAAATATTTTGAGTATTTTTTAAAAAACTATAAAACATGGAAATATAGAGGTTTTATTGGAAGGGAACACAATGTATTTACTAAGTATTAGTCTAATGATTGTATTTAAATCAATCCAAATGTGTCACTACATTATAAGGCTAATCTAATTTGAACACTGCTGCATGCTGGACGTAATCAGGATATTGCTAACTGCATTGACTAATGCCCCAATTAGGTTTTCTTTGGTTTTTTAGAAGGGAAGGGCATTGGCTTTCTTTGTTTTATGTTCTCTGCACAAAGAATAAGAAAAATAAACACCAGGAGGAAAAAATATCTCAGTACAAGCACTTGAAACTTCCTCAGAACTCACATTCAATCCACCCTGAAAGGTGATACAATAGGAATGTGTGAATATGTGTATATTTTATTGTAATATTCTTTAAGAAGGTTGTGAATCCACTCCCTCCATTAGTTACAGCTCACTCCATCTCTGATGGTAGGGCTTTGTCAGCATAGATGCCAAAATGGGCACTGCTCGTGTGTGTGAAATGACACTTCTAGTCTTTCAAATCACTGTTTCTGTTTCACCATCTGCATCAGCTGCTTCTCTGAGACATTTATGATTCTTTATCCTTACATGTGGTGCTTTTATAACAATCATTCTCTACTTGACCACTGTAAAATAGTGTATTTAAAATAAAAACTTTCATTAATATTGGTATTAGTTTTTTTCTTAGTTTAATAAATTGAATGCACCGTTTCCAGTATTTTTTAAACATTAAATGAACTACATTTTCATTTTCATACAGTTGGATCTAGAGATATATTTGCAATGTCTTTGGTAATCCATTTCTGCCTCTTGACCACTTGCTGCTTCTTTTTCTGCTCAACTTCCATGTTTGATTCCCTCTTCTCTAGGACTGAGTTTTCATTGCTGTCTTTTGCTCAGAAACTGCAGCTTCCTATAACCAAATAGGCTTTTTAATGGTTTATCCCAAGATCATTCACACACGAATCTCTACAATTCTTTGTTGGTCTCCCATCACTTTCTGTTCTTTATCTCTGCTCTGCCCGGACCAGACATATTTTATGCTGTATCACGGCAGTTTGAATCAGTTTGGATTTAGTTTAGCAAAAACTTAGTTGCAGATGGATGTTAAAAGGCATCCATTCTGCTTATTTTTTCTTACTCTGAGAGGAAGATATTTGATCCACTAGTGGAAAAGGTGATATAAATTACTTTCCAAGATTTCCCAACTGGTGTTACTCATTGTTCTTTTTTGTTGCCTCTTTTTTTTTCCCTATATTTGAAGTTACTGAAGGTGAAGGGGATGCACAGAATAGTATACTTTTATATTGTGATATTTATATATCATTGTGCTAAGGAATTTTGGATATATTTTTATATACCAAACACTGAGTGTTAGATGTATAGATTGTCTTCTGAGTAGAACAAATGATTGTGGGGTTTACTACAGTAGCAAACAATGACAGAGTGCTGCATGTGTAATCTTCCTAACCAAGCTCCTTGGATGGGGGTTCACAGTCAATTATTTGTTTAGTCAAAGAAAATTTTTGTTGTTTGTTCAATGTCTAGAGCACTATGTAAATGCAAACTTCTGTGAACTCTGCTTATGAGGTAGTTTACTCAATTAAGTAACCAAAATATGTATTATATGTTGTTATATAAACAATTTAGTTTTAACATAAAATGATAGATTGTTATAGTAGCACTCAGTTCTGCAGTTACAATGCCCTGTGAGCATAATGCGTCTCTTAAATGGATTTATAAAGCCATTAATATTTTAAGCCATCTGAAACCTCAAAACCTATATGAAAATAAAGCCTTACTCTAGAGTGTGACCTAGATTTCTGTTTACATAAAGAAACTGAATACCTTGCTTACTCAGATAGTATTTTAGAGAGTTTGTTTTAACTTTGTTATTTTGGTTTTCTTTTTATTTTTCTTCTTCCTGTCAGCTTGGACAATGCAGAAAATACATGCAGATTTAATGAGAACTTAAAGAAAGTAATGAGCTGTTGATAGGATAAATTTTTGTGTTACTTTCCAGGAGAGCATTTAGTAATGTAGAATACCCTGAACGCTGGATGAGAGTGTATGTACCTTTGTTTTGGTTTCATACTCATCATATATTTGACCTCTTTCTCTGTTTTGGATATTTTATGTCACTGTATTCAGAATTGCAAGTTCACAGTCCTTCACGTGAATTGGATTGTTTTGTCTTACGATGGCATAAATGGGAAATGTAACAAAACCCAGCAGCTTTCCTTTCTGCTTTTAAAATAAGGAAGTTTAACCTGATTTCATAGATCACTTACATTTCCATCTTTGTGTGTAGTTTTACAGGAATATTAGCATTTCTTTTTCATCAAAATGAATTAGCTTATGCTCTTCTGTACTTGGCATGTCCTCATCCAGTTCAGAATTAATGTTCTGAAGTGCTTTAAGTAAAACCATTACTATACTCCTCATTAAGGTGACGCTCACGTCTGGCATGCTGGTTGTGTTGTGCCTAGTGGTGGCATAAAAAATTTAATAGGTTTTTCAGTGAAAAGGTTTGTCTTCAAAAAGTAAAGAGATTCTCAGAACTGTGATTTTTTTTCTTTCTGTATGTATGTGTTTGTGAATCAGAATACATTGACCTTTCTAGCATGTTGTGCACATTTCTTGATGTTAGAGCAAAACTAAGAGTGAAGGAAAGGGATCTCAAAATTGTCAAGGCACAAAAAGTTCCTCTATTTAACAGGTTTCTCAAAAAGCAATTAATGGCGGCTTACATAGCTCTTCTGTTGTAAAAATCCAGACCTCAAAATCAAGAGACATTGTGCTATTGTATTCTTTCCTTAAGAGTAAGTCTTGGTTTTCATGTTTTATTTTTCTTTCCTCAGATGAGTGAAAAAAGAATTCAGTCCTATAAACATAGCGTTGGAAAGGATTTCTCATGAGCTGAAGTGTAGCCATGGGCGGTCATAAGAACCACCTTGGGTAACACACAACATTGCTTTATAAACTTCCATTTAGAAATACAGTTTTTATTGTACTCTTACCATCTCTTCTGTTTTTTTAAGCCTGTAAGAGGTTTGTTGTCAGCTTAAATTTATTTATGGTCAATCTGTACACATTTGTTTCTGTGCCAGTATTGTTGTCTAGTTAAATAGTTTATCTCCCCTGCAGCCCTTGTGTGTTCTCAGCTGAAGCACTTATAAAACCGTAATCATATTCCCTCTCATTCATCTTTTTGCTGAACTAAGCAAGAGCTTTTAGTACATTGAAAAAGTAGGTTCCCGACTCTCCTTATCATGATTAACCCTTCACTGCTGCTTAAAAAAAAAAAATATTTATGTAACCATATTCAAAGGGGTTTGTTTTGGTTTTATTTAATGTGGGATAGGGCAATAATATTGCACAGGATAGTAAACTCTGAAAGCGAAAAATGCATTTGGATTATAAACCCTATGTGGAGATTTTTCATTTGGGTGTTTGGGGAGATAAGGATATCTGCTCATTCGTTTGCATTTTCCGTCTCTAAGTGTTTCCTTTACTTTGGTAGTTGCTTAGACCCCAGAGCTCAAACAGAACCTCTGAATGGCACCATGGTGCAGTTCTGTAAGGATTTCAGCACCCCACCCTGCTGATAACCTTTTGGCTCTCTTTTCAGAAATATGGTCACAGGTGGAACACTAGTCAACACTCATAGTGTTTGCTTTTCCTACTTCTAAGGCATACTAAAACCAGTTAATGCTATATGTTGTTACCAAAAATCAAACTGTCATACTTCTACCTTTTTTTTTTAAAGGGGGTAGAGCACAGTTAATAGGAAAATATTTCTTGTTTTGTCTTTGTTTTTATGAGTTTTGGGGTTTTTTTTTACTAGCATGTAATAGTAGAAAGCGAAACTAAATGTGAACTATAATCACATTTTATGTCAGCTTTTATTTTGAAAATAAGCTCTGGTTTTCACTATAAACCACAGAGCTACATTTTTCCGAAGTACAGAATTGGATATAGTGAAGTAACTTAAAGGAAAACTTCATAATTTTAGTACAATATGTTATTTGGTTATAAATAAGATGTCTTGATAGATAAGTATCACGGCCCTGGGTCTTGTGAGATTTCTTTTGATGGTCCCTGCTGGTTTATAATTATACAGTCAGAAGTTAATGCAAGAAAGTGCCATTATAGCACATTTTAACAAGGAAAGAAGGAAGTTGAGCTGCAAAATATGCATAATAAAGAATTTTTTTCCAACTAGCAGAATATTTATATTCATGACTAAATTAGTTTCTAATAAATTATGCATAGCCTTTATGAAGTTAAATGAAATAATGAACCATACTGCTATAGATATGCTACCAGCACCAACTGCTTTGCAGCAGTTTCCACAAACCACTATTTTGTTTCCTTTGATACCATTAATATAAGCATTTATTTGTATTCTAAAGGCTTTCTTTCTCAATTTTACCTTAATATTTTTAATGTCTTAATTCAAATGCTTTTCATTACTTTTTTTGAGAGTAAGATTTTCAGATATTCAAGTTCCAAGATGGTTTTCAATCCATCTTATAAATGAGTTTTATGAGCTTTTTTGATAAAAAAAACAATCCAATGAAATTAGTTTCTATCTTAATTACTTTAAAGAATCAAAAGGGGCAGGGGAAAGAGGATCAAAATCCCTGTATCCTCTTATACTACGAGTGTTTGATTTTTAATTTTTTTTTAAAGTTAAATTGTTTTCAGCGTTTACTAAGTATTTATTCATTAATTAGATATTGCTGTCTATTCTTTATATCACTAAATTAGGGCATATCTATCCCCTTTAATTAACTCAATGGCATGCAAAAACCCAATTACATTCTGCACAGATATCCCCCGAATGATTCCAAAGTGTTATGGGGAAATAGTTGTGGCTGTACCCACTAATGGCTCTTCACAGATACAGCATGACCACCTCTTGAGTAATGAGAATGACTCCAAAGACTCTGCTCCTATTTTTAAACTTTTTAAGAAACATTACTTGTCATTTCAGTCATTCTACCAAGGTATTACTTTCCATTATGTGTTTTTCCTTTCAAAGAAAATGTTTCTGTATAACTTTCATAGAGAAATAACATACTCTTGATTGAAATAATTCAGCTTTGAATAGTATGTCTCAGGTAAAAGTATGAAATACTCAAGATTATTTTGTGGTGATTTTTTTTTTTTAAATGGGATTTTGGTTTTGTTTGTCTCGGGTTTTTTTAGTTTCTTATTTGGTTGAAACTGATGATAATATTGAATTTCAAAAACATTTTTTTCACAGGTCATTTCACTGGTTAGATTTGCTAAGACAGAGGCCACCTCTCTTGAATTCAGTTTTGGTTCCTGAAATTGAATACAGAGAATTTTCTCTCTTGCAACAAAAACAGCTCGTGTTGGCTTGTGGAGATGACTTTGATGCATATAGAGCATATGCACAGAAAGGTGGAAGATTATTCTACTAATGACACCAGGCTGTGACCTCGGTTCTAAATTTCTGCTTATTTTTGTTACAGTTAGAACTGAGGTGATGTTCCTAACATAGGGGTGATCTTCCTAACATTGTAACTTCATTATTACTTAAAAGATGTATGAAATAGGTCTTTGCAATAGGATTTATGTTTTATCACTGGGCAAAAGAAAAGTTTGCATTTTTTGGTAATTTTTTTAAAATTAGTGTTTATGTTGTAAAGAGAAACAGTAATTTAGATACTAAAGTGAGGGGGTTTGGCTCTTCTACTATTGAATTATGAGAATTCATTCTGTACTAATATTTATGTATTTTTTAAAAAATTGTCTGAGATGATTCTAGGGATAAAATTACTGTCTCCTCAGAATTTTATCTTTAATTAGCTCCCTTTTTGCTGTTGCTATGTAATATTGCACTTTCATTTAAAACACAAATAAATACAAGTTATGCAAGTAAACATAAAAATGAGAGATATACTGAACAATAACTTTGGCTAAAAATTCAAGGAATAAGAGGAGAAGGAACTTGGGGAGGTAAAGACTTACTAATCAGGACTTCGAGGGAATTTTTAACCAGTATTTTTAGTAAGAAAAATACCTGTGATGGGGAGAACATTTGTCAAACTGAAGGGACTGTAGACTGCTTACCCTGATTTTGCAGCAAGGCTTCAGATAGAACATTATGCAGCACACAACTGTGTCTTTGTTTTAATGTGGTTGATCTTTGACACTGTCAGTGATAGCATCGGTAGCTCAAAATAGCCACACTGCCCTGCCTGCTCTGACAGAGTTCCAGTGGATTATAGAGCATGGTTCATAGAACAAACCCAACCATGATTTCCCCCAAACTGAAACAATACTTGCAGGCAAACACCTTTTTTGCAAAGAAGATATTCTCTTAAAATTCATACCTGTTCTTGCTTTCACTCCATTGTTTAAAGTGGCATTAAGTATGTAAAATGTATTATTCTCTGCAGCTAGACAACTAGGGAGACAAAGTTAATGGGAGATTAAGAACTCAGGGTTTGGTTTGAAAAGGATAATATGTTCTAATTCTGGTGAAAGAGGGAATAAATTTAAGTAATATAAAAATCAACATCAGAAGAGTTATGCTTTTTCCTACGTAAAGTTAAGTAAATTTACAAATGACGTAGTTAAAAGCAGAAATGAGAGTAAATACCGCGGTCATTTCAAGATGGCATTTTTCAATTAATAGATCATTATTACTCTTCTGCTGCTTCCAGAAAACCTTCACATACACTTTGCATAATGGGATCTTAGTGTATTAAAATCAGATTTCTAACCTTGATCATTTACATATTTTAATGTTTTGGTGACGACAAAAAAAAAGAAAAATGTTTAGCCTGAAAGCAGTCCTTCTATATCTGGGCATAATTGAGAAAGATTAGACATTTCTGCTGAAATAGGATTCACATTAGAACAATTTATGAACTTTCTGTTTCTGAATATTTGACTCAGGCCTAGTTAAGGACAAAATCTTTCAGGACATGAGTAAATAAGTACTGTCTGACTAACTCCATACGTTTATTTTTCAGTTTCCCAGATCTAACTTGTGAAATGAATATAACATTTCCAAGGTACTAGGAGGAAAAAATAAAAGTAAGTGATAAAATTATGATGATGGTGATGATGATGATGATGAAATGCTATACAGCGGGATTTTTCTTCTCCCCCCCAAAGAACCTTTTGCTATTTCATTCTGTTCTTGCCCTGGTAATTATCTAAGCTAATCCAAAGCATGCTCCATATGTAGACTGAAACATCTCTAATGAGCCTTCTAGTTGTGACATGTAAAACCCCACTTATTTAAAATTACTTAGTGCAGTAGATGAATTGTTGTCATGCAGAAAGTGGTGCTCCTGGGTACACAATTGGGTGCACACAACAAAATGTGTCTTTAAGTTTCTGTTGTTCAATAGTCTGGACTTCTACAAAGAAAATTAAAATAAGGTGAAAATAAAAATTAATGTTCCCCAGCTGAATCTAATCTGTCTTTATTCATACCACTTAAATTCGAAGCAACTTCACAAAAGAATAAAATTGCAGCAGTATGAAACTCATGTCAGTAAGCTCAGGTTTAGCAGCTAAATATGTACATGTGAGTGAAAAGCTCTGTGTGCTTACAAATGCAGAGCAGGATCATTTGTCAAAGGAAAGGAAGTGTAGGAGACAATGTCCTTAGAAATTGCTTCTTTCTCCCTGCTAATTACAATCATTAGTTGATTAAAGACGGTGAAAATGACCAAATTTTAAAAAGACGAGGTTACTTGAAGGGTGTTTTAGTTTTGAGGGAATCTGGAGCTGTCTTTTTTGTGGCTTGGTGGGTTTTATTGTGGGTCTTTTTGTTTGGTATGGTTTGGGGGTTTTTTGATAGCTATGATTTTTCACACACTGAAGATTGCTTTGTAGCTTTCCTGTCACAACAAGGAGACTGTTCTCTGAGGTGACCTTCTCCTGAGTAGACTGAGGGTAGAATATAAATTGCATATAAATATGACGGGACTCTTCAAGTGACACATTATGATACATCTGGTATATTAACGTACTTAAATTGAACCGTGTCACTTAAAATTCAGTCCTAATTGTCACCTATTTATCCGGATCAATCTGATTTGGGGGATTTAGAGTTCTATCTTTCAAAGATGTTGAGTGACAAGTAATCAAGAATATAGAAAGGAAGCACATGATATCTAGGACTAAACATATTTACATGTAATTATTAATATTTAACAATTATTACTGGATTTTCATGATACTGGTTACAGAATATTTAAAATTAGACTACTGATTACTGTTTGTTATGGTAATAATCCTCATTATGTCACGTAATATTTGACAAGCAGTGAGACATTCCACAAGAAGGAAACTGGGTTTTTTAAGTAAAAGATTTAACTTGTAGAATAAGTTAGAAGTTTTATTCAACTTTATTAGTTGAACTAATAAGAAGCAAAAATGGCCTCAAGATTCACAAAAGATGGCTAATTAGGTGCACTGTTTAAAAAGAGTGAACAAGGGAATAATGCATGACCTAAACAACAATTTCCTGTAAAATTCTTGAGGATAAGATATAATTAAAACAAGGCTTGATTTACTGCCTTTAAAGATTTAAGATAATGAGAATGAGCACTTTCAATAAATAATGAGAATCAACAGCATGGTATTCAATTGCTTAAAACATTACAAACATGTCACAGAAATGGGATTTTTTTGTTAGTTGCTAGTCGAGCTGTTTCAACATGGTGTTGTAACAATAGCAAAATAATTAAATACTCTGAATGTGACTAATGCAATATTTAAATTCAATTTCATGATAGGTCTCTCCAGTAAGAAAAGGATTTTTTTTCAGCTAATACCTTTAAGTTTTACTTTTACAATTAAAAAAAAAAATAGTGTCTGAGAATTTGTCATGCACAATTACAGTTGATTGTGCAATTCCACAATGCTCAGAATTTTAAACAAAATATCCAGGACTTTCTTCTAAACATAAAAATGATACAACATATCAGTCAATGAAAGGCAAGAAAATAGTTTTGTTGTGTGTGAAGCTGAATTGTGTGTTTTGAAATGGACTAGCAACTGATCTTATGAAATGTATATTAATTTGTCAAAGAACATCTCAGAGATGACTTCCAGTGACAGAACATTGAAAAATATCTAAACTACAAAAGAAACAATAAATCAAAAGCACATGAAGAAACATTTAGTCTATAAGACAGACACTAAATAATGACACTAAACTTTAATGAAAGTCAAGTTAAAGGTAATGAGTCAGAATTATTTTTTTGGTTAATATTCCCATTGAGTAGAAAAATGATACTTCAAAGTATCTATTTTTTATCAAGCATATGCAAAATGAATTAAATTATCAGGAACAATATAATGTTTATAGCTCACAGATAATTTACCACAGGTTTCATAAAAAAAAAATCTTTAAAGGTAATGGTTCACATTTATGTGAAGATCTCTATCTGATAAGTCCTAAATAAGATAAATTTGAATATTACAAACTTATTTTTTTTATCTGAAGGTCACAGGGTGTCATTCACCTTATGTAGATAGATATAGATATAGATATAGATATAGATATAGAGATATAGATATAAATTAGAGATAGAGATAGAGATAGAGATAGAGATAGAGATAGAGATAGAGATAGAGATAGAGATAGATAGAGATAGATAGAGATAGATAGAGATAGATAGAGATATAGGTATAGATATAGATATAGATGATATCGATGATATAGATATAGATAGATATAGATATATATAGTATCTTGATGCAGTAACTTGATAATTTCTAAGAAATCTAAATTACATATTTGGTGATCAAATTGTCCCATGGATTTTATAGTACAAAAGGTCTGAATTATTCACAGAAGGAATCAAGTTTTATGATCCAAATTGCAAATTTGTTTAACTCAAGCTTTTGTGAATAAATTTGGTATGCACTTGACAAGCATAAGAAACGCACTGCACTAGTCTGGAGACTTGGTCAGAGGGAACGTGTTTGTCTCTCCAAGTTTTGCCTGGGTTTTGTATCTCATTTATAATGCTCTGTCACAGAATGCAAACTCCTTTGGGATTTGCTGTAAATTATGAGTACCTGTACACAGATTGATAGTGAGCTCTTGCAGAGCAGAATAAAAGTGACTGTGACAAAACTACTTTTTTTTTTTTTCCATTTTTGAACAAAATCACAGAATGCTCTTTCATTTTTGGCATATGTTTTTATTTTTTCACTGCTATAGTAACAGAAAGTCAAGCACTTTCCTTCACATATTGCTTTCTAAGAAGCTTCAGTGTATGTTAATGAAGGAACCTAAGGTAATGAAATGACTTATGTAGCCTCCACAATTTCGTTATTTGGAGGCTGTGGCCAAACAGGAAGACTCATGATTAATGTGATGCTGGAAAATAATAGTTTCCATGTGAATTGTAACATGACAGCATTACACCGTGTGAGTGCTATGGAAACTTCTTGCTGAAAACTTAATTGCCCATGAAACCAAATGTCAATAGCAACCTTATCTGGAATTCTTGAAGGACCCTCCTATAACAATATGATTACCACAGATAGTTATATCACTAGGGGTAGAAAAAGAAAACAGATTATTGCAGCACAGAATAAAAATACTGTTACTCAGAGTAAATTACCAGAATGTGGTACATGTATTTTTTAATGATGTTATTTTTTTTAATAATTTCCAGTATGATCAGCTAAGGAAGGATATTTTTATTTGTAGCCTGGGGAGTGTTAACCTCAGATAGAAAATAAACACACACACACACACACCTGTACACTCAGGCCCTCAAACATTGGGATGCAGGGGGGAAGAACAAAACCAAGATATTTTTTGTATCAGGGTAAGGACAGTTGAATTCAATAAGGAAAGAAAAAGAATTGATACAAAGGCAATCCCTCACCATCTCTGGCAAGTAAACCAATGCCCAGTCAGTCTCTTGAGTAGTAGCCACTTCAGAAGACAATCCCTGCTCTGTTTTTTTTCCTATTAATTCCTGAGCGTAATGTGTGGAATATCCCTTTGTCCAGTTCAGGTCAGATGTCTTGTTTGTGCTCCCTCCCAGTCTCTTGCCCACCAACGGCCTGCTTGCTGGGCAGCAGGGAAGAGTGAGAAAAGTAAAGGTTGAAGGGGGGTACTTCTGGTTAGAGAAATTGCAGTTAATGGCATCAAGATCTTAATAAAAGCACTTTTTTTCCTGAACACAGGCTTAAGCTTGCAGGAAAATGGTCTCCAGGTATGTTACACCCTTTTTCGAAGGAAAGTGCAGATTCATTTTTGTGAAAATGAGAACTTGGATATTGGATTCTAATGAAAATAGGAAACTCTCCCAGGAGCTGGGAAGCCAGGTTGCTTCTGAATTTAGGAAATAACTATGTCAAGTCCTGCAATGCGGATTGATAACAACATGAGTGCTGTTTTAGGAATATTTTCCCTAAATATACCTTTTGTGCATTAGTTATACTTTACTTTCAGGAAGCTGACCCTGGTAACATATCCTTTCCCAAGGAGGAGGGTTGCCTTTTCAGCACCTCCTGAGGTAGTGGTGGCTCTCACATAGAAACTGAAGAAGGGCTTAATTGAGGGAGTGAAAACCTTGAAGATATGAGTAGAAACTCCATGACAATACTTCAAAACAGAAGAGACTGTCTGAAAGGACTTAGAGTACTAATTTATGATATCTTCCACTAGATAATTATTAAATTATCCTGTCCTGAATCTAACATATCTTTATTTCTGAAAATGGTATATTTGCCTCCTAGTATTTTCTATATTTGCCTCCTAGTATATTCTGACTTGAGGTCAGAAGATATACTTAAATAGTTTTCAGTAGTGGTTGAATCTCAGTTTGCCTTAAACTAACTCCTACAAAACTGTGCCCATGTTGGTTTCTAAGGGATTTACCATATGAACAACAAGTCAGTAGCCTTTCTCCTGTCTTGATTACCTAGATTAGGAAAGAAGGATACTATTTCTGTCGTACCAGTTGGGAATGGTGACTTTTTACCGGTGATTGTTCTGGAAAGCAATTGAGCTTGCAGACAATTTACTGAGCTGCCCTCTCTTTTTCTATCTTTGCTTTATTTTTTATAAAGATATGTGGTCAGAATGAGTAACTTATTTTAGACCAATTAAGAATGTCTTATTTCTCCAATATACATTTTCACATATTGATGTAGCTTTTTATTTTTCCTATCCTTGTATTTTCATTTAGCCTTTTTATTTTTTTTAATTCTCAGAAATGTCATTTGTCTTTGTTTTTGCTGATCTAGTTTGATTATTTAAAAACTAAATTTTAATCCGAGTGTTAGAAGCCTCTAGAGGTTGGATTTTCAGCTAATAGCATGTTTTGCGTTAATGGGGTAGTGGTGGAGAATCACTTTTCAGTTTCATTTAAATTTTCTATTCTTGTTTGCACCCTGTTGCTCCTTTTGAGATAGCCATAATTTAAATAATTGAATCGATGAAAAAAATCCAGCAGTGTAAAACTTAACAGTCTATTCGAAAAAGGTCAGATACCAATTACTGTAATTTTGCATAAAATGAAATAAGAAAGCCTGTCCCTTTCACTTCCAGAGAAAATGTTAGGATAATCAGAATTCTCATGGGGCTTTTTCAATCAATAAATGTTTCAGTGAATGATTGCAGCAGCAAAATTGAAAAGCATTGTTCTTGCTCCTGCAATTATAATAAAACCCCTTCCCTTGATCTGACTGGGAGGGGTGAAAGAAGAGATGGGCAGCACAAGGGAGGAAGGAAGAGCAGACAATGGCTTATCTAGCTTACTCCTATGAAAACCATTTTTTTGTTGCCAACAATGCTAGTAATTTTGCTTTTTTTATATTGTATTATAGTTGCTTTTAACCTTCAGTTTGTTTATCTTTGCATTTGTGGTTTCATTTTTTCAAAATATTTTTAAATGGTTTGACAGGCAATCTTTACCTAGTTCTGTTACCTGAAACATAAACAGGAGACAATGTGTTTTGTAAATTTTATTTTAATCCTTCATGCCATTCAAGTCCAACTGCACATCACAAGACAGTGCCATCTGGAGACAGCATAGCAAACTCAGAGCCAGCTCATTTTAGTATCAGAAGCAGTCTAGTCACGCTAGTGTGGCATTCTGCCTGCTTCATTAACCTGCTGAGTCGTTCAGTGTGTTGTTCAGGTAGAGCACTGTGCTAATAGAATTACATAGCTTTCAGCATGCAAAACACTGTCAGCATCTCAGAGAAGTGTGGGATTATGACATTAACATGCTCTGTGCTGATCCCTTGGGTGGGGATGGACTCCATCAGTTCACATCACATAGCTCCATCTCTGGCAATGTTTTCACCTGGTTCAGAAATCCTACCAGGTAGGAAGTTAAATTTGATCATCTTTTGGTTTGGTTCATCAAGAGCATCTGGAATTTATCTGCATCCCACAGACCCCCACCAAGAGAAGCTTACTTGTAGCCTTCCTAGTGCTCCTTTTTCCTGATTGCATTCTCCTCTGTCTCCACCCTCTTTCTAGAAACCTGAACAGAAGATGGGTAATTAATGCACAGGT
Organism: Acanthornis magna; assembly: GCA_036785705.1. Lineage (NCBI taxonomy): Eukaryota > Metazoa > Chordata > Aves > Passeriformes > Acanthizidae > Acanthornis > Acanthornis magna. The sequence goes on from JAWUZG010000017.1 coordinate 4,416,123, forward strand.
CTATTTGCTTTGCAAATAAGATGTATTGGTGGAAATATTTAGCAGACAGCTGCATAAAACATAGCTAAAGAGGATGCCATATGTAGTTTTAGGCTAACCAAGGGTAATTTAAATATCTAAATAAAGAGTACTTTTCTTTGTACAACCTGTTCTGCCTACTTGCTTCTGAGTGCTGTTTTCCAAGCTGTTTTTTTCAAGTTGATTGTCCTACATGTTGCACACTATTTGTTGCAGAGAGATGCCAGGACCTTGACACTAGCATGCAAATGTGGGTGAGAACATTTTGTGGACACTTTCTTTTCAACTGTGTATTGCATAGAAAATGCATGTACTTTTTAAAAAAAGGCCAAGGAATTCCTATCAATAACTGGTATGTTGCAAAACATTTTGATCAAATGCACTACAGAATGGCAATTTATACATGGACTTATGAAAATGGTAAAAGAAAACTTATTTTGTCTTTCAGAACATTCTTCTCTTCATACCTTTCTCTCTCTGGAGCCTTTTTTACAAGGCCACTGTTGCAAAGTCATAAAATTTCTCTAGTTGGAAGGGACCCATAAGGATCACTAAGCCCAACTGTCTGTTGGACTCCCAGTCAAGTCCTCACAGGACTGGCTAAAATGAAACCATAAGGCTAAGAACATAATTTGGATACTCCTTGAACTCTGACAGATTTGATGCTGTGACCACATTCCTAGGGAGCCTATTCCAGTGACTGAACACCTTCTCAGTGAAGAACCTTCTCCTAATGTCCGTTCTGAAATTTCTCTGATACAGCTTCATTCCATTTCCTCATGAATATCCTGCTGCAATGGAATTTGATCCTAAAAAAAGTGGTGAGTTTTAAAAAATTATTAGTAGCATTATTTTTTCTTGCCTAGTGGCTATGCTGCTTGGTTTTATGAATTACCTTCAATACAGCATATCATGTTTTGAAAATCATGTGTTCATTGAAATCCTTTTGATCTCAAATAAACTTCTGAAAGTTATCTAGAACCATCTGATCAATTGTGTGTGTTCTAATTATTTTATAAGCTCTTTTTTTCTGATCTGATTTTTGTTTTCCTTAGGTGATTACTTGTCTTCATCTCAATTTTGCTTTTTTACTTTTTCTCCTCACGTTATGGGGATTCAGGTCTCAAAAAGAAATAAAGAGAAAGTTACTGATTAAACAGCTATTGTGTAGCTCATTGAATGTACAGATTCTTATAGGTCTGTCAGTGAAACTTCTAATTTACATATGATTTCTATTTTACATGAAAAGTTTTCTGTATTCTATTCAGCCAACAATTTCTGGTCATTTTTAATAATATAATTTTTTCATTCTTTTCATTATTCCTGTTCTAATGTACTGACATATTTCTTCTGCACTGATTAGATAACATTTTTCTTTCCCTTTTCATTATTTCTGGATAGCTAACATCTCTGTTTAAAAACCCCCACCAAAGTCAGATTGTCTGACAATGTCTATTATTAGTGATCCACTGATGTCAGGAAATATTGTGGAAACTAGTGAGGCAATACCCATTTACACTAGATGTGCCTCATTAAACTTGTTTAACATGGATTTTCCATTCATTTCTTTATTTGTGAAATCACATCAGTGTCAATGATAGCAGAATGTGAAAAAATGGTTTTGATTAATAACTTTCAAACTGGGAAAAGAAATTATAATTCTTAAAGTAAGACAGAATTGCAATAAATATAATGTCAAAAGTACTTTCCTCTTTCAGCTGTGCATTTTTTGGACGAATTTAAATCTTGAACCAGAGCCACTGGGTGAAGACTTGAAATTGGTAATGTGGTATCTATGCCTCATTTAATTAAACAAATATCCTCATTGAGGGCCTGCAAGTGCATCTTTATATTTACAAGTAGTTTTGCCTGAAGAGGTTTTTGTGTGTGTGTGCCTTTTCCTTAACTTGCAGTGTCAGCGTTCAGAGTTTCATTCAACTGCCTTTTTTTTTCTTTCTCCTCTGTTTCTACCTAAATCTTTGTAATTTGTATGGTATTTTTAGCTTTAGTGTAGATGCCCACTTCATTTCTTGTTGTAGAAAAAAAAACATTTTTACAGTTTGTGAGTGGAAAAACGTCCCCCAAATGGGTAGTGATAAGAAAAAAAAATTGGAATTAAAATGTCACTTAAAGTTAAAACATGAACACATGGGTGTTGTCCTCTTAGTAGAATGATTCCACAGGTGTTGTATTTAAAGGAAGCCAGATGGAGAAAAAAACTAAACCAAGAACAAAGAAAACCATCTGACCAAAAAACCACCAGTCAAGGGAAAAAAAAATCTCTGAACTTATTCCAGAAATTTTAAGATGTAGATTTTTCATTCTTGTTTTCAAATATTTTGTCTTCTTTCTAATTCTACAAAGGAAAAAAATCTTAAGTCAATCGAAAACAAACAACTTAGACTGTAAAAATTTTCATTAATTTTTTTTTCCTGGTCATTTATTAGTATCAGAATTCATAAATTTTGCTTAGAAGGGTGGTGTGTGCTTCTCACCTTCGAATATCTGCTTAGTGTCAGCTTTACAAATTGCTAATTTTCCTATGAGCAATACAATTCAAATGCTGCTATTTTATACAGCAATGCATTTGATATAAGTTTTGTACAAATATTAATTATTAATGACTTTGGAAATCTGTTTTAAGGAAGTGGATCCATAAGAATCTTTGCAGTTGAATGTACAAGTTGATATGTGTTTTTTTCCAAAGTGGTGTGGCTGTAATGATTGAGATTGCCTACGTGTAAAGAAACAATAATATATTCCTACCACAGATATTATTTAATCATTTATTAAACTTGAAGAAACTATTTGTTGCTGTGTGTAAAAGAAGGCAAGATCCTTTGTCTTTTCCAGTCATCCCACATGGAAGCACTTGTTAGAAAATGACCTATACATGCTAGGGAGAGAATTGCAAGAGTGAAAATGAGAAAGCTTGTGAGTTGAGATCAAGACAGTTTAACAGGCAAAGCAAAGACCACACACAAGCAAATGCATGATGGTGCTACGAAAAATACATCAATTTTGTCAGGAAACAAATTGTGCTAGTGAGCCTTTTGTCTGAAAATTAAAATGATGAACAAATATTTATATATGCAAAAAGCCAGATGAAGCATGTTCTTTCACAATCAAGAAAATACTTTAAAACCATTTGAAGAGAAATTATTTGCCAGAGAACACAAGCAAACTCTTCCTATTCATTAATGTTTCTAGTCAGTAGCCCTTCAAGCTCTTAAAGGGACACATAGCCATGTGCAGTTCCTTCTTTTCTAGACATCATCATGAATTCAAAGTACTAGTTCAACTCCTGTTTTTTACTTTTACTTATTTGACTTACTGGAGAATTCTTTGGGAAGCACAGGATTAGAGAAAGAAAAGTGTGGAAACCACTTTTTTCTCAGGAAAACATTTCTTGGTGTCAATACTTAATACCAGTAAGACTTGTCTATATTATCATAGTTGGTGACTTTTCTGAATACTTTGTACACTCAATAACCTACTTCTTGTGATCATTTTCCAGTCTGCATTTGTGAGGAAAAGGATTTGGAACTGCTGGATCTATAAAAAAAAAAAGAAATTCCCTGGTGGAATCAAGTTTTCTCTTTTCCTTAGATGAGAGAAGGACGTGTCATCTCTGTGCTCATGTGTTCTGTGTGAGTCACAGAAATGCTTAATTATGTTAAGCTATTAATTCCTTGGGCTCTGGTGCAGTCTCATCAACATGTTGAAATTATTATGAGGCCCTAAATAATAAATTTTTATTTTTGGTGATTTAGAGGGTTATGAATCTCTCTACAGCTGCCTTGGGGATTCTTGCTTCATGTTTCAGTGATGGGGAGGCATATCTCAGGATAGCAAGTTCTGAAGACCAATCACATTACAGCTGCCAGTGAGTATTAGATGCTAAGCATATTAGCAATTTTTTAGGATATTGTTGCTGTCCTTTGATTTCCTAACGTTGCTTCATTTAAAAGGTTATCACTTATCCTGAGGCTGTATATACCAATCCAAGCTGCCCTGCCAAGATAAAATACTGCTCTGGCCTATGCAGGTGTACAGAGACAAAAGACATTCTGTGTAATCTGCAGAGCTGGCTATATTTAGAATCTCTTTCTTTTTGGCATTCAGAAAGTTTCTAATTAACATCACAGTATGTGCTGCACTGCAGCTGTATGTGTTGTTGGGGTTATGATTTTCCCCAAAACAATGAGGTATGCTGCATCTCCAAGAAAGATCTATAAAAGCAGTGCAATTGCAGATGAGGCAACGGGTGGAATTCTACCTGCTACAAAAATAAAAGCTTTTTGTTTCGTTGTTTGTTTTTTCGGTCCTAGACACGCCTCTTAGGGTGTTGTGCGTCTTGTACAGGTTTACACACTGTAAGTGTTGCCATTGTCTGGGAAACAAAATTGTAGGATGGGTATTTCTTAATTTGTAACAAATAACACCCCTTAAAAAAAATTATTCATGATAAGGAGTTTCTGCATTTGGTTATTTACACCCCTAATTCTGGTTATTTGCATCCATAATTATTTTATATTTGACGATTCCGCTTTTACGTAAGTGAGGGACAGCTATACTATGCAGCATCCTGTTCATAGCTGACTGTAAAAATATATTTTTGCTTCTCCTGACCATTTGAAATATGACAGGAAAGGTATCAAACTATTCCAGAATCTTCTGCTTCTGTAGTTTGAAAGCAACATGGAAGCCTGTGGACTCATTTCTATTTCTAAATAGAAAACAGCACTTTCAGTGAAAGCACTTTTGTCTTCCAACAACAGTGGGTGCTCAAGATTCTGAGCTCTTTGCTTTTTGTGATTCAGCAGGACCTGCAGAATCATGATGGATGGCTGAAGCACTGTTCAGTCTTTCCTCCATATGTCTTGTTGATTGCATTGAGGTTCAGTTAGCACAGTCAGGAACTAGATATATAATACACTCCGATACAGCTGAACATACAGCTATGATGATGAATAGTTATTTTTTGGCTTCCCTTAATAAGACAAATGAGTGAAATCTTCCTGGTTTGTATCTATTAGTTGACACTTTTTGATCCAGTACAAAAGACTGCATTGCATGTGGTCTTTTCAAAAACAGTCTGATTTATCTTATTTTTCAGAAAAATGATACAATGAACTCCTTCAATGTAGAAGAATGACTGGCCAGGAATGAACTGTAAGTGCTCTGCACAGACAATGTAAATATTGATATATCTATGAAATTGTATCCCGATAATATGGAAACTGTACCCTTCTGTTTAATAGAAAAAATGACACTAGTAACAATGCTGTTCTGCTTGTTTTTTTGTTAATCAGAATAGTCCGAGCTAATGAAAGCTTTGTTGATGGTGATAATATGAAACAGTGACTCAACACTATATTTTTTTAAACCCCTTAGTTTTTCATGAAATATTAAATTTATATTGTGCTTTTTTTCTTGTTTGCTTGCATTTTATTTGTTCTCAATTCTACTCACATAAAACTCAGGAGCTTCAATCATTACCAAGACTAAACACCTGCAATTCACAGAATCACAGAATATTCTGAGATTAAAGTGATTCACAAGAATCAAGTCCAACTCCTGGGCCTGCAGGGGGACACCCCAAGAATCACACCATGTTCTTGAGAGTGTTGTCCAAATGCTTACTGAACTCTTGTCAGGCTGGTGCTGTGACCACTTCCCTGGGGAGCTGCTCCAGAGCCCAAACAGCCTCTGCGGAAAGAACTTTTTATCTAATATCCAACCTAAATCTCCTCTGATAAAACTTCAGGGCATTCCCTTGGGTCCTATCACTGGTTTTCAGAGCTCAGTTCTCCCCCTCCTCTTCCCCTCAGGAGGAAATCGTAGAATGCAATAAAATCTGCCCTCAGTCTCCTCCAGGCTCAACATACAGAGTGACCTCAGCTGCTCCTTGTATGGCTTCCCCTCAGAGTCCTTCACCATCTCCATTGTTGTCCTTTGGACACTCTCCAATGACTTCATATCCTTCTTATATTGTGTAACCCAAAACTGCCCCCAGGACTGGAGGTGAGGCTGCCCCAGTGCAGAGCAGAGTGGGACAATCCCCTCCCTTGCCCAGCTGGTGACGCTGTGCCTTATGCCTCCCAGGACAGGGTTGGCCCTCCTTGCTGCCTCATGTTGAACTTGCCATTTACCAGGACCCCCAGATCCCTTTCCATGGCACTGCTTTCCAGCATCTGATTCCCCGGTCTGTCCATACATCCAGTGCTGCCCCATCACAGGTGCAGACGGAGCACTTGCCCTTGTTAAACTTCATACAGTTGGTGATTGCCCAGCCCTCTGATTTGTTGAGGTTTTTCTGGAGAACCTCTCTGCCTTCAAGCGAGTCAACAGCCCCCCATTTTGTATCATCTCTAAACTTGCTAAGTATTCCTTGGAGTCCTGCATCCAAGTTGTTAATGAAGATGTTGAAGAGCATGGGGATGAGGATGGAGCCCTGTGGAGCCCCACAACTGACAGGTCACCAGTGTGATGTCACACTATTCACTGTAAACCTTTGTGTCCAGCCCGTGAGCCAGTTGTTCAGACATCACATGCTTTGCTTATCCAACTGTGTGCTGGACATTTTGTTCAGAAAGGTACAATGAGAGATGGTATCAAAAGCTTTCCTGAAATCCAAACAGATTGCATCAACTGACTTCCCTTGGTCAACTAGATGGGTTACCTAGTCAGAAAAGGAAATCAATTTTGACAAGCAGGACATTCTCCTTATGAAGCTGTACTGGCTGCGTTTTCCTTCAGGTGTTTTCCAATATCTCCCAGAATAATCTTCTCCATAACTTTACCAGCCACTGAAGTCAGACTGACAGGCCTGTAGTTTCCAGGGTCATCCTTCTTGCCCTTTTGAAAACTGGCATGTTATCCAGCTCGCAGTCAACTGGGACCTCTCCAGATTCCCAAAAAATCCCTTTGAATGAAAGCAGAAACAACAAAAACATTCCTTTCCCCCCTCCACAAGTCCCATAAGCTAAAAACCTGGTTTTGGTGTTTTAAGAGCTTTTACATTTTGAAAGCAGCAGCTGCTTGTGTCTTAGCCTGCTGGTAGATCAGGTAAATGGTTGAGAATAAGTGAAAGTTCTTGAGTCAACAACTTTCCTCCTGGGTGAATGGGGTATCACCATTAACTACTCAGCTCCTGAGTCTTCACAGCCATCTTCCTTTTACCATGATGCACTGAAGTTTGTGTTTTTTTCTGCACAGTTGCTTCATTTCCCCAAGGGCAATGGAGCATGCCTCTTGCTCAAATTAGACTTGATGTTTAGGGAACTGTTGTCAAAGGCATGAAGCATCTCAGGTGGAAGCAGATATGAAACAGAGCTGCTCACCTTTAGGATAAATGTTCCGGCAAATAGATCCATCCTCCGTGCTTTCAAGAGTTACATTTAAAAGATGAAAAAATTCAGATGTTTGCTGAGAAAAATATAAAGCTCAAAAAATCTTACAAAGAAAGCAAGTCATCCTTCCTCTGTGCAGATAATAGATAATGAAGTGATTTAAAAACAAACAAAACCAACAAAAATATTTTTCCTACACCTATTTTACTGTATAACTCTTTAAACAATGTGGAAAAATGTTTCTTTTTTTACTGATTTTAAAAGTTATTATCCCTGTATTGTCTGAAATGTCTCATCTTTATTTCATAACATTTACATCAGTGGTTAAAATATCAGACTAAAAAAGGAAATGCATACCACAAATTCTTTGATAGGAGAATTGAAAAGAAAAACACCTTTTTTTTTTTATACTGATCTTTGTTCCTTATACTAAATAAATTTACACTTTTTCAGTGGGTATAATACTTTCATTAGTGTACTAAGCCTTGAAATATAACACCTGCTAGGAGGTTTTCAAAACCAAAATAAGGACTACCAGTTGTTGATTTGGAATTGTTTTATATCACTGCTGAGTCTGGAAGACCATTTTTTTCTTATTTTTATTTTTTCCTGTGTGTTAGGGACATATCACTAGTTCCACTGGAGTGTGAAATACTCTCCACTTAGAAAAGTGTTACAGTTCTGCTGTTTGGGTTTGTACTCTCCTGAAACACCTTGGAAGATTGAGACTTATAGCAAAGATTGGATCAATCCTAGATGTATCTCTTTATATAAATCTAATGACATGTGCTGGTTTCAGCTGGGGCAGAATTAATTTTCTTCACAGTGGCTGATACGGGGCTGTGTTTTGGATTTGTGCTGAACATGGTGTTGATAATACAGAGATGTTTTTGTTATTGCTGAGCAGGCCTTGCACAGAGCCAAGACCTTTTTTTTTGCTTTTTGTACAGCCATGCTGCTGAGGAAGTTGGGGGTGTGTGGGAGACTGGGAGGAGACACAACTGAGACAGATGATCCCAAGTGGCCAAAGGGACATTCCAGACCATGTGACATCATGATCAGTATACAAAGTGGGGGAAGAAGGAGGAAGGGGGGGACATTTGGAGTGATGGCGTTTGTTTTCCCAAATCACCGTCATGTGTGATGGGGCCCTGCTTTGCAGGAGATGGCTGAACACCTGCCCGTGGGAAGTGGTGACTTAATTCCTCACTTTGCTTTGCTTGTGTGTGAAGCTTGCCCTATTAAACTATCATAATCTCAGCCTATGAATTTTCCACCTTTTACCCTTCCAATTCTTTCCCTGGTCCTGCTGGTGAGGGAGTTAGTGAGCAGCTGTATGGGGCTTGACTGATGGCTGGGGTTAAACCACAACACCACATGATATAATAATGCATAAATTATTATCAAGTCTGTTTCTAAGGGGGACTATGTAGAAAGACTAAAATCTGTGCAACTTCTGGAACTTGTACTTTGAACAGTAAGTTTGTGTTAAGCAAGAAATATTAATTCAGTCAGATACATATATTAATACTTACAATACTGTAAATCTGAATTCATAATTATAAACATCTTGAAATAAATTAGACTTAATTAGAATTTCAACTCAAAATTGCTGCAACGATATTGCGTGTCTAAAGGGTTGTTTACTAAAACGTGTCTAATTTTGTAAATTGAATTGTAGATGACATAGGTTCCATTAAAATCCCTTTAATAGTTGCTTTCAGACTACTTTTTAGTATGAAGAATTTTGACACTGGTTTTACAGTGAAAATAGAGATTTGCTCTAAAATGATGCTCAATTCATTTGAAGATTTTTTAAAAAATATTTTTAATTACACTGTAATTGAAAGATGCAGTAATTTTCTAATACTTTAGTCAAGGTTAATATTAATTCTGTGTGAAAAGTCATAATTCAATTGAAGCTTGAGGAGTTTAAAATTTTAGATACTGATTTTTAAGGACTAAAACCCAAACAATTTGACAGCCAAATTGCAGCAACAAAAATGAATCATGCTATTTACACTCTTTGAAGAGTCTGACAAATTTTATATTGGATTTTCTGTGACGGTGAGAAATCTAAAGACACAATGAATAGCTAAATGCTTGTGAAATTTAGTGTTAAATATTAATATTAGATTCTGCCATGCTCAAACAAAATCTTATCCAAACAATATTTAAATAACTAGAAAAGACAGAATTCTGTGTTTTCAGTAGTTGTGGGTTTCTTTATTTGTTTGGACTGCAACTGGCTTGTTTTGGATCTATTGCTTTTAAGTGCATGGTTTATTTCCCCCCAAATAAAGTTTGAATATCAAACTACTTAAATGGTATCCAGTTTCAGCTGGATGTGTTATGGTTTGGAGGGGGTGTAGAAATTAGATGTGTAGAATCAGCTTAGGAGTTGTTCAGGAGTTTTTCAAAAGCCATTTTTAATTTTTATGTTAGGCTCTGTTTACAAAATGGAGAATGTAATCCTGATATTCTCCCTTCTGATCTTCAGTACAATAGTTAACACATGAGACGATGGCATGGGATGGGACAGGACAGGACGGGACGGGACGGGATGGGATGGGATGGAAGTGCAGGTCCATGGCATGTGTGGGAGCTTTTAGTGTTTATTCTTTCTTTAAGATTCACAGCGAGGATTTGAATCATTATGTGAAGATCTCGTCCACCGAACTTGAGATCCATGGAGTTTCTAAGCTTTTCCCAATTGTATATATGTGATTTTCTTTTTATAAGATTGCCTTGAAACCCATATACAAATGTGTACTGTATGGTCTCAGAGAATGTAACGCATGCTGACAAGCTAAGTAAGTACATTTTTGTGCTGAAAAATAGGTTGTGAATTCATTTAAATCATTACAAAAGTGGATATCAGTAGAGCTGCCTTAAGATAAACCATGCTGAATGTTTAACTTATGATCTTGATACTTTTCACATGTACTGAATTCAGAGAGAGGATGTCATGAAGAGCAGAATGGAGAGCAGCACCCTTTGTCTATTGTTGTGAATGAAGTAAAATTGCATTAAATACTTGATAATGTATTGTTACAGCATGCTGAAACTAAGAAGCGTGCTTGATGACTGATTTCTCTTATGGTAAGGAGCATTTATGCTCAGGCCTACAATTGCTGCATTGCAACTCATTGATTTTCTGTATCTCCAGAAAGCTGAAGATCAAATAAAGGACACTGCATTAATTTGCTTAAATGCCCGCTAATTTCTTCCTAGGTGTGGTTAGACATAGCAAATGTGCCTACAGCATTTGCTGAAGCTGTCCCCAAAATAGTGTGAAGACCAGATCTTCCTGTATTGTGTGCTGAATGCTTTAGATGTGACCTCAGTGAATGGTGGCATTGCACCGGATTTTGTGCAGCCCTATACCTGTGTGCAGCAGCTCTGGCAGGTTCGAGATGGCTCAGAGGAACTCAGCCAGGCTGGTTGGACAGTAGGCAGATGTCAGCCTATTGCACTTGAATAGACCTGCAGTGCTTGTGTGTGGCATGGCAAGGATGTGAGGGAAGCAGAGCCCGGGGAAGCCACAGCCTCTTCCCGCCTTAAGGCAGGAGCAGCTTGATGGAGATCACTGGAGAAAAGCTCCAAAGAAATCTCTTTTAATTGTGGTGGCATTACATGCTTTGGCAAGCACTGGGGAAAGCTTGGCAAACTGGCAGCCACATCACTCATGACCCGAGGATTTATAAGGGTTTAAGCTATTGTCAAGTTTGTAACTTTTTCACTACTAAATTGACTCTCGAGATGCCTTAAAATATCTCTACCAGTGCAGGCAGAAAGAGAAATAACTTTAGGCATCTGCATCTATTTATTTTTACTTATGTTTACTATTACTTGTTGGCCTGAAGTAGAATTTTCAGTGCTTTTGAATCACTGACTGATACCATATCTATGGTCTTTAATGTTGCAAAAAAATCAATAGGACTAAATATATCTGTACAGTTTCCTTAGAGGCCTTAATAGGAAATCATGCAGTCTGATGTAGTCAAAAGAAGCTCTCCAAAGCCAAAGGAGAGGTAGAATACCTTTTAAAATACCTCTTGGAGAAAATTTGCATGGGCTGTATTTTTTCCTGTTTTCTAGAGAAGTTTCTTGCTTAGGGTTAGGAAACTAAATAGCTCTTAGAGATGAAAAGACATAAATGAACTCAGTAAGTACTTGAAAACAAGTCAGTTATTTGGTGTTTTATTTCACTATTTCTTTCATTGAGTCATCCTTAGTAAGTGGTAGTCTTACAGACAAATTGATTTTTTTATAGCATAGCATCAATAACGCAGCACTTTTTAAGAGGGGGGAAAAAGAGTCTAAGCAAATCTCACTGTACATGTCAGTCTTTCTTAGCGCCTATTTTTCTTTTTTTCCCCTGGGATTGTAGGATACAATTAATGGCTACATTGTCTCTTTGTTGCTCTTAGGCAGCAAACAGTGCATGTACTGACAAGTCCCTAGCCATCTCTGGGAGATGGTTTGAATGTCAGGGGTAGATAGAAACTATGCAACGTGGAGTCACTGCCAGCATCTTGGTCAACTGCATAAGCAGTTGAGAGAGCGGAGTTTGAAAAAGATTCTGATATCTCCAAGCATAAACATGAAAACAGATCTAGATTAGAGTCAAAAAAAGTAAAAGATCGTTTTAATCTACCCAGCCTCCCAGGTAACAGTCTGAAGCAACATCCTGCCAGGGCGCATAGCTGAGGCAGTTTGGGGGTTTAGTGATTCATGTTGCATTGTAATTTTGGATATTTGGACCAAAACTCTCAATGTTGATTCAAATTTGCATGATTTCAGTCAAGAACAAAAAGAACCATTTCATAATCTGAATATTTTTTTAATTAAGAAAGCTGTATTTAGAAAGAATGTTTTTTCCCAACAGTTTCAAGAAGCTCTTTTCACAGTCTCTTAGAAGTGTCACAATAATACTTAGTGAATGTCGATGTAGGCAGATTACTCTTTGTGGGTGTTAACCTGATGAATGCTGCCCCAAGTTAATTAATCCATAGTTACCCTAAATATCTGTGGGAGCAAATTTAATTACCCAAGTTGAATTGATGGGTTTGACACCAAAAGATTTGAATCATACTGGCAGGATCAGTGGAGTAGCTGATACACTGTAAGATAACATCATCCTACATCCCTGTAAATTGCCTGTGAACTTTTATATGAGAAAAATAAATGAGAAAATATTTCATAATTGCTTCTCCTTCTCTCAGAGACAGTTTATATTACTGTAGAATGTATATGAAACTGGTCTGAATCACTGCGCTTAAAGTAATAGAGCTAACACTTTGTATTAGAAGTGTGGCAGATACAATGGAATTTACACCAGAGATTGTGGGTATGATTGCTTCAAGAATGACATTGGTAGAGGACAATATTAATTTCTGAGAAGTTTATAATTACAAATATAACTGTTAGTGTATTTGGAACTTATATATTTTCTAATGCATTTTTGAATCCTAGGCCTTCAACATTTAACTTCTTATACTGATTCAATTTATGGTGTCCTAATTGCCCTTCATCACTTTCCCCTGTACAAATTTCTTCATTATATTTCATAACTGTAGCGTGAATTTAAAAAAAAAAAAAACACAACCCTAAAAACTCATCCAAAAAGACCCTTGAAACCAGGATCTTGAAGCATTTGGAGTGCAAATTATGAAAGACTTGTGAAAGCACATAATGTACTTATGCAGATTAAACCAGTTCTCAAAGGGATTCTTACAAGTTAAAAGAACATGTAGAGATAAAATTTAAAAGGCTCTGCAGTCCATTTCAAATTAAATTTGAATTGCTTTCAAACTTTTAAAACCCCTTCTTTGTTTCATTTTCTGAAGTCTAGTTATCTTATATACTGTTTAAATTGCATGCTTTTCCTTCAAGATATAACATATTAAGAATCTGACTTTTTTCAGGTGAAATGACCTTTGGATTTACATTGTCTGGGAAGATGAACGACCTTTGATACTTGTTCTCATTGATTCATTCTAACCACAATATGGTCAAGTATTCAACCTATTCCTGTTTCAGATCTTTCCTTACTAATCTAATAGCATGTCAGGAGGCCTCCACTACAGTAAAACATTTAAATAAAGTATTACTGTTTCTGTAGCAAAATAAAGGTGCCATATTTTGCCCTTGACTGCCCAAAGCCAATAGAAAAGCTGAACAGAAAGTGGGTTTTGAGCCTTGATTTTGTGCAAACATTTATTGGATATTTAGGAAAAAAGAAAAAACGAAGTCTTGTACATGATTGGTTTATTTTGAGGTGTTGAGGTCTGTTTTTTGGGATTTATTATAAGTAGGTAGTAGTAGTAGTAGAGGGTCATTAACAATTGTTCAAACGAAATAATTGAGTGACTTAGAGGATGTCCAAAACAAAGCTCCCCCATAAAAGAGTGAGTTTTTTTATTATTTGCATACATGAAGGTTGAAATCTAAAAATATTTTATCCCTATTTGGATATTGACAATGAATTTACTTCATATTTCATCTTCTACAAGGTCCTTTTCCCATTATGTTTTTCCCGGCACAATAGCAAGAATCTCTCTTGAGACATTTAAGAAAAAACTTTCTACTTAGTCTTTGAAAGAAAATAAGGACACACCACGATATTTCCCTATAAGTAGCCAGATATTTTGGAAGTAGAACAATTGCCAGTCTAACAGCCAAAAAATTCAAGAAATTGTTGAATAATTATAAAAGTTATTTGGGGCTTTTTTTTTGCAGCTGGGGATGTAATAGCAAGATTGGAACTTGTAATGATGACAGACAGGATATTTTCCACTGTAATTTAACAAAGTCTTCATATATGAATATCTCAGGAGGTTTACTCACTTATCCATGTGTTACATTCTCTGGGAGTTGGTAGCTTGGATGTCTGACAGATATTTTGTTTTATTCTCCCAGTGGTAAACTTTATGCAGCTGACAAGCTTTCTTTAAGTCTCTTAAGAAAAAAAAAATTGTGATGAAGAATGTCTGCACAAAAGTACTATCTGCAGGTGAAGAGTTGCCTAAAACTAAAAACTTAGAAACACAATCTGGGTGATGTGGCATTTTAAGCTTTCCAAAGATTAATTTTTGAATATGGATGAGGATTTTTTAGAAATTGATTCATGTTGTCAGAAGAAGACAAAGCAAGGTCTTTATTTTGAAAGATAAAGAAAAGTATATTTATATCTGTAAATATATTTACAGATATAAATGTCTATTTGTAGCATCAAATAGAAGATGATTTTACTTTAAATTATTTCCATTCTTATCTAGAAAATCATTCAAAGAATGAGGAAAACATGAAAAAGCACTTTTTGATAATTTGAGGTTACTGTCCAATTTTTTTTTCTTTAGAATGAAGAATGACAGATTTTCTTGAATGTATGAAGATTTTAAAAGAGATGTAAGACCTTTTCATGTGTGGTCATATTGTGTTCCCTTCAGTATGTTATACATCTTTACAGTCTGACTTTTAACCACTTTTTTTGAGCTAGATGCAAAGTGACAAAAAATTTCATTGATTTTCTAACGACAAGATTGTTCCATTATCCTTAGCTTGAATTTCCTATTGAAACAGATTAATTTCAGATATTTTTTCCTTCTGCTTTAAAAGGAAGAGTTTTTCTCAATCACATGTATTTGACCGTTATTACCTTTAATAATGCACTTTATAATGCTTATTATTATACAATGAACGGATTAAATATATCTATCTGAGGTGTAAGTACATGCATAGTATTAATTGCTAACTAGTAAAAATTATAGTAAAGTACTCTTATCAGCCACTCAAAGTACCCAAGCACAGTCAGTATTGAAATATTGCAATATGCTGTAATTACATGTTATAATCTTTTGGGTTTTGGTTGACGGATAGGATGCAATTGTAAAGAAATCTGCAACTTGTGACAATTAGATAATTAAAGCTGAGTAGGTTCTATAATTTTTTTTTTTAATTTTAATTTTTCCCTCAGCTTCTCACCCACCCAGGACTTGATTTTTTTCCTGTGGTTTTGGAATTCCACAACGTTAACTTAAAAATAAATTTAAAAAATTGGCAGCAGTTTTTTTAACGATATCACCATCTCCTCAAAAAAAAAAAAAAAAAAAAAAAGGTTTACAAAATAAACTGATTTTTGTCTGAGGTTATCAGCCACCCTCAGCACTGAATTACATGGTTCTTCAATACATTACATAGCTTTGTGTACTTTAAAATATAAAATCCAAAACCAAAATAACCTCTTAAACGTGTACAGTCACAACTAAAACACAGGAAAAAGTCAACCATTTGGAAATCTCCCCCTGCAACCCCTACCTCAAAAAAGAAAAAAAAAAAAAGAATGAAGGTAATTAATTACAAAATTTACATACCCATCTGATTGACCAGTATTATCATGTGTTCTAGCTTCTCTATAAAGACAGACAAGGCAAAGATGGAAAGATTACAAGTTTGGATGCACAGAACTAAAAGATAAGGCAGAAATCAGAAGGAACTTGTAGTGATGAAACACGATGGAGACTTTATATAAGAGGTTTCCTTTTGCAGCTGCACTAATGAACAGTCAACAAAAACAAACTAAAGGGTTATGGGATGACTATTAACAGCTTAATATCTGGCATATTGCTTAATTACCACATCATACACCAAATAAGGACATTCTTGGAGCTAAAGAAGAAAAGGTGTATTGTGCAGAGTTTCCACCTCTTTTTCACAAAATAGTTCTGAAAGACAGAAAGCCTAATAGGGAGAAGATATTACTTGTTATGCATGCCAAGTGTAAACATTTGAATTAAAATTTTGCTTGACTAGGATGCTGTTCATGCTGATTCTGCTTATCCTTTTTCAAGTAATGCTGAGGTGACCTTACTATTACTCTCAGGCTTAGGCTCACTGATTGGTACAATCACGCACCATCAACTCTCATTATTAATCTTTCTTTGTGAGTTGCTCATTGCCTTTCTTCTTTTGCAGATGAGTCACATAGGAAAAGTTTTAGGCGGCTGAAAGAGATGTGCAGAATAATAGACACTAATGTGAAAACTGAGCTTACTGCATCTATCCAGGAAAGATGAAAAAGGAAATACAGACCTTTGATTATAAATCTGTATTTCTCAGAAATAAGGACAGAAGTAAATTCTTAACCTAAGGTCTTGTTTTTGTCCAATTCTTTTGATTATTAAAGTTTTCTTTTGATTCATTCCTTATGAATCAGCTCAATGCTATTATCACATTTTTCAGTCTTGGTGAGTTGCCTTACACCCTTCTTAACCCTTCTTTCAGCGTAATATAGATTGCACATATATGAGTGACTTTTATATGCAAGACTCTAAGTGTTTTATGGAATTGCAACAAGTTTGGTTAGAAGAGAGTAAGCACTGAAGTAGTAGTGATTCTTTTGCCTTCATACACCATCAGCATTTAACCCACTGTGAGAGGCGTTTAGTTTTGCTAGGTAAAATATGAAGCATATCACCTCCCTCAGAGGACATGCTGAAAGCATGTATAACCTTTGTTACACTGTGCTGCATTTCAGAGCATATATCATGCTTTTGTTCATCTATGATGTTTGTTCTTCTTCAAGAAGAAAAAAAATTTAAAAAATCCCTGTAGTGCATTCCTTAGCTGTGAAGCTCTGCTGAAAGACCTGGTGTGAATGTCTGTGTGAATGCATTTTATATAGTTGCACTGCTTCTTGGAAATAATGTAAAAGTTTCCATGTGAGGGGTATAATTTACTACCTCTTCTGCAGTGGTTGAGAAGTTACCATGTGTTTGCTTACTGTGCTCTTAATGCTTTAAGGTGGGTTGCAAGAAATTTAGTAAAAGTTACCACTATGGGAAAAATATTATCATACGCCAAACAAACAGTAAACCAGTCATGTCTAGGGTCATATTCAAAACGAGATGGATAATATAACCCTTCCAAAATTGGTAGAAAAAGGTGATTTATATTAGCTGAGATTCTGTCTGCTCTGTCACTGATTAAATTCACTTTGACTGCATTTTGAGAGCATATTATTTCTCTTTACATACAGAATACATGGATGAGAATGAAGATGATCTGGATGTTGTATATAAGGACCAAGAAAATAGGTTATATATATGTATAAAAATTTATATGTTTTTCTGTGTGTTTGCATGTGTTTTAACCCAAAAACATTGTACATGAAAATCTGCTTGATTGCATGAAAAGTAGAGAATATTATGAGCTCTATTTCAATGATACTTTGACTATGGGGAAAAATAAAATCTGTGCAACGAGCACTGAGACAGTAAAAAAGCAGGTTGTCTCAAAGTCTTCTTAATAACTTGTTAGGACTGCTGCTTTCAAGAATGGAACACAGCCAAAATCATTACTGGAATTTTGCAGTGATGCTTCCATAAGATTTGGGATAATGATCAGTTGTCCTGTAATGCCTTAACTGAGGAAAGTTTTTATGGGGTAACCAGAAATCTGTGGTACATAACAGGAGACCTATCAATGGAGTATTTGTACCCACCAGGAGTCAGATTGTTGAAAAACAATTGTGTATATACTGAACCCTGCGGAGAAAGTAGATTAATGCTATCGCAGGTACCTCTGTCATAGTAAATTCTTTTTGTACTCTTACTCTGGCCCATCTTCTAAAATGGCTATTTCAGGGCCAGACAGGCATTGCACAGTGCTGTTCAAGACTCCAACAATATCTACGGTCTGTCACCTGAGTCAAAAATCAGTGGCAATCTCTCTGTAGATATGTGAATGCCAAGGATTTCCCTTCAACATTTGTTAAGCCCTCAAAGTTTTCAGTAGGACTTCTAGTTATCTAAAATTCTGTCCAATTATAATTCCATTGATTTCAGTGCTTCAATCAATACTGAGATGTATTGGACCTCATGGGAGATATCGACCTTGGCTTCACTTAGTCCGTGTGTATCTTGTAGCCCAATGAATCATAACAGTTAAGAAGAATTTTGCCTCTATAGGGTCTTGAGAATATTTATGAGTATTTGGTTAGAGGAATGGAAAAAGGCTCTACTGCCTGCATCTGATCTTGGAAGACGTAAACAAGGCAAAAGTTAATAGTTATTCCTGGAAAAAGTAGTGCAGGAATTTTTTATTTTTCATCCACATTTTAAGCAATTCTAAATGTAAACCAGCAAGGACAACTTTGGATATTAGAAACATTACCTGAATCTTACCATGTGATAATCCGTTGTATGGGTCAAGGAGAAGAGACACTACCCACAGCATAAAGTGAGCTGTTTGGCAATTCTCCAAGAAGTGAAAATCCACTTTTCCTTAGAATTGTAAGAGACCTATGACCTAATTTCATTTATTGCATTCTGTGCATCTTCAGTCTTTCTCTCTGGTCAAGCACAGGTCAACTCCTTGAGGTAAGAATAGCTAGTGAGAAGTACATTATCCACCTTTCTTCATGCAACTGAAAAAGAGGATTCTGATTTTCCAGCTTCTTGAAAAGAGGCTTTTTTCATGCTTTTTTGTTAAAAAGATTGGATTAATAAACAATTTCTTTTTATAATCTTTTTTTAGATTTGGGTATAAAGCTGGTAATGTTGATCCTAGAGCAATTGTAACCAAGCATGGCTTTTGACACTGAATAATATTTTGTAAAGGATAAGTATGATGAAAAGGGAGACGTCAAGCTCAATATGTAAGTAAACATTTACCTGATTCTCTTTAATTATTGCTGATTAACAGTTTGTCTCTCACTGAGTCCTTGCAATAAATGAGAAAAGAGTATTAACACCTTTTTATAGAGAACTTTCAGAGTATATGACTGAACAGTAAGTATTAAGTAGTAAGAAAAGAGGCAGCGGGCAGAAACTGATGCAGAAGAAGTTCCACCTGAATATGAGGAAGAACTTCTTTACTGTGTGTGTGCCTCTGCTCTGGAACAGATTAACAGATTAACACAGAGAGGGTGGGGAACCTCCCTCACTGGAGATATTTAAGAGCACAATCCTGTGCAATGTACTCCAGGATGACCCTGCTTGAGCAGGGAGGTTGGACCAGATGACTGTGGTTTGTTTCAACCTGACCCATTCTGTGATTCTGTGAATATGATTTTTTTTTTCCCCTTTGTAGTAAATACTGTCAAACCTCTTATGGAAACATTTAGTTCCCAGCAATAAGTGTTCAATTTGAAATTTCTTCTTGCTTTTAGGTATTGCTTTGAGTTGTGCATGATTTGCTCTAGAGAATTCTCAGTTCTGAATCAACAACAATGTGCTGTCTAAAACTCCACTAGTTATGTATGATAACAGCAGCAATTGGAGTTGTAGATTTGTAGCAGACAGAAACCTAGCTCCTGTTAATAAAAAAAAACAATAAAACAAAAAAAGACCCCACATTCTGTAACAACAAGTCCCTCTGGAGGGATGGTGGTAAAACTGTGTGCGTGTGTGAGTGCACACACAGGTATGTGATAGAAAGAGAAGAAACTGGGCAGTGACAAATGAATCTAATTTCCTTCCATGAGAAGGAGAAGGGCTTATGCATTAAAGACTGACAGCAAATACAGAATGTTTTGACTCAGCTTCTTTATACTCTGTCTTGATTTCCAGTTAGGGGAAATATAGTCTGCAAAAAAGTGTTGCAAAGTAAATTCACAAGCAGTTGGAAAACTGTACCAGGAGAAAAGTAATGATTGATTTGCTGTCAAAATGAAGACCAGCATTATATAACCACCTGTGATTCCATAGGGGTCTGGTCTGGTAGTTTTTCTTTCTTTCTATTTTTTTCCTCTTTTTTCCTCTTTTAATTTCCTCTTTTATTTTATGTTTTATGTTATTTAATATTTCCTGGACGTTTAGGAGACACTACCTAAATTGTTGACACAGATAAGGAAGGGAAGCAACCATAATGGCTAATAAACACACTGGATAACTGAAACCTCAACTAGATGGATTATAGGAAAAAATGTACAGTCCTGTATGCAGGTAGGAATAATCTGGGATATAAACAGAAAGGTGAGACACAGCTGGCCTAGATGCAGCCTTTGGAAAATAACAAAATGGGCAAAGTAATTAATAAATTTTATTTTATTCACTAGTACGTAACAATAATGATGCTGCTGTTAGAGACAAACATTCTTCTGAGCTGTATGAATAGGTGCATTTTTTATACACCCATGAAAATTATCTTACTCTTGACTCCGTAATGGCAATGCTTGCCTGTAATGTGACCCATATAAGACACTGGTATACCAAGAAAAATTTGGATCAATTAGAATTCCTAGGAGCCAAATAAAAATGATGGAAAATCTGGAAGTAATTATCCAGGAAGATAAACTGAAGTAACTGAAGATGTCTAGAGAACTGGTGTTTCAGAAAAGAACTGGATAAAAATTTTTCATACACACAAGGAATTCTGCAAGGAGAAATGAAATAAGTTGCTCTTTGTGCTGTCTTAATCCATAATACAAAAGCACAGGGTTTAAATGGTAATGAGGAATGATTTCTTGATTGTGAGGAAAAACTTTCTAACACTAGAGTAGACGGATTAGGAAAACTTTGAAATATTAATTTATTCAGGCTCTTAAAACAAATTTATATTACATGACCTTGAACAGACCAGTAAATCTGGACAGTAGATTTTTAGGTCTAGTTTTCTAGTATTCTGTGGTTATAACTGTCATAACCTCAAAACAAACATTCTGGACACTTTTAACATTATTGGTGTTGTGGTTTAACCCCAGACAGCAACTAAACACCACACAACTGCTTGCTTGCTCACTTTCCCCTGGAGAGATGGAGAAGAGAATTTGAAAAGTAAAAGTGAGAAAATTCATGGGCTGAGACATAGCCAGTTTAACAGGTAAAGCAAAAGCCACTCACATGAGCAGAGCAAAACAATGAATTCATTCACCACTTCCCATGCACATGGACAGGTGAGTGTTGATCCATCTCTCGAAAAACAGGGTTCCATCACCCTAAATAGTGACTTTGGAAGAAAAACACCATCACTCCAAATGTTCCTGATCTTCCTTCTCCTTCCACTAGGTCTATATGCTGAGCAGGATGCCATATGGTATGGAACAATCCTTTGGTCAGTCGGAATCAGCTGTCCTGGCTGTGTCCCCTCCCAACTCCTTGTGCAGCCCCATCCTCCTCGCTGGTGGAGTGGGGTGAGAGGTAGAAAAGGCCTTGACTTTGTGTAAGAACAGCTCAATAACAACTAAAACATCCCTGAGTTATCAACCCTCAGATGGTTCCAGCACAGACCTAAATCACAGCTCCGAATTAATCACTGTGAAGTAGCTCTACCCCAGTCAAAATCAGCAAAGCTGCCCAGACCTTCTGACATACCTGAAAGCTTAGGAGGTGAACAATGAGTGTCGGCAATGGATAATTCTAGAGAGCAATGTAAATTTATTTTACAGTAGCTTCCTGAAAACCAGTTTCTAACTCTTTATATTTAGATGCTCAAGAGAGCAAGCCTAAAAATCTCCAGATCCCTTTAGTAACTTCTATGCATTCTTAGCCTTGTTTAGTAAGAATGTATAGGATTAAGTTACTTTATCATAGATTGAGCTTCAAATTTTACAGAGAAATACCACTCTTTCTTTTTACTGTCTAAAAATGTCTTGCCTTTCCAAAACTTTTATCAGTTCTAAAATGCTTTTTCATTAAAGATGTTCATTCCCCCATTAACTCTTGCTTAAAAGGCAATATCATAGCTGTTTTATTAATCAGGGAGATTTTTTTAGACTGTTGTATATTGAGAATGTTCCCCCATCTAATTTGTATTTCTATTTCTTCTAACTTAAAAAGATATATTTTTCTTTCCTTATTACATTCATTCCACTACTGCTCAATGTGGATATAATTTCATATTTTTTGAATGTGTTTTGCCATAATTTCTTCCATTCAGTTGAAAATGCAGTTACCATTCATAATTAGACCACACATGAGAAGAGTCAGAGCTTGAAATCTATATATTGCTTACTTAAGTTGAAAAATACTGGTTCATAAACCCAAGGCAATCCCTTTCTTTTTTCCCTTCCCAAAGTCATTGCCAAAGAACTGTCGTTTTCAATTCTAGCACTACTATATTGAGTCTCTTAATTTTGTATATTTTATTAATTGAAGACAAAGATCAATGTTAAAGCTAAATAATATGAAATGGAAGAAAGAAACCTTCTCTAATTAACTCATTGTGTTTATTGATTTATCCTATAGACATAGGAAATATTATTCTACCAGAAATGGCAGGAGGGTCATGTGAACTCATGACCAATCATCTTCATCCATTACTCCTTCTTTGTCACTAAAACCAGACTCTTTTAATAGCCCAACAGAGACAAGAAATAGACATTCACTTTTTGGTTAATGTGAGTATAAAAACTGAAGTTCAGAAATGTATTCTGCATCTTATATTAATCTTAGCAGTTTTGAATAAGGCAGAAATGCGGCACCTTTTCTAAAATTATTAGTCTACTTGAAAACAGCTTCCAAAACAAGTTATTTTATGGTCAAGATAGTCAAGTTATGAATTTAGGTACCATTTTAAATAGTGCAATAAAATATTGGTTTGCAAATTATGAATTATGAATGATACGTGATATTAATATAACACAAAGAGCAGTAATACAAAAAATGCAAATATTGAAATTTTATATTAATCTAATAACTGTATAATCTCTGGTAGAATAATGCTACAGAAGCTCTGCACATTTATAGGGTATTCCAAGTACTCATCACATTAATTAAAAGTAAAAATTCATGAAGTATTTTAAAATATAATATATAAATGTTTCAAAAAGTACAAAGGGAAAATTGAGGATTTTACAAATATTCTGAAATTAACAATTTGGACTGTTGTGTGCAGACTATATTATTTTTCATTTTTGTAAAGATAACTTTAATTCTCTGCATTTTTTTCCAAAAGTGGTTTTATGTTTATGGCAATTGTCTGTAGAGCCCCTTTCTTCCTTCAAGTCTTTGATCTCATTTACTTAATTGAGGTTATTTATTTTTTAATTTTATTTGATTTTAGCCTGATTTTTCCCCCTTAGTTTTCTGTTGCACTTTAGATTTACCATACATCTCTAATTTTGCTGGCATGACTATCTTTTCTCATTGAATGAACTCATATTCTCTGGATAGTTGTGTTTATTGACTGAATTTTATGAAGTATGTTGTAGTCTATCTCTGCTGTTTTATTTCTAAGTTTATTTTTTTACTTCAAAGCAAATTAGCTCTCTGGGCTCACTTGCTGAGTTTGCTGCTGCCAAAAATTGCAGTCTTGTTTTGTTCATCGCTGAATTCTCTGAGGCTACAATGTTGTGTTACTGTATTTACATCTCAGTATAAGGTCTTTGGTTACTACTTTCTTGGATCATTTGCCAGGAACTTCATTCAAATAAATCTTTGATAGTGAAGCCAATGTATTTTTGATAATAACTTCATGCTTGCTGTTGAATCTACTCTCAAATAAGAACTTTCTTCAGGGTTTTGTCTTCCTGTCATGCAGTTGGTCATTATTTTTTTATTATTATTCTTGAAATAGAACCTACCCTTTATTTTCTTGTTTTATTTGAAAGTATGAATTATCTGTCACTTCATTCTTACAAGACAGGCATGAAAAAAGGAGTTCATAGAGTTGTGCTGTTTGATAGAGTATTATGGGTGACATTTTGTTTCCATGTACGGCTTCTATAATACTTTGTTACTGGACTAGAATGTGTTTTCTTCAGAACTTGTGACAGTAACACCGGTGAAAAATTTACTAAAATTTTACATTTTTGCCCCATTTATGTTTACATGCAGTTTCTTCTCTTGTATACTATCAAGTAATCTCTAGATCACCACTAATTAACATCCAATATATGCACATATAACATTTATTTTCTTTTAACCTACTGATGAAAATAGTGGTCTGAAATTTTATTATTATAGATCGAGTAGCTATGAGATATTAGAGCTCTAAAAAGATAATTTGCCTACTGTTTCCTCATGGAATGCAATAGCACCATGATTAAATTTTTTGGAGAGCATAAACTGCTGCAACTGAGGCTTTCTCAGGCATTCATGCCCTTTACCACTTTATTTATTCAGGATATCAAAGGGATTATAATGTATAAAAACCAGTGAAAGAACTGTGAGCTTCATTGGTGAAACTTACGATTATTAATTTTAAATACA
Source organism: Acanthornis magna (assembly GCA_036785705.1). Lineage (NCBI taxonomy): Eukaryota > Metazoa > Chordata > Aves > Passeriformes > Acanthizidae > Acanthornis > Acanthornis magna. The sequence goes on from JAWUZG010000017.1 coordinate 4,440,652, forward strand.
CTCAAAGTCTGTTTTGTGGTTTTTTCCTTGAAGAAAATTTTCCAACCAAAACCTTTTCTCTCCCTTAACTTTCAATAAAAGCTGTGATCAATGAGTATATTTAATTTGCTTTCTACTTTGATCTCAGCTTCATGCCTACCTGCATATCTTTCTGTTGCATTCCTTTTGGTTCCTGTATATAGGAACATATACATATTGCTGTATGGAGTTAAAGAGCACCATTGCCTGTCCCAAACACTGTCAAGGCCACGGAAGGAATTTCCCGTAAGGAAAACCACAACAACGAGAACTTGAGAGAGGGAGGAGGACACAGAAGGGAGAAATTTGCAATGGGAAGGTTCTGATTCCAGGACTGATAGGGGCAAGACCTAAATAAGATATCCTAGTTAACACATATGGACAAAAATTCCCACTGCGGCAAACTGTATGAAAGGACCATCTTTTGATACGCGTCACTGGTCAAAGACCACCATGTTGTTTCGCACTAATCCACCTCAAGGGATCTGCTATCAAGAACTTCAGTTACCCTGCCTCAGAAGCATCTCCTAACACCTGCCCTAACCCCCTTTTTACCTTTCTGTCTCTTAAGAATTTCACTACATTTTTGAAGTAGCTTTACAAAATGAATAAACATGAGCCAAAATGATATTTGGTGCTCTAACACTGTCATGTGTAATGTCTCTTTCTTCACTTTGTGTTATGCAGCTTGTAAACTTTGAGCAAAGCCTGTGTTTGCATAATGGGACTTCAGTCCAATCTGAAGGCACCTGTGTAATGAAAGTGATTAATACAGTGCATCATTGTTAGGCGATGATTCCTATTACGCAGAATAATAATAAAGGTGCTTTTCTTCAGGTCCAGATTCCTTTGCTGGATTTGTTTAAATTTAGTAAGCATTATAAAAGCTGTGAAGTGTTTCTGATTTGCATTTCAGAGTGGTGAGAAAGCATAACATTGGGGTTTTAGAAGTGCAAATTTCCTTGGCGTCTTTATCAGGGGATGTTCATGGATTACAGACTCAAACTTGATTCACTAAAGGAATACCATAGAACTCAGAGCAATTTACATACTTACATAAGTCTTAGGTTATATGAAAAAAGAAAAAAAAATGCATTTTTGTTTTGTTTCAAGGACAATATTACAAACTCATTTTATCTTTTTAGTCTTATGTGTTATCTCAGGACTTTTGAATTGTATTTAATACCAGAAAGGTCAATAAAATGATTATTGTATTCATATAACTTATGACTATGTATATATTATTAAAAGTAATAGATGCAGCTGTATTTCATTATTAATTTTGTAATCATATTTGTCCATTTGCATTACCATTACATATCAGAGACTTTTTTTAAGACTGCAAAGAAATTATCTATCTCTATAGCTGACTTGAATTTATTCTTTGGCTTAAAAAACCCAAAAAACTTTGTTACATAATTTCACAAATTCTGGGGCTTGAATGACTTGTGATTGACCTTGCTGGATGACAAAAGAGTTTATTATCGAATTAGAAGATTGTGAGCTTTTTTTTTTTTAATATGTAATGCCTCCGTTTTTTTTTTTTTTTTTAAATTTGTCTTTGGTATCTAATACTATTCCATTTATGTTTTTTACTTGAAGATTAAACCTTTCTTAAGGGACCTGAGAAGTTTTATTTTTGATTCTGCAACTGGAACTCAATATAGTTGAACTAGTATATCGAAGTTAAGCACATAATATTTCTGTGGGTGATAAACACTCTGAAGTTCTTTGGGAGATTGTTTCTAAATAAACCTGTGATATCAGAAAAAAAATATAGGCTGTTTTTATGCCTGCAAAGATTATTTTCTTTTAAATACAATACAGCTAGTTTTTCTCCTCTAAAAAAACCAAAACTAAGCATTAGATTTCAATATTAAGTCAGAAATACACTCTCAAATGGAGTTTCTCTCTATAGCAGAACTCAATCATTTCTGCAATCTAATATCCCATTCCTATTGCTTTAGAAATTGGGTTTTAGACAAGAAAAACCTCATTCATTGCTGATAGTATGCAGTACAAACAAACTGCTCAAGATTGAATTCATATTCATTTTATATCCAAGATCAAAGCTAACAATTTTTGTAAAAGTCTGCATGTGTGGCTTGAAAATTATTACTGCTGTGATGAATCCAGGGTTTTAATTTAACTTTATGGTTTAGATAGTGATGAGACATGTGAAGGTGAAGTGTGAGGAAATAAATGTTTCCCTTTTTTCCAATTTGTAGTAAATTTTTGGAGTTCTGATGCATTTAGTTGTCATTTACATCTTATGAAATAAGGCAAATAGATGATTAACATAAAATCAAGTACATTTATACAAGTTTTTTCATGTTTGTCACTTGTTTAAGGACTTCACCTCTTTACCATAAGTTATGTGACCTTATGGCAGTTTGTTATTTTCATAGATAACAATTATGTCCTTATGTTTCTATTGGTACCATTTCTCCTGAGAAAGACTGTTGATAAAATCTATATTGGGAGGGAAGTTCAGTTTTATTGCCAAAATCAGCATTTGTTACAAGATTTGGCGGCAGTATTTGGATTGTGTGTTTTGTTGCTGTGGAGACACTGCAAAAAATCTGGTGGCAGAAAATCTGGTGGCTGCTCTTCATGTTGGTATTTGCTTTTCATATGAATGAGGTTGTTTCAAGGATTATGTGATTTCTAGTCCTGTCCCCACTTCCCATCACCTGCCTGATGTCTCAGTCTACAGTAGTTAATGGAAATCCTATGGCTACATTAAAGAATACTGTAATTCATTGCCAAAAAGGATAATCAACAGATATTTCTTTGCCATGATTTTGATGTGGATTTTTCAGGAGATTGATATAGTAAAATATATGGAAACCCAGCATATTTTCAGATCCCATGGTTTGCATTTAACTTTGAAAATAATCTTAGGTGGCAAGAATAAGGATATATATATTCAAATTACCATAACCAGAGCAACATGAGCTGTTGATGCCTAAAGATTTTTAACCTTTTTCATATTTGTATCTTTGTGGATCCTTAATATACAGTAATATATCTTCCAGTACTTTTCCTACACTCTTTCATAGTTTAGCTTATTCCTTATTAATATATTCCTGAAATTCTGTATAGTCTTGTTGTTAAGGAGACAATTCCTGACAAAGACATCTTTTCTTCTACCAGAATTTAAGAGACATAATAAGAAAATAGGGCAAAGAAGCCCCTGGACCAATTCCAAGGTGCTGACCCTGGGGTGGATTGCTGGGTTACCTGATATCCTATTGGATGTATCAGCCAGATATACTAATTAATTAACCCTGTAAAAATTGTAGAAATACTGTATCACATGTGCTTATAGTGATATTTTGTGCACCTGAAAGCTTTCTTTAAAATTTTTCTTTTATATTGTCGTTCTTAACATTGTTTGGAAAGGTTTTGTGTTTTATTCTAAGCAACGCTGTCACACAGTAAATAGCTTCAGCTGAAAGTTCTACAAAATTTGATCTGAGCATTAGATGTAAAGAAAAGTCTGAAGCATCTCAGTCTGTTGGGCTGTAGCATACATGTTTGGGGCATCTTTTGTGCTATATCTTTTTCCGATGGATTTTTCCCAGTTGATACAGTTTGACTAAGACCTGTTGTTGACAGAATGCTTGTTTGCTGTGGGGCATCATATGGAGGAGATGTTGCTTATACTTATTTGTTCTTTAGTGCTTTTTTTTGTATTTTTTTTCTTGCCTATTTACTTTCCAAAGTGTCTGAACAGAAAATTAATAGCTTTTTTTATTGCTTGAATTGAAGTGAAACTTTGGTTTAGAAGCCTTTTCATTAATACTTTATTATAAATCACTAGCAGGGTTTTATAGGACTGAAAACAAACTTGTTTTTGTAAGATCAGGAACACTTCTGTGTGGATATATATATCAGTTTGAGACAGATAGATTTACTATGGTAATTAAACTTAATAAGACACAGACAATTAAGGAATAGTATTCATTTTTATTAGAGCAAGTGATCATGTTTTTTCACTTTTTATAGATGTCATTACATAAAAAACAAAATTAATGATCTGATTATCAGGAAATTGTTTTGATTGAAATCCTCTTTCCAGAAGTCCCTATCTTGAGGCAATGCAACTCTAAATCAAACAAAGGATCTCTTCATTAAGCAGAGCAGAGCCTTAGCAGAATTCTTAAGACCTGTAGCACACGTATGCTTTAAGCAGGAAGAGATCAATATTAGCCTTTCGCTTGGATGACAATTACAATTTGCTAACATTGGCTGCTTAAACAGTGTAGCAGTTTTACACTGTAAGAGAAAATTGGTTTCCAGAATTTGTCAAGTAGCTTCTCTGATCAAAACCTGATGGTAATGAGTTCAGTGCAACAGAACAGGGAATAGAGTAGTGCTTCTTCCTCTAGAACCTGACTCATTTGGCATTTAATTTTATAAGAGTGCCTGTAATTTGTCATTATAACTGAAATGGCTCTTCCTTTTCCCTTTCCCATCTCCCAGAAATCTCTATGACCATACTGTTCCTTAGGCACTGAGAGTGAAGAACAGTAATTGTATTTGCATTTTAGTGCTCACCAGTAACAAACTGTGACCTTTAAAAGTTCTTGGTTGTTGTGATCAGTGAATTATGTTTTATATACGCAGAGGGAGCAGCATGATTTACCTCTCAGAGGAAGAGGATAGAGGCAGTTTGCAACATGCTCTTCATTCTCAATGATAGACACATCTCTCTTCCATGGCCTTAGTGTCTACTATGCTGCAGAGTCAAGCTGTTTTTTCACAGTCTGCAAATCAATCCCAAGCAAATATGCTTTTTGGGAGTCATGTCTTGAATTTGTAAACTTGAATGTGAAGTATCTATCTACAAGTGTTATACATATGACGGCTTATGCACAAATAGAGTGCAAGGAGTAACATCCTACAAATAAATTCTCTTCACTGCAGTTGCAACCAATGCCTTAATGAACTCCTATCTATATTTTTTTCTTACCTTTCGAAGACTGCAAGAGCAGACTATATTTGCTTATTTATCTTCGTAATGGAAATTGCTCTGGACTTCAGGTAATCCCTTTCTAGAGAATTACTGGGACAGAATAATGAATGCCATAATTCCATAGATGGAGGCATATTGGATGTCAGTGAGAATGTTGCAAAAATATTACTCACTTTTCATTCATAAAAAGATTGACATTGGAAACGGAGATATATTTGATTTTCATTGTTTTCCTCAAGATGTAATAAGCCATTTTTCTAAGAATAAAACCGCAGGTAGCACTTGCTGAGGTAAGAGTCCAGATGGTGGGAAGGTGAGGTGAACTTGAATATGGTAGATCCTGGAATCTGATCTGAATTTCTCCTACTGAATGTGACTGTTTAAAAACCCACAAAAACTACATCAGATTATTCCCCGGCCATGCCTAAAATAAATTTGCTACAATGTTGTAGCTATTTCTGTTATAAGCAAACTCACAATACTTTCTTCACTTAGTATGATGCAGGTAATAAAATGCCACTTTCACAATAATGAACACATACTCTCTTTTTGCAACACTGAGGATAAGCATCATGATCTATGAAACAGACACCAGTGGAGCTGGCTCAGCAACAGTCGGTTCTGTCAGGAGTCTCAAGAGAACACCCCAGCAATACTTCCTTTTTCAGAGTGATCCTGGTCTCTTTTAGTTTTATGAGCTCTTGCTATTCTGGCAAATGTCAAATTAACACCCATTTAAAGACTCCTTAATTGACAGTACAACAATTAGTGACACCAGAATAGGTAAAGTTGTGATTTAGGGTCCTGGTTGCTGTTAATGTTTCGAAGAGTGGTATAAATTCAACCTGAGATGAGAAAATTTGAATTTTTTTTCAGAAATATAAACAAATTGAAAATCACCAGGAGGGTCTCTATGGGGCATTTTTCTTAGATTTTAAAGAAATTTTATAATTATGGCATCACAGTTTGCAAAAAAAAAACTTCAGAAAAAATAAGATTTTGAAAGGCTGGTCTTGATGAGTAAAGATATTTGTATATTTGTTAAGTTTTACTGTCATAGAAGCAATTATGGGAAACTTTAAAGCAAGCAAAGGTTTTATTAAAGGTTATTTTAAATTACAAAAATGTAGCAACTTGTGTGAGGAGAACATTATTATTTAAATCTTCAAAGAATCTTCTTGAAAATTTTTATGCCTTACAGAAGAAAAGTACTTGGAGCAAAAACAAAACAGAACATAAGATCTGAGGTAAGATAAAGCGCTGTAAAACATCCATGAACTTTTGGTATTTGCAACTTAAACATCTGAGAGTCATTGACAATATACTGAATGATATGGAGTTGCAGCTGTCTCTTTCCAGAATTGTGTGATTGACTGAAAAGTGAAAATACTCATCCAGAGTTTATGGCATTAAAGGGAACAGAATTGTCTTTGTCAGTTTTTTTTATATTCTCTTAAAATTCTGAATGTTTTTTCCCAACATTTTCTTTTGAACAAGAAACCCTGTTTAGTGTACCACAGTAAACGTGTTCCAGACAGTGGAGTGTTTTTTGATGAGCCCTTCTTTCTGTACTTATAATCACAGTCCTGGAAAAGTACTGCCATAGTGCTAGAAAACTATTCAGGCATGGTCATGTGGTCACTGGAAATGTTTATTTTTAGTACAGTCACTAACTAGTCTTGGCCTATGCCAGCTACCATTATTCTAGATGATTACCAGGCACGGTTTGTGATTTGCAGAGGTCAAGACAGAGTAATGTGACAAACCCACCTTGTTCTGAAGAAAAAAGTTCACCTTAACACCTTAGATATAATGAATTTCATATCCTGTGACAGCTTCAATCCTGTATTCTGATTATGACAGCAGAAATTCAGTGCATATATATATATATATATATATATATACATTTGTAGAAATTAGTAATTTTGTTTGTGATATTGAGCAGGAACTAAAAATAACACACACTCTGACAACTTCATCCCAGTTTTTTATGGAAAAGGATAATTTAAACATCATGGCACAAAGGTCTTATAGATGAGCTTTATGTAAGCATCACTTCTGTGTATGCATATATACATATATACATATATAAATCTTAGAGAAGATTTGATTTCTAATCCATAACATTTTCAAGGATGAAACACATTTTTTTTGTGGTATTAAGTTGTTGTTGTGATAGTCCACATCAGGCAAGAATTACACTGCAAATTGTAACAAAAAAAAATTTGTTTGTAAAACCTTATAAATTCAAAGTGAAACACAGACACCTCATTACGGAAAATGGATGTTTATTATGAAACAAATGTAAGACCGAGACTGAATAACAGTGGAATATTTGCTACTTTTTCCAAAATATTCTGGATAATTTGTGTTAATTGATGTAATTGTATATAAGGGTTTTTTATGCGTCTATAAAACAGAAGACTGAAACCAAGACCCATCTGAAATAAAAAAAGCAATGCTGTGAGTATGCTTTTACTATTCAATTAATTTTTGAGTATATTCCTCTAACAATCCAACAAAGTGAATTTTCTTTTTCATTAAAATACCTCTTATTTTTGCACAAATAATTTGAATTTCATTCTGGTTATGTATAACTTAAAGCAGGGAAGCAGGATAATTAGACATTTTATTTTGTTAGGAGAGAGATTTCTCCCCCCCCCCCCGAAGCCATAAAATTGGAAATCTTGGAGCCAAACTGATTACTTTGCCTATGTTGTTGCTTATCAGAAAATAAAGAATTTGTTTTTAAGAGGGAAGTGTGTTAAAAGTTCCATCAAAATAATTTCTTAGTCTTAGTTTACATTAATAGAGCTATTGAATATAGTAAGCTCTTCACATAGCATACCCGTATTCTCAAATTTTCAGACTCTTATTATGACGATAAATTAATAGGCACAATTAGGAGGATGCACCCCAAGGTTTTTATGAATCTTTGTTTTTTCTTTTTAAGGAACAGATTGTGACATGCAGTGCAACTGTAGAGCTTCATTAGCATAGGAGAGAGGCTAAGGGCAATGCTGCATCTCCTCTGAAGAATACAAATAAAAGGACAGTCTTTGTATCTAAGCAACAGTCCTGCCTGATGCTGAAGGAGGACATCATCTCTCATGCCTAACTATTCCTTTAACATGAATGAACCCCTGGAGGCACTTGTATGAAGAGTTGCTTGTGTTCCGGGGCTGCCATTCTGCAAAAATTTAAAATAGAGTGCTGTATTTCCTAGGTTTAACACAGTTCTCCAAACAATCACAGGAGAATTGAACTAGCTCAGTAAATGACTGCATTCCTATCGGTTGTTTAGATTAATACCACGTCAATCCCTGCTTCAGTCAAAACAGCTGGGAGCTTTTCTGAAGTCAGTGTAGAAATCATGACGACCAGGTATGATTCTTACCACACAGAGCTCTCTGCTGAGAACCAAAACAAATTCAGTCTGAAGCATACAGAAAATCCTATGGCTCTGCAGATGTTTACAGACTGTACTGGATTCTTCCTCAGTATCAATACTGTAAATTGTGATAAATTATTGAGATTTCTTCTGGAAAAACAGCTATAAAATCATACCACTGAGAATAAGAAGCCATCTTTATAATGTTTCTATGTTTTTAAAATTTTGAAGAGCAAGAAGATGGTGCATCAGAACATTTTCTAATAAGCTTTTTCGCTGTTCCTATGTGTTTAAGATCGAATAAATACTTTTCTTTGTGATGTAAGAATCATGGAATGGAGAGAAAACTGTTTAAGACAGGCTAGACCCATAAAGGGGTGTTAATAGAAAATGAAGTGGTAACTGTGGCTTAATAATTGCAAAACAAAAGTGTGAACATGCAGTTGTGTGGTGTGGATCTATGCATTGACAAAATGTTCTTTGAGATTACAATACTTGTAGTCCTAAAAGCAATAAACATGCTCATCCACCTTGTCTCTTCAATGCCATAAAATGCTATTTTTTAAAGCAAATTTTGTATTAAATTGCCAAATTCCTTTTAGACTATGAGCAAACTGCAAATTACTGAAACTGCTGCTAATTTTGCTCACTGAGGAACAATAGAGACTTAGTGGTAGAAATAGCTTTAGAAATTTCTAAAATAGAAATAGCTAGAAATTTCTAGCTTTACTCTGAGTCCTGGACATAACTGCAGAATGCATGTGAGAATTTAATTTATAGGGTAGGCAGGTATTTGTCATTTTCCTTCTCTGAGTTTTGAGAGGGCGGGGTACTAGAATGTCTTATTCTCATTGATCAAAGCCATAGTTAGCTAGCCTATGTATTATGTCAAGGACAAGTTCTGCTAATGTAGATTTATCTGATTTTTACTTTAATATCTGAAGAGTAATTACATTAAGTGCAATGCTCTCAAAGTGAGAAAGGCATCTGCACCCAAACAATCGTCTGAATGAGAATAAGCCAAGAAGCTGAGGTCTTGTTTGTATATGCATTTCCCCAGCAACAAGTTGCACATAATACTGTTAATTAAACCACAAATGTCTGAAATTATTTAAAGAACTAATAGATCTCTCTTTAAAAGCTATATAATCTAGGATAAAATCACAATCTGTAAGAAGCACTAATCTTCCTTTCATTTTTCCACTGTAACAACACATCTTGGGAGAGCAGCAGTCTCAATAAGTCTGACAGATAAGGAGGTGGTTTGCTTTTTGTGGTTGCTGAGCCAGTCTGAGCACCTGCTCTACTCCTGTGTAATTTCTCTGCACACAGCTTCAAATAGTGTTTGATGATCACCCACAGCATTTGTAATAAAAACTGAATAAGAGCTCCATGCAGACAAAATAAATGCATCTCCAGTGAGCTTGAGTGTGGATTTGAGATATAGAAGAAAATATAGTTCTTCAATATTAAATAAGACTTTCTCACTCAACTAGAGGTAGACATTGATCTTCAGTTCTGCAGTCAAAGAAGAAATACAGCAAAGTATGCTTTTATTTTGCTAGAACTGACAAAGGAAATTTAATTCAAGGATGAAGAGCAGTCACAGGAAAATAAAACAAACAAGCAAAATCTTTTCCATTTCGCAAAAAGACTGCATCACACTATTCTGTATGTGGACTTTGTAGTGGTTATCTGGGTTTTACAGTCCCTGAGCTTGAATGTAACAATGGCCAGGCTTGAGAAACAGTTAAATCCTGATTTAAAGAGTCCAAGGGGATGAGTACCAGCACAGTGAGGGTGACCTGACTACCTTGTGCCCGTCCGTGCACCTGCCTAAAATGGAGGGATTCTGCTGATTTCAATACAGCAATATCATTCACATGACCCCGTGCTTCATTTGATTTGTCAGTCAGTTCCTGCAATCAAGTTCTAAGTTTTTGTTTGAACCTTATGTTCACTTCACAATCACTTGAGAAAATGGATGATTTTTTCAGTGGTTGGCCTTGAATAAAGGCCTACTTCCAAGGAGTAGCTCAGGGCTGAGGGGGAAATACTGTTGTCTTAGAGTTCTCAAAATCATTTTAGCTTGTTGATTTTGTCAGTCTTGGTTTGGTGTCACAAAACACTTGCCTGGATATCTCATAAATATTTAGATTATTTAGACATAGTTTGAGCAAAATATTTTTAAAATATCTCAAGTCCCTGAGTAAAATCCAGTTTAATTTCTGAATTTGAAAGCTATTATAATAAGATGCTACCAGTATTTAAGGGTATTTAGCCCTGACTTAAATACTCAAAGCCTGCCACTATAAATAATGGATGATATATTGAAAAGTAAATGTGGAAGAATTCATTCTTATATAGAATTCAATCCAATGGCATAAAAAAGATTTAAGTATTTTTCTTTCTTTTGCAAGAGATTCTGGGGTTTTTTTTTCTTTAATAAGAGAATTTGCAGAAGACAATCTTCTTAAATAAAAGGACCATCTTCCACCAACCACATTTGATTTTTGCTGATGACCTTTATGAGGAAAACCTCCCAGCAACAACAAAACCAACAAAAAGCACCAAAGATTTTGTATATAGAAGAAAACTATGACTGTTATAAATCTCTGTTGGATCTGATAATATGTATTTAAAATCCTAATAATTAAATGCCTTCAGCAAAACCAATAACCTTCCTGTTAGTCTATCTTAAATGTTATCAACATACAGAAGAGACCTCTGTGCTGTTTGTGCTGCTGCAGCACACAGATTATGCAGTGTATTGTGGAAGGGCACAGTCTCACCACAGCACCATCTGCTTGAATGTGCAGGGGGAAATCCTGAACACTTCCCTGAGTTTCATGCCATAAAAACAGCAAATAGGAGCTCATTAGCCTACAGCAGCTCCCATTGTAATCACATCATATTCATGCAGAGAAAATTGCCTGCCTGAACAGTAAGTCTTTCCTATTGTTTAACACTGGTTGGATGCTTCCTGACATTTCTGCAACCCAGATCACTTTAATTGTTTCCATTACTGGAGAAATATTTTGTGGACTTTCAACTCAAACAACATTCTGTGATATCTAGCTAAAGTTAGCACTTTATAGAGCAATAGTCTGAATTTGAACTTGATTGGAATTTGATTTCTCACATTATCATATTTTTTGTTTACTGAAATAATCTTCTCCAAGGAAAAAGTAAATTATTTTGATAAAAAGAAAAATTCAGTAATTCAGATACTAAAATGACAGTCTTAAATTGATTAAAGGCTAATCAAGTAGACTACAAGTTCTCTGAAATACTACTCCAGTACTTTCCCCTACCACACCCTGAGTTTTCTAATCCTTGCAAATTAAAAACTTCTTTGATTTTGATAATTGGTGTGAAAAGAAGTAAGCAAAATATCTTCTACACATTTGAGTTTCATCGTGATGAAGGTTAAACAGAACAGGTAGAGGGACTGAACCTTTTATGTTTCACGGTGGTTTCCACTGTTGTCCATAGGCCTGTGCTAGTTTGCTCTACTTATGAACTGCAAACAGAATTATTAATTACTTATTTGTACAGGGTTATGTTGGAAAAGCACCCCAATCTTTTGCCCTTCTAGCAGTACATAACACTGAATAAAAAGTTAAACCGGTCAAATATAAAAATATTTTCACTTTTTGTTCTGTTTAAAACCTTAGACTTTCTTTTGCTGTGCTGTGTGTAAGGGGAGGCATTGAGAAACAATTTGCTGTAACATGTTTTGCTGCGTGCAGACTAATATGTTCCAGGGAGGTAAATCTGGTTGGATGTCAACTATTCCATGCTAAGTCTACTTCTGTACACTGTGAATTCAGTGAGTACAAACAGTCAGTGGCTTGCACATTTTGTTTAAATGAGGTCATCAAGAGGCAAATATGTAGAATGCTTCACAGCCTCTGAGATCTTTCACATTTGTAATGAAAAATAATTACCATGCAACCAGCACTCAGGGTTACCAAATGGAAAGGCTGAAGTATTGCATTGTTTTATATTTTCCCCATCTGTCTTTGTATTTCTGTTATGACTCGGCAGAGATATGAGAAAGCTCCTCTGTAACCTTGCAAAATCAAATGGGGTGGTTTCGGTGATGATATAGAAGAAAAAGTTTTTTTTCATTTTGTTTCCCAACACACTCATCCTCAGCACCATGCTCAGGTTTAACATCAGCCTTTGCCTGAAAGGGTTTTTATTTCTACATTTCCTCAGTGAAAATAGTTACATAGGGAGAATTTCTGGCCTTATTCAAGTGAAAAAAATTTTTACCATTCTTCATTTGAGACAAAGATTGGACATCAATAATCTGATTTTTATGCAACTTTGTTTATGTTTAGAGTTTTGATATAAAAATGAATACAAAGAAGTAGGAAATATTTAAACCAGCCTGTGGTCTAGGTACGGTACTTCTCCTGAGCTACTGATGAATTCCAAAACTTTGTCCTTTTTCTTGTGGTGTTATGAGAAACCAAGGGGAACCCTTTGACCTATGTGCTTTGTGTCCTAATTGACTTCTGTTACTGTGTTTTCCCAGCATTTTCCTTTTAATTTATATTATATCCATACATTTCCTCCTGACAAACATTTCAGATTGTCTGGAAAGAGCCTTGGAACTTCATTTGGTAGCATTGCACCCCAAGTAGGGAACTGCTGAATCTAGGGATGCCACACATTTACCCAGAGCATTGGAGCAGCGCAGAAATGGAAAACAGTTTATTTCCATTAAAAGTTATTTTGATTTTTTTTAAACTACTTTTATTTCAAGTAAAAGCTAACGAGTCTCATCTTGTCTTTGAATTTGACCTTCATGTGCAAGTCTTGTATCTAAGATACATATTTAATGGAAAGACCTTTTCTCTTCTAAAACCTTCCATCTCTGTCACATGATAAGAGAATTAACATACTTTAGTGTATATGGGGAAAAACTATTGGAGATTCTTCAATATTTTAAGGTTTTATGAAAAGCTTTTGAAAATCTTAATCTCCATGATATGATCAAACTGCAGAGCCCAAATTCATGCTTTTACAGAATTCTGGACTGAGTTTATTTATGAGCAATTTTAGCTGTTAAAATGCTTTTATTAGTTCTTTTCTTATTTGTTTTCAAGGAAAATAACTGTGTTAATCGGTAAGATTAATCTGAATTATTATTGTAGGAAACTTAAAGGTAAATAACCTGGTTTAATTCCTAAGTGCTCATTCCCTATCCATTAATTTTATTTTAGCAGATAGGCTGGTTTTTGTAGCACTTTGTGCATTAGATTTGTTTATAGTCTGAGACTGGATAATTACAATTTTAAAATGTTATTTGTTGTGGGTAAGGACAGAGAAATTTACTAATAGGTAAATATTTGGAATAATTATGCTATTTTTTTTAAGACTTAAACACTTCTAATCCCCTATATACCTTCATTAAATCTGTGAAATTGCTGTAGTCATCATTTATGGGTATTCATGTTAATCTCGATTATAAAATGAATGGGGATGTGGTTTTTAATCACCATATAATTAAGGAAACAATCATAATCTTGTGGAAGATTGTAAATACAAATTAAACTCTATAAGTCTTAATTGTAAAGTGCTAATGGACTGAAATGTGATTTAAGCATGACAAACTAGAGATTTCCATGACTGTATTTTTGAAGGCTCAGGGGTTTCCCAGTATGGATCCAATACAGCCTGCTTCATTTATTCAACAAGCACTGTGCCAGTTTCCTTCCATGTTTTGGTTGTGTTTCAGTGGGATTTCCAGGGAAATTTGTGGAATAGATGCAGAGAGAATAGATGTTTAAAAAGATAGTTCTTATTTGAGATGAATCTGACAATTATCAGATGAAATGAAGAAATGTCTTATTATCAAGAAGGTACAGAGCTTCTAATCCCTCCAAAACACTAACTGTGTAAACGGTCTTTTTTTCACATTGTTTTCCATGCAGACTTCTGCCAGAAATTTGGTTTTGTAACAATACATGGAAATATGCCTCTCTATTCACTGTAGAAGTCTGCAATTACTTCAGTTTTATGCTGGCTTTTGAGATATCCCTATTTCACCAATAAAATTTCAAATTTTGCTCTTGTTCACCACATTGCTTTCACTTCTTTTCATCTTAGTGTCCTCAAAAAACCTTCAGTGTTTTCAAATTCCTTATCCTGTCACCTGCACCATCAATATATGAGATGGCAATGGCACTGAGGTTGCTCAAGTAGACCTTCTGCTGCACTCTCTTTGATTGATAGCCCAGTTGACAATTCATGTTTGTTAATTATCTTCTGAGGGTTTTGGTTTGTTTTGGTTTAACTTTAATGAACATCCTTGCATTGTCTTTATGATAAATCAGCTAGATGCATCTTTACTGATTACCTTCAAACATGACAAACAGTGACAAAGTATTACAGAAGAAAGATCCATAACTGCTTGGGAGGAACATGTCCCCCTACACTTCCTCTCTGATCCCTTGCTGTTTTTGTAGTTAGCTTTTGGTATATTTTGAAGTGCAAATGTGTTGCCTCTTTCCTTAAGTGTCTGTTCTTCCAATTATTCTTCACTTAAAATCTTTATTATCTGTTTTTATCTTGTCTATTAAACTGCTTTGTTATTTTGAAAATAAGAAAGTGATCTTTTTAGTTATTTTCTGCATTCCTTCCTCTTCTCAAGCACTAACATACAAGGTGGGTTTTTGTGTTGTTAGGGGGTTTTTTTGTTTGTTTGTTTGTTTGGGGATTTTTTGTTTTGTTTTGTTTTGCAGAATAAATTTTATTTGTTCTAAGCAAGTTGCTTCATTTTTCTACCTCTAGCAAGGAATTAGTTTTGCACAGCCATCTGAAAATTGAATTAGTTTGCAGATGGTCCTCTTATCTGTATGCTTCAGAGGGATTAAAACCTTCGGGTTCAGAGTACTGACTGACGTCTGCAACTTTAAATTTTTTCTTCTTCTTTGTTTTAAAGCAATTTATTTATCAGTTCTAATGTCCAGGGCTTTATCCATGAAGCTTTTAAGCTTATTAGGAACCTGCCATCTGGAACAGTATATTAGGAAAAGCTTCTCAGAGGAATCTGTTATAATTATAACATATTTGTTTCGATGTGTGTGCTTAAAAATTATATTTCTTCTCATCAAGGCTTAGAAGTCAACTGAAACTGATCTTTCAGTCAAATACGCATATAGACGGAATTAAAATTTGAGGGAGCAGGATACATAATCTAAATGAAAGCACATGAGATATTTGGAGGGTGAGGGTTAATCTTGATTTCTGTGACACACATGAAGAGATAGCTAAACACAAGCTCATCAAGCCTCACCAATTACTATTATGTATATTCCGTTGGGTATAACTTTGATAAATAATAAACACAGGTGATTAAGTTTAATAAAACTGTAAAATCCTTCAGGATTATATTATTTATTTATTATCATCCAAGTAACATTGTTGCCTATCATTAATTCAAACCAGTGAGTTTTCTAATGACATAGTTAATTTTAGCAATTTTATGAATTTAAAAGAAAAATTACAAGAATAATATTTTATAAATTTTACTTTCTTCAATTATTTCTTTAAATAAAGAATGTTGGTTTACTGTTCAAAATGTATTTCTTAAAGCAGTTATGTTAGAAATGTTAACCACACAGAAACACGAAAGGGAATGTTAGCTAATATACAATATACACCAGATGCAATATCATGAAGAAATACCCAGATTAGTTTGTAGCAACATGCCTATGTGTTTTAGGGTGGCATTGCTCAGATATGATAATCCCACAATTTGAAAATCAACTAACAATACTAATGTGGAATTTAACTCAGATATGTTGACACTGATTCTGGCTCTGGAATGACCTTGCAACACTTTTGTCTGTGTAGAGCTGACTTACTGTATATGTCTTCTAACTACTGTAATTTAGACAGGTGACAAAAAGAGTTATCTGGGGTGTTTTTGCTGTCTCTCTTTCTCTCCTGAGTCTGCCTACAACTCAGAATGTTGATTTTGGGCTGCTGAGACTCTTCCATGATAAAACTTTGCATCTTCAAGATGATGTTGTCATCATGACTGGAGAACTTTGAAGCCCACAGATCTTATTAATGGCTTCAGTCTTGCTTTTATGGATTTGTGTTTACATCTAAGTATTTTTACAAGGGCTCAGCTTTAAAAAAAAAATCATCTAGCCTTGCAGATGCAGTCTGTGAGAAACAAAAAAAGAAGGTAAGAAAAACCTTTTTACAGGTACAATTTGTAAGTTAATTATTTCAAACGTGATACTTAAACTTCAGTGATATTGTAAGTTAAGCAGGAATTTAATCATTATTTCAATACTGTCTATGTGATTTATTTGTAATAGCATTTTAGGGATATTCTATTAATCAATTTTATAGCTTGTTTTATGATGCTAAATATCCCATATTAGTCTTTAATCATTTGCTAGTTAATGCATTACAGAGTTGAAATACTTGTTTCTTGGTTAACATATACATTATTTTTCTTTTGGGAAACTTGTTTTCAAAACCCACTTTTTAGTAGTCTTTCAACACAAATTGATCACTGGTGTTCTACATTAAGAAGTTTGATAAAAGTCTAGAACTGTTTCATAGCTCAGGAGTCCCTTTTTTGGTCGGGCTGGAAAGATGTTAGCATAAATTTAGAGGATCATGAGGTGGTTGGAAGCTAGTTTCTAGTGATGTCTGAAGTAGTCCTCAAATTTATTTGGCTTATGTTAAAGATATTTTCTAGAAATTTTTCCAGCTTCTGGCAAACTAGGACACTCCTGCCAGTCCTCTCTGGATGAGTGAGAGCTTAGAAACTGTACTGATGAGCTCTGTGTTATTGCTTCATTTCTCCATCACAGAGGAAGGAGCCACAGGACAACATACATTTTCTCATGATTGTATGAGCCTGGGGAAACTGTACAAACTCTATTGACCCTGCTATACGTTTTGCATGGTTTCCACATGAAGACTCCTCATTTGAAATCCTGGTATCCTGGAGTGCCTTGGGAAGAGTGTGGCCAGCAGCACAAGGGAGCTGATCTGCCCATCTACTCAGTCTTCGTGAAGCCACATCTGGAGTGCTGTGTCCAGTTCTGGATTCCTGAAAACAAGAAAGACAAGGGGCTACTGGAGAAGGTCCAACAGAGACCACAAAGATGGAGAACCTCTCTTATGAGGAGAGACTGTGGGAGCTGGGGCTGTTCAGTCTGGAGAAGAGAAGACTGAGAGGGATCTCATCAATACATATAAACATCTCAAAGGCTGGTGACAAGGTCGGTGCCAGACTCTTTTCAGTGGTGCCCAGTGACAGGACAAGGGGCAATGGTCATAAGCTAAAACACAAGAAGTTTCACTCAGCATGAGGAAGAAGTTCTTTCCATTGAGGGTGGCAAAGCACTGGACCAGGCTGCCCAGGGAGGCCATGGAGTCTCTCTCTCTGGAGACATTCAAAATCCACCTGGACAAGTTCCTGTGTCACTTTCTGTAGGTGACCCTGCCTTGACAGGGAAGTTGGACTAGATGATCTCTGAAAGTCCCTTAGAGCCCCTAATCATACTGGGATTCTCTGGAACAAGCATATGGTGTGTATAATGTGCATAATTCTGTGCATGAATGTAGATAGAGGCTTCATCTTTCTTAACTAGTTCTAGGGTCTTCTTTTTGTAAGTACTAATTTTCTAAATTACTTTTGTCACTTAAATATTTAGAAAAAAATGGGGGAAGAGAGGCAGACTGCCAGAACAGTTTTTTCTTCAGATTTAAACTTAAGCGATGGTATTTCGTGTGAGTTACAAGAATACAACTGTAAGAATAGAGTCCTTAAATTATGGCATGGAACAACAGCAACTTTGATAATTTTTCATAAAGTTTAGGGCATAGAAGAAGAATGATGTCATGATGATATAACCTCTTGTAATTGCAGAACTTTAATATTCATATAGTCAAACTGGACCAGGCTTTTAATATTTTATGTCACAAAATTTTTGTTTGATGAGATGACGAATCTGCCACGCCACTTAGCAGTTCCAGTGACTAGACATTCACATTGTTCATACAAAAACCCTTATGTATTTACTTAAAAGAGAAATGGATAGCAGCTGTTATCAGTTCTATAAATGAAAATGGAATTTATTTCTAGCTTCACCAGAAATAAAAACAAATCAATACTGAAGAATTAAAATAAAAATTATATTAATGGTTGAGAGACAAGAAAGCCTTGTAAGGAATAGATAATTTTTTGTCTAAAACTAAGGAGAAGGCTAAAAAATGTTTTTTAGGAATTGATTAAGCCAGGTATACTCTAGGTTGCTATTATCCCCTTAGTAAGATTTTTTGTTTCATTCGGTGAATATAGGGGCCTCAGAAGTTTGTCTTGTATTACAAATTTCAGTGTTTACTTCTTCTTTGTGTTATTTACTTTGAATTGGTATTCCCCAGGAAATCCTGAAATGTTTAAAAAAAAAAAAAAGATTTTAAAAAAGTGCTTTCCCCTGCAATTGTTCTTTGATCCTAATCAATTATGTTCGATATCACTAAATTCTGAGTGGTCAATAATCCTAATATGAAATCAATGCTGCTAAATCTTACCTGTGCACCTTTTTATTCTTTTTGTAGCTTTACAGGTAAGGCACAATAAATATATTAAAAGCGTATTAGGCAATCTAACTGTGCAGAAATATCCTTTTGCTGTTAAAAATATATATTTTTTTTAAATTGTATTGTTTTTTGTTGCCAAGCAATCTTCGTGTTTTTAGTTTTAGCTGCCTGTTCATGTTTTTTTGCTATTAATCTCCTTCTGGAACAGTCTTATAATATCTGTCACTGGATGGAATTTCTCTGTATAAACCCTCATACATGCTAACTAGTCCTTTGTAATATATAATCTGTTCAATGCTCTGATTATTATTATTTTTTATTTTTCATTGAAACCTCAGAGCAGCTTGAAGACAAGTCCAGCTGCATTCATAATCACCACAGTGACTATGACAGCCTCTGAAAATATGAAAAAAATGCACCAAATTGAAATTGTTTGGAATACATGTAGTCATAGATATTAAAAGGATCTATTCTCTTAAATCTGGCTACCTTTACAGGACTGGGAATTCTTGTTTTTGCCTTTGCTCTTTTCAGACATATTATTTAGCATCTGTCAATATTTGTAAATCAAAATGTTAGTCAGCTACAGTGATGAAATTTAATTACTCTTGGATAAAATAGAAGTGTCAGTCATAAAATATATGAAATACACGGGAACTGTTGTTCTGCTAAAAACTGTTTTATAAGCTACATGCATGTTATTGAAATTAAGTTTGCATATAATAGAGGGTAGCATCATAGATGCTCTCAACCAGCTCCACAAATCAATTGACTGCTTCTGACAAAAAATCATCTGTAGTTGCGATATCTGCCCAAAGTATAGAAAGGATTTCATACTGATAACATATACAATTCTTCTGGGAAATACTACATGCCTCAGTTCAGCAAATGTTCTCCAATATTATGGTAAAATCAGATTTTTTTTCTTTTTTTTTAGTTCAGAGTTGCCTATCAGTGTGAATGCAGATGAGACGGATTCTAATTAAATTTCGTTCTTCATTCTGTGAAGCCTGCCATCTGATTTATATTTGTTTTCTGGACCCACACACATTTTCAGAGGTGGTGTTTGTGCCAAGTGAATCTTTTTGAGACTGCATCTGCAGTGACATGTTTTTAACCCTGCTGTCACATTGAAGATTTTCCCAGTAACTTCACTGAAACTAAATGAGCCTTTTCATGCAGTGAGGATGAAACAGAGCTCTCTCTTTATCTAGACATAAACAGCTGTCAATGATCAACTTCAATACACACCGATTCTCAAGTTTCCCTTCCTAGATTAAAGGTTTAGATATTCAGTACCATTAAAAAATCTATTTATAAATATATACACACACATATACACATATGTATCATTACCACATGCCACTATTTAGATTTCTAAAGCTGGATATTATTTGTGAAAGTAAAAAAAAATCAGAAATCTATGCACTATGTGCAGACATTATGGGTTACAGTGCATACAAGAAAAATGAGGACTGATGTGTGTGTGTTGACAGCTCTTGATCAACCTCTTTCAAAAGGGAGTGGCTCAAATGTCCTTACAATGAAGCAGAGAATATTGCTGTATGAGAAAAGGGTCACAAATGTTTCTATTTGAACTAACTAAACTCACACTCACCTGTGGCCATCACAAAAGTTCATCCCCTCTCCAGTCAGTGACTTTGATTTCCTTTTACCACTTCCTAGTAAGTTAGTTTTCTTCCAGATCAGAGTGATTTTTTTTGCTCTAATTTTATCCGTTATGTCCAGATTTCTTGTAAAAACACATCTGAAGGTAACAGCTAGGTTTTCTATGGCCAAAGATGAGGGAAGAGGGGGAATTCTCTTACCCCACTGTTATTTCTTGTGTGATCCTTATACTGAGCAGTACACATGATAATAAAGATTATTGTAGATTCTAAGAATAAAGATTCCGCTCCTTGGTAAAAACAATATTAACAAAAATTGTAAGGTCTGAGCTGATATGTTAGAGTTTGCTGCAAAGGTCTTAGTATAGCACCCTGAAACATATCACTAACTTTGTAAGATTATCAGCTCATAGAAACACTTTTACATTTAAGCTCTAAAAGTTTTAACTCTTGAAGTCATTAACTTGAAAACTGCAACATGCCCCTTAATTTTCTAATGGGGTATGTACTACTGTGTAAGAGTGTTACACAGATCTCCATCATCTAGATCAGCACATGCTGTTTCAGCAGTAAGATTTTTAGGCTAAAATTCTTCATTAGAAGCCTACTGACTTGATTAGAGCTTTCTGCCAACAGTCAAAAAACTATGGCAATGACCAGGGTCTCCTCCAGCAGAAAGAAAGTTGCAGAAGTGCCAAGACAGCTGAAGGGATGTGTTTTTCCAGCAATGCAGCAGTCCTGAACACCAGCTTGTGCTTCAGTAGCAACTCAGACTTCCTCTTGCCATACAAACTCAGATAGATATACTTCTTCTGGTGCATCCAGACAGCTGGGAGACTTTGCAGCCAGATGGACAGAAATAAACACACAGCAGGGAACTGCGAAGGCTGTAAAGAGAAGACCTGAAGGGACCCTGCCCTTAGGCTTTAGAATAAGGTTCACATTTCTACATGTAATCACAGCATGTCTGATGCCTTCATCACTTTACCTAAGAGTACATGTGGAAAGGGAAAAGACAGGAAAAATTGGGACACCTTGTCAGGCAAAGAGTACTTGATTGGTTTTTTATGTCTGTATTCTGCTATCAGTTGTCTTAAGCTACGTATTCGAGAGCCTTTTGAAAATACATTTTTCAATAGCTGGATTTCACAATTTTTAATTTTCTGTACCAAGTCTTATAAAGAACTATTAAATTTGGATATTTTTATTTGAATCCAGAAGTAATCACAAAACACAAATTCCTTTATGTTGGCTGGATATAGTGGAATCTAGTGTTTTGAGTTTATGAACATAATTTCGGAGCTTTGAATTGATCTGGAAATAAGTCCAACCTATTAAATAAATGAAAGTATAATGCTAATAAAAATAATATCAAAACTCTCAGATCAGCCTAAATTTATGCTGTAGCTTATATTTTTGATGGAAGAGAAATGAAAATTGAATGTAAAATCAAACCAGTTTGATAACTCTCGCTTTTAATGGACTACAAAATTTAATATATGTTCTTTTAAAGGCAATCCCCCATATTATATCAACCATAACATGAACATTGAGATGTCCATTCATTATAGAGTTTAAAGGAAGTTCAGATTCACCATTCATTTAGAATCACAGAATTGTAGAACATTCTGTGTTAGAAGGCATTACCAAGGATCCTCAGGTCCAGCTCTTAAGTCAATGGCCTTTACAGGGATCAAACCCACAATCTTGGCGTTTTTAGCATCATGCCATAACCAACACCTTGTTCAATACCATTGTTTTTGGTTTTTTTTTTCCTCAATGAATTATGATGATTTATGTGTAGTACTTTTCTTGGAAAAACTGCTGTTCACTTGAGACTTGGTTGAGCTCTAAAAAAGTACATTTAATTTAGAACCGCATGTTTCACCTGAATAAGATTGATGTAGCCCAACTCCACTAAATATGAACTGAGAGAACGAAACCTATTTTCTTCAAAAGTATTAGAAACACACCAGGGAACATTAGACACAGGACTGTAAACCCTGTCCTGTTGCAACAGATAATGTTCCCTACCTAAAGAAGGGAAAATACCAAAGTTGTCCTGCTGCACTTACAAATGCATCCTCAAAAGCAGTATATTAACATATCAGTTTGGATGTTCTGTTTAGTATGCTGTTTAGGCATTAACTGCCTTCATAAAATGTATATTTTTCTTCCTTGGAAAGAATTGTGCTAGAGCTGAGGTAGCAACGAAAAGCTTGTCTTGAATAGCCTACTAAGTTTGGTGTTCTATTTGTAAATAGTTCCTCTAGCTGTGGACTCATAACTTCTTTTCAAATAGGTACTGGTCCCTGGCTAGCACAGCTGAGCACAGATCATATCTTGATTTCCGTCTGAAATTGTCTGACAAGCACAATTCCTCTGTGTAGAAAACAGGGAAAGGAAGAAAACGTGGAGGCGCATATCATTTTGATGCTTTGGTATATGGGGAGAGAAATCCATGGGAGAGTGCACTATAGTATAAAAGCTAATTTTACATTCCTGCTCCGTGTGCATTTTTCTATTAATATTCCTTCAGGCTTTGACTCAGCACTGCTCCAGGAGGGTAACTAAAGGTGAAGTAAAGAAGAGAAAAACTTGAGTATGTCTTATAGGGTCTTTCCATCACCATGCCCTCATCCAGTATCCTAGCCATGTATGTGCAATACACTGCCTTGACAAATATAAGATCTGCTGTGGCCAAAGTGTCCTCTATTGGTTTTTGTGAGTAGGTGCACTGCAGATAAAGTCTTTGTATTTTCATAATTCCCAAAGTGAAACTATTGGAGTTTCATTAGGAAAGAGAGAAGCATCTTAGACTGCGACTGCTGTGAAAATCACTAGATATACCTTCCTAGATGAAAATTACCTTCCATTTCAAGAAGATAATTTCTCTATCTCTTAACTAACTCTCTGCAAAAGGCAGAAGGTAATAAAATATAACATTTACATAGAAAGTCTTAAACTGCACAATTATTAAATGGATGTTGCATGGATTTTGAGGCACTTGGGGGTGATGCTAATAAATTCCAGCTCCATTTGCCACAGGACACGGATGTGAAAACAAGCATATTGGTTTTGGTTGGAAAGAATTCTATTAAAGATAAATATAAATTTCCATTTGTTTTGGAGATCATGAGGCAAAAAATGCAATCAATGAGAGTCATTAACAGCCCTGTAAACATAGTGCAGAATTGGATGGTTGGAAGTTGTGTTCAAATAGATTCAGAAGATGAGAAATTATGACAGTTCAAAATTTCATAGTTGAATTCAGCCAGTATATCTTGAAAGAGCCTTTGCTTTTGCTAAGAAGCACAACATTAAAGAGCTCCTTCAAGCATTTTAGAGGGGATTTTTTAAACATATGAAGTTAAAAGCAGATATGTGTTATTTTTTTCAGCTGCTCAGTTCTTGAATAAAATAGTGACATCTGTGCTGAAGAACAATTTATATTTAAGGACTATTAAAAAAAGCCAGGGGGAGGGGATGTCCTTTACAAGGCTAACCCTTCAGGTGAGTTAATATGGTTTCCAATTTCAGGGAGACATTTCTCTCCATACCAGAGTAAATAATAAAAATCTGGATTTACTCTGATTCATAACATCTGTCTCGGGCACGTCTGCTACTCAGCTCCCTGCTTAGAGCGATACTTTCTCTTTGGAACTGTAAACTCCTCCTATACATTACACACAATCTCAATGCTCCTTCAGGAAGCTACTATGGGACTGGAGACTTTGAGTGCTTGGGGGCATGCTAAAGTCCCTTAAAAGTCAGGAGCCCAGCCTTTGGATTCAGCATGCTGTATACATATCCACCCCACGTCAGAGCTGAGACCCTGTCCCCTAAGGAGAGCTGTTGCCTGCTGGGCAGGACTGGGATCAAAGACTGCAAGGTATTCAGCTCAAGGCGGCAGCCTGTAGCCTGGATGGAGTTCTGTGGGTTTAGTCTCTTCTAGACATTTCAGCTCACAAATGAAAGAAGCATTGCAGTGTCACTTCATGTCAACAAAAATTCAGGATCTATTTATATATCTCCCCCTTGCAATGAAACTGAGCTGTCTAAAACATATTTAAGCTTTTTTTTTTTTTTTCCCCTGACTCTGCAAGCGTTGAATGGCTTCCCGAGTATTTTACATTTATTCAATTAGTCAGATGGATTGTTTTGTTGGTTTGTTTTTCAGGTTCATCTTGTAGCTGGCTGTTTTTCTCAGAGCCTGGCTGCTAACAGCTTTCACTCCAGACTGGTGGTGCTGCTGGTTTAGCCAGGTGCTGGCTGATGTTGCCAACTGAAGCATCTCAGGGATAAAGCTATGCTTTTCAGAAGTGTGCTCTTAATTCTGACGTTGGAGAATGTTCCCTTGGAGGCTTTGGCATCACTGCTTTCTCTATGAACTTGTTGGCCTGGATACAAATTCTCCCATTCTTTTGTCAATGTGATCTGAGAAATAGCATTTTCATTATCCTCCCCTCTCTTATCTGTGTGTAATGACTTGGGTATTGTAGTTTTCCCCAGTCAGCCTACAGAACACACGATAGTGGCATTGCTGTGGTGTGATGACTTTTATGGGTTTCCAGCTGTTAGAGTTTTTGAGGTAAATTGTCAGTACAAATTGCTGGTTTTCTGTGTTTGCTCTTGATGTTTTTTTCTTGTGTATGCAGTGGTATATTCTTACCCTAAGTATTACTTTTTCAGGCTTTTAAAATTTCAAGTATGATAGGTAAGTGGACAAATATATTTTTATAACTTAGGAGATCAAAGTCTCTTTTAATGAATTATCTTGGTCTGGGAGTTAATCTCTCCTGTAAATACTGAAATAAATTATTTAGAGTAGCTAATGAGCTTCTGGCCTTTCATATTGTATTATCTGCATATCTCTATAATATATGCTGAACTTTTCAAACACTGTTTTGATTTTTTTTCTGTAAACCAGAAAGCAGTTTTGTCTTCTCTACTTCTTTCAAACAAAAATAATTGCAAGGAAAATACCCATGCAACCTCAAGCTAACTTGTCTTCTCATGTTCTCCAAAAACCAACAAAGCTATTTATTGAGCCCTACAAGGTCTCTCCTGCTCTGTTAAAACATTCTTTAAATGGTGCCTAAAGATTTTTAGCTTTTATATATTTTCATATATTTGTAGCTTTGTAGATTGCTAATACATGGTTCTAGTTTCTAGTACTTTTCCTACCCTTTCTCCCTACATTTTAGCACATTGCAGTGCTTTGTAATTCTTCTCTTCCTATGAAATTGTTCAGATATGGAAGAGCAGCTTAAGAACACCTTTAAATACTGATATCACAAATCTAACATTTGATTTCCTCACAGGCATTTCCAATCACACAAACGGAATGATATCATGACACTCAGCAACTCTATGCTTGAATCAAGAAACCCAGCACCCTAGCCTTACATTATTCTTCCTGTATTTTCAAAGTGCATTAGTCCCATTTATTACTTCATCCCGACAGAGCAGGTTGAACTGAACTTCATATTCTCCAGCAGATTGATTTCTAGGTTATACCAGCTTAGTCAACATAGCCTGTCTAGATTTTATTTAGTCTGGCTACAAAAGATAAAGAGGAAACAAAAATAAAAATTCGTTAGACATTGTCCTGGATCTGGCCAGGGCAGGGTTAATTTTTGCAGCTGCCAGGAGGGGTAATGGCTATGACCTGGAGGTTGTTCTATACCACCTCACTGTGTTATGAGTCCATCAGTATGAGAAATATTCTAGTTCATCAAATCCTATTCTTTCAGATTCCATCTGTTTGCAATATTTTCAGAATTGTTTTAGTAAAGATTAAAGATTTACTATTGTTAGAGGAGCAGATTGGGCATCTCAAACTCACAGACTTAGGCCTTTAAGCAATACTTTCTGTAAAAAATGCTTTCATCAGAGACCTGAAAGGGGCTGTGTTAGATTGTAAGTGCGTAAGACAAATTGAATTGTTACTCTATTATTTACTTTTAAACTAAAGCAGATCCTGTGATTCAAGAGGACAACAATAAAAAATAGTTTTGCAATCTGTGTGTGCATGTATGGAAATAAATCATAAGATTTCATGGTAAATTTCTGGAGTCATATATTTTTTCTAAGAACCAAAGACTATTTTCCCTAAATGCAATTTCAGAGACTGTCTCTTTATAGTATATCTGCTATCTTACTATTTACCAATTTATATAATCTTTAGCAGTATCAGAATACAGTGTTTGGTCTATAAATGTCATAAATTTGTTGAGAAAAATCAGATGTTTAATTTACTTGTTGTGCAGATATTTCAAGCAATTTTGCTTTGTAAGAGTTTTATAAATTACTTGATTCAGAGGAACAAAGAGTCTTCAAATGATCTGTGACAATGTTGTCTTAGATGTACACTTTTATGGACATTCTGGCTAGCAGTGACTTAAGTGAAGCTGATTATAACATTATTCAACTTAAAAGTGATGTTCTATGAAATTTCAATTGTGTAACAATCAGTCATTCAGATGTTAAAAAAGTCCAAACTGTATATAACCATTCTGCTTCTTCACATCATATGTGTATGTGTGTTTTAGTGTTGGAAAGCCAGCAGGCTCTGAAAGGAGTGAACCACAGCAATATCCAGCAAGCAGACTGAGGGCTTGGATTGTGGTTTTTCCTTTTTTTTTCTCTCAGGGATCTGTCACATTACTTGTTACCCTACAAATCCACCTCATACCATAATTGAATAAGTGATTGTATCAGGTAGTTGAGTGGAGGTTGACACAAAGATGGCCTCTGTGAGAAGCTGCCAGAAGCTTCTCCCATGTCCAGCAGAACAAGGACCCATGATGGTGCAATTTGGAAGGAGCTGCAGCCTGTGGGAAGTGCTCACATTGGAGAAGTTCATGGAAGAAATCCACGATGGAGCAGGGAAGAATATGAGGAGTCCTTGTCCTGAGGAGGAAGGAGTGGTAGAGAAAAATGCAATGAACTGACAGCCACCCCTTGTGCTTCTCAGTGGGAGGAGGTTGAGAAAATTAGGAGTGAAGTTAAATCTTCGAAAAAGGGAGAGGGTTGAGGAAGGTGTTCTTTAAGATTTGGTTTTATTTCTCATTATCCTACTTTGATCTGATCGGTGATAAATTAAACTAATTTTCCTAAATCATAAACCTGAGGTTGTAATGAATAGGGCCACTGCTGGAAGAGTGTCACTCAGTCTGTTCAGAAGTGTCACTTACAGAATTTGAGAAACTGTTGTGGCCATGACAGTTGAGCACTGCCTTGATTCTGGGGCTGTGAATTTGCTGTGCGATGCAAGGAAAATGACATAAACAAAGTGCCTGCAACAAATCACTGATGTCTTCCATATATCTGTTTATGGAACTTGGGTTCTGGAATGTATGAATAATTAAACTGTTTTAGCATTCATGGTCTGAGCATGAGAAGTCTCTTACGTTGTTGAGAACTTTTAAAAAATCAGATGGCTCAAATGCATAGTCATGTTCAGTGATTTTAGAATAAATTTGTCTATGTCCACTTCTGATATATTAAATAGTGCTAATAATGACCTCAAGTAATTTTTGTCTCAGATGGGAATTGTGGTGGTAAATAATGTGACAGAAAAACCTCTGAAAAGCCCATAACAAAATTAATATAATTTGGGTAATGTGCAGTTAATAATGCATTGATCACAAAGTGAATGATAAAATAACCCCCAACACTAACAAGAAAACCCAAAACCCCAGCACCGAATAGCTCCACAGTCAGTGAATACCATCCATCTCAGGAACTGAATTAACTGGGGACAGTATGTTGGTGACAGTATCTAATTCATGATATGAAACATCATAAAACATAAAGCACTTAAAGGTAGTCAGTAATTCTGGCATTTTCTGGCTCTCAAATTTTTTAGGGTTAATTACAAATTTTAATATAGTTTTCATGTGCTTATAAAAAGGAGATAGTTACATTCTAATTATATTCAATTACATGTTTGGGAATGGAAGCAAATTACTTGTAGTAACCCAACACATATTCCGGTTCTCAAAAGAGATAATACAATATGTTCTTAACTCAGTGGATCACATCTAATGTTCTGGCAAGACTTTCCAAACAGATTTATAGTTAAGAAAATGAGATGAGACATCAGGATACTCTGAATCATTAATAATGCTTTATGAGTCAGTATTCTTTACTCCAAAACAATGAAACATCCTTTCAAAAGATACAACAAAGCAGCCCTTTTGGATTTTTGTTTTAAACAATAGCTCACTTAGCAAGTACATTTTCATCTACAAGGATGTTTTTAGGTAGAATTTTGTATAACTAGATGATAAGCTTTCGTGTCTGAAAATGTTTGCTATGTATAAAGATATATTAATATATGGAATAATACATCTGAAGAGCATCATTATGTTCATTTATTGCTTGCTTTTCATTCTAAGATGTGTTTGTTTTCTAGATTTTTTTCTAAAGTCTTAATCAGAGAATTTAATTTCTTTAATCAGTTTGTTCTCATTATATTCTATTACTTATGTACATTACATTATAATTTAATTTAAAAGTGGTGGTGCACTCAAACACAGAAAATAAATTTTAATAAAATTTTAACCGTGTCCAAGAAAGCTTGATGCAGGCCCAAATTTGATGTACTGCCTGTCAACTCTTATCCCTGGAAACATTATCTATGCCAGTGGATCGGCATACAACATGTCATGACAACTGCAGCTTCTGTGACAGTGTGGGCATTTCGGTGGTGTGTTTTTTGTCTAAGCAGTTTTGAGACACAGGCATAGCCTACAGAAGTGTATTCACTTCAGCCCTTTGAAACATGAGTAAAACTTCTCAAACAGTTTTCTAATATTGTTAAATATACTTTATTTTTTTCTTGCAACAGCTAAGAAATCTTTCAATGTTCAATTTTAAATTTGCTACATACATTTTGGAGAATATAACTGCTATTTTTTCTGCATTTCCTATGCTACATGAGATGCTAATGGTTGTTCCCATATACTAATTAATTTCTTCTTTAGATGGTAGGGCATTTTTCAGAAATTATGAGAACTGTTGTAGATATTTTATATACAAATGAAATATTTGCATACAGTTTTGGCTTAAAGAGTTCTTATCGCTTCTGTTAGTATTTTTAAAGAAATACTGCTGTATGTCAGTGTATAAAGATTGATGAATTACATTTTTTACTTTTCTAATTTACAACAGTTCAGGTATAAAGACAGAATTTCAATGTCTCTTTTTTCCTACTCAGAGATTAATGTCTTACCTAAGTAATGCTAAGTTATCAATCAGTCATGCTGCTAAATGTCAAAGGCAAAGGAACATACTGTGCAGTGACTGAACTCTTGTTCTAAAGAAAAAAAATACTCCGTTTCTAAAAGAGAAGGAAAAAATGTTTTAATTTTTAAATCATATTTACTTGAAAAAGACAGTTAAATTTCATGTTGTTTTGTTTGAAAAAGCTTATTAAAAAAAAAAAAGAGTCAACTGATTTCAGTTGTACTCATAGTCTGACAAAAAGGAAAACAGTCTGCTGCCTAATGAGAGAAGGGCATTAAAATAGGAGACTACTAAGAGTGATGACTCAAAGAAGCTGTCAGTGAGATAACAGATGAAGAGGCAGAAGAGTGTAAGGCCAGAGGATAAAATATTTTAAGGTTTCTTTAGCTGTAACACAATCAAAGATGTTGGAAACTTTAATTCCTCCCTTCCACTCCCTCTCCACATTCTGGTGTGTGCCTGATTAATGCAGAATACGGTGTTTAATGTTTAAAGTAAATGTTCTCTAGGCACTTGCACTTCCTGTTGGCCAGGAGCTAGTGGAAACATTAACTGAATTACATACAGAACTAGGAAGTAAGTCTCTGAAAAGCATAGTGCTTTCATGGAACCACTGAGAAAATATTGCTGCTCATTTTTCTTCTTTTTCCCCCCTCTCTACTGTGTTTTGTTACTGCTAAAACCTCTCTTCAAGTGAGCTCAAAATAACAGGAAATGCTTTCAAGTGCGGAAAGCTTAGGTAATTTTATGGTCCCTCTGTACCATGTAGTGCAGAAAGTACATCTTCACAATGATATTTGCTAATTCCAAACTTTTTTGAGTGTGTTCAGGATGTTAGGAACAGTCATTATTGCATCATTTGGAGTAATGAAATTAATGGCTCTAAGTGACATTAGAAGCACAGCCCCGCCCTCCTCTTTCCCCTCCTCTTCCCTGACACCCTCCAAGGTCAGAAGCGCACACAGGCAGACAGATCCCTCCAGTGCCACCATGGACTCTCAGTCTGCCTGGCACACCTGCCCAGGTCGTAGTTCCTCACCTGCTTCACAGTCCTCAACTCACCGGCTGGTCCAGCTTGATGCTCACTCACAAATTTCTCACTCCTGAGCTCCACATCCTCAGGCCCTCTGCAGCACATGGACCTCTTGCTAACCTACTCCCCTGGCCCAGACATAAGGGTCCCTTACTTGCCATGGAGTTCAGCTTGAAGTTTGAGAGGAAGTCATCCAGACACAAGAGTGTGCACTCAACTGGTTTGGGTTAGGAGGCAAACACTTGTCAGCCCCAGCTGCTGCCAGGAGGCACACAAGCTGTGCCCCATGGTTCTGCTCCAGCTGCCCATGCACAGACCCTCACTCACCTCACTCACACCAGTCTTCCCTGTAGCAGGATTTGGGAACACACAGCCCATTCCAGCCCCTGCAGCTGGAAGTTAAAGACCCCAGCTCGTTTCACTAACTGTAACTAGGATGCCACTGGTAGCAGCAGCTGACACCACAGGCCAGGGGTGCCCACACCCCCAATCTGGCTCCAGCACCTGACACCCACTCCACGCAGGGTCACCCAGATGTACATGCAGGGCACACATGCACCTGGGATAGAGACTGAGATCATGCAGTGAGAGAGCTGAGAAAATTATTAAGATTATAGGACAGACTGATGTTTAGGCATAGACAAGTGTATTGACTGGTCTCATTCTACATGAAGCTGACCCCTTTTATGCCCTTTTCTGTCTACTCCCCCTCCCAGATTCCCTTCACTTGGACATTGATTCATCCGTTGGAATTCATCCCCTGCCCTCCCCACCTACAATATCCTTTTGTTTACCTCCTTACCAGCTGCCTGCAGTTAGCCCATCAATTAGTGTGACTAGACAGGTACATTTCTATTTATCGTCTTCATTAAGGCTAATTGTTCAGGTGTTATATCTCTGTTTGTCTTTCTCCCTTATCATCCCAATTTTGCAAGGTCATTAGTCAGACAATCATACTGAAGAAAAATAAAACCTTCTCACCTCCACACCAATTAGTGTGATTGGGTGTGTTTATTCTTATCATGACTTCCTTTATCAATTGTCATTCAGGTTTGCCTCTGTAAGATCTTGCTTTTGACTCCTTCGACCAGATACCCTTAAAAGAGCAGACATCATCCTTCCACATACCCTCGCAGATTTTTTTTTTAATCAGTAAAATGATTTTACATATAAATTTTAATTTACTGCAAACTTTTATAACAATGGGTTAGCAGTGCCCAAAAAGGTCCTTTGGACCTCAAGATTTGGGTTGTTCAGTGCATCTAACCAGAATAGATATTAACCTGAAATACTACATTGTCTGCAAGCATTTTGGGTGTATGTATATATATCTCTCTATATATATAAACATATAATTAATTTGAAATATTGTCAGTAATATATTGATTTTGGAAATACATGTAACTGGCTTATATTTTCCTTTTTGCCATGGGACAAATCTAGAATTATGTTTATAGAATTACTCCTTATTTATGAAATGTTTCTGAAATCAGGCTCTGCCCAGTGTTTTCTACCATAGTCATTGAAAAATGTAAACTTACAAATTCATGTTTTATTTAAAAACAAAGAAACTTTATACTTTCATGCCTAAAACAGTAGGTGCCTTGTAGGCTACAAGACTCATGGATGCAAAAGTGCTGTGGAAGACTATTCAGCATCCATATCATGGGCTACAAAATTGAAAGATAACATGGAGTGAGAAGATAAAAAGATCTCTTAGCCTGGTAATGCTAGATTTGATTTCAGCTTTTGAAGAATGTCGGAAATACTGCCAGACTGAAAAGGCTGACTGACAGTGTAATCACTGATATCCAAAGAATCTACAGTTAATTTTTTGTCTGCAGTTCAAGAAAGTATTTACAGTTAGTAAAGTGTTTATCTTACTGAGGTAATGAGAGAGACTTGGATAAGATTAAATAACAAATTTAGTTAAAGAAAACAAAACAAAATGCACTGCTCAAGAAAGAACACCTCAAAAAACCAAACCAGTCAATCAAAAAACCAAAAAAAATCAGAGAAACAGACACCAAGAAACAGAAAACCAGAAGTTAAAAAAAGTTTTAGATCTTGTAGAAGAAAAGAAAGATAATGATGTACTCCTTATTCCTCAAAAGTCAAAGATAAAATAATCACTTCCATTATTTAGACTTTTATCTCCTCTCAGTTGAATTTAGCCTGCCTTTTTGTCCTGTTCAAAGGGTAGACAAAGTAGATAGACAGAACAGACACATCACAGCTTGCTGTGAAGTCTTCCTGCTTTGTACACAGTGCACATCTTTGCAGAACATCCCATGTTCTGTGTGAGCCTGTGGTGCATTTTTTCATCCATCTCTGCTCTTGTTGATGCCTTTGCCTGAGGTTTCCAAAAGCAGTATATGAATACTGCTGCGTAAAACATGAACAGGAATTAGGAATTGCCTGCTGATATCCAAACAGCTCTTCTTATTTGCCGAGTATGTTCAGTGTGCTCTTTTCTTTGTTTATGATACTGAACAAGGGAAGCGGAATTCTCTTCCAGAGAAAGATACCAAGAGTATTTAGATAGTAATCTAATTTTCTGTGTCTAAGCAAAATCTAAGACTAAATTCATTGGTCCCAGGTACCCGTGAGCCAGATGTTTCAGACCTTGGATTGCAGCTTGGAACAGGTAATTTTCTTACTGGAGTCCTGGACATATGTTAACAACTGGAATTTCACAATCATCTAATTAACAAAAAAGGAAGTCAGTTTGCTTTTCAATGGGCAAAAATTGTCTTTACAGCTAAAGATTCCTTGGTTTTATGGAATTCTTCATCTCATGTTATGCTCTTTTGTTTCCATTTGACTAATTAAGATAATGAAAGAGTCAAGAAAATAGAAGTTGTGGGATAAATATTTGTTGGTGTTATATCCAAAACCATTTTTTTAGTGGATTCCTGTTTGTCTAAAGGAAATGAAGCCCAGAGAGATAAACTTTTTTCAATACTCTTCAGTGAATCATTTAATTTTATCAGGCTTTCATACTGCCATTAATAACATCACCTGAAAAAATGCCTTTTCCTTTCAGAAAGCTTGGAAAGGCTTAGGTGGGTGGTGGCTTCAATTCATTCTGCCTAAATTAATAAAAACAAAGGAACAAAAGAAGGTGGTATCTGCTTTAGCTAGTTAAAAACCAACCTATTGTGCTAATATATCAGAAACAATATTCTGTTGAAAGAGGTTTCTCTATTATTTTCTATCTGTGTACAACAGCAGCTAATAAGTTCAGTCTAATGTTTCATTGCTCTGATACGAGAGAAGAGGGAAAAACCTATGGCTAAGAATTAGATATTAGAAGTTTTTTACCTACACTTTAAAAAGGCTTTGGACATGGTCTCCCACAGCAGTCTGTGTTGGGAAGTAACAGTCTGAAGGGCAGTCATACAGAAAGAATGAAAATGTGATTGGAGAGTCAGGTCAACAGACTGTGGTTAGTGGCTGCTTGCCTGGAGGTCAGGGACAATTGGAACACCTCTGGAGTGTCTTCTTGGAGCTGGCCTGTTTCTTATCTCTATCAGTGACTCATAGGAGGAAGCACCTCCTGGTACATTTTCCAAGTCTAAGGATGACAACAAATGAGGGGCAGCAGCTGACAAACTGCTGGGCTGCTGTACAGAATGTCCCAGGCAGGCTGGAGAAACGGGCCAGCAGAGACCCACCCTGTACAGACGAGCAAAAACAAGTTCCAAACGTTGCCCCTGGGACAGAGGAGGCCCTGCAATGGCACAGGCTGTGGACAGACAGGCAGGGAGGAGCCCCGAGGGAAAATCCCTGGGGCCTGATGGGTAGTAAACTAAGCTCCAGGCAGCAAAGGTAGCAATGAATTTTCTGAGCTGTATGAACAGGAGCATGGGCAACCAGTCAGGTGGGAATTGTTATCCCCTTCTGCTCAGTGCTCCTTGGACACATGTGGAGTGCTGTGCCCAGCCTTGGGCTCCCTGGGAGAAATAAAATATGTGTGTGGAGGGGATGCTCAGGGATGGGTCCCCATGAGGCAAAGCTGAGGGGACAGGGCATGTTCAGCCTGGAGGTGAGTGAGCTCCACGGGCCCTCACCGTCACTTTTGTCTGTGTATGTATAGACAAGAAAGGGTGATTAGGAGGACAGAGCCAAGCTCTTGTGGCTGTGGGCAGGACTGGAGGCCTCCCACAGTTTACCTGATCAGCCTGGATTATCTTATGATTATATAGGCTCCAAAAGTACATGGTGACAGTAGGTATTTGAATTCTAGGAAATCAGTATTTTTAGGCGTACTTGTGTGCATGATCTCTTGAGCTTTATACATGAATTCTAGAACTTCCATTGTCAACACTAGGTCAGAAGTTTATTTCTGAGGGTTTTTTATACAGTGATAAATTTCACCTACATTATCACCTTCCCTTCTCTGTCATGTACATCGTAACAAATGTTGATATGTGTGAGAATGTGTATCTATACTTTTGCACTGTTTAATTTTCTTTTTATGTGTTATTTTTCCTCTGTTGTCCATTGACATCAATTGAAGAATGAAGAATAATTTTTTTTATAATTTTAAGTCAGAGCGTATTAAGTAGGGGTATTTTAGTCAGGTAGGGGCATTTCACCACCAGGTACTTTCGTCCTTTATCTTGAACAAGGCCAACTCTTTTCCTTAATGATGACAAAACCGTGATTGATTTCTGACAAGAGAAAAAAATTATGCATGACTTTAACTGCAAAGAGTTTTCCTTTGAACT
Organism: Acanthornis magna; assembly: GCA_036785705.1. NCBI lineage: Eukaryota > Metazoa > Chordata > Aves > Passeriformes > Acanthizidae > Acanthornis > Acanthornis magna. The sequence goes on from JAWUZG010000017.1 coordinate 4,476,281, forward strand.
AGAAACTTCTTTAATATAGATGAGAACTGTTCCACTGAAGCTTTAAGATAATAACTCTAATTAGGGTTCATTTGAATTTTTAGTGCCTACAGTTTGAGTAAGGATGTAAATGAAAGGAATATTTTTCGTATTTTTAAAGGGTATAAGTATGTGTGTGACAAGAAAAGAATATATTTTCTTAATTTAAGAATGATTTTTCTTTCTTTTTTTAGAGTGATTTGAATGGTTTTAAATGTGCTGTTTCAAGAATTTCAAAAGTATATTTGTTATACTAGCCCCTATAAAGCAACATGCTATCAAAAAATTAAACAACAAAAAGAGTTAGGTAATACTCAATGTTGGTGCACATGACACTTTAAATGATCATAGTACTAGAATAGAAAATGTACTGATCTTGTTCTGATTCAAGTAAGTGGGTTCTTCAGTTCACTGTAAAAGAATTGTGTAAGCATGTGGGCAACTTGTCCGTTATCTTTCCTTGAAAAAACAAAATTATGCAACTTGATTAATAGTGTGCAATAGCTTGTGTTCAGTGAAAAAAAAATCAAGTTATTTAAAAATTAAATTTATTAAGTTTATCATACACTGAATTCATCAGCACACTGTGTTGTCAAAGTCTTTTCCTAATATCCAGAGAGTAAAAATCCTGAAAACCCAATGGTGTTTCCACAATGTAGCACCTGTAAGCCTTGCAACTCGCTCTGTTTTTCATGATTGGCATATGCCAATATAGTAGTGAATCGCTGCCTCAAAGGCTTGTTCACCCTTGTGTTCTCACTCCATTCTCTCTCCTCTTTTCTTCTTCATGCCCATCTGTCTCTTTTACTTTCTTCTCCCTTTCGAGCATGAGCTCATGCATAGTCCTGTGTCAGCTCTAGCAATTGGGTAACCATCTAATGAGATCAGCTGGATGTTCCATCAGTTGGTCTGATGGAAATGAGTATTCCTTTCTGGTACTGTCAGAGCTTCAGGGAGAGTATGACAGTATTGTTTTAGCATGGCTTACTCCATCCATGGACACTTTTCCTGGAATAATTACATAAGAGCAAATAGAAACAAGGAGTTTCAGCACACCATTATCAGCATGACGCAAGACATGCAGGGCTGGTTAAAGAAAGAAAAGACTAATGGAAAAACTATCAAGGTATCTTTTTTTTTTCAAGCCAAATATTGTCATCTGTCAGAAAAACAAATGAAATTCACATACATGCACAAGGAAGCAGTATTAGATATGCTAGCATGGACTGTAAAATGTTTTCCACTTAGTAAGCATCAGATATAAGTCTTAAAGTGGATCTCATTAAAGCAGTATAATTTATTTACACAGTCTCATGCTGCAAAAATTTGGCTTTATTTAGGAGGATATTGTCAGTTTACATCAAAGTGCATTTATTAGAGGAATATACTTGAGGACTGAGGATGTTAGTTAATGCTGCTGCAAGTCAAATAACTCTTGTTGACTGCAAAGACACAATTTTGCATCATCTTTGTAAACAACCCTTATTCCTGCTGAAAAACTCTCTTATCTCAAAATTGGATATTAAAAAAACAAAGAAACAAAAAATCTGATGAACAGTAACTCTGCCACAAACCAATTTAATTAAATTATAATCCTCTTTATTTTTAATCTAATTCTGTTATGATCTCCTACTTAATTTCTGATGATTCTAAGTAGGTTTTTTTTCAGGTTTTTTCTTTGTCTCTTTCTCTGTACCCCTTCCATTTATTTTTCTAAATACTGAGGATTTTTTTTGGTGACTGTTGCATTGCTGGAAAAGGGTCCCAACTGGTTTAATTAGTGTCCAGTATAATACAATAAAATTTAGCTTTCAATTAGTTATCAGGGTCAAACACTGTCCTCTTGAGCGTGAAGAATAAAAATTCAATACTTTAATCTCTTTATTGGAAGATTCCCTTGGGTTACAGAAGCAGATTAAAAATTATGCTATCAAAGATGGTGAGTCTGCCAAATGTGCCTTTGTAACTAACTTTAAAAGGCTGGGAATATTTTCAAAATATTAGGGAATAAAATGAAAGGTGGAGATATCACCACTAGAAAACTGCGTGATCTGGCATTATTACAAATGGAAATAATCCTAATTTTCTTTTAGAAAGATCCCTTTGTATATTAAATTAACTTTCAGTGTATTTTTAAAAATGCTGTTGTAATAATTGTTTGCTCTGCTCACATCTGGTCCTTAAAACACATTCATTAGGCAAATATTTGATGGCAATTAAAGAAGAAATATTGTCATATTCACTGTCTAATATCAAAACACATGACTGTTGTATTAGGATGATCTTCCTCTGGATCTAGTATTATGCGGGCAAAACATGACTGTAGCATCCAAAAAAAAAAACCCAAATCAACCCAATAAAAATCTCCAAACAACCAATCAAACCAAAAGCCACAAAAAGCTTAGAGATGCATCAGGTATTCATTGCAAACTGCTATTATGTAGTTGGATTTTATACCTCTTCCCTTACTCAGTATGTTTCCTTCCTTCCTTCCTTCCTTCCTTCCTTCCTTCCTTCCTTCCTTCCTTCCTTCCTTCCTTCCTTCCTTCCTTCCTTCCTTCCTTCCTTCCTTCCTTCCTTCCTTCCTTCCTTCCTTCCTTCCTTCCTTCCTTCCTTCCCCATTGTCTTTCTCTCTCTTTCTGTTTGTTTGGTTTGTGGGTTTGATTTTTCTCCCCAGGCAGGTGTGTGGGCATGACAAGTCAAAATCTTCATGTGTGATACTTGGAAAATAGGATTGTAGTAGAGGGTGGAGTTTTGACCAGTTTTCAAAATCGAAAAGCTATGAAAATCCAGTTTCTCTAGATGTTACTGAACATCCAGTCTTTATTTCCGTGTAAAAACTAATGCAATCATAAGATACAAAAGTGTAGGACTTGTAAAATATTCCTGCTTTGAGTACTATTATAATATATGCTGGGTTATCCTAGATAGGGAAAAATTACTGTTGAATAAACCTTTCAATTCTGTTTTGTGATAAACATAGCAATACTTTTATCTTCTGAAATGACTGTGAGGTCGAGAGAGAGTAGTTATAGCTACATGTAAAATAATATTCTGTTAGTAATATATTTTGGCTCCATTGTCACAAATTAGACTTCACAACCAATATAGAGTATATAAAGAACTGTGAAAGGTAATTTTTGTTTTGTGCGTATATAGGGTTCTCTTCCTCTTGTTTTCTCAAGGGGGACATTAAGTCTTTCTTATCATTGTCTGTAGAAATCATAAAATAAAATTATTAAGTCCTTCATAAGAAAGAATATCAGAAGTGAGATATTATACTGTAACCAATAAATCATGCATTACTAACATTTTTGTAATTTAGAGGAGGACCATGGCTCAGAAAGAGTTTTCATATGACATATTTGGTAATGAAAAATAATTTGTAGAATCTGTTGTCATGTTTTAGAAAAAAAGTTCAATGACATTTAAAATTGTTTGAATACTTTTTATTTTCACACTATTATGAGATATAGAAAGACTTACTAAAAACTTTTAAAAGTTTCAAGATTTGTGGCAATACCTCTTAAAACTAGATTATTGTTACAGTGTGTACCCAGATCTGAATGTTTTTTATGCCATCAGTGGGTACCACATCCTGCAACAGGTCAATTCAAGAAGAGCAGCTCTTGTGGATCATTTTAGCTGGATGTGATTTCATATTTCTTTTAAAAGTAGAAAGTGTAAGCTGTAGATGCTTTCTGGCTCTGCCCAATTTGCAGATTTTTAAGTCTTGGATCTTGTCAGTGAGGTCAGATACAAAAATTATAAACTCCTGTGCCACAGTAGAATCTGGAATACTGTTACAGCTTTTGTTCTTTTTTTTTCACCTAACCTTTTTGCTCTTTGAATACGTTATCCATTTTATTTTTGTACTATAGAAATATTTACTATCAGAGAAAAATTCTGCCTTCAAATACATGTAGAAACTCTCATTTACATCAAAGCATATTCTTCTCTATCTATGTGGTAACCTCGAGGACCTCACTCTGGAGAAAGAAAAGAGTGAAATATATTTGTTTTAAACAGGGCAAATATGTGTCCTGAATAGCAAGTTTGAGCAAGCTTTTAAAATATCACTGTAAAAAAGTTTTAATGTATTATAATTTTGCAAATCTCAACAGAAAGTTTTGATAATTTTTCATTTAATGGTGGCATATATAATATTTAGAGTTAAAACCAATTCTTCTTATATCAAAAAAGAATTAATGTCTGAACCACAAATTCCACCTGCAGCTCTCTGAGGCTTTATCCATGTTTTGAAAATGCCTGATGACAATATCAGGTATTTCTTTATCTGCAGTATTAATGGTGGCTCACTTTTTCTTCTCTCTGTGACTGCAATATATAATAATATATACTATGCAATATTTAGTGATGTATGCAAACCATATGAAGTTGTTCTATGAAATGGGATTCTTTTGATGGAGAGACAGCTGGTAGAAACAAAGGGACATAAGTAAGCAGAAGTAAAAATTATGAGTATGTAGGATTTTTCAATTATTTTTTGTTATTTCATTGTCCCACTTAGACTGAATTGATTAGTAACAGTAACTACACCAGCACTGCTTTTAGCTTTCTGCTACCTCAAGCTCTGTTGACATAAAACAAGGTGGACGATCATTCTTTAGCTATAAGGCCAAACTATATTACTTATCCTTGGATTTTGTGTTTGCTATTTGGTATGACACCTGCCTTAAGATGTATGAATATAATTTTTGTTTATGTTCTTTTCCCTTTTCAAAATGCCTAAAATAGGGTGAAAAAGGCTATTTTCACAGGCTACTTTCATAGCAAGAAATGGACAGTACCTATTGAAATCCCGGATGTGCAGCAATTGGGCAAATGTAGTTCAGAGCAAGTGATGTAGAAGTCTGGAAATTGAAGAGTAAATTTGAGCTTTATTGAGCAGACAAGTCTAAAGTACATGGAAAGTTGCAGTTATTTGTGCAGTCTCTTGTATATTATGGCTCACTTGATGACTCACGTGACATAAATTGAGGTCTGAGCTGGCAAAAGTACCATTTCTACTTCCTGACCCTATCCGATTCTTGCAGAGCTTTTTCTGGCTTTCTTGCTATTAAGCTTGTGTTGGCTTCATCTCAGAGAATAAAATTTCTATTTAAATAGAGGTCATGACAAACAAAACAACCAAAAAGCTATTATGGATTTTTAACGATGCTTATAAGCGCTCTGTGAAACTGCATGAACTTGATACTTATGCACATCCTTATTTACAACAGTTCTGTACCCACAGAAACAGTTCTTATGCGTATGGATTTTTCTACAACAGGTTTATTCAATCAGGTCTGACTTACTGAATTTAAAGCATACAATATCTTTTTTTCTGCTGGTCTGAAAATGGACAGAGATACTGCTTTCAAAAATATTAACTGTGTCCTCCATCCTTCTTAGAAAACAAAGTATAATTTATTATTCTTTTACATTATCATTTTATCTCAGCCATATATACATGTTTTTTTTAAAGTTATTTCTGTCCCTACATTTTTTTTTTTTTGGGTTTGTAATTCTCACAATGCACTAAATGTAAGGTAAAAATAAATTTAGTAGAAATTCACTAAAATATTTGACTGAGCTGTATAAAATTATTCTGCCAAAAAAGAAGGTGACACTCTAAGGAAGAAGATAGTAATTCTTTTTATACGTTAATATAAGGAATTCTTCTCTGATCTAATCCCACCTAATCTTATTATTTTGAAATGTATTACTCCAAAGATCTCCCCATCAATGTGTTTGTGTATCCTTCCTAACAGCCTTCTACAGCATTACAAATGTTTAAGGCTTCCAAAATCAAAAGACTTTTAGGAAAATTATAATTCAGAAACTGAAATATGATGCATATGTAAATGTAAAAGGATAGAGGGTATGCAAAAATGAAGCTTCATTATTAAAGGGAAGAAATGATAACCACCCAAAAGGAGATAAAAATGGATTTAAAGTTCCAGCCTCTTCTGCAAATCCTTGATTTTGCCCTCATCTAAATATGAAGAATGAAAACAGAGTATAGCTTCATAATCATGGTTAAATCACAGCACACAGTAGACTTAACTGATCAATATTAATGTTGAAATTAGTATTTTTTTATTAAGCCAATTAAATCAAAATTAATGTGCAATAAAGCTTGGTGTCTGAATATTATTTTTCTACTATTTCTCTTTGTATGTCTTTCTGTGCATTTTATCAAAAAATTCTTAGGAACTGGTACTACAAGGATTGTCACTGGTTGTCTGTATCAATCGTTGTAGGAAAAAGGGCCCCATATCTGAGAGCTCTAAAAGCAGGAAATAATTATTCACTCCTGAGATTGAAGTTTTTTTTCACTAAAGAAAATACAAAGGTATTTTTCTCTTTTTGAGTCCGTTCTTTCTTTGTTTTCAATTTTTCCTCTGGACATATTTTAGACACTTGGGGGCTTGACATAAGAAAAAAGTAACTTGTGTGAACACAATTAGGCCATATGCACTGAAATAACCAGCTTATTAGATTTTGGGACATCCACACTTTTTCTCTGCATTATATACTGAGTCAATTGTAACTAACCTTTGGTCTATAACAGTAAATAAAGTTATTAGTTAAGAAGACAAGTGCTTCACTGCAGTTATTTTGAGAATCTCTTTCTAGCGTTTTGAAGTATGCTTTCTTCTGCTTGTATCATCTCCCCCACATTTGAAGAGTTGATTAAAAACCAGACCAAACAAAATCAAAAAGAAGCAAAACAAAACAATAAAAAAGCCCAACAACAATAAAACAACAAAAAACCTAGACAAAACCAAACCAAACCAAACTAAAACACAACAACCCCCCCCCAAAAAATCAACCAGCCAACCAACAAACCTACCAACCAACAACAAAAAAAAAAAATCCCGCAAAAAACTCCCCCAAAAAGCCAAAACACCAAATTAAAAAAACAAAAACAAAAACAAAAACAAAAAACCCCTCCAAAAATCCCCACCAAACCAGACCTTTCTTTCTATTTTATTCAGTTAACCAATGTGTAAAGAGTAAAAAAGTACATAGTTGAAGCCTGAGCTACAAACTATGTTTTTCTGGATGTTTGGAAACTGCAGGCCCAATAGTCTTTTGGAGAGGAGTGTGCATCCTGTCCCACAGTTTTAAAATCATGTAGGTATCTCTGCTTTACTTTTTATATTAATGACCTGTGAATATCCTGTTGTATTGATGTTTGTTTCACAGAGTGACCTCTTGAAAGGTTTAAACTAGTTTTACTTCTGTACTAGGATCAGTTTTGTGATATAAGTCTTTTGTTTCGTATATCTATTGCACATCTTTTATTTCTGATAGGAAAATTTAACCATAGAGGAAACAATGCTTCCTCTCCACAGGAACATGGTAGGAACACTTTATCTGTCAAATTATATTTTCATATGGATTCTTCTTTTCTGAACAGCTTGACATGAGAAGATTAGGGTATGAAATCTCCTTTGTCTCTCATCTCTGAGAAATGTCATTGCTTGTACATGCCAGAAATATTTCCAGTACTGTAGCTGCTGTATTTGCCAAGCCTGATGTAAAAAATGTGACAAAAATACAGAAATTACATCTCTTTGTTAGCAGCCTATTTTTTTTCTGTTGTTGTGACATACATTTTATGTATACATGCATATATACCTATAGAGGTAATCAGCCCCAATAATGTTAAGCTTAAAAGAGACCAACAACTCCAATATGTCATGAAGAAACATGTGCTGCAAACTAGTAGAATACACCAACAAAACTAGAAGAATAGACTGAGGAAAGGACTACTGATATAGCTTCCTCGCATATGCTCCACCAACACACTTTAATAAAACCAGAACATAATCTGTCACATCATTTTTTTCTGATGCAATTTCTGTATTTTGATTTTTCTTCTAAGTGTTAAATCCTCTTTCTCATTTCACTTGCTTGAAACTCTACTTTTTCACCCTGAACTCCTACTATTTTTTTTCTATTTCACATCCTACCCTACCTCATCTACCATCACAGATCATTACCAGTAATCAATATCCTCTCCCAAGATATCTCTTTCCCCTCCTAAGGCATTCATCACTCTGTTTTAATCTTCTCCATCTGGTGAGGTTTCTATCCACACATCTATTCAATAGGCCTATGGAGAGCACCAATATTTCTTATTTCCTGCATCTTCTTTCCTCTGAGCAGCACTGTTTAGCCAGAGTGTGTGTGACGAGTGGGACAGCGCCACGCTGATGTGTTGTGATATGCCGCTGAGCAAGCTGTTATCATCTTGTCCTTTCCTTTTCGTTTCAGCTGGCCCAAGCAGAGCAAAATCCATCAAGGCTGGCGACAAAAGATAAAGCATCATCTAAAAGATCTGTCATTGGGCCTGACCCGCTCGGGAATCAGATAACATAGGAGTGCTTTGCTGGCATTCTGTCTCTAGATGACACAGTACATACCATGTAACAAGGCTGTGCTCTAAACATCTGTGTGATAACACACTGTGTATAATGAACCAAGCTCAGCTTTGCATTACGTTGACAATATTTTAAGACATCTCAGCTGCAATGTCCTTAATTGCGTTCTCCGCTTGACATAGACTTTTGACATTTTAAAATGGTTCATGAGATATTCAAAGCACGTCAGATGTACGGAGAACTCTTTTAACCAGTTGATCCAAGGATTTCCGATTTTCTCAAAACCGCAGTAGAAAGGAGATAAAAGAAATTGTCAGGATTCAGTGATAGTTTATTTATTAGTGTTTGTAAAACTCCACCGTACACTTTCTTAAACACTTTGCTTCTATACCACACTGATTTAGTCACATAGTTGGGTTTCAAGATGCAACATCTGCAAAGTTCAAAGGCTCTCAACAGGCATTCACTAGCCAGTACATATTACCTTAACATACACATACACATATAAACGTTCCCTTTCACCTACAAAATTATACTAATTAGTGGTTATTCTTAATTAAAAATAATTCTAAACAGGCAAAAAGGAGAGGGAACACCTTGTAGCCTTTTATTTCCTAAAGTCACTGTTCCCGTGAATCTTGTATTACTGTGTTTACTGTTAGGCTTGCCGCCATTTATTTTGATTAAGATGTGTTATACAGCCTTTTTAAATGAGAAGAAATAAATCTTCCTGCCTTCCTCTCTTTCAACCCCACTGTGAGGGGAATGGTGCTGCAAGTTTCATTATATGGAGAAAGAAGTTGATCTTTAACAGAGTAGACACTCTCAGCAGAGCTACACTTTACAGCTTTTGCTCTATTTTACTACCCCTTTGGTAAATCTAATTTTAGATGTGAAGCTTCAGATCAAGAAATAATCATATGGTAAAACATAGACTGTATAAATGCACAGTATTTGTCATAAAAATTTATTTGGTCTTTGTATATAATTTTTTTCCCCCTACTGGTCAGATATAAGAGACAGAATAAAGGACAACACGAATTGAAAAGTAGAAATGTTGAGTGAAAATAGAAATAGTTGATGCTGTTCATTAAGCTGCATTATTTCAGATTTACTTTTCATTCTCTTCCCCCTTTTTTCTTATTTCCCTTTTCCTTTTTATTGATTTTTTTCCACTTTAAACCATTGAAATAAACTGATACATTTCAAATATGTTTGTCTACTAGGGAAGTCATTTTTCCTAGACTATGATTTATGTAGTTATAGTCAGGTTGAAGTGTACCTTAAATAAAAAAGTAGTCTTTCAGAGATGACACTTAGAAAATGGATGGTCTTTCAGTGTTGTGCACTTATATTCTTTACACATGGAAGACTCAAAGAAAGAAATTGGGAAATAGCTTGAGGAAACAATCCAGAGGATGATACATACAGACAGAGAGTTAACTTGTGAAAATGGGAGCTTGTAGCTATTGGTGATATGTTCAGCTTGCCATAAATCACGGATACTTATGTAACCTTTTTTTGCCCAGAGCATCTCTTATGACATGTGAGCACCACTCAGTATCTTATAACAAGCTTAGAATCTTTAGCATAGGGGTGGGTGAGCTAAACACATTATCTACTTTTGTTCAGCTCAGTTGTTCATGTAGTCCTTGCAGTAATGCTAAAAAGACCCAAATACTTCCATGGGCAGATGGCGCCTGTGCATCATGAGCTTAAAAGTAACACCTTATGTGTTAGACTAATACAATTACACTGACACTAAACATTTGCTTCAAGAGACCACGTGGAAGTAATCATCAGGCAAAAAATTTAATATTAATTCCAGATTCTGAAGACATAACATCAAAATATGAACTAGCCAGATGTCAAATTTTTTTTTGTTAGCATCTTGCTGATATTCCACTAAAAGTGAATACTGGCTTTGACCAGGAAAGAAACAGTTTCTGAGATGACTGAGAACACACTTTTTTTTCTTTGTGTGGCTATTGATATCTGTTTTCCCTTGTAAAAAATGTGTTTGTATTTTCTAGTAGAGGAGTAAAGATAATTAGTATATAGATTCTGATTTTTTACGCCTCACTTAAAATTTTAAGGGTGCTTCAACCAACACATTTCTTTTAGTTGAGAAATACAAAGATTTTTAAAAATATGACAGTTATCTAGAGCCCAGTGAAAATTATTTGATGTGCTTTTCTTCAGATTTTCTTCATTTTTCATCTATAGAAAAAATACTAATTCAGAATGTTCCTCACAATCTGTTACCAATGAAAATAAAAAGTATGTTGCCTTGTGCAGTACTGTGACTTCTAGTGTTATAATTGGTCAATCATATTTAATAGACTTAATGTTCACATATCATAATAGATATATTTTCTTTACCAATCTCCAAGTATGTCTGTGGTAATGTGTTTGTCAGAGTTTCTGAGCTGAGAGTTTAATTTTTATTTCCCCTCCTCTCTCCTTTCAATTCCTTTATTTTGGTCTCAATTTTGATCTAAGATGCCTTCTGGGTAGTGAAAATATTTTCCTTGAACTGCCTTCTATAATAAAGAGCCTTACAGATATGTTCAGTATCTTTTTTTCATTCACCTGAGAAAATAGGAAACAGCTAGACTTCTTCATGACAGCCTATAGCATAGTCATGTCAGGCAGTATTGTTTTGGTCTTTATGAGTATGATCTAACTTTGAATTCTGGTCTAATTTTGAAATAGATCCTGCTTTGAGTATAGAGTTAGACCAGATGACATCCAGAGGCAGCTTTCAACCTAAAGAATTTTGCAATTTTATCTAACTTATTTGGTGATGTGCTATTCTTCCTCTTCTTTTTCCTCATTCTCTTCTTCCTCCTCTTCCTTTCGTATTCCTCTTTCTTATCAACTTTTTGTACAGTCCCAGTCTCTAAAATAAAGTAAGTGCATCTTGCTATCTAATAGGCAATTTTTTGAGGTCATCATTAAGATTACATAAGGGGAAAGTAATAATTTATGTTCAGTACTTGGTTAGAATGTTATATATTTTTTAAAACAAAATATGAAATGACCAGAAAGAAAAACTAAATATTTATTATTTCAAGGGAGTGTACAAAATACTTCAAAATTCAAAATTTTGAAGGGATTTTCCTTCAAAAATACCATATTGAGAGTGGGATTGAAGCTGCACAGAAGAAATGAGTTATAGTACATAAGATGTTCTAAAAACAGGATCTGTAGGTCATGTAAATTTTCTGATAACACTAAAGACCGCAGGATTACATGAGGTAATAGCAACTTAAAATTATTAAGTTATAGCAACAGGCTGAAGGTGTGAAAGAAACCTAAGTCTACAATCGCAACAGAACTGTCAGTAGCCTTATGGAAAACATAACTTGGTCAGTGTATACAGTCAGCTATGATTCACTTTTTTTTATTTTTTTGGTATTCTTAAGTCCAAGCAACTGGAAAAGGTCACCTAGTTTTTTGTCAAGTCACTTGAACAGACTTCTGGTCCAGATGCACTCAGAACACTTTTTTCACACTATCATCCTTAGACTTATAACTATTCTTTTAGGGAAAAAAATGCATAGAAATGGATTCATAATAAAAACTCTCCATGTTTCTAGATGAAAATTTCTTTTTTCCTTCTCCCCCACATCTTTAAGCTTTGATACATCCTGTTATATATAAACCCTATAAAATATCTTTGCTGAATATGCAGATATGATTATATAAGAAAAAGTTAAAGAATTAAACTCCTAGTTCAAATAATGGGAAGATTTTGTTTGTTCAATGCTGCCTTTCTGTACTCTATATTGTTTTGTCTTCCTTACTTTTCTATTTGTGCTTTAGCTACTGTTCTATTTCCTATGTAATTTATTTTCTCTTATTCTGTATTCTATGCCACTGCTTAAACTGTATCTACAAAAATGTATTAGTTCAGACCAGAGTTGTACATGGGGAGCAGATAAACGGATAATTCCACCTAACTCTCTTTGGTAGCTTGGAGTAGTCTTGAAGAGTGAAACATAGATATTTTCATGAGGAAACTGAAGAGAAAAATGTATTGCAGAAGCTGATAGAAATTTAATTCATGGGATCAGACTAAAGATACTCTAGCCTCTGAAATATATGTGGTATGGACTTTGTGTCATCAGCACCATATGCTTTATTCCATAAACCTGCTCCAATTTGGCCACACTTTTATGGAAGCAGACTTAGCCTAATCCTCTTGAGAACTAGTGATATTGAATGAAAAATAGCTCTCCTACCCCCTCACCAGTTTAACTAACTTTTGCCAATTAAACCATGACTATGAGGATGGAGGAAAACTGAGGATTTGAAGAAGCGTGATAAAAAGACTGCCCTGGGTTCTGCCCAGGCAGATACTTCCATTTGAGGTTGTTATTTATATTCTAGTTTCCTGATTATTTCCCAATGCTACCTCCTCTAGAAGAGACAGATTATTTGTTGTTTCTTTCATCCAAATACAGTACACATGTGAGGTGAACTTGCTTTTCTGTAGTTTCTTTATTGGTTTTCTTAGGTGCTGTTGTGGATGGTCCTGCTTCAGCTATCAATCAGCCCAAGTGTCTATAGAATGAAACTGCTGCTGGTGACATATGTGTGTGTGCTTTTAGAAGAACTCTACATGGGCAAATTCAAGCATCTTTTTGGAAAAAAAATGGCTAAATGGGAAGGTTTAAGGTGATCGAAACCTTGAATAATGTTTACTGGCAAAAAAACTTCAAGACCTTCTATTTATTCCATCATGAAATATAATGGCTGTGTGCCAGATTTTAAAGAAATTATTAATTGGCCTTTCCTGTTAGGAATTGAGACCATAAATTAAAAGCTCCCTGCTGCCTGTCCACTAAGTGAAGGAGGTGTTTTGTTTTCATTTCCGTTCCAGCTCTGAGTGCAATATTGATGCATGTGTCTTCATTTCTCATTGAACAAATATAAATTTATGGGCAATTGAATCAAATTTCTAAAGTGGTTTCACTTTGTCTGGAGAGTTAAAATATTAGTATGAATTGATTTTTATATTTACTGTGTAACCATCCAGCAATGAATTATTCGCTGCTAATAACTATTTGTAATTCTTGCTTGCATAGCCTATCCATTTATCAAACAATAATACTGTAGCTCTCCTATTTACAGTGCCAACTCATGCTTAGTGGTTATCAGGTCTTTTTCTAGAAATTTATTTCTCTTCATCTAATTTCTTTCTTATTGAGTGACTGAGAACCTTGTTTCTGTAATCCCAGTTAAATAAAAAAAATGCCCATCTGTAAGGTTATGGGAACAAATAGCAAAGTGAATGGAAGCAATGGCATTGGTTTGTCAGATGGCTCAGGAATATGCAGACAGCACCAGCCATGAAGAGCCTGACTCCACTGCTTTCCTGATAAACCTATGCTCCAGCCTAGGGCAGCCTTAAGAAAAAAATAACAGTCGGTGACTAAAAATTTGGCTTAGTGTGATGGAATGGTCAGCAGGAAAAGTCAGATATTTTTTGTCTTTTAACTTCTTTAAATGAACCACACTGAGCGAGTGAAATCAGCTTGTCTAATATCTGGATGGGGACAGCTTGTTCCGACGGAGGTTGCAATTCCAGTCGAAATGATTTTTCTTCATTTGAGATATATTTGGAGGCATTTGCTCTATTTGAACTATGCATAAATCTGTTAAAATAGATCAACATCCCAATGCATGCAAAGCCTCTGGAGAAATTATTGTGGAAACTGAGCTGAAGACCTCTGGATCATAAAACATAAGGTTTTTCCAGTGCAAGCACCATTTAGGTCAGGGTAGCATGTCTGCTATTACCATCATGAGCAGAGGCTATCTGCTACGGGGAGATGACAAAGCTACATGTTGTTTCGTGGAGTGCACAGTTGCCCTTAAGCATATGGTCTTCTGCCAGTGTTTGAGGAAGCTCTGCTGGACAGATAATTAGAAACTTTGTGATAAAGTCTCTGCTCTTCCGGCAAAATAATTGTAAGAGTGGTGAATTAACTCCAGCAGCAGAACATCAAGAAATATTTAATCTTCTAAAACAATCTACTCTGCTTTAAAGTGAGTGTTAACAGTGAAGAAATATATTCTTTGACAAGGAAGACTGTAATACTACCATTTGTCGTGCCACATACAGGTAGAAATATGCATCTCTCCTTTGGAAAAAAAGTGGTTCTCCACTTAGTGGATAATAATGTTTTTGAAAGTTGGTGTAGTAGTGCCAAGTAGTAAGAGATATTCTTTGTTTGTTCATGAGGCATGGTTTGTAAAATATTTGCTGCTGTTTACAGGGTTGACTTCAGAGTCTTAGGCACATATGTTTCTTTCTCCTCTTCTTAAAAGACACGGAGGATAAGAGACAGTAAATGCCCAATTGCTTAATGAGTGCTAATAAGTAAATGAGTGTTTTGCTCATCAATAATGTAACCTTGCTCTAAAGCTGCGTGTGCACCACTGATAACTGAGGTTACTGTTGCTTTCCAACGAAAAATGTCTTCAGTTTCTTGCTATGTCATAAGAAGGAAGGAAATTCGCCACAGTGTCTAATAACATGAATTATCTACTGTTTGCTGAAGGACAGAAATAAGGAATTCGTGAAACATTTGCCTTTCTGCAGGTTTACTTCTTGCAATTGTATGCAAATGGAATTCAGAACACTCCACTTGCAATAAGCTGACCACCACTGCATCTCTGGTTGCAGTTTACAGCACCTTTTTGGCTGAGCATGTTCTAGTTTAAATGAAAAATCCATCTGCATGTGTTGATTACACCTGGGCTTGCATATAATGAACTTGGGTGTCTCTGTGCCATTGGAAATGTTGCTTCCTCTTGTGCCTTGAAAGAAAAGAGGAGGGAAATTAACTTCTCTAAAAAAGTGTGTCTGGAAAAAGTGAAATTTTAAAAGATGGATGTGGGTATAGATACTGTGAGAGAAACCTTAATGGAATAATATGAAAGTGAAGAGGGAATAATGAGGAAGGGAGGATATGTCCTTGCTGCTTTTCATAGGCATCTCCTCACCCAGTAAGAGAGAGTTAACTGCTGAGCAATAGGGAGGACAGTAACTGTTTGTGACTGGGGCTATGATAATAAATGCAAAGGAAAACACTTAAGAAAGATATCAAGTGTTTACTATGACTTGCATAAATAAGCCTGGGTTTTAAATAGCTGCTTGTTAAGTGAATTTTTCCCATTTTATGACTTAAGCAAATTGGTATTCCTTCTGGCAGAGAGATGAGAAATACTGAATTTAATTACACGGTTTAAGGAATAGGTCTTGTCTCTTTCATACTGGACTGTTTTAAGGGCTGGATACTACACATTGCCTCAGGTCCTATAGAGAAAATGTAAAAAACCTGAAATATAGAAAAAAAATAGGACAATTATTATAATTTAGATTCACACAGAACATTATTTTCAAAAATTATTTTATAGGGTAAATACTTAGGAAATTACTGGGTATAAAATGGATTCATATGCCACTTCTACTCCTGTTATATTAAATGAAATGGTTCAACATAATTGGTTTTTATAAATTCCAAAATGAGCACTGATATCTGTCTATTGGAATATTTTATATTGTTTCCCTCTAAGATGGAAGTTTCTCCTTAAGTTTCATTAAATTCTCTCTGATTTCAGAGATTCCTAATATGGTCCTTCTTACAGTGTTCTGAGTGTGTGCTTGTGTAATCTGAGCAAAAAAGGAAAATTTGATAGCAGGGCTCTGAGCGGTGATGATCATTGGAACAAAGTCTAGTTGGGAGCCAGCAGTGCACTCCAGGAGCCAATATTGGATCAAATCCTATTAAATTCTCCATTAATGATATGGATGACAGGGTGGAGTGCACCTTCAGCACCACGTGGATTTCTGTGTCAAATTATGGGATCCCCAGAACAAGAGAGATATATATGGAATTACAGAAGAAGGTCCAGTGAATAAGATGATTTGCTTACACAATCAATGTTTTAAAGGAAAAAGTTCGTGTTTCAGGGGATAAAGATCAGACTCAGGCCAGGGGGTTTCTTGAAACATTAAGAGAAGGGGCTGGACAGAGCAGGAGGAAAGAGAGAGTCATTAAATGAGAACAAGCAGAATTCTTTAAAATCCACTCAACTACCAAAAACCAGCACCAGAAAATGAGCTTACAGCAAATTAGAAATAGAAAATGAACCAAGCACACAGAATGGGTCTCTGGGAAGTAACTGCTCAGCAACTCAAGCAGTGCAGCTACTCTCCATTGAGTGGCCCATGCGGGAATATGCTGCCAGCACCTGTGGTGCACAAGGATTCAACTTCACTGTCCTCTGGTCTCCTCTTTTCAGACACTGCATACTGTGTCTTCTTGAAAGTTGGCCTCAAGTCCTGCCTTTGTAAATCTTTGTCTTCCATCCGACTCTGTTGCTGCACCACAGGTGCTCAGGGGGTAAGAGCTCCCGGTGAGCGGCTTTGAGAGAAGCAATCAGCAGCACTGCCAAGCTGCACAGGTGGCACCAGGCTGAACCCATCACATTTGTAAAGACCTGCACTTGGCAGGAGCAGGTGCTGCGCTGGCGGGGACTCCATGTCAAATTTAATTTACTGGATGATCTAGCTCGGCAAACATTCAGCATAGATGCTTGCTCCTGCCTAATGTTAAGTAGCTGAGTAAATGCAATAGAAGATCTCCACAAGTGTTAAATAGCTGCTGAAAAACACAAGGTCTTGAAATGTACATGTGCACAAGAAGTATTTTTACTCATTTGACTGCTATTATGCCTAATTTGTGCATTATATCAAAGGACTATTGCTTCCAGATTACTCAGAAGCTTAAAAATTTCTCAAAGATTTGTCTATATTCTCCAAAAGGCAATTTGTAGAGAAAATTTTAAATATGAACCTCAAAGCCAAGAGTTTGAAGCAAGGTTTCAAAGATTTCCAGGTTATTACTTTCCAGATGTTCTCTCACTCAAAAGCAAAATCTGCTCCCAAGTGTCCTATAAGTTAATATTTTTAAAATGTTGACTTATTTTTTATATTACTAAATATCTTGTCACTCCCCTAGTTGCATTTTTAGTGAAATAGACATTAATACGAGAGATACAAGGCAAGTACCATAGCTAAATCATACCAATGCTTTGAAGAGAACTTCAGGATACATTTTGTATCAGGGAATACAAAATTACAACTGTTCTGGACCAAAATACTTAATCGTGACAGCCTTCTCCTTTATTTCATCATCCAACTCTTATTTGTCATTTCTGAAGAATGAAGTTTGAGTCACCTGTATTATTAGAAATTATTGATTTGTATTTTAACAGCTGTTGTGTAAGAGTATTCCATCTATTATATCAACGTAGGGAACTTTCAGTGTTACAGATTGTGATGTAATATGTCAGACAATCACAATGAAGATATCTAAAATAAATCACCATGCTAATAAAACGGATATTCTTAGACTTAGTGTTACAATAAAAAGTAACATTTTTTTTTTGTATCTGGCTATTGTAACACTTTTTAATGTGAAAGCCCTTGAACAGATGAAGTGTATTTTTGGCAATTCATGTGTGAATATGTGGACACATTCACTTCCAATCTCCTCTCGAATATCAATAATAACAATATCAATAATAATAATTTAAGCACTTATTTTATACTCTTGCTACTTTTTTATGCATTGGAAAGGAAATTCAGAGTGGTATAGTTTAATATCACAAATATTTTGCATTAATAATGCGTGGTTAGGTACCTGCAATTCTGCTCTGGATGATTAGAAAATTCAATGTTGTGATGATTGAAATAAACAATTTCTTTGAACATTTTTTTCCAGAGTAACTGTGACACTTCATGAAGAGAAGGTTGAGAATCAAGTTGTTATATCATGCTGATACTCTCTGGAATATAACAAATTAGGGTTAGGTTGTTTAAGACTGCCTTTATTTTTGATAAAATAGACCCTCAGTTCATTGTCCATGACATTAATGTAAGTTTTACCTGCCGCATGTGTTTGGTCTTATTATCCACTACACATCCATTTAACAATTAAGATCCTCCCAGTCAAATATAATTGGCAAAATTATTTGGTTTTCCCACTGTCCCCTTTGTAGTCATGCTTCTAGTGGTCTAATAAATGGCTGTTGACATTTCAGTAGTCAAATTATGAGCTTTTTCTATTCGTATGGAATGATTAGCACAGATTGTATGAAGGAAAAAACCTAATTTGTAGATGCTTTACTAGTTTCACCTTCAGCATTAGCAAGCAAAACATTTCCAAGACATTAAAAAAAGTCAGTAATTTAGTTTACTTTCCGTGTCCACATAATATTCGGTCATATTTAGGGTTTGGTTTTCTTCACTGTTACATAAGGTGCCAAACTGTTGCAGATTCCTGCATTGTCTGGAGTTTCTTTGGTTAACTATTTAGAATTGCATGAGAGACTGAGATGTTAATGGTGAGTGGCTCAAACATTTGGCCACTTGTGGAGGCAGCAGGGTGCTCTGCTGTGGCTGGGTTTGCAACCCCCAGAGGGGAGGAAGTGACTTTTTGGGTGCAGGGAAACAAAGCCTCTGGTCTGAATAAGAGTGAGGGGGTGAACATCCACCACAGGAGGCTCTGGGTTTTGAGCCAGATAAGGGATAAGGTCGACAAAAAGCAGATCCTGTGCAGACAAGACAGTGCTTTTTATCACACCAATAAACACACAACTTTTACACAACTCAGCTGTAAAACTGCCCACCCGGTCCCGTGCCTGGGAAGGTGACATTCCCACAGGACAGGGCATTCCCATCTGAGGGTACCCATAACTGAGGGTATTCATCCCTTCTGATGGGCCATAACTGGCTCAACTATGCTGACATGAGAGGTAGCTGTCATGTCTCAGGAAGGGCCATAAAGCATCAAAGAACCCCAAAGTGCCCCCAGACTGATTCCTGAGGCCTTCCACCAGAGGACTGCATGCAATCCGCAGTGTTGTGACAGATCCAGAGTCTTTTGCAAAAGACAGTGTAAAAGTCTCCCTCCAGAGAAGATGCTTGGGTGTTCCCACATGTACCTGTATATATGAATGTATATTAACCCATTGAATTTTATGTTTTGGGGGCTTTCCCCCATCCATGATGGATAAAGACTATGACCATCACTTTGACCAGCATTGCATTGCAAGATCCAAGGGTGGGAATATCTTTCTACTCTTATCCTTTTTCTTCCTTTCTTTTCCTTATGCATTTTCTTGAGTGTTATTTTTAGTCTTTCATATTGCTATATTACCATAGATAATAACCAAAACAGCTACATACCTCCATTCCATTGCAACCAAATTGTTTTAAAATAAAACTACTACCTTTACAAGTTCATGAGAGAATTATAAATCAGGGATTTCTGCCTCTTAACAACAAAACCTGTTTTTAATTATTATTTTCTTTAAAGACAAAATAAATGTAGATGCATTTTTCAGTGATCTGAAAACATGCTACTGTTTAGTTTAAACTGGAAACCACCGGTATCAGTACACGCTGGGGGATGAACAGGTCGAGAGCAGCCCTGCCAAGAAGCATTTGGGGGATGAGAGGTCGGACTTGACCTAGCAATGTGTACTTGCAGCCCAGAAAGCCAGTTGTGTCCTGGGCTGTATCCAAAGTAGTGTGGCCAGCAGGGCAAGGGAGGGGATTCTGCCCCTCTGCTCTGCTCTGCTCTGCTCTGCTCTGCTCTGGTGAGACCCCACCTGGAACACTGCTTCCAGCTCTGGGGTCCTCAGCATAAGAAAGATGAGGACCTGTTTGAGTGAGTTCACGGGAGGATCTTGGAGAGGATCAGAGGGCTGGAGTACCTCTGCTCTGAAGACAGAGAGAGTTTGGACTGGTCAGTGAAACATCATGCAGTAGAACTGACAGAGGGATTATTTACCGTGAGAATATCATAGCAGTCTTTATTGTGACATCTGCTTAGAAAAATGAAAAAAACCCAAACTTCTGGTCTCATATTCAGAAAGCTTCTTGTTATGTTCCTTATAAGTACTAGAGAACTCTGCAGTTCCATTGCTTTGTTGTTGTTCTTTCCTTTTTCACATATTTCACTTTTACAGCATGCTGTGCAAAAACTGTAGCTTGTTAGAAACGTTGCACAAGAACAGCACGAAGACGTTATTCATAAACACCTGAAAACCCAAAGATCTTGCCTCGTCTAGACAAACACTTGAAAACATGCTGCTTGAAAGACTTTCTAAGATTAGAGTTCTGCCCTTGTTTTGGCTGGAATAGAGTCAATTTTCCTTCTAGCTGGTATAGCGCTCTCTTTTGAATTCAGTTGAGACTAATGTTGATAACGTACTGATGTTTTGGCTGTTGCTAAGTGGTGCTTACCCTAAGTGAAGGACTTTTCAATGTCTCATACTCTACAAGTAAGGAAATGCACAAGAAGCAGAAAGGGAACATAACCAGGACAACCAGTCCAAATGGGCAAAATCATAGAAGGCTGTGCTCAATGTATGAAATGGAGGGAGTTGGCCAGGAGATGCCAACTGCTGCTGAGCATCAGTCCACTGACCGGGGGCATGAGCAATTCCTTGTTTCTCTTGGATTTTATTTCTCTCTCTCTCTCTTCATTATTCTTATTTCATTCTTATTCTACTTCATTTTGTTTCAATTATTAAACTGTTCTTAAGTCAATCCATGTGTTTTTCTTCTTTTTTTTTTTTTCAGTTCTCCTCTCTGCTCTTTCAGAGGCGTGAGTGAGAAGATGCGTGGTGCTAAGTTGCCAGCTGGGGTTAAACCACAAGGGGTTCTTTCTTTTTCACACAACTTAAGAGTCTTTGGGAAACTGACTTCAAATAACTTGCCTATACACTGCAGATATTCTTACACATGACTACACAGGCTTCACAGATATTTTGAGATATTAAATTCTTTTAATGTGGTCTAAAATGTCACAGGAATGAATAATCAGATAAAATAGATGATAGTGTGTTTGGTCATATTTGTTTTCTGTTTATTAAACTTTTTATATCATCTAAAACATTGTCACATTATTATATCAATAGTTTATGTAGCTGAGACAGATAACATGCTGGTTTAAAAAGAAAGGGTATGGACTGCTGTTAGAACCTGAGTCCAAGGTCTGTGATACTTGATAATTCATATATTACTGCCACACGTTATTAAGGTTTGATGTATTTGTTGTTAGGCTGTATAGAAAATGATCCTTATGTTTGTTTTAGATCACTACTGTAACAGATTCAGTCAACTTTGTGAGGTAACAGAGAGGGGTGATACCAGAACAAAGCTATTTTTTGTCTTAAAATTAATAGCTTCTATGAAATCTTTCTCCTCCACTCCTTCCATGGGCTGTTCTGCCTTCCTAAAGGAAAGATGTTGTAATAGGTGTAAAATAGTAGAGGAAAAAGCTGCAGGGAGAAGCACTCTTGACTTTCTGAAATGGAAATGTGCTGTTACATAGAGGCACTGAGTAGCATCCTTTCTCTTTCAGTGGTCTCAGGTGCACTGGGAGGAAGTCAGCTGGAAACACAAAGTTTGAATATAGGTCTGGGTTTTCCAGAGGAGCTCCAGAATGTTATGAAGAAGAGCTCAGAGTCAAAACCTCTATGTCATGGTCCTGTTTTACAAGTGATGTATTATCTGAAACAAGCATAGAAGGAAGGGCCTCTGGATATCTCTTTCTCAGCCCTATCACACAGAAAAGGTTGTATTTCAACATTTTCCAAATAATGTGACATTATGTAATCACTCTCAGATGTGAGTCATTGCTGTAGATTACCTTTGGTTTGCGTCTTATAGGTTTCTCAGGACTTCCTAAATATCTGCGTACCTGCTTATTTTCAGGGGTGGAAGTGTAATAAATTAATCTCTGTGTTTTTCAAAACAGTTTCAAACTACTGGGCTTCTGGACAGACATGACACATGCATAGAGATGAATGTATCTGCCTCTCTAAAAACAAGGGCAAAAATTATTTTTGGTCAAAGAAACAATGGGAATCTCATGACAACTTCAAGTTATAAGTGTTGAATTCTCAGATTATATTCATGGGTTTTTGGTCTAAGTTTCATTGAAAGTTAAAAAAGAACATTTATCTTTCACTTT
Organism: Acanthornis magna; assembly: GCA_036785705.1. Lineage (NCBI taxonomy): Eukaryota > Metazoa > Chordata > Aves > Passeriformes > Acanthizidae > Acanthornis > Acanthornis magna. The sequence continues at coordinate 4,498,761 of JAWUZG010000017.1, forward strand.
AGTTTTCAAAGGTACTTTTACCTTCCTTTTTACAGCATTTCCCAGTGGCAGTATCCCTCAAAAAATATTTTGACAAAATGCTATTATCTAAAAAACTCCCACCTCTGGGATTGGCCTGTTTCTGCAGTTTTTCCAAAATTAAAAGCAATTGAAGAAAGAATTTATAAAAAGGAAAAAGTTACAAATTATTTTAGTTTGTGAAACTCTTAAGAAACTTTGTTTGAATTTCTTTCTTGAGCAACATATACATTAAAATTACAGCTGTGTTATCAGATATGACTACTGAAAGACAATTTAAAGTTGTGCCTAACCAGTAACTGAGAAGGGAAAAACTCTCCCTTAAATGATTTCTCACTCATATTTCTTTCTACCATACAATAGTCCACCAATTTTTTCATGAGAAGGTCTTAATAAAAGGCCAAAAGGAAAGTTTAAGAAAATTGGGGAATCTGTATCTTAAATAAAACATATTTTCTTGCTAAACAGGCGGCATTTTAGTGACTTGTATTAGGACTTACAAGGTTATTTTTTTTTTCTAACTGCAAAGGCTGTTTTCTGTTGAAATGTCAAGATCCAAGAGGCTAAAAAAAATCAGTCATTTGACCCCTTTTATTAAGAAACACAGTGAAAAAGTAAGAGAAGACTATCCAGGTGTCCTGGTAAGAGCATGCTATCACGAGGAGGAAGCGCCTTCATTATAAATGCTATGAACTCTGACATGCATACCTTCAGTGAACATTCAATTTGAATAAAAAAAGGTCTGAAAACTACTATTTTATATTATTCTTTCCTTTTTCTGTTTTCACATGACCTATGCTTATCCAAGATTAACATCTTATGTCATTTCTAGAGGATAATGAGTTCCGACGGGAACCAGACATGGACTGGTACAAACCAATGCCCAGGCTGTTTATGTTTTATACACAAAACAAAATAGTATCAACCTTTTCTGTTTACCAAATATAGAGCTACTAAGTATTTACAAAGCAGAGTGAGTTGCAATTAAATCTATTTACCAGAATCAGGCTTGTTTCAACTCATGGATTTGTTTTGAGTTGTGCTATTGACATTACTTTTTACATAGCTGTACTTGCAATTTCCTTTCTAATTAACTGCTATTTTTAAAAAGCAATCACTTATGCTAAGAGAGGAAACTCTTGTTTTCATAAAAACCTACTGTCAGTAGAGGTGACTTCCTGAATATAATGTACCAAATAATTTCATTGCCTTTAATAACTGTTCTCATGGAAAATAATTGCATTGACACAGGAAATCCAAAGAAAGTATCCTAATTGTTGAAAAAGGAAAATGACAGATTATTAACCTTGGAACAGAGGCATAGAAGAGCAAATAGGACACTAACCTTTGGAAGCCTGTAGTTTATTCTTGGTTTGAGTACATTTTTCTCATTTCCTTTTTTTCACTGCTCACTTGTGCAAAATTGAATTTCGTGCGGTGAAGCAACACTTATTACTTAGAGGACTTTTACAACATTTTGGTGAGAGCCCTTAGATACCAGCATTGTGGATTCGCTCTTCTTCCCAGGCTAGTTTAATTGAAAAAAAACAAAACCAAAACCAAAACCAAAAAACCTTACTAAATGTCTTGTATAACTGTTACTGCTTTCTATTTTAGAAAAGAATTACTTTATTTCTTTATCTTGATGCATGTGTTTATCATTGTGCCTTTGCATATATTCTAGCCAAGTGTATGTAGATTTGTATGCATTTTGTTTCTACACAAAAGCATGATGTTATCAGAGTTCATTCAATTAGTGAACTGTAAAATCTCTTTTATGCTGCTGCTTATCTGTACTTTTGAAGGTTGCTTTCTGATAATGAGAAACAGTTTGTTTGACACTATTTATTCTGAGCCATAAATGGTCAGGAGGAAAGCAGCCATACTTTTTTCTCTCTTCCCCGGCAACATGTGGAAATACTCAGACTTCATCAGGCTCTGAACTCTACTGTTTGAGCTGTTTTTTATTTGCACTTTAAAACACAGCAATTTAACCAAGAGAGAGTGAAGAGATTTTAAAACAAACAAAAATAATATTTACCCAATTTCCTTTCGGTAGGGATGGGACCCAACCTTTGACATACCTTTTTTTAACCCAGTTTTGTTTTGGGTTTTTTTCAAATTTAGTTGTTCTTTTTGAATCTGAAATCTATGGGGGCTATGTATTCTTATGTCTGCATGACTATATGTCATACTACATTACAAAAATGAACACGAAGTATCTTATCTCCATCAAGAAAAAAGATGTATGCCTCTTCAATTTCCCAAATCTGTGGTTATTTCCTTTCATTTTGTAATATTTCTTTTCCCATAGCAAATAGCTTGCTTTCATATCAATAAAAGTAGGAGGGGGAAAAAAGTAATGAAGCAATAATAGAAATTAAGTTTGTCCTAGCTTAAGCTGTATATGGTATATGTTGATATCAATATTATGTAAAGACTTTGTAGATTTAGGGCACTAAATTATTCACTTGAAACATATAATTAGAGTTTTAGTTTCAAGAAATACCCACTGCCAGTAATATTCAGTGTCAAGAATAGCATTAGTGTCAGTTATTTTGTTCTTACATTGAACATGTGGCTTGCAATTCAAAATGTGAGACTTCAATAGATCAACTTCCTTCTTGTAGCTGTTTCAGAAATTCTGTATGATTTTAAGCAAGCAGTGCAACCTTTTCATGACTCCTTTTTTTTCTGCATACAATAAAATACTTTCAAATGGTAGGGATTAAATGAAATTGCCATGTCTATACCATCCACAAAAGCTCTAGGAACATCTGATCTTTCCAGGCTGTCACAAAAATGAATCTACCTGGAGTTCTCTCCAAACACTAGGGGTCAAAAGATGTTTCAGACTGGTAAATTACACCTTAGTTCTGCACTTCCTGGGTACCTCTCAATACTGGTTTGAGTGTACCTAAACAAGAGGAAGGTGCACAGAGAAATGAGCACTGTCAAAATGAAAATTTGGAACCAGTATCAGCCTCAGGTAGAAATACTGAATTTAGAAAATGATAATTGCCTTTTTCCAGTTCTTGTTCATGTAAATATATTCATACATATGTATATACATATGTTTATAGACACATAAAAATACAAGTTTCGAATGCAAGGGTATTTTTAGGAAACCATACCAGTATTGCTTATTATGATGAGATAAATGGCAACTATTATGAAGATTACAGTAGTGTTCAGAGAAATAGTTTATTCTGCTATACTATTATGGCACCTATATTTTTAATTTTTCTATGGATTGCCTTCCAGTGCTTTCTGTCACTAAATATGGGAGATGTGTATTCATAGGTTGATTGGATTTTTTCCCCATTGACTTCACATTCCTGGACAATGACTTTTATTTTTAACAGAAATATGAAGATTTGCCAGGATGCCTCTTTTCAGAGGAAAGGAGAAGTTGAAGGAATTTTATTTCTTCATCATGTTTGTAGACCAAATCTTAAAGGGCAAACAGATTTCTTTCAGTATATGCTTTGTCATACCAGGCACTTCACTGTGGCCTTTTGGAGAAATCCTACCTTCACAGAATATTAATTGTTAAAGTACCACCCACAGGGCAAAAGTGCTTTGTAGGCATTTTTTTGGTGAGTTTAAATTTTTATGCAATGAATATCATAAATGTTGTCATAAAGCGACTTGTTTTGTCTACAAGGCAGAATCATTATCTGTTCCAGTTAGGATGCCTTTGGAAATATATTCTCTTATTCTGAAAAAATTTCCTTTTCATTTAATTTAAAGTATGTGTGCAGCTGTATGCACAGATTACTGTTTGTTTATCATCAACTAGGCCATACAACAACAAAGAATCTTTTGTGACTGCCATCCAAATAATTTTGATCAAACAGGCAAATCAGGTGTACAGTTTGGCTATCTTAATTTACATTATTTTCTGTGAATATATTTTGGATAAATAAGATAAGCCTGTTTCTAAATGCATCCAACTATGAGAGCCAAAGTGCGTATCTGTAATTTCACTTTTATCATATCTATGAACACAACTTATAACAGAAGTAGCCAAGGAACCAATAATTAATATTTCAGTGAAATAATTTTTAAATTCCTATGAACCAAATGGGAAAGGCAGGCCTACTTCAACTTTCTCAGTTCTGCAGTGTTGAGTTAAAAAATCTTTCATGTCAGTCTCCATTGTCCTACTTTACTTCATACAGTAAAGTTCCAGTCCCAAACACTATTTAATATCCTGTTTAAAAAAAAAAAAAATGTTAAAACTCCTAGATCTTGGAATGCCTTTAGGAAACATAAGGTTGGTTTGTACTATACTGGGTAATGTTATTGACAAGGGCTGCATAATTTTGCACTTTGATATACGAAAACACATTTATAATAGAAGTTCTATAGAGGTTTTTTATTTCCTGTTTCACTGTTATTTGCCTTAAAACAACTGTTTACCAAAGTGACTTCTCTATGAGAATTACACCTTTCCTATCAATGAGGTTTTTCCTTCCTGGCTGAAAGCCAGATGTGCTTATAAAAATACCTTTAAAAGTTATAGTTAACTGCCAGCAACCATGAAACAACTCACGACCCTCTCAACAAAAATTTTGCAATGTATTTCTCCTCTAATTTGATGAAATAATTATACATAATTGTCTCTATTTTGCACGTAGTGCAAAATAAGTGATTCTGCATGAGTGTTTCCTGTCACAGTGAAGTACCTAGGGGCTAAATTCACCTACAGAGAGGCAGTTGCAGACTGATGGCCTGTTTAATTGCTCATTCTAAATAGCCAGGTTTATAGTACAGATGTAAGATGTTTCCATCAGAGAAATATATACAGGAGCTTTAGCAGAGTTTGTAGAGAGTTATCGATTATTGAGAGTTCTTAGCTGATATGGAGATGCTATATCTATTTGAGGTGAGAGAATAAGGTTGAGTAGCTTTTATATGACACGCACAAAAGGCTGCGTGGAGGACTTTGCCTGTGTTTATGAGAACCCGAAGTGTTGCTCAGTGTGTACTTTACACCTTAGCACTTCATTTGTCAGGGTCATTTAGAGTCAGAGGTAATAATCCACACTGTTAATAATCCGGAAAAATAATGTCAAAGAGGAAGGCAGAGAAGGTTAACCTTCCTTTTGAGACCAGAGACATGACAATTCCCAAACTCCTAGATTTACAACCTTTCATTTCTTCTCATAATTATTTACTTTTTATGCTTGTTCAAATATTTGAAAAACTCAGTTATTTTTACTAAGTATCTTACATAATTTTATTTTCTTATTGGGTACTAAGGTATAAGACAGCTACTATACCACTTCATTAAAGAAGCCATGTCTGATGGGGTCTACTGGTGTGTGTATACATTGCACAGGCTTTTAACAGGCTTAAGAATGCCTGTGAAGTCCAGCATTCCTCAGCACCTGCATAACACAGTGACAACCTGCTTTTCATGTTGCCCTCCACAGATACAGTTAAAAACCTGTGATGGGTTTCCCCTGGCTGGAGGTCTCACAATGGTCTTCACCACAGGCTGCAGGAGAATCTTTGCTCAGGCACCTGGAGAACCTCGTCCCTCTCCGTCTTCACTGACCTTGGTATCTGTTGTTCCTCACACATGTTCTCACTCCTCTCTCTCTCTGCAATTCCTGCTGTGCAGGTTTTTCTTTTCCCTTTTTAACTAATTACCCTGGAGGTACTACTACTGTTGCTGATGGTCTCAGCCTTGGCCAGGGGTAAATCTGTCTTGGATTTGGCTGGCATTGAGTCTATCAGACATGGGAAAAGCTTCTGGCTTCTCAGAGAGGCCACCTCGTAGCCATTTCTGCTACTAAAACCTGGCCACACAAACCCAATGCAAAAGGAAAATGTTTTCAAGAAAATTTCAGAAAAGAATTAGACTGCACAAGCAACTGGGATGATATGGTACAACTGCACATAATTTGCGGTGTCATCTTCTGAAAGAAATAATTTAATCATCAGTGTGTTTGTCCTTGAACGTTCTTTTTGCACAAGGAAAAAATCCAGTCTGAGTATCTTTGTCCAAGTTAAAAGTGTTATGAATGTTCTTACATAAAATAATTTCTTCTACACATATTTTTAATATAAGACACTCTTGATAACAATTTGTTGTCTTTTGACAGGTTAAAACACAAAACACTTCTTATATTGTCACCTAAACTTCAACTGTTCTCTGGTTTAATTGGTTCTGTGCTTTCAAAATAATTTGCATTTGCTAGGCATGGATAATATATTATCTTGATATCTTTCCTTTACTCATGCTGCTGTACCTTTCTTGACATATTTCTCACCTGCCTCCATTCTGGACTTTTATGTTATGTTCTGCATGTATTATTTGTGTATTCCAGTCAATGCAGACTCTGCCTTTTTAGAGAAAGCTTCCTTCCTGGTTAATATAAGATCATTTTGAGCCAAGATTTCAATTTGTATGAAGTAGCTTTTTTTTTTTTTTTCCCTTAACTAGTTAAAAATGTTAAGAGAGAATTTCTGAAATTATTTAATATACCCTACCACATTCTTCTTCTATTCAGTTTGCTTCCTAGATATATGTAGAAACAACATTCACTAGCACTTAGTCTTTACTGGCAACTTCTGCTATTTTAATACTCCATATAAGCTACTAATTTGAATTAGAATTTGTTTTTCTTTGTTATGAATATTGATGATGTAGTTTTCAGTGGAATTCAAGAATGTGTTACTTGTGGTTCTTCTTACACAAACCAAACAAAATTAGAGAAAGGGAAAAGAACTGTGCTTACTTCATATCACAGTTATTAACACTAAGAAGACTTACAAAGTATGCTTAGTAATTTTGAGTTTTTCTTTGCCAAGCAATTTGTTCACAGAAATTGATTATCATGTCTAATGTCATAAGAGCTTGCACAAATGTCGTAGTCTTGCAAAGGTGTTTTGCATCATACAAATTATTTTTACTGGCAGCTGGTTAATTTATTTCAAGATGATTAATTACTAGACGTATTAACACTCCAGTTAGATCTCTGTTGCTGATATGGAGGTTTAGTTGCGTACTTTTTCTTAATGATATAGTGATATCGTGATATATAGAGTAGTAGAATGTCTGACAATTCCAAATTTCTGTTAATTTGATTCTGGTGTATTTAGGGATTGTCATATGATAGGTATGACTAAGCATAATAATTCAATTTGTTCTTATTTATACAGCTCTGTTTCTAAGCTGGGAAGGTTCAAACTCTATTAAAGATGAGAAAAAAGGTTTTTAAGAATTATGTTTGCTTTGTGAGTTATGTCTCTGGGTCATCAATTATTTTACTGAAGCACTTGTTTTCTGTTAGGTAGAAACATGAGTATTCAATGGCACTTTTTCATGTGTTTCTATCTTTGTATCCTTAAGTGTGTGTGAAGAAGCACAGATGTACTGTTTCAAGCTTCTGAGAATTATGGTTTGGGAACCAATCCATACTTTTTTCTAGAACTGTTAAACTGCTGTACAAATCAAAGAATTATATTTCAAAATAATTTTGTTTACTACCGTTCTGTTACTAAAGACAGTACTTATTTCATTTGCTTTGTTTATACATATCAGCTATAGAAAGCATGAGTGAATAACTTTCTCAAGGTGACTGGAAGAAGAGTTTGTCTTTCTTGACATCTGTTGACAAAACTCTTACTGAGAAGCTAAAAAATTTTACCTTAGTTAAAAAAACAAAACAAAAAACAATAAGAAAATTATCTTACAAGATTTTTCTTTCAAATACCTACAGCTTTCAATGTATTTATTCTATAAGTATTCATAAGTTGTCAAGCACATCTTATGAAACACATTTGAATAGCAACTGCTCTAACGCCTTTTAGCTGGTGGAGCTTTGCCTCTCTCCCACCCACAGACAGTCAGAGTGCAAGTACAGGTTCTTCTTTTTCTGGGGTGGACTTCATGCTCCGGTGTGCCCTGTCTCAGGGTGCTCCTGGTGTTAGTAAACTGCCATCCCAGTGCAGCAAAGAAGTGTCACTCATAAGAATTTTACTGATATTATAGACTTCTACAGGGAATGGACTCCAGTGTCCTCATGATGAGTATCACCTTTGGAAAAACATGCATGTTCTATTGACAGTTCTTCTTTGATGGTATAAACTAACAGCACACTAATAAATCAGGTAGTTTCTGACAATGGAAATATTATGTCAATGAAAAAGACAGCAGCACTGTATTTCTAAACATTTCTGTTCATCCAAGGGGAAGCATTTTTCCTTATGCAACCCTTTTACTGATAGCCGGTTTTAGTTCCATGTTTCCTGCTCTAAAATATCTGTGTTAACAGGAGTTGTTCTATAGAGACAGGTTGATTTTTAATAGATGATCTGATGATGTTTCCATAAAAGTGTTTCTGCTAGAAATACCCTTTTGCTTATGGTTCGGGAAAGCTGGCACACAATACTCTGACTTCATTCTAAATCTGATTTCATGCTCTCCAGTTCCTATTCATTGTTTTTCTTATTAACTTTAGATAAGATAAAAACACAAGCTGAAGGCACAGTATTTTCCCTGCGATTCTTCCCTATGGATGTAATTTACTAAGTTTAATAAAAGCCATATGTGAGAAAAAATTATCGTATGTCTTTCTGTTATCAGGTCATCAGAAGTTTCTTGGAACTCAGCTTTTCCCCACTGTATACTTCAGATACTCCTTTCAATTCTCTCTTTGTGATGCAGAATGGGTTTGAACAGAACAGTGAAACTGCAGAGATGGACCTGAAATCTTCCCTTAAGGCATGTTGACATCAGGTGGTGAGACCAAGTGTGTCCCAGTGCTGCCAAGGAACAGTATAACGCCTGCTTGTGCAGGAGGTTGATGGATGTATTTCACAGAGAAGGGAGAACTTTACTGCTCTACACAGGATGCTGTGGGTAAATTAACACACCGTGAATTTACTCTGTGTGATCATTAAGGCAGGCCTCTGTTGTGCAGTATGGCTCTTCTCCGAAGGAGCACTCTCTCAGGAACATATACAGTCAATGTCAGCAACCTTATTGTGCTTCTGTTCCCTTTTGCCTTGCTCATATTGATGAATTGTTCCTAAGCTTTCTCCCAGTGACAGCCTGGAAGCATGACTAGAAAATACTGCCTAGGCTCATGCTTTGGACCAGTGCAGCTCAAAGATCATTCTCTTCTTCATTTTCTCATCCTCAAAAGTAAATGTAGGCCATCTCAGACACAGCTTGCAAAAAAGTACCTTCATGAAAAAGAGTATTTGAAAATTCAGAAAAAAAACCCAAAACAACATTAGATGTCATATGCAGCTTACTCTCTGGAAAACAGTCTCCTTTTGTGTCAGTCTCTCAATACCTATCTATCTGGTCATCTGTCTTTCAAAAAACCCCTGCTGTTATTTGCAGGTACCTCTTTGTCAAGGCTATCTTTTCTACCTTCCAGAAAGAAATGGAGACTCATGAGGAGCCTCTTTGCAGTAGTTAGGAATTTCTATTTCACAGCCTCAGGTAGTCTCAACACAATTGTACTGAATACATGAACAACAAAAGGGTTTTTGTTTGCTTGTTTTCCCTTTGGAGAGCGACAGTGTTTCTTTTCTAACATGATCTTTTTTATGTCTGTCAGTATCTTAACAAAATGCACACTTTCTTTAGGAGGATTTTCATCCAAAAGATGCAAAATACTTTGTAGGAGTAATTTGTTTATTTATACCAAACATTTAGTTTAATGTTGCTTCTATATTCAAATCTGATGAAAGAACTAGTTTTGTGTGTTCCTTGTTTTATTAGACTGCTATTTAAATCTCCTTTTTTGTTGTTATTTAAAGTTTTATTATTCTTGCAGCATTTATTTTCCTGGCTTTTAGCTGAACACTTCTGTGCTGGCAGCCAAAGACTAGTGGATTATGGGAATAGAGAAGTGGAGAAAACCTTCTGAAGAAGTCTTTAATAACCACATTGTAAATAGTTTTCATAAACTGGACAAGTTTCAAATTAGAAATAGGCTTTTAGAGTCACTCTTTCTGATGGGAAGCTGATGCAAAAACTCCCGTGTCTGTTATTAAACCAAACTTACGGATGCCCATTCATTCCAATCTTGCCTTCAAGTATAATTAAGTGTGTCAACCTGTCTCCTGATTAGGAATAATCATACTTCTGGAAAAAGCTTCTGTGAAAAGCTCTGTTTATCTCCCTGTGACGATTCCAGCTGTGTGTGAGGTAGATGCCTGTGACCTGTACCAATTACCTCTATCAGAGAGGACTACCAGTATGACCACGAGACACAGCTCTGCAGATTCCCATACTGAACAAGCCTATACAAAAGTGTTTATAAGCCTAGTTTCAGTAATTTTCAGCTGTCAGCATCTCTGATCCCAGACTGAAAGCCCACTGCTGACTACTTGTTCCCTGCCTCATGTCAGCACAAGAGTCCATACAAACTTTTCCTACTCCCATGTGTTCGATGGCCTCATTAACTCTTATGCCTCATCAAAAGAAGCAAGAGCAAATAAGAAGGAATAAGGGGTCAGTGGGAAAGGTTTATTTGGCCTCATTGCCACTTTATGCCAGGTTAAATTGACTGTGAAACTATGACAGTAAGACTGAAACCAGCTGAGACCCTAAGCTGGTCTGATAGCAATCTGGTGCCTTCTTTCTTTTTTATTGTGCAATAGTGGCGAGGGTGGGTCATTGTAGGAAGAAGTACGTGTTCGTTATTCTCCTTTGGTTTTTCCAGGTAGAAAAGTAAGATTTTAGGTAATTTATTTGTTTGATTTTACCTGAAAGCTCACTGTTCCCCTCTGCTTAGCCAGGAGTGAAAATAAATAGCACAGAATCTTGTCATCTTTTAAGCTTATTTTTTTATATGCTACTGCTCAGGATTTCAAGCCCAGATGAGCCTAAAATCAGCAAAAATTAATCTGGATCTGGAAAATAGAATTGAAACAATGATTTTGCAAAAAAGTCTAATTTATTTTACTACATGAGGTAGATGTTTGTCAGTTTTATTTGTGTCTGCCTAAAATAAGTTCAAAAAGTAAGGTATTCTAGTCTGACCTGTGTAAAAGCCAACTGAAATATTTTTCTTATCATCTTTTTCCAGCCTATGAGTTCTGAAAATTAGTAAAATATACAGTAAGGAGAAGAAAGCGAAAAGGGTCTTGGCACTACTGATCTGAAAATTCTATTGCGCACTTTGTGCAAGACCCTGGCACTTAATTTCCTTGCCTTAAATTTTTGACCAATGACTGTTTTAAGGTCACTTCAAGAATCACCAGCAAAGGTATCAGCAAAAACAAGTTTGATATAAAAATGAAAGCATGACAAAGTTCGCTGGCAAGGTTCACTCTATTACTTACTGTAGAGGGTTAAAGCACACCAAGGAAAAGCAAACAAAAATCAAAAATCAATCAATACAAACTGAAATAAACCCAAATGATCTATGTGGAGTCTGGGAGGGTGAAGGGGGAAGAGAAAAAATAAGAAAGGCTAAGATAAAAAGGAGTACAGTAGACCCTCCTGCTGAGTCCCAAGGTTCAGAGTAGACCCTGGTGCTAAGCTGAGCCTGGACTTGACCAACAGTATTTGCCTAAAGACTCAACAATACTTAACTTAAATGTAACTTGAAATTAACAGCACTTAAACTTAACAGTACTTAAGTGATAACTGAAGCTAAACAGTTTAGCAAAAGATTCATATAGAATTTAATATATCACAGCAGTAACTCATTTACAGGCCTGCCTTACTACAAATGTAAAGTACTTAAGAATCTAGGAGAACATCATTCCTAGTACATTTGCTATAGCCTGTTCACGCTCACATGCACACAGACATTAAGAGTCTGCACAAGACACGTACCTGTGGAAAAAGTTCCCCGTGAATTCAGTGAAGCACTCATTTCAGATGCCTTGACACCTTCTCAGTGGGGAAAGGGTTGAGCCTTGAGGAGTCAGGGGTATCAGCCCAAGATCCATTGTCATCGTTTGGCAATTCTCTGAGTACAGCCGACTTGAGAGTTTGCTGGCTCTGAGAAGTGTCCCACTTAGAGGGGGAATGCTTCTTGAAACCAGCTGTGGTCCAGGAGAGCTCAAAGGGTCTCACTTTAGGCCACTGTATACCGGGTTCCAAGAGAGTGTGCTTTAGTCATAGTAATTTTTGATCCTGGCTGCAATTCAAGCTGGTAACTTTCTCTGAAGGTTTGATAACAAAAATGTTACTCCACTTGATTTGTTATTCAGGCAAGAAAAATAAATTTCCAAGGCTGTTCACTAAAAAACAAGAGCTTGTTAGACAGCACTAGTTCTTGGGAGCAGACAGTGTTTCTGCTAAGATCAAGAGGACCCTAGCCCAGGAGCAGCTCATCAAGGCTGAGGCTTAAACAAGCATCTCTCAGATCATAGTGTTGCTTGAGGTGGTTCTTGGTGGTAGTAAAATGCACCACCACAAGCTTCTTACACATTATCTTATGATATTAAGAATTTTTGCTTTAATTGCTCGTTTGGGATTGCCTTTCCGAAGACCTGTAGTTCTAAAGTTCTGAGTCTCACAACTTATGAAATGTGAAAAATAATTAGGAAAACTCCATGTGTAAACATGATCACTAGAATGATAGAATGGGCTGAGTTGGAAGAGACCCATCAGGGTCATCAAGTCCAACTCTTGGTGCTGCACTGGACACCCCAAGAGTCACACCATGTGCTGAGGGTATTGTTCAAATGCTTCTTGAACTCGGTCAGTCTGATGCTGTGACTGCTCCCCGGGAGAGCCTGTTCCAGTGCCTGACCTCCTTCTGGGCGAAAAACCTTTTCCTGATATCCAGCCTAAATCTTCCCTGACTCAGTTTCGTGCTGTTTCCTCTTGTCCTGTCATTTGTCATGAGAGAGGAGATCAGTACTTGTCCCTCCGCTTCCACTTGTGAGGACATTGAAGACACCTCACAGTCTGACAAAGTGAAAAACCCAATTCCTTATCAAATACTTAAGACACTGATTGCCACAACAGTCTTGTGAAATTTTATAGTTGTCTTGATTTTGCAAGGGAAATAAAATACATTGTATAATTATGACTAAATCTAAACTTATCACTTGCATGAAAAGGCTGTTCATTTGCTTCAACCTCCTATCTAAATAATGGCTAAAGTAAGACTATTTATTTGCTTCATGTTGGAAAGAAGATTGAATTGCACAAATGAAAAGCATGTTGTGAGAGGTTTTTAAGTTTATTGTAAAATATTCGTTCTCAACTGAAAAACCAAACCAAAAGGACTCTGAAGAACATTTCTCTCCTCTTTTCCACAAGATAAAAGACCTAAAAGACTTTGTGTTGGTATTTTCCATTAAGATGACAATCGATATAATTTGCTTGTTTAGCAAGACTCAAGGAAGACAGAGGATTGCTATTTCCTGTAGCACACTAGACCATCAGTAAGATTGTGATAATTGCTATGAGATAAAGTGAGCCTAGTGGATTGTGTAAATTGGATGGGTTCATTTTAACTGCTTAGGGATGACAAATTTGCTGATTATTTGGATTGTTCCCTAATTTCCTTATGTCCATTGTGCCTTCATGTAAAATCTGGCATGCTGGGGTGCATTTTTACATTCTTGCTACCGCCTTGGTAGTTTTTTCAGTGCACTTGCTTTATTATAACGAAGTTGTACAGCTATGTCATAGATTAATATATCTAATCATTAGCCTTGGACAGTACCTTGTCTTTATCATACTACAAATTTGATTACAGATTAGCATTATTAAGGCTTTCAACAAAAATAATATAGAGATCGATGATGAAATGTAATGGAAGCATAATTATCATCATCATTGTCATCATCATCATCATCATCTTTGCTGATTTCATAGTACTTTACACTATGAAGACTGTTCAGAAATTATAAAGGAAAATACCTGTCTTTATAGAACAAAAATAAAAGAGAAACTTCAAGATACTTCTTTTTTAGGCTTCCTGACTAGGTGAATAATACAACTACCTATGTGTAGTTAGTTTACGTTTTAATTTCAAGATAAAAAGAAAATTTACCCGTTTATCAGAAAAAATATACAGATACACATATGCAGCTATAGCAGAAAAAACCCAAACCGCTGAACTGACAGATGAACTTGAACTACCGGGCTCCAGCCGACACTATGCAATGCACGCCCACAATACTGTGCCAGCATGTCTTCTCATGACACTAGAGTTATCCAGATGTGAAGAAATGAATTTAACTGCATATGTTTTGACCAGATTATTTGTTTGAGACATGCTTTGATAATCTGTGATCTAGATTGTCTGTACGAGCAGCTTTTGAACAATGCTTGCACCCAAAAAGAGTAGCTCAAGTGACAAAATACTTTCCTGGCAATGTGTGCAATATCTAAAGAAAGTTGTATCAGAACAAAACTCATTAACTTTTATAATAACAATTAGACATGCAGGAAACTTGCACAGAATGAAGATAACTGACAAGTTTTATAGTTTTGCAAAAGCAGCAAGCAGAAATATTCTAATCCAGAATCCAAACTCACAGATGAAAGTTTCCCATTGCATGTAACACCTTAGAATCATAGAAAAGTTGGGGTTGAAGGGACTTTTAAGGATTTTGATCAGGATACCTCCTGATGTGTCATGGAGGCATAGCACGCATTTCCAGACCCAATTAAGACTACTGAGGGTAGCACATACTAGCTTGCTAGGCAAAACTCTTCCTTTTCAGAAATGTCACAATTTCTCTTCAATCCAGGAGAGTTCCTATATTTATAACTTGCCTTTATGTATGTAGGTATGCATGCATATGCACAACCATTTTGGTGTGATTCCTTTCTTTCCTTTGAAGTTCTTCAGCCACATGTTCTTTACACATTAGAACCTGGTAAAGTTATTTTTTGTTGTCTACATACTCTCATGTGGAAATATTATTAATTACTTAGACTCATATCTGCAGATGTCTTGACTTTAGTTTTTTTCTTTCTCCCCTGTAAGGATAAGTGGAGGAAGGGGTGAAAGCTGGTTTAGCTCTGTTCAGTTTTTCCTACTTTTGCTTTACTTTTTTTTCTGGAAAAAGGAAAACCGTGTGTCTGTGGTCTGAAATGAAAAAGACTTGATTCTATTGTGTTATTAATCTTTTAGCCTCTTCATATATTGTTTCATTCACCACAGTTATGGAAACTATATCATAATAATATGGTAATAGTATAATAATATGATTTTCAAAATGTTGGTATATTGTGAGATAGAGGTAGACAACCAATGGTACATGCTGATTGTGAAATAAAACTAGAGGAACCTTTTATTTTTAATAGAAATAAAATTATTTGTTTGCCACAACTTGCCAAAGGCAAAATATTGTTATTACTAGTAACCATGAGTTGAGATGACACATTAAGAGCTGTGACATTACAGTGTAATTGTGTGTGACTTTTTAATGATATTTTTTCTCTTTTCTCTATGTTATTTTTTTTCCTCTAGCATGTTCTGTTGATCTAATGTTGCATTGTGATGTAATTTTTGGTGAAGTTTTAAGAACTAAAGTCCAGTTTTTCCCTTGTGACTACAGGGTTCTGGTAGCACTTTGAGATTTAGGAAATCTCACCACTCAAGAAAGTGTTTTTTCATGGCAACATCACATTTTTTTTTATGGCAAGCATAATTCTAAACTTACTGATTTTTTACAATTAGTGGTAGATCACATCAAGACCATTGGAGTTTTGCAGTAACTTAATCTTTTAGTACAAAGGGAAGCAAGTAGGAAATAAGATACATCTGGTTTGGATTTTTTAGTTGGTCGTGGTAGGGTTTCTTGTTAGTATTTTCATTTTAAGTAATGGCACTTGTTACAATACCTCATTAGCAGCCTGTGTTCTCAGCTGCTATAATATGTTCTCTCCTGGAGCATTTGAAAATGAAAGCTGGAATTCCTAAAGTAGCTGGTAGAAAACAGAGATAGAAAGTATGGTTTCTTAGAGGGTGGAGAGAAACCTAGAAATTTTGGGTCTAAAGAAATCTGAAAAGAATATCTAATCCATTTTCTTGCTCTGAAGCTGTAAAAATATACCTAAAATTTCAATGAGAAGGCTTTCCCAGTGTAATTTATTGAAATTATTTTCTCTTCTGAAGTTAAAATATCTTTTTCCGTATCACCTAATTTCAGCTGCTCCTATGTCTAAGCTTTGTGATCTCACTGGTGATTACAGGTACAACAACACTTCTACTTTCTCTTCTTTGTAGCAAATTAATGTGAAGACTGCTCTGTCTTCTCTTTCTCACAAGATCTTTTTCTAAAATTGCTTACAATTGTATACCCTCTGCTTTCTCTCAGATGTATATATTCTTATTGAAAAGTAATGCCTCAAACTGGACAGAGATATATACTGAGAATTTTTTTTAATGAGCAAAGTGGAGAAATTATTTCCTGTGTGTATGAATGAGAGGTCTGAAAATCAATATCGGACACAGTTTTGCAAAACCATTCCATTATAATAATAGTTGTCATTTAGTAGTGATTTCTTATCCTTATTCTACATTTACATATTTACTTTTCAACTTCCCCTGTTCGCAAGATCTTGCTTTTATACACAGTTTATGGTGTTGCTAGAAGGCTTGTTCTGTTCTGGCCATCCTTGCCCCAGTAGTGCAAAGCAGCATGAAGAACTAAATCAGACAGGACTTTGGGATGACGTCCCTCTCCACCAGAATCCCATACTCCTTCCTACAATCTTCCTTTGTTATTCTGTTTCAATAGCAAAATGCAATGGCAATGTAACGCAGACCTAACATATTGTGAAAAATTGCTCTGTGAAGCAATTTCCCACAGATTTGTGTTTGTCTGCTTCCTTTTGTAACAAATCTTGACATGCATTATTATTTACCACTACAAATTTTCAGTTGAGGATTTCATCAGCTGAGAAACTTTACAGCTGTTACTGTAAGCAGGAGACTGACTCTGATTTTATCACCAACGTTTCCAAAGTTACCACTTTTAATCCAGGCCAGGTCACTATGCAGCCCTACCACCTAGCTATGTAACACAAGTGGAAGAGCAACACAGATTGTAGCAAACAACGGGGGTTTAGTAATTGCTTAAACTGGCCGTGACAGAAATCTGGACAGCTAAGCCTGAGTGTAATAACTCTGTGCTTGTCTTCATTGATCTTGGAATGAAGAAACTTTTCTGAAACAAATACATTTTCCAAGATCTTCCTTGTTCTGCTGATCACTCTCCAGAGGGATCTGGCACATACCAGGAAAGACCAAGTTCTGTTCCATTTTTATTACTTCACTGCATAGTATTTAATTTAACAAACAGTATAGTTCATAGTTTCTTGTTTAGAAACTCACTTCAATATGGTTCAATGGGACCACAAGAGCAGCTTTCCGTTACTACATGAAAGGAAAAAACATTGTTCTTCTTATAAGCTTCTTTTGTTACTATTAGAAAAGGGGCTGGGTAAATCTTTGATGCTGTGTAAGGCTCTATAGGAATAAAATATAAATGTTTTGCTGAATGATCTCTTAAGATTGACCTATTAGTGTTAAATTACTGCCAAAATTATGTGGATATATTTATGTAAATCACCATCATAGTGAAAAAGGAGCAAGAAGGCCCCACTTGCCATTCACAACACACCTCTTTAAAAGTTTCCTTGCAATATTTATTTTCAGAAGGTTTGGTTATTCTCAATTTCAAATACCTGGGGTAAAAATCTAATTAGAGTTTGGGGAAGGAGGCTAAGAAAATGTCCAGACACCAGTATTTACTGGTGGTAAGCAATGGTAAAAGAAGGCTCTGAATGTAGATGTTAATGTCATACAGACTTTTTTTTAAGCTGTTGTGTCTGATGGGTGGGGTATTTTTTGTGGGTTTTTTGTTGTTGTTGTTGTTTGCTTTTTTGTTGTTATTGTTTGTTTGTTTGTTTGTTTGTTTGTTTGTTTGTTTGTTTGTTTGTTTTGTTGGTTTTGGGTTTTGTTTGTGTTTTGTTTTGTTTGTGGAATGGAAATACTTTACTGAAGGCTGATATAAAGGTGGAGAATAAATAACATCACAAATGCCCATGGAAGAAATGTACTGGAGTAGGCATTGCCACCTATTGACTCAAGTATAGAACAGCAAGAAAGGCAATTTCAACCAGTTAAAAAACAGTACTAGGCAGTAGCAAAGGATACAAATATTTAACTTTAGATTCACAGAATATTCTGAGTTGGATGGGACTCACAAGGCTCATCTAGTCCAACTCTTGAGCAGATAGCCCACATGGGACTAGACTCTAGAACCCCAGTGGAATTAGCACTATGCTCTAGCCAACTGAGCTACTCAAAGGATGTGCATTGTAAAGTGTTTTTTGCTGTTTATCTGTGACTTTAAGAGGAATACAGCCCAAATTTTTGTGCTGGCCAAGACCAGGGATGTTATCTATTGATGTGATTTTGTTGGTGTTTCATCTATTAGTTTTTCTTACCTGTCGACCAGATATCTCAGAGGATTGCTTTTAAGATGATGGAAGCTATTGACTCTAGGCTGTTTGATCCAAATTGCTAAATATCAGTAAGACATTGATTGACAGTGCTTAGTTATGACCTGATGACAACCTATCAAACTGTACTGAATATCTTGATAACATCCTTGTAGCAGCAGATGTTAAGGTCTTAAAAGTTCATAATCACATTGTTTGAAATATCAGCCAGAAAAAATGGAGCTATGAATTTGTGGAATGAAGTAAAATGATTTTATATCTTCGATTCTCTTTTGAATCCCAGATTTAAGACAGTGATAGCTCCCTACTGTTTAAAAAAAACATTTAATCATTAAAAAATGCAAAAAAACCTCAACCAAAACTGAAACAAAACAAACAAGAAAAAAAACCAAAAACCCCCTAAAAAACAAACAAATGACAGAAGAAATACTTCTGTGATATTTTTACTTTGTAGAGGTGGAGTTGTGATAAATCAGAGAATGATTATTTCTTTACTGTACACTGCTTCTTTTTTACATATAAATTGATAAGAAATTTCATTGTGTCCTTACATTTATATCTTTACTCGTTGCTAAAGAGAGATATCATTTTTATCCAATTAGTGTTTCTTTTGGAAACTACTGAAATTATTTTAGTTTGAATGCCCTTATTCTAGTTTAAAGTATAATATTTTATGGTGGCAATACTAGAAACTGCTGGACTAAAATCTATCTGGAATCTATCTGCAAACGTAAGTCCTTGACACTGGAGACAATAGATTTTCAAGAGTGTATTGAGCTTACATGAAAGGATTTTGAGGCAGAGGCTACCAGGGTGGCTCCTGTGAGAAGAAACCATAAGCTTCCCCCACATCCAATACAGAATTACACTAGATCAGGTTTTCTGGTAGGATCTGTGGTCCCAGGGGGACCCATACTGGAGCTGGTCCTGAAGGACTGCACCCTGGGGGAGGGACTGCAGCAGTTTCTGAAGAACGTCACCCCATGGGAAGGACTCATGTTGGAGAGGCTGTCTCCCCTGTGAGGAACCCCACACTGGGACAGGGGAAGAGTGTGGAGAGTGCTCACACTGAGGAGACAGGAGTGCCCCAACTCCCATTCTTCCTTTCCTCCTGCATTGCTGGAGGGGATGAGGAAGAGGATTCAAGAGTGAAGTTGATCCCAGGAAGAACTGGTTTTATTTCTCATTATCCTACTCTGATTTGATTAGGAATAAATCAAATTAATTGTCCCAAATCAAGTCTGTTTTGCCCATGACAGTAACTGGTGACTTTTTCACTGTCCTTTTCTCAACCCATGAGGCTTTTGTTGCATTTTCTCTCTCCTGTCCAGCTGAGGAGCAGGGTAATTGAGCAGCTTTGGTTGACACTGCCATCCAGCTGGGGTCAACCAGCCACAATTATTTCATCAAAATCAGCGCAGGTGAAATAAGAAGAGGCATCTTTTTTTGTATGTGATAGATTTGAGTTCTGTGGATTCCTTCCTAAAATCATTCTATGGCCCATGTTAGATAAAAAGGTAATTTACTGTGTAGAAATAAAACTCAGCTTATTTTGTACCTACTCTGACAATGCTGAAGGTGGAACATAGCCTAAAGAAGCACAAGCCAAGTGGAGAATTTGAATAGACATGTGGAAAGAGAAAGAGCAATTGCAAAAAACATGCATTAAACAGAGAGTGCCTTCAGAAAATATTAATTTCAAATAAATTCTGTAATAATATGAAAATTTATTCCTTGGCCTCATAGAAATCTTTCTACAAAAATGTTTTTCAAAATATAAAGCCTATTTTATTTCCTCTCGAATAAGTACAGAACTTCTTAACGTTGTGAAAATGTGAATATTTTTTGTTTTCAAATAAGCAAACGGAGCTTTCCTGGTTTATTTTGTTAGTCACAAATTTGTTCGATCTGGGAAGGGACCTATCTTTCCTGGTTTAAATTTATGTCAAATATTGGCTATCATCCTTACTGCCCAATATACCTTATTTTACCAGTGCTATATGTTGAGGAATGAGGAAAACACTTTCATTTTGTAAGAAAGAAGAAAAGTAAAAACATATGAAAGTACTGCAGTTAAAGTTCAGCCAATATTTAAGGCTTTTTCTTATATAAGGCATGTCCTCTAAGACCTTAGAGAAGAAATGCCTAGATGTCAATATATATAAAGATCAAAAGTATTCACTACAAATAGCATGGTCAAATATGAAGTAACCAAATCCACTTCATTCAAGACAGAGAGGAAAAAAAGCCTTTTTAATAAATGTTTGCTTTTCATAGTAACTATATAGATTTTTTACTTGTTTTTAATGTTAGAGCAAAATATACCATTTGTTTGGACAGTGCTAACAAAAACAACAGAAAAGCTTACAACTTATATACTCACATTCAAAATGAAAGTCTGTATTAAATTACTAAAGCATCATAATACATCATTTCTTCATAAACATCCTCAGTCTTTGTTGTGCCCTTAGTAATAAAGTACTGCCTTCTAAACATATCCTCAAGAAGCTGCTGGTCTCACTGCAAAACCTCTTTCAATGATTTTTGAATGGTCTTGGGAAGCTGGAGAGGCCACAGCTGACTGGAAGCTATTGAATGATGTCCCGATTTGCAAGAAGAACAAGGATGACCCTGCAAGCTACAGGTCTGTCAGTCTCACTTCAGTGCCTGCTGAAATAGTGAAAAAGATTGTTCTGGGAGGTATTGAAAAACACCTGGAGGACAATTCAGTCATTGGTCACAACAAACATAGCTTCATGAGAGGGAAGTCCTTCTTGTCAAACCTGATATCCTTCTGCTTCAGGGTAACCTTGCTCTAGGGAAGCCAGTTGATTTAGTCCTTTTGTGTTTCAGTAAATCTTTTGGTACTGTCACAGGATCCTTCAGGACAAAATGTCCAGCACACAGCTGGATAAGCACAGCATGCAATGGGGGGACAAGTGGCTCACGAGTCAGACACAAAGGGTTATAGTGAATGGGGTGATATTATACTGGTGACCTGTCACTAGTGGGGCTCTGCAGGGCTCCATCCTCGGCCTTGTACTCTTCAACATCTCATTAAAGACTTGGATGCAGGACTTGAGAGGGAATACTATGTAAGTTTGCTGATTATACCAAATTGGGAGAAGCTGTTGACTCGCCTAGGGGCAGAGAGGCTCTGCAGAGAGACCTCGACACATTGGAGAGGTGGGCAATCACCAACCATACGAAGTTAAACAAAGGCAAATACTACATTCTGTACCTTGGAAAGGGCAGCCCTGGGTGTGTGGACAGACTGGGGAATGAGAGGGTGGAGAGCAGTGTTGCAGAAAGGGATCTGGCAGTCCTGGTCAATGCCAAGTCGAACATGAGTCAGCAATGCCCTGGCAGCCAGGAGAGCCAGCCTGGGATGCATCAGGCACAGCATCGGCAGCCAGGTGAGGGGAGAAATTGTCCTGCTCTGCTCTGCACTGGAGCAGCCTCACCTTGAATATTGTGTGCAGTTTTGGGCACTGCAATATATGAAAGACATTAAGATATTTGAGACAGTCCAGAGGAGGGCAAAGAAGATGGTGAACAGTCTAGAGGTTAAGCCGTTGAGGAACAGCTGAGGTCACTTGGTCTGTTGGGCCTGGAGGAGACTGAGGGGAGACCTCGTGGCAGTCTTCAACATCTTCACAAGGGGAAGCAGAGCAGCAGGTTCCCATCTCTTCCCTCTCGTGACCAGTGACAGGACTAGAAAAACTGGCATAAAACTGAGTCAGGGGAGGTTTGGGTTAGATATCAGGAAAAGACACCCTTCACCTAAAGAGTGGTTGAGCACTGGAAAAGGCTCCCCAGGGAAATTGTACAAGCGCCAAGCCTGTCTGAGTTCAAGAAGCGTTAGGACAGTGCTCTCAGGCACGTGGTGCCTCAGTGCTCTCAGGCACATCCCCACTCTTGGGGATGGTGCTGTGTGGGGCCAGGAGCTGGATTCGATGATTCTGATGGGTCTCTTCCAACTCAGCATATCTTATGATTCTGATTCTGTGATGTGTTATAAGACTAGTAGTTTTTGCTTATAATTTTAAGCAAATTATAAAGTAAAAAAAAAGAAAAATTATGGCTTGTGGCAATCTTATTTAACATTTTGTTTCTAATTTATTTTCTTTTTTTAAGTGGATATCATCTAAACACTTTTTGCCAAGCATAAATAAGCAAAATAAGCATTTTTGTAATTCTTTGGATGATAAAATCATACACTGTTTCTGGTTTTACCATGTCCTTTCCTTAGTTTCTGGTCTAAAGACATTTGAGGTAAGTGCTTTTTTTTTTTTTTTTTTTTTTTTTTTTTTTTTGCATTAACCTTATATTTCTTCTCTGGAGAGAAGAAGAATGGCCTTGAAAAGGGATGTCTTTTTTTTTTTTTACAATGCATTATAGATTACAGTATCAGGAGTCTCTAAAAACCTCATGTGGAGAACCATGTGGATGGCATTGACAGTTCTAGTATGTTATTGGACTGCCAGCTGCTCTTCGTGCCTTTCTTGCTGGCATGTTGTTTTACTCTCAGCAGGAGAGGACTTGAAGCAAGGAGCAAAGAAGTGTTTCAACCATGGTTTTTGAATTCATTCTAATTGGGTTTTTTGTTCCTCAATTTAAATTTTTTACTAGCTCACTTCTGGCACAGCACTATAGTGACAACTGTCTTCTGACTCTTTTCATCCTGCTGGTATTATACTCTTTTTTTTAATACCTGCAATTAAGTTAGGTTCAATAAGAAGGCCTCATGTTAGGGTAAATACAGGCCTTGATAAGATACTTGTGATTTCATTGACTTCCAACGTTTATATAGGATATGATTCTATGAGTTTTATTCATAAATAAAATGAACAGTTTATGATTTTCCTCATTCTTGTCATTCTTTTGCAGACAAATTTGAGATTTTATGGTAAAAAAAATTATTATTTTAACCAAGCCAAATTTTAGAAACGACAAAATTGGGAATTTCCAAGGAAGGGGCCATTCTGATGTAGAATTTCAAATGGAAAATCATGTTCATTTTTATATATTTTTAATGGTTTTTTATTTATAAATTATAAGATGTAGTCATTTGAAAAAAATGCAAGTAAAAGATGATATCACCACTCTTTCCCCCAAAAAGACTTTGTCCAGTATTAATTTATGTTACCAGTTTACACCAGAGGGTAGATTAAGAGACACTAATAACACTGTGCCACAGCAAGAAAGGAAAAATCATGCAATTATTATAAAAATATCTGAAGCTACTTAACACAATAAAAGTCTTCTTTGTGGAAAGAGGGAAGAATCCCAAGAGATTCTTATATAAAATTCTCACTATAATTAGAAAAAGACTAAGCATCATTATACATGAAGGCTAAAAAACCTCTTCTTAGTTTTTCATAAGCGAATGTAATCCAGTATATATTACCTATGTCCTTTAGCATCCAGAAGCACAGAATAGAAGAGAAAAAAAAGTGATTAAAACATAATGACTTGCCCACTAGTGACAAAACTAGTTTGCTATTTTATACTCCTCCTCTTGATACCTGAGGAGTCCCTATCTGTTGTGAAAATTTGAGTCTGGCAGGTCTGGCTTACAGATTTGGATTTGAATTTCTGAATCCCAGAGATAAATTGTAGAGATCCCCATATTTCAAGCACTTGAACAGGCTGCCCAGGGAAATGGTGGAGGCCCAGTCCCTGGAGGAATTTAAAAGATGTGTAGACCTGGTGCTTAGGGACATGGTTTAGTGGTGGACGTGGCAGTACTGGCTATACAGTTGGGCTTGATGGTACTGTAGTTCTTTGCAACCGAAACAATTCTATGATTCTGTGATGATTCTATCTAACGTCTTCTGCTAGCATTTAGCTGAGCGCCAGATTCCTTTGCTGTGTGAGACAGCTCAGGCCCAGTCAGAGATCATGTCTTCGGCGCCCAAGGCACACTGTGTGGTGTTGCTGCAGGAGGATGGACAACACCTGCTTCAGCTGAGCCCTTTGTTTCAGTCGAACCTGTTGGATCCGGTGCAGAGGAAGTTCACAAAGATGATCAGAAGGCTGGAGCACCTATCCTATAAACAGAAAGTGGAGTTCTTCCCCATGGAGAACAGGAGGCTCTGGGGACACCTCATCGCGCCTTCCAGTACACATAAAAAAGGAGAGTGACCCTTTACACAGGCAGACAGTGATAGGACAAGGGAGAACAATTTTAAACTAAAAGAAGAGATATTTAGAGTAGATGTTAAGAAGAAATTCTTTATCCTGAGAGTGGTGAGGCACTGGAAAAGAAGTGGATGTCTGTTTCTGGTGCTGACCAGGTTCCACCACTTCTATATTTAACTTTTTCATCACTTTTTCATGCACTTTTCATCCTTCTTGAGCCTTTGGTTTGCATGCTAAAAGTAATATTCAGACCTCTATACTAAGAAATATATGAACTTCAAAAATCAGCTTTTGCTCATCAGTATCTGTTAGGGGGTTTCAGTTTTGCCCCTGAACAGGAATTTGAGATATCTAAAGTATTTAATTTGTTTTCTAGTACTTCAAATTATCTTGGTTTTATTATGGCATGACTGCCTTTAGCAAATGGAAGTAGATGACTGCAAAAGCATTATTTACTGTCAATTTTAAAGTCTGAGTGGCATTACTGGGTAACCCACACAGCTACTGAAGTCCCCAAAGTAGGAAAACATTATATTAAAATTGGCATCTGCCTGCACTGAATCTTTTCTGTTCTACCTTTCACATTAAAAATACAAAAGCATAGATGAATCCAATGAATTAAAAATAAGCTGCTCATTTGGAGTCAGAATGCAAATCCGATAGGTAATAAATTTCAAGAACAATTAGATTAAGTTCCTTTTAAAACCTTAAGAAGATATTTCATGTTTATGTTTATATGACATCTTAACTCTAGCTGCTTTCAGATTAATCCGCAAAGTATCTTCTTCAAGAGAAAATAAAACAAGAAATAAGTTGCTTGTTTATAGAAAGGCTTCTTACTTTTTTATTTATTTTCCCCCTTATTGTTTTAGTTTTGTCTGAAGTATTACCATAATGGCTGATTTGTCATCAGCAATGGAACATTATGTATAAAAAGTCTGATTTTTCAGCTACAGGAAGGAAAACCATTTGATAGTTCAGGCATCTTTTTCTAGATTGGGATCAATTCCCAGTTACAAATTTCAACAAACTATAAAATCGAAAAACCATTTTCTCTAAAAAATGCTGGACAACTCAAAGCATACTTCCTCCAAAAAAACCCCAAACAAGCATCCCCACCCCCCAAAAAGACTCCCACCAACCAAAACCCAAACCCAGGCCCTACACCAACCACCTACCAGAAACAGAGCCTATTCTGATTTCTGAAATCAAGACAGTGGCAGTTCCACATGCCTGTTTTATTCTCTCTTTTCCTAGTAGTCAAGGAGTTGCCATGAAACTGGCATGTTAGATTAGAGTGATGCCATCAAAAGGGTTATAAAGCCAGCTTGCCAGTGCATGGGCTGTGGTTTGTTGAGGTATATTCTTAACCAAGGAAAATGGACAGTACTCAACACATCTGATCAGGCCAGAGGAAGTGGGAGCAAGTGATGCCTCATAATTTAAGGGAAAATCCTGCTAGCAACGCTGAACCTGACACCGGACTATTGAAATGGCGGTGATCAGATGACAAATCCCATGTTCTGTTCAAGTTTCCGGGGCTAAAGCACATGATAATAGGTCATCCTTTCATCATGGAATCATAATATCATAGTGAAATATTCTAAGAATAAGAGCTATTGAAAATTAGATTGTGCTTGAAGGAATAGTTTTTAAAATTCCAAAGCTGCTTTAGGACTTTTTAGTTAGATTTTGAGTATAAAGCTACATAAAGACTAAACTTCAGTTTCTGTGTGACTGAACTAAACATGCAGAAACTATTTTTAAAATAAAAAGAATCCTATGTGTTGATCGGATTACTCCTGTGTTATGCCATCTGAAGCTAGAAAATAGACTTTCAAAAGCTGAATGTAATCTGGGATGAGATTTATATGATAAGGACATTTGCATCCCAGTCAACCTTTTCTCCTTGAAACTGTATTATTCCAACAAGGAGAACTTGCTCTGGACTGGAAGCAAAGCTTAAACTTTCAGTTATCTATATCTAATTTGACTCTTTTTTTTTTTTTTTAATTTTAATGAAGGTCAACTGTTTTATTAAAGGAGGCATGGAAGTAAGAAATGTGTCATCATTACAGAAAATAAATGTAAGCAACATGTGTAAAAAGAAGATTTTGGCTGAGATTTTGCCACTGAGTCTGAGATTTTTTTCACTGATTTCCTCATCTTAAAAGCTTTGCTTGTGTACTAAAACTTCTATATTTTTGCCTGGGTATTCTCTCCTAATATATTCTAGAGAGTCAGATAAAATGGAAACACACAGTATTTAGAGATAGTGCAATTATGCATTTGCCAGTTAATACCTGAGAAGAACTCTTCTTGATTTTATTTATAAAATTCTGAAGTTATTTTTTGCACACTAAAATTAGTACTTTTAAGTCATGTTCTCTTTGACTTGGAAAAGTCAAAAGGTACACAAAGACCCACAGATAAATTGTAACAGAATCAACGGCAAAGTCGAATTCAAGCAAACAGAGAAGCTGTGATTCAATAAAAATGTGTAAATATTTTATTAATTTGAAACCTTAACTTTGGAATGGAAAAAAATTGAAACTTTCGTTTTTGTGTTTGATGGACAAGATCGTCTTAGGGATTTCTTAAAATATAAGGCAGAGGAAGGAAGCAATCCTTTGTGCCATATGAAGCAGAAATATAAACATGAAGCACAATTACTGCATTTAAAATAATGAGTGAGGAATGAAAACTGCATTGAAATTCATAACACAAGGAATGGAAAGTATGGTGGATTCTTTATCTCTGGAGATTTTTTTAATTAAGACTGATTTAAAAGATGCTATTATTCAAAAAAGAAGCTGTGCAAAATCACTATGGGCTTCATAACTGCAGAAAGTTTAGAAGATTATTATAGCCCCTTCTGGCTTTAAAATCTGTAGTCACAAAAAAGAGAAAATAATTTTTTAATCTGCAAGACTCACTTATTTTCATTTATCTGTATAAAATATTCCAAATGGATTCACTGAGGCTAAAAATTTAGATTAACATTAAAAAAGAGCTTCAGCATTTATAGGAATCTCAGAAACATCAAGAATTATAGTGAAAGTTAATAATAAGAAGGAAATGTTAAATCTTAGAAAAGTATTTATGTCTTGAACTTTAACTCTCTGAGCTCAGGATAAGGATAAATTTAGATAGCCAAATATATTTATCCTTTGCCTTGAAGAGTAACCAAAGAAGAGGGGCTGATGAGTAGCTGGAATAGATATATATATATATCTATAAGTGGAGAGAAAAAAATAAACAATAATTTAAGGATGTAGTAGAATTCTTAAAGATATACTATTTCTTTTCCTTTCCTTTCCTTTCCTTTCCTTTCCTTTCCTTTCCTTTCCTTTCCTTTCCTTTCCTTTCCTTTCCTTTCCTTTCCTTTCCTTTCCTTTCCTTTCCTTTCCTTTCCTTTCCTTTCCTTTCCTTTCCTTTCCTTTCCTTTCCTTTCCTTTCCTTTCCTTTCCCCTTCCCCTTCCCCTTCCCCTTCCCCTTCTCCTCTCCTTCTCCTTCTCCTTCTCCTTCTCCTTCTCCTTCTCCTTCTCCTTCTCCTTCTCCTTCTCCTTCTCCTTCTCCTTCTCCTCCTCCTCCTCCTCCTTCTCCTCCTCCTCCTCCTCCTCCTCCTCCTCCTCCTCCTTTTTAAAAAAAAATTAGTACAGAGTCAGACACTATCAATGTCAGATCCTAGCTGTGAGTATCCTTGAATTTTTTCCAGCCAATTCATATTTTATGTGATGTTCCATTCATCTCATAACAAATGCAGCAATCGTTGCCTAACCCCGACTCAAGTGATTTTAGTCAAACTGATTAGAGTCAAACAATAAATCAGTCTTATAGGATGAAATATTTAATTAGCCAAAAAAACCCACTTATTAGTAAAGGCTGTAAATCTCTTTAGCCCAACTTGCATGACAGTATATTTAAAGCCTTAAAAAGCGATAAAGAAAATATTTTAAAAACCCCAAAACACTACATATATGTTACAGCCAGTTATTTATACTAATTTTCCCCAAATAATCAAAAATAAAGAAATTAAACATTAAATGTGAAAGAAGTTCAGATATGTTTATTTTTACCTGAAAGAGCCATCAACGAAAATTTCTGAAAAGCTCTATGATGTGGCCGCAGTACTCCAAGTGAGCCAGAACTTTGATATGTCTACCTTTTTGAGGGAGAACTTTTGAAACAATGACCTCTAGGAAATATGAAAGAAAATATAAAATTATTTCAAACCACATCTATTCCCAGTACAGCATATTTTTTCAGGGTGGGGATCTTTACATTTCACTTGCTCTCATTCCATCAAATTCTACTGGCCTTCTGAGTTATAAAAAACTTTAGAAAACCCCTCTGGACAAAGCCTTCTGACAGAAGTCACCTAGAGGTTTTGGTAACACTGCACGGGAGAGCAGGCTGGGCAGAACAGGGAGGTATCCCTCTTCTCACCAATTTTTTTGGGTCACAGCCTGGCAAACAGGTTGCATAAAATAAGACTCGTAAGGTTTTCCTGGTAAGCACTTGTCTCATTGATATTTTTTTATTTTCATTCCTTGGTTCTGTAATATTGATGGATTAAGCATGTCAACATCTTGTTTATTGTCCTGCTCAGTTTGCAGATGGGCATCTCTGCACTCAGAAGTGGTAGCCTTGTGGCCTGAAACAAAGAATTGATTTGTCTGGATATTGACAGTTCACAGTGCAGGTAGAAACTTTTTGAACGATAACTAAGTTTCTTCACACATGCATATAAAATGTTGCTCTAGGCCATTGTCTGGCATTTTAATGTGTAACATTAAGGAATGTCAACATATATATTTTTGCCTTAAAATAACTGGACCAAACATTTCCTCCTATACATTTTATGGAAAACCACTGTGGAAATCATTGGCCTCTTGAGCAGAAATTGCTACCATCTTTCTCCTGCTTTGTCTCAGTAGTGGCAAGTAAGTTCCATGCCTCCCTTTGCACCTCTCTGCAGAGAAATCCAACCTGTACATAGCCAGAGTAGGAAACAACAGTGCTTTCCAAGAAAGCAGAAGGCATGAGGGATACACCAAGAGTATTTCTGCTAAAGTCAGGGAGAGTGGGGGAGTGAGATTGAGGATCTTCACCATGAGAGGAAGATGACAGCCCATGATAAGCTGGGTCTGGGATCCCCTTGATCTCTCCTCTGACTGCAAGGAATGAGCAAGAAATCAACATTACCAGTGCCATGTGCTTTAACACAGTGATGCTCAAATACCAAGGGCCTTTACTGTGCCTTTACTGCAGTGACCCTTGGGTCTGCCTTTCTGTGCAAAAATATTTAACTGGATAATGCACAACACTTCCATCAGGCTGAAGAAAAGAGCTGAACCACTTTCACAAAGGAATGAAGTGGTTGTTGTGCTGTTTGGTGCCAATACAACACAATCAAATATTGTATGTGGAGTGTGACTTAGTAGTCATGATGCCAGAAAGGATTCCCCTGCAGCATTTGTAGGCAGAGGAACACTTTATAACCTCTCCCAGGGCATAAGGACTGAGTTGCTTGTCATGGATTGCATCTTTTGCCTTTGGATACTCAAAAGCTGACACATAAAGCTTGTCAGGCTTTTTTTCAGTAGTGGGAAGGAAAACAGAGGTTTCTTCTTTTGGAAGAATTAAGAATCTATTTTATATATTGGTTATAACGTATGAAATTACTCTGTTCATTGATATTGGGAGTGACCTTGCTTGTTGTTTAGTATTCAAGTTGCAACACACCTTATAGAGCTGTACACAGCTTTTAGAGCAGTATCCAGTACATTCTGATGTGCTTCTTCATAAGGCAAATCTTTGTACCCAGAACAACAGGCAAGAAGAACTCCCTAAATCTGGATACATGCAGTAGTGCCAAAGAGGAAATAACAAAAATCACATATATTTTGAAAGGAACTTTAAGATTCATTAGAAATTCCAAATGCAAAAATGAGATGCATACAAATAGGATAAATACTTTATTTTTGGTAAGTGTAATTAAATTTTGTTTCAATGAGATAGTGGTTAAAAGACAGCAATACCAAAAAATGCACTTACAGCAGTGTTTACACTAAAAATTAGTTTTTATATAGTAGTTTAACTATTCATTTCTTTGAAAGTGATAAATATATCCTTTTTTAAAAAAGAGATTTATAATTTTTTCGTCACAATTTTAAGTGGATTCTTTCATTTAGGAAAAAATGCTCTTAATATTTTCATCTTTTTTAGTCTTGTGCAAAGTCTTTTTTTTTCAATTTTTTTAGAGAGATGATGATGGAGCTATATTTTCACAAAGTAGGCAACACTCTGGAAAGATTATTTTTGGGATCACTATGCTTAGTGCTATAAAAGGAGCATACGCCTATTAAAATTACTCATGCTTAGTCTCAAAATTAGTAGCTCACATATAGGGTGGGCAGAGTACCAGTAGCAAGCAGACTCACATTTCTGGGAACTGTGGTTTTGTGAAGTGAAAGGAAGGAGGCTGTGAAGGCATCTGACTAGCAATATATTAGCAACTGGGCTTTGATGACAAACCCCACCCCTATATTTAGCTTTTATTGACTGAATGGTAACTTAACAAGTGTTTAAATATAATGTTTAATTGGTCTGACATGTTTACATTTCATGATGGTGTACAAATGTAAGTGACAGACTCTAACCACTTGTTTTTGAGTTTCTATTGCTCTGATGTAGGTAAAACACTTCTACTGTAGCTGTGAGGGGGTAATAGTGTAGAAGAGGTGGCAATGGTAGTGTAGAAGTTCTAGAACGAAATATTCCAGTTGTATTGCGGAACAACTCAACTTCCAAACTTTTCGCAGGTTGCAGGGATAGCTTTTTACAAGAGTTTGGTCATCACATTCTGCAAAAATGGTACTCTGAGAGAACTGATAAAAATCACAACAAGCTTTAGCTTTGCGGGAATGTTTCTGTTACAATAATAAAAAAATAAAATACTCTTTGCTCTTTGGTTTCTGCTTAATATTCCCATAAATGTGGTGGTGTTTTATGAGCACCTCAGCTGCTTCTTATTTGATCCTACTGTGAACCATCTCAGGAGGCTAAATAGCAAAAGAAAAACAAAATGAAAAATTGAATGATTTTCTGCTGTGCCTGTTTTTTGGTTTTTGGTTGGTTTTTTTTAACAGCAATCAAATGGGTACCAGTGCAAGAAAGAGGCTAAGACCATATCTTTCCCATAGTAATTCTAATGTGACTGTTCAGTCAAACATAGCTGAAGTAATAAGCAATAAATGGACCTTAAGTGTTTTGATGCCCAACTGTTTAAACTGGTTTTGAGCTAGAGTGATTGATGAGTTTTTTAAAGGGAACTGTTGCACATTTAACATCAAGAAAAAAATATTTGTTACCCATTTTATTTGCCTAGAGTTTAAATTACTTCACTATTCTAGGTCAATATTAAACAAACTATAACTCAGTCTAGATTCCTAGTAGAGCAGCAGGAAATACAGTATAGGAATAAAAAAATCTCTAAGACACAGATTATTTGGGTGAAAAGTACAAAAATCAATATGGAAAACTTGTTCAAACGAAAATCAGAGAAAAAAAAATCTTTATTTTATTTTTTTCACAACAGTAGCAAAATGACATGGGTATATTTTATTTTTTTTTTTTTTTACCATTTTCCCTTTCAGTGAAATCAAGTTAATTACTATTGGAAGAAGGCACATCAAGTTTCTCTGTTTTCCTTGGTAGATATTTTTCCATTATAGGAGCTTACAATAGCCTTTACATTAAAGGCTTTCCTATGTATCTGGGCTTTAAAGATGAAATTAAAAAAAAATATCATCATAGTAAGAAACCATTAAATTAACTGGCTATTGAACTTTAACAAGTCTTGTTTTAGGTCTTCTCATGAAATAAATTGGATATTTAGAATTGTGTGTTTATGCAATTCTGAGTGAGGCATTGACCAGGAAGGACTCTGCCCTGTATCAGATGAAATTACATTGGCCTTGAATTGGCACATATTTTGCCTTGAACCACTATGTGATTCTGTGAGATAGTTCCATTCACTGATGAAGGCTCACTGGTTTTTAGATGCTGGGCCAGCACATTGGTGTTTGTCTGTTTTCAGAATTCCCTGTATTTTATGCACAGAACGTAAGAGTTTCTAAGTAAAGAGTAAATAATTATGGTTATTCTTAAATCAAACAAACAAACATGCATTTAAAGTAGCGCAACTAAATTTTGTTACTCAACATGTGCCACTGCAGTGTTGCAAAATAATTACCAAAAAACTGTCTGACAGCTGTGCACATCTCTTAGAGGGGTGAGGACTTGAAAGTGAGTGGTTAATACATTTTGAACATTCAGATATTTTATCTTTTTGTATAGTTATCTGCACTTTTCTTCCCTCATATGAAGATGCCAACTGATGCTTATTTTTTTTCCATTTGATGGTGAAGGTAAAAGATAATTTATTAAATGCTAGGTTGCTCATATTGTCAGGATTTGGCTATATATTTAGGAAGAAACAGGGTATAAATAATATTAAAAATTGCACAGATTTCTGCACTAAATTCACTTAAAAGGGATAGATTTGCCACCTGTCAGAGTTGACAATAATTAAGGTCCTCCAGGCATTTTACCTAAGACATAACTTTTCTTCCTACTTACCATTTTCTCTCCCTTTACAAATAAATATGCATATGGAGAGGCTGAAAACGTCATTGGATAAGTAAGTATTTCTTATTACTGCTACTTTTTACTAGCAGATGCTTTTTAAGAGGAATTTTGTAGCCAATACATGAAACTCTCTTTGGATTTACAATGATAGTTATGGAGGTGACCCAATAAAGTCTCTTATGATATCAATCTATTATGATATCAACTGGAATGAAAAGAGATTATGTAAGAGAAGGCTCAGACGAATTTCTTTCTTTATACAAAATACTATCTAACTTTTTCATGTTCCACTGTGGAGTGAGAAACATTGTTTTCCTGTGTTTCCGCAATTAGAGGATGAAATCACACATATTAAATTAAAAGCAGATCTGTAGACTAAAAATTCCCGCATTATTTCAGTATATCCGAGAGAACGGTGGAAATTTCCCCACAATATTTTTGACATACTCAACTCTTTTTATCTTTTAAAGCCTTTTACTGCGCCTTTGTTCTAGTATACTCGAACAGTACTCATTCTGTTAGAGCACTTCAGATTCAGGGGAGTTCCTTTCCTCCATATAATTTATAAATGAAAGAAATTCACACAAATAAAGATCTTAGAGCCTATAAATGTTAGAGATCCATTAAGATGCATTTTTGAAGCCAGGGAAAGCTACGAAGTAATAAACAGAGAGTGCCATGTTTCCTGTGACATTTCTAAAGCCTATCAAAGGCTTTGAAAGTTAAAGGGGAATTTAGACAAAGTTCTGTCTCCTAAAGCTCTATTTTCTTCATCTTTCATGTATTCATAATACACAATGGCACACACAATCCAATGATTTCTTTTTTTTTTTTCTTTTTTTTTCCTCTGGCCATGACAACATATGAACAGATGTATGCAAGAGCTTTACACATTTCTAGACATAGGTTTTATAGAATACACTGGATATCATTTATTAAACATTATATCTTTCTTTCTGCCTGTCTCTACAAACACATACCTAAATCTGTTACCACCACCTGTGAGTCCAATCTGATTCCATTCATTTTTAGCCACTCATGTGAGTTCTGGTTGGGACAGGTACACGTCTTTCACCTGGCTTTTGATGCTTACTAAGGCAGATTTTTTTATCTCTAATATCCTTTCAATTGCATATTTTAGTGCTTAATAAAATAAAACACCACTGAAATAAAATAGGTTTTTGTCATTGCTCTGATATGGATTTGAGGTGTTCCTAATGGTGGAGCTGTTGAGAACTGCCGCCTTTACTTGAGGCTTTATTTTGATTTTTCCTCTTCAATTGTAGACGAACTCTGAGAATAAGAGCAGTTAACAATAAATCAGTGGAGTAAATATGTTTGATAGAAGGTGGTGTTAAAAGCACTTCATACCAGTTCGGCACAGTATTTTAAATCTACACTTCTTACAGAATACTATACACAATCAAAAAAAAAAAATTGTGAACACTCTTGCTTTTCTTCTGGATGAGGGCTATTGTTCCCAGTTTTCAGCAGTTAAATATTTCAGTTAGAAAAATGCTACTTTTAAATGCCTAGATGAATTTCTGCTCTAAATAATAGTTTCTAGGAATGGTGGAGAAACCATATACGCTGCATATACACATATATATGGTACATCCTTGTATACATATACACCATATAAAACATACCATGTATTCTTTTATACTAGAATTAATATTGTTAACAGTTTGTGTAAATGTATTTTTGCTGTATGAAGCTATTATAGTCACACTTTGCTTTTCCAAGATAAGAAAAAATATGTGCAAATCTTATATAAAGAAATTTTTCTACATGACTTCTGGTTGAGATTTTACTCAAATTGCTACTGGGTTTGTGTGGTCAGGTCATGTATGAAACGGTAAAATAAAAATTATGATTGTCAATTCACATCAAAAAACTGTCTGAAAGTTTAAAGGCTCCTTAATCTCAAACTATTTTTTTTTTAGATTTGTTACTATGCTACTAAGTAAGGAAGACAATGAATTTGATGGGAAAAAAGAAAAGAGAAAGTACAACATGCCTTACATCTTAAGGGCAAGCTGTCATGCAGAATACTGTATCATTCTCATTTTAGGTATTAGTCTTGACAGGGTTTTCCCTTCTATCTCATTAGAGACAGAGCCAATCTGCCGAGATGCAGGATTTCACATCTCATAATTCTGTCCTACAGGGAAGGAATGAAAAAGATCTCATCAAAAAGAAGATCCCCTGAAAATCAGTCCCGTGAAACTGGTCTCCCTGCTGTTAATAGGCAGTGCTAGGAGCAATGACATGTTACTGTATTTGCTTTTCTTTAAATAAAAGGCCTCTGCATTCCCTAAGGAGCCAACAGTGTCAGAAAGCTCCACCTATCCCAATGCTTCTCAGACTTCCCTACTATCAGCCTATAGCCACAACCTTTCCCTGCACACTTGAATTCCCTTTCCTCTTCCTCCCTCTGTTTTAGTCCATTCTTCCATCTATATTACTTAAGTGCCTGCAACTTAAGTTTATTCTTGGTAGACACATAACATTCATCCGGATTAAAAATTAAATACGTTGGCACCAGTTTTATCGGACATTTCCTAGACACTAGAACAATATTCACTGATACCTAGAAATTTTATATTCATTGATATGTAAGGTCTGAATATCAATGACTGAATGCTTATCATAGACTTGGCTTAAACAACTATTAGTAAAATAATAATTTAATGTGAATCTTCTTTTTGAACTGCATACTCTGATCTGTTACTCCAGAAAGTAACTGAACCTTGTGTCTAGGGGTGCCAGAACAGATAAAAAACACTTCAACAAATGTATATACATGTATATATAAAACTTCTCTCTATATATATGTTTTACATCAATATTTATATACACACAGAAAAATGTATATATTTATATATCTACATTCTTTATATAAAACATTTATATATGTTGTATATAATATATACACATATATATGTTTTATATAAAACATACATACATGTTTTAGGGCTCCTTGGTAGAATGAGGACTGGCCACATGGCTGTAGTTATAATTAGAGCTTTATTATTAAATAAATATTTTAACAATCAATATAGCTTACTTTTTTATCTACAGCAACAGCTAGTATAGCTTACTGTTAAACAGAATTTTGGCAATTACCATGGCTCTCAGTTAAGCAGAACTTCTAGTTAACTGGACTTTTAATCACTTGTATCCTCTACAGATCAAATCAAATTCTTAATAATCAGACTGCGAAACAATAATCACAATCTATACTCAAAATTTTCTTAATATGAGTCACTCATTTAGTCCTTGGAGGCTTCCATTTTGGTGGAAGTGAACTTTGTGTACTAAGATTTGCTGATAGGAAACCAGGAAGATTTCCTTGACAAGTTGAGTTTTACAATAAAATGACATGGAATTTTGGGAGCTTGTCATGTTAAAGGCTCCCAGAAAAATACCATGTTTTCACATGATCACATCCTCACATGATAAAATCCACACATTCACATTCTCTGATCTTCCCATAAATAATCATCTGAGTTCTCATAAAAGTGGGTGTTTTTATCATTGTTACTATTGGTGTTCTGTAAGTGATGATACATGAGGAGATTCTGGATCACTCTACTACTTTTGCACATAATTTTTTGTTGTGCTTCTTGGATGCTAAATTTGTTTCCAAACTATTTGAATACATCTCTTTTATAGAGCTCTTTTATGATGAGTCTTCTGTCTTCAGAATGTTTTTCTTGTGACAAATCAATGACAAAATTATAAAGACTGTTTCCAGAAAAATAAGTGTTTGTGTCAATGAATCATAGCAGTTTCAAATTTATTCTGGGTTATATACATGTTCTGAAATCATTCCATTATCTACATGTATTTTTCTCCCTGATGTATTAGGGTGCATTTTTTTTCCACTTTGATTTGTACTTTGTTCTTTATACTAAGATGTTGGAGATTAGATTTTTTAAAATGTTTTAAAGGAAACACTGCCATTTGCAAGAGTAATTTGAAAAATATCAGTATATATTTTTCATCATCTTAGTTATTTTTTTTCCAAGAACTTAGTTTCTTTTCATACTATAGTTGGTTCCCTTTTAAAAGAGAAATAGTATAGTAGCAGTGGGGAAAAAATGGAGTTAATATATGGAGCTTTTCAATTCTTTGAATTAGTCTATCGTTGAAAATGGAGAAGTGGAGGTCACTGGGAAACGCCTGCACATGTCAGGTCTAAGTCACAAAGTGACCAAAGAGCAGCAAAGTTATCTTGTGTAGTGGAAGGAATTGAACCATGATGACCAAATGGCAGTGGAGTAGAAACACTGTGGAGCATCAGGTTTTTGAGGTTTTCTTAACATTATACTTGGACTCTTTTCCTGCAATGGGAACTGCACACACACAATTCTGTTTCAACACCCAGGACCTGTAAAGGATAAAATAATGATTATCGATGTTGAGTTTGTTTGTTAATAAGCAAAATTATTTGTGAAAGATTTTCTGCAAATTCATTGTTCCTGTGAAGTGCATATATTGCTATTGACTTGTTATTTTACAGGGCTTTGTATTCTGGTAACAACCTCTTGAGCCATGCATATACAAGACCTCTCAGTATACTAATCCAAATTTCTAGACATTCAAACTGGTAATGTAATTGTCCATTTCTGTATGATGCAGAATCAATACCATTTCCTAGGCTTAAATTTATACTTAGCATTTTTTGCTTTGTGCTTACTTGAAATGTCTTACTGTCATCGTTAGATTTTTTAAAAAGTTCAGTGTTTATGAGAAGATCAATATAAAACTGAGATAAAAAGAAACCATTTTTAGGTTTAATAAAAAAAAATGCACTATTTTGCAAGGCATTTCTTATTCATGTTTTTTCCAAGTATATAATTGTAGCTTTTGGCTGCAATGGAGTGTGTTTGCTTTTCCTGTTAAAGTCCCAATGTAGCAATTAAGTGTGTCCCTGTATAGGGTAAATAATTCTTTTTGTAATGCATTTAATAAGAAAATATGATCGTACTGCATTATATTTTGCTTGTGCTCTAATATGTACTTTTCTAATGAGCAAAGATCCTTGGTCTGAAAAGATACCTCGAACTAAATTGATCCCTCAAATGTGACTGTGATGATTGTCTTGGGCATTGATTGCTGTAGAAAAGGTGTCTTAGTTTCTTCATGTAAACGCAATCATGCTTCTGAAAGTTTCTTGTCCCCTAAATCAGGACCATCTCCTGAACCATGCTTTTGCTAAAAGAAAAATTTACCATAAAAGCTGAAGGTTAATGTTAACATTGAATTTGGATTTTTTTTTCTTTTGTTACAGCAAAATAATTGCCAAAAGTAGAGTTCTGAAAGTTGTAATTTAAAATTGCCAAAATGACACCACCACACATTTCCCATCCCTTCTCTGTTCATTCAATTTCACCCATTTCCACTGGGGAATATTTGAAGCGATTCAGGTTGTGAAGCTTATGGTGAGAGAGCAGCTGAGTCCTATTAGAAAACTGACAAGCTGTTTGTCCAGACTGGATGCCTGTCAAAGTGAGTTTGTCCAATCACTGACATTTGGGCTGGGGGATGTGATGGAAGGTGATTGATGCATGATCTCCACTTTCTCTTCTCATTCTGCCCAGTGAGTCAACAACTTGTCAGTGTGACAAAATAAGCATGTTCTAGGGTAAGATGCTAGTCCCACAGATAAGCAGGAAGAATTTGGCTGTCACCTATAGCAAATTGAGTCTTTAGGTAGGTGAGGGAGATAATCGGAGCTGGCAGAATTTGCCTCATATTCAAGGAAGAAAGAGACCCTTCTAAAAGAATTTAAACTGATTTTATATTAACAGTTACCATCATTTTCAGCAAGAAATTTCTTAAGGTAATATACAGCTCCGGATATGAGGGAAATTAGCTATATAATGCTGAATTAGAAAGGTTTTAAAGAAAATTGTGTGAATAGCTGTGTTAACTGAGTTCAACACCAGAATTTATATTTGAAAAAGACTTTTATCCAGACAATCTGTTAACAAAGACAGTCATCCTAAAGGACAAGTAGTAAACAAGAAAATGGAAAGAACTGGGTGGTGAAGTAGCAGTTTGCACTTGCTTTCCGTTTTGTAAAAAAGAATGTGAAACATAAACAAGTATCATTGCTACTTGTGTCATTTTTCCTCATCCAAATATCTTTCAAATATTCATTATACATAAATTACTGTAAAGAAGGTATTACTTTGCAATGATAAGAATGGTATCAAAATAAAGCCTCTTTAATTGCCCAAAATCAAACATTGGAAGTTGCTTAGAAGTTGGTTAGAAGGCCACACAGAAATGATGATATTTAATCCCCTATATAAACAGTTTGACTGTTTCTGTGTTTTATAGAAATATATTACCTGTATTTAAATACACTTCAATAGTTTAAGCAATAATATTTTTTTTAAATCACTCTTCTTTTTTGGAGAAGTATGAAAAATCTAAAATTCATTATGATTAACAAGTGTGGATATCTTCTATCTTCCTCATCATGTAAATTTTTACACTAAGGCACAATTGGATTAATTTTCATTGTTGTCCTGCTATGAATGGTACAAATTACCATTTGGATGACAATTGTTTCCTGGATCACTTAACAAGTATGGGAATGATGATAAAGCACCAAAAATACTTGATCATTTTAGCATTACAGGTAGATTTAGAATCAGCTTGCTGAACTGCTGCTCCAGTCCATTGACCACTGCACAATGTAATTTTAAATCTTCCACCTGGAAATGATAATTTAGTTTGGAACCCCTCAGCTCCTTCTTAGAAGAAAAAGGTGAATTCATAATTTCAAAGATAAAAATTGAAGATGGGTATCAAAACTGATGACTTTTGGAACCAATGGTCTTCCCTCCCTTGGAAAGTAATATTCCCATGGGTTTTTTCTATTTTTTTCAGCAACTCTTTATAATTATATGTAACTTTCTAGAAAAAGGATTAAAAATTAAAAATTTTAAATCCCACAACTGTTTTCAAAGGCAAAAAGTGTGTTAGGCACATAAAACAGCACAGAAAAATAAGAAAAAAGAGTACAATAATGTAAGAAGTGTATATGGTTAGTACAGAATTAAGCTTGTACTGCTGAATAAAGAAAAGTTTTAAATAAAATTTCTGTAATGACATGTAACACTATTTGAATGAAGCATTTGTTTGGAGACAGGAAGACTGCATTGCTAAGAATCTACCCCTGAGGGAATATATATTATTTTTGCAACCTGTCAAAGCAATTAATTCTGTTTTCTTTGTATTTCTATTTTCCTTTATTTTCTTTTCACTTACTGCAGTCTGTTTCTGAGGAGCTGTGCAGAGTAACATATCACACAAAAAAACTTTCAGTCTCTGGAACAAAACTGACAAGGCCTGAATTATTACAACAGTCCATTAACAGGGGCTTATCAATTCCAAGTGTTACCTATCCTACCTGTTACCTGACAAGAGGAAGCTTTCTTTTCTCATCCAAGTGGGAAAAAAAAGTTGCTCTGCTTAATCATTCGCTTTCTTCAGTACTGAAGGCTCAGACCTGAGCACATTGACCACGGTTCCCAGACTTTTTCCAGAGGTCAGCCTCTTGTGACATAGAAGAAATTAATTTTGAAATTACTTAGACAACGCTTGGATCTTAGGGGTGTTGCGACATTTTTTTTGTAGTGCAAGATTTTATTGGAAATAAACTTACATCAATGTTTTCATTAAGTTTTGACAAATGTCAGTTGAATTGAGGATTTAAAATACCAATAAAATGTATAACACAGCTCTCTGTAGTTTTGGATGGCGTGCCATTTAAGGAAGAGTAAATAAAGGATTTGACTGCAGCCTGGTTTTCACACAGCTACTGAGGGGAAAATATGTCCACTAGTTTTTTTTGATTCAAAGAGAAATTGATGAAGAACTTGAAGAATATGCTGAGCTGGAAGGGACTCATGATGATCATGGAGTCCACCTCCTAGCTTCACCCAGGGCAACCTACATGTTAAACCATGTGTCCAAGAGCATTACCTCAATGCTTCTTGAGAAACATTGGGCTTGAGGCCATGACCAGTTCCCTGGGGAGCATGTTCCAGTGCTTGATAATATTCTCAGTAAACATCTTTTT
Organism: Acanthornis magna; assembly: GCA_036785705.1. NCBI lineage: Eukaryota > Metazoa > Chordata > Aves > Passeriformes > Acanthizidae > Acanthornis > Acanthornis magna. The sequence goes on from JAWUZG010000017.1 coordinate 4,540,109, forward strand.
CCTAATATCCAATCTGATATCCCCTGATTCAGCTTTAAGCCATTCCCTTATGTCCTAAGCTTCCATCTCTGTTCCCCATAATGAGGAAATTGTATGAGCAATGAGATCATGCTCAGTCTCCTTTCCTGTAATCTGAACAAAGTCATGCCCTCTACTCCTTTAACCATTTTTCTTGCCCACCATGGGACAAATTCCAACATTTTTATATCCTGCTTATATTATGTGGAGCTCAACACTGCACATGGTATTCAAAATGAGGTTGAGTATTTTGTGCAGCAGGAAAATTGATGAAGATCTGAAAGGAAAAAGCAAAGAAGACACAACATTAAAAGTGTTCATGGTGTTAACATTATTTGTCATATGAAAGTTAAGAATATTTTAAAAAATTCTTAGAATTTTGTTTCGGTGAATACTTGCAATTGTCCTCCTTCACAGGTTTGCAATCAGTCAGTGTTTCTTTCCATATATTTTATCTTATAAATATATCAGCCTTATAAACTTTCTTCTATTGGAAAAAGTGACTAAAGTCACTGAAACTGACTTACTTTCTCATAGTACTGGCGGTATAAAATGTTTCACATTAAAACTCAGTAATTTTTGGCTTTCCTTTTCAAGTAGAAAACCTTTTTGGTTTTTTGGTTTTTTCTCCTTCAACTTTATCTGACTTCCATAATGCATTTTACATCTTGAGTTCTGTTTGTTACCAGCTGGAAGTGACACCGGAAATTCAAAGACTGCTTTTCATACTTGTGGTAGATTGAATTCTCAAGCTAGTGTTTCCCTCCTTGCTGCTCTTGAACAATGCTGTGGATCATAATGTAAATGGTGACAATGTCACCTGGCGTGTTTACTGGCATGCTGGCAAAGGGTATCTCTGCTTGCCAAAACCTGTTTGGCTAAATCCATCTACACAAGAGGACTTGTGTCTAGTCCTGGTGTCCTGATATGACAGGCTGGAGAAGACCTGATCTCTGCTCACCAACAAGGACCTCTTCCATTTGGGCATTTCATTCTAGCCCTGGATTTTTCTCATTCTTGGTTTGCTCTGAAAATATTTTTATAGCACTTGAAATTAATTTCATTTGTGGAGTTTGAGGCTTACATTTTTTAAAGTTATATAAAAAAACCCACTGACAATCTTCCAGAGCCCTGATTTAGTGTTTGTGTTCCCTGGCAGATACTTCTCTTCAGTCTCCCAATTTTTCCCTTTTTTAATGTTTTGCTAAACATGGATAAACAAGAAACTCATAAAATACGGTTTTCTGCCGGGCTCTAAGCTCTTGCCAGTATCACAGCACATTGCCATCAGAGCAGTTACGTTTTTGAACACCAAATGCAAATATATCCCTCTCGAGAGGAACTGAAAACAACAGAGGGAACTGGGAAACAGATTGATTTTGCCCACATCTCCTGAGTGGTTAATTCATTTTCTCTTCCAGTACCAATTTAATTATCCCTCTAATGTCTTCACATTGTTACATGTTTGATTTTTTGGCATAATTTATGTTTAAAAAATATCACTTGAAAATCTGATTCTCTCCATGACTTCCCATTTTATGTCCTTCCTGCAACATCCTTCTGGAATTCGAGTTCAGGACTGTGAGAGGGTTGCCATGCATCAGCTTGATGTGAGCTGTCTTGACTGGGAAAGGGGCTCCAACACTGGGTTATGACATCACATAGGTTATGAGGCTAACTTATTCTCAGAAAATAAAAGAAATTTGAATGTCAAAAATTTTAGCAGGATAGCAACAACAACTTCGTCTTCAATAAGAACAAAACTTAGTTAAAATATTGTCTCAAAAATATCCAAAATAAATTCAGTTCAAAACAACAAAGCATATTTTAATTGTGAAAAAGGAACTGCTGTTTGATTTTGATCCAAGATGAAAAAATTTAAAATATAATAATATGTTAAATTAAAAAATAAATCTAGACTTCTTTCTTTAGCTCCACAGATTCAAAATTTCATTTTTCAATTTTCACATTTAAATTCAGACATTCTATGTACCTTTAAAGTATTAATTTTCTGATTTTTTTTTTTTTTTGGTGGCAATAGGAAAGTGCAAACATAATTATAGTAGCATTAAAAAATGTGCTTATTCTTTGCAGTATTTGAATTATGGCAAAAAAAAATTTTTTCTTCATTAAGAATGGTGCATATCCTTGTAATGCTTTCCAGTACAGCAAAACTGTGATCAAGCTGTTACTGTTGCTTCTTTTATCTCATTCCTGTTTCCAGTAAATCTTCCTTGTCTCGACCCATGGTCTCTGCCTTTTGCATCTGTCTCTGGAGGTGGGAGCAGAGAGGCTTGTGGTTTTCTTTTTAGTGGGAGTACTAAATTGGGCAATACCATTCCTAAATCACGACATACACATAAGTGTGTTTGATAAATAGTTCTGCCACTTGGATCCCTTTTACATGAAACCACATTTACACAAAACTATTTATCTGAATTCATCTTGGACAAGATGCCTCAATCCCATCTGTCACCTCTGGATGCTTCTGGAATCTGTGGACTGGTCATAAATTCCATACTAAAACTGAACTTTAGGGCAGTAAGTTATTTGAAGTAACTGCCAGTCAGACAGAGGAGAGGTAGTTGAGCTGAGCATGCACCGTTTGATTTTTCTGATAAACGGTTTGGAAACACATATCTCAACTTAGAGCAGCCCTATGATTGCTGTATCTACCCTTACTTTGCTCCTCTTGCTCCTTGAAAGACAGCAGGAGATAGAAGACATAGAAGCACATGTTTGTCTCAAAAAGACCACTTAGAATTTCCTTTCAGCACGAGATACACTTATGAATAGCTGGTTTTCATTCATTTTTTTCATAAGAAAATTACTAATCAATAAAATCTGAATGGAAGTGTCAATATGCAGAAAGCTAATACATTTTTGCTGAGTCAGGAGCTAACAGAGCATTATTTTGACCAGTGCAACATAATAAATGAAGGTTTTAATTATTTTACTAGAATTAATTTGTTCTGTAGAAGAGGCTGTGGTTTTGATTATCTGTAAATTAACTCATGTCGGTTCTCACCATATATATAAATGATCCATAGGAGTAATATCAGTGGAAAGCTTTTTAATTATAAAATAAACCCCCTAGTAACTCAAATAGTAAGTGAATTAGTATAGATTATGCAATTAATTTCTTGGGTATAGCCTTATTTTATAATTAAAAAGCTTTCTAGTCATACTACTGATGCATAACATTTCTATAATTAATGCAACACTCATAACCAGGTCTAATTAGTATGCTTTCAAAATAATTTGTTGCATAGGCAAAAAAATCTCCCAATATTTAGCAGCAAGGTCAAATCCTCTTATGGCATATTTTTCAATGTCAAATAAACAGTATTAAAAGTCATTATATGCATTTTTGCTCAAAGTTGAAGTACACCACTATTTCTTTCTTTCTTTGGTAAAAATCTAAAGGCAAAATTGCTACCAAAACCATGATTTTATTCTTTTAGGTCTCTAGGTGATGTTTAGACCATTCCGGAAGGTTGAATCTGTGACTACAACAGAACCTAAACTCTGCTATTATCTCTGTTAAGACTGGAATGACTAAAGACCTTCTTCCTCAAAGCTAAAGGCAAAGCTGATTTTTTAGTGTGGTAGTTCTTCCTAAGTAAGTAATTCTTAGAAACATACATTAGCATTCTAGCCCTTTACCCTCTCTCCCAGTGAGCCAATCAAGCTTCCTCTCTCCATCAGGCTGGAAAAAAGAAAAGTATGTACTTGTAGGTAATAAGAACGTGCTTGGAGTGACAGTGCTGTAAGCATAACCAAGGACCAAGTATCTGCCAAAAGGCCCTTGACTATAAATTGTTCATTGGGATTGTCTGGAGAGCTTTTTGTGATTTATGGGCTTAAAACTCTTTATTAGCTGTCTGATCTCATGGAGACTTCAATACCTGGAGCACAGAGAATGTGAGTGTTGTCCAACTAATCCTGGAGTATTACTTAACAGGAGAGGTTAGGTTATAGATGGCAGGCAATGGCGGGGAAGAAGGAGAAATTACCAGCTCTCAAATTTGGTAGTGATGGTTACATTCCACTTCTTGTTACTTGTGATAGACTGAGAGAGATTTCCTTCCCTTAAGTAAGAGGTTTGAAATATCTTGTTTCCTGGTCTACCACCTAATTTTAATGTGTTATCCATCTTCCTTGTATCAATACAATGAGGAAAAGGCACTGAAAGCAAAATATTATTTCTTTTCCCCTCTGAATTCACGTGTATACAGAGTTTTCAATATTGATGCCTGCTCCAGTATGAGGTCTCTCCCACAGGAGACAGTCTTTCATTAACACCTCTATTATGGGCCTTTCCCAAAGGATGCAGTTCTTCAAGAACTGCTCCAGCATGGGTCCTTTCTGTGGGGTGCAGTGTAATTCAGGAACTTCCTAAGTACTTCAGGAAGTGCCTAAGTACTTTAGCACATAATTTCAGACCTTAAACTTCTGTCCTTATCCTCTACCTGCTTGGAAGAACATGATGTCTCTTGGGAAGGTACACCATGTGTTTGTGTAATAGATTTTTATGATGCAGGTGTTGATATATTTGCACATGTACACTTTTTTTTGCATATGCAATGTGGAGTAAACGAGCAGGGAAGGACAGACATCAGCAAAGAAATCCTTTTGTAACTTGAAGGGACCAAATGAGCATCCCTCTTCTCAATATTCTACGAATAGATGAGTTACTCCAGTGGCTGTTAAGATGTTAATATATAAAGGAGAGTTCTTGGTTACTACGAAGTTTGGAGGCATCAAAGTGCTTACTGGTAGGGATTATAATCTGAATCATTTACAGTACTAATGCTTACTTCACATAAGATTATCATGCTAGTGATAAACATGTAAGGACGTAACAATGTTCTGGTAGGGCAGTACGTCAGTAGGGCAGGGGTCTTCCTGCTCTGCTCTGGTTGTGGCATTTCAGTACAGGGAATACAGGCCCCCACAGCAATGGCCCAGAGCTCACAGCAGGATGTGTTGCAGACTGGAAAGAGCATATCAGTATCTAGTAATTTAGTGGTATGGCTGCTTGGAGTTTTGCTACTACCCACCAGTAGTATGTAACTGGTCACTGCTCTGCAGCCTGCACTGTGGAGGGAATATCTCCCACTCTTAGGAAGATAAAACTTTTCAGTGCTTGACAGGAAGATGGGAAGCATGAAGGCAAAACTGTTACACTACCACAACTTAATCTTCCAGATGCTACTTAAAAAAATAAGTCTGTTGGGTTTGCCTTGTCCACGTTTTGCTGATGTCCTCATGCCTCTTGGTTGTGATTGTGAGATGTTCTGCTCTGAACTGTTATCAGAGGAGGTGCACAACAGGAAACCTGTTGTGTCTTTTCTTGGGGAAAAACTTATTTGCTTTGTTGACAAACTTAGGGATGCTTGTCCAAAACTTCTCTGCCCTTGCAACTGCCAACATACCAACGTTTTTAATTGCATAGAAAATGACACTAAAAAAAGGAAAACAAAAATAAATCTCTCTACTGCTAATCAACATTATATACTGAAAAAAGAGAACTTAGATGAAATGCAAGACCAGCATCACAGTGAACCTGATAATCTTTTCTTCTGCAATATGAGTATGCAATAAGGAGAAAAGGGCCATGCTATTTGTTTTTATGTTTTGGAGGGGTTCTTTTTGCAAAGATTGTATTATTAACAAAAGATAATCTGCTTTATCTGAAAAAAAATTCAAAACAGCACAACCACCTACCATTTTCACTATACAAAACAATTCCTATATTTCAGAGCTCTTTTTTCTATTTTTCTCATGAGGGCAGTCTATAAAACTGAAATACTGGGTGTTTACAGTTTCCTAATATTAAAATGTCTGAAGAGAAAATGCGATAGTACTGGGTATTTTGCTATAAGAAGCACAAGCTTTCCTGCCGTGTTATATAGGAGAATTTTTTCTTCAAAAAACAATTAGAAAAAGTACACATAAATGTGTTTTTAAAAAGTTGAGGCTTTTCAGTACCAGACTTACAGTAATTGACTCGTTCTTATTCATTGCCGATACAATATGTATAGTATTAGCTGCCTGGCATGGTTATTACAGCTTTCTTAACTGAGACTACTGTTTTTTTAACTGGTGGAAATTAGGTCATATGTGTTGTATAAATGTATCTTGCCCTACTGGTTTTTGGGGTTTTGGGTTTTTTGGTTTTGGTTTATTTTTTTTCATGAGTATCAACTATAGTTCAGGTTATTGCCAGATGTCTATGAATAAATATTTGTGTTTCACAATTCCAATACCTTCCCAGTTCCCAAATCAAGATTCCTGTATAAGCTCATCTTTACATGATTGACTTCTAGGGATCCTTGGTATATTAAAGAAGGTGGTTGTCAAATCTCAAACCATGAAGCAACACCACTGTTACTAAAGAATAGCTGCGCTTAGGCCGTGCTTGGAATGAAGCATTCCTCATCTCAGCCACGCTTTTCACTCCACTGGGAAGATAAATGGAGCACAGTCCATACATATGGAAAATAATATTTTTTACTTTATTGTGGCAAAATCAGTTTACTTCTCAATTGTCTTTAATAAACTTTGCAGAATCTTGAACTGGGTTGTGAATCCCTTAAAAAGAGTGTCATGCACGACACCTAGGAAAAAGACACCTAGTAAAAGGAAACATTTATATGTACATAACATGCATAAAAAAACCCCAGAAGCAGAATTCATAACCATGCATGTCTATATACACACTGTCTAAACTGGAGCATGAATGCTGTGTTAAAAGACTGTGAAATTAATGTGGTTTCCAAAGTGGGAAACAAATTTCAGAGAAAATGTTGAAGGTAAAATCTTGTCAGAATTCTCCCTGGCTTATACAGATCAGCACTTTACATTCATCATGTGCTCAGATTGTACTTGGAAACATTTTTCAGATGTTGTGCTAAAGATATGCTTAGGTTGCCATGTTTCAGTTAGGGAGGATTTCAATCATAGTCCCTGACCTTTTCCCTTTTCAAACCAAAATGACCTCTGTAATTGGTTTAGTCTTTTCTATTACACTGACGACATTTTTCCTGTTCATTTGTGACAGAGTGAAAAATTTCCTCTCACTTCATGTCTTTCTTCTGCTCACAGAGAATAAAATACAAAGCGTGATAACATTAACCACTTTTCAGTAAAATGCACATCAGGAAAGGAAAACGTTACAAAAAGCCAAAACTGGTGAAAGCCAATGGTCAGTCTCTGTGTTATGATTAGATTAGGTTACTAACCAATGCTCCAATACACATTTTTTCCTTACTCCTAAATTGGTTTTAAAATTTCTAACAACTGCAGTGAGACTTCAAACAACAGCTATGGCATGATTTAGTGAAGACAGGTCAATCTTTTGTATGCCATACAAATGAGCTTATTGATGTCAGCCTTGTACCTCCCATAGGTGTCTTTCTAAGAGTGGACCTTGTTTCCAGTGCACAAGAGCAGGATGGAGAGAGAGGAGAAATAAGCAATTTGCAATTCAGTGATGTAATTTCAAGATGTAGTCTTGTGCGTTTGTTACTGCATCTAGAAGGAAGCTTGATAACAAAGATGATACGAATACACTTGTAATAAAGGAAAATAGATTTTCACTGAAGTATACACTTCTGACTGATTTAGGAAACTGTTGTCAGATCTTGTGGAAGAACAAATATCTAGTCCTTCTAACACCTCCTTGAGCCGTAGGTGTAGTTATAGTCCTGCTCTCCAGCTGCTGTGCTTTCACCAGTGCTGTAACCATGATTTTTCAGGCTAATCTATCAGCTGCATTTGGCAAGCATACATTTCATTTGCATAATTAAAATCAATCAGAGGAGTAACATTTCAAAACAAACAATGCATTTTCTCTTTCATATCAGTATAAATCAAACTTGATGCAACTAAGGTCAGTATAGTTGTAGTTGCAAAAGGATTGATGTCCATGAAAACATGGTCAGATCCTTATTTTGATTTGTCTGCTGGATGATAAAGTATAGATCCCCCATCTCTGGATTTGATTCAGTTAGTGAGTAGTATAAAATCGACCTTGACTTGTATAATTTATCTTCAGATTTAACTGAAGAATGGCAAGGTGATTCATAAAATATTTATTGTAATCATGATTATTAAAATAACTGAGGTAAATTTCAGTAGGATTTTAAACTAAGAAGAGATCTGGTGCATTTCTTCTTCCAAGGGGAGAAGTCTGAAAATCATTCATCTAAGTAATCAGTATCATGATACTTCTTATGTCAGAAATTCTAACTTCTTTCTCCGCTGAAAAAATAACACCAGCTCTTTCTGGTATTTTATGCTGCACCTCCATAAGCAATGATTTAAAAGCAGGATTCTGTCTGTAAATTCCTGCCATGTGCATTTGGTGTTTCATGTAATTCATGTCCTAAAATTTATTCAGAAGCTCTTTTCAGAACAGAAGTTTTAAGAAATTAAGTATATGATATTCAGCCATTTTGGCTTATTTGGCTTTATTCAGTGATCATTCTCTCAGTCTTTTTATTTATTGGAGGCTGATTATTCCTCTTATTCTGGAAGTAATTTAGGGTGATCTTGCTAAAATCAAATATTAAAGAATCAAATTGTGACACTGGGCTATTTATTATAATTAAGAAAATCTACATTTGTGAGTCTGCTTTGGCTTGGCAAAATATGCTTTGTATTTAATTGGAAAGGAAGAAATAAAGTATCTTTCTTGGAAGGTTTTGTCTATGTAACAAACATTAATAACTTCTATACTGGTAATTATACTCAAAAATCTGTGTCCGTAGTGTATACTTCCTCCCAGGAAAGAAATCCCACCCTTTTTTCAACTAATTTATCTGGCCAATTTGATGGTGCATGCTGCTTTAATAATTGCAAGGCATTAAGTAATGCTTTGGGGAGTCAAAAACCATTGTAAATTATTTAACATGGGATATTACTGGGACATCAATTAAAGTTAATCCAGCAAGCTGAAGGGCAATTTAAAAATGGTCTAATTGACACTCACCCTGCAGTGTCACAGTATTTCAGTTTTGACTAACTATCCATTTATTGCTCAACAAAGTGCAGAAGAGGCTTAGTAATTCAAAATGTAATTAGTTTTCATGGACAACAAAGGAGGAGGAAGAATTGGGGAAGGTTTAGCATACACATGCTAATGTGTTGTCCTCTGTGTATGCAGATACACAGCTTAGCATGGCTTGATGCCAGAAAGCTTGCAGCCCTTGCATTAATGTGTTAATAAATATTTATGTTTTCATATATTAGACTGTATTCCAAGGTAAATATAATTTATTTTGTTTGTGATAGAGATGTACTCCTGCTGAAAAGAAAAAGTTTTAAAAGCTGTGCTTAAAAAATTAAGAACTATCTGTTTCCAAAGAGCTTGTCATGGAACTGTCTGGACTGAATTTTTCTTCCATTTTTTTTCTAGATTGCTAATAATCTTGCACCAGCTACTACAGTTCTTCAGGATACGGACTATTCTGGGATTCCTTCAATGTTCTCATTAAAATTTTAAGATAATGAAGCTTTTTGAAGACAAAATTATAGAAGAAGAAAACAATGTTTTCCCCTCCCAATAATCTCTGGAATGCAAACATTTACAATACCTGAAATATTACATGTACACAGCATGTACATTTCTAGTCCTTTAAGGAATCAGTGGAATGATCCCTAAGTATAAACTTCATGTATTTGAAGATTTAAAGTCTTCTTCTCTAAACCCATGAGAATGATTTTCCCTGACAAGTTTCTAGTCTATGTATGTTTGGGCCTTTTTTTATGGCCCAGGTCAGTATGTTTGAGGACAGTTAAGGTGGGGTTTTGGGTTTTCACTGTAATAGTCCAAAGGACATTTAATCAATAATTTCTTTATACTTTAAGAACTTAAAGCTTCATTTCTGATCAGGCTGTGACAAAAGCTGGTTATGCAGTTCCAGTGTGAATTTTGTTTCTGGAAAATTACTTCAGCTTCTTGCTGCAACAAAATTAGGAAGAGTTTGTTATTCAGTCTTTTATTTAACAAGGAATGGTATAATCAGCTGAATCAGTAAAACATAAATATAGAATTATAAAATAATTTTTGTCATAAAAGACCCCTAAGACATCAACTCTAAGAGTAAACCCAACACTGCCAAGTGCACCCCTAAATTATGTCCCTAAATGCCATATCTATTAATTAATTAATCCATTAATTAATATCCATTCATTAATGGTATTAATTACCTATAAGGGTGCTGACTCCATCAAGATTGTCCCAGTGCTTGATAACCCTTTCTGTGAAGAAAGTTTTCCTAATATCCAATCTAAACCTTCCCTGGCATAGCCTGAGGCCATTTTCTCTCATTCTGTCACTTCTTACCTGGGAGGAAAGACAAACCCTCACCTCATTCCAACCCCCTTTAAGGCAGTCCTAGAGAGTGATAAGGTCTACCTTGAGCTTCCTTTCCTCCAGGCCAAACAACCCCAGCCCCCTCAGCCACTTCTCACAGTATTGTGTTCCAGACCCTTTCCCAGTTTCCTTGCCCTTCTCTGGACATGCTTCAACACCTCCATATTTTTCTCGCAGTGTGGGGGGCCCAAAACTGGACACAGTACTCGAGGTGTGTACATGTGGAAAATTGCATCCCTAGTCCTGCTGGCCACACTATTTCTGATACAGGCCAGGATGTCCTTGGCCTGCTCGATCCCCTGGGCACGCTCTGGCTCATGTTCAGATACTGTCAAACAGCACCCCCAGGCTCTTTTCTGTTGGACAGCTTTCCACCCTCTCTTTCCCCAACCTGTAGGACTGCCTGGACAGGACAGGACCTGGCACTTGGCTTTGTTGAACCTCATACAACTGGCCTCAGCCCATGGATCCAGCCTGTCCATATCCCCCAGCAGAACCTTCCTCCCCTCCAGCAAATCAACACTCTTGCCCAGCTTGTGTCATCTGAAAACTGACTGAGGGTGCACCCGATCTGGTCATCCAGATCGTTGGTAAAGATAATAAATAAGTATGCTTGGTTTTCTTGCATAACATCTGGCAAAAAAAAAAAAAAAAATCTCTTAAAATACCTGTTAAGCAATACCTACTAAGTAAGGATTGATGTTGATATTCTAAAAGAGTCAAGTTTTAGGAACTATTAGGAATTTAGGAATTTAGGAATTTCCTATTTAGGAATTATTCCTCCATTGCTTTTTTTTTCTTAAAATTACTGTTTTAAATGTTTATTCTTCCTTTATTGTCTTTTTACCTTACAAGCATAGTCACAGATTGAAATGGATGCTTAAAAATTACACTGTTATACTTAATTCAAAATTATATTTTCAGCTGATAAAGTATAAACAATTTAGTACAAATATCAGACAGAGACTTTTTCTCTGTGTGCATTTCCTCCACTGACAGGCTCATTCCTCTGACATTTCCTTGAGCAGAATCTATCCAGTTGTTTCTTTGTACAGCTGAAATACTATTCTTCAGTCCACAGACAGGCAGTTTGCCATTTGCTGAGGAGCAGAGATTTGTTTCTGCACTTTGAACCTGAAAGATCAAATGACATAGAGAGAAGAAAATGAGAAGTATCATGGCTAGGAGAGGTAGATTTCAGGAGTACTGTTTTTCTTTTTAAATGTGAGAACTAGAAAAAGATGTTCACAGGACCTGAGGCAGCAGTGAAAGTGACCTGAAAAATGGAGGAGACAAAATGAGTTATGGGATGCCAACAGTGCTAGATGTACATTGTTCTTGAGTGGCTACCTGACACGAGTTATTTATGAATGAAATATTGACAGGTAGAGTTCATGGAGAAATAGATCTCAGAAATAAAAACGCACCAAGGAGAGATGACAGAAGTCAGAAAAGGTTTCTGACACAATAGGAAGATGAATTATTTGTCCAAACTCTGCTCTTAAAATTTACAGAGAGTCTAGAGGGCAAACTCTTAAGAAAGGGTGATGTGCTGAAGAATGTGGCCAAAGAGCCAAACCAAAAGGAAAAAAAGTTACAAAAGAAGAAGAAAGACTTCTCTGAAGAGTATAGCAAAACTGGTCAATGCTTAGCAGAGTGCTAAAGATCAAGAATAAATTAGTTATACCCATGGGAAGATGATGGCTGTAACAGCAGGATGTGAAAGGAGAAGATAACCAGGAGGTTTCCAAAAAGTGAGTTCAGATTTTTCTCAGACCTGAGAATATTGGAGGGACTTACATCAATGTTGAGATGCAGCTGTGATCAATGATTTCTCTTTTAAGAATAATCACTAAGGTTTTACCCGTAAGTCTGAGAAACACAAAGTGTTGTCCACCACATTGAGCTACACAAAATGCAGAATGAAGGTTAGAAATAGATATGCTAAATGAGATTACTCGTGGGCTATGAGTCTTGCTCAAAAGTAATGAAAGAGTAGTCATGAACATAGGATAAGGTATTTCACAGAAGGGACTGAAATATTAGTTCAATAAAAAGGATAACAGAGCATATTGATTAAGTAAATGACTCAAACAAAACAAACAAACAAATAAGCAATCCCCAAGGAAACCATAATATAATAAACCAAGCTTGATACAGATCAAATTATATTGAGGAAGAAGTTAAAAATGTTACAGCAAGGTTGTATAAAGATTCTATTAAAAGGCTTCAGAGTCAGATCAGGATATGAACAGAGATCCTTTGATACTATTAGGCTTTTCTAGGAAGAAAAAATGAAACAAAACTGACTAATGTAAAAATCATATAATGCAATTCACTGCTCTTTAACGTAAAATTTAGAGATTATTTTCTGTCAATCAGTAAAAAGGGATTGCTTTTTTAGACTTGGTTTAGGAGGTATATTGTAGAAAAAACCTAAAAAAACCCCAAATTTTAGAAAATTATGGGAAGATTATGATCTCTGTTAATTAAATACGGGGACAGACAGAAATAGACCTATAGCAAAAGCCATCTTCAATCTATAAACTCTACATTTTCTATTTGATAATGATGTCATGACATCAAAGAAGGTCATATATGAAGAACATAAAAATTATCAAAATTATTTCTTCTGAACTATTCTTTTTTAAAAAAATTGAACCTTGCAATCATGCATACTTCAGATCTGAAATTTCTTCTTTAGCCAAAAGGATGATGTTTCCTATAAAAAAATAAACATAGACATCCATTCAAAGCCAAGGTAATGAACTATTCTCTGGGACAAAGACATATATCATAGTTCTAAAAAAGTATTTATATCAAGTGCTTCTTGACACACATCATGAACCCTTAAGAAATCTAGATATATTAAATTGTTATATTCTATTAATAATACTAAGTTAAGTGATGAATATTGATGAAGCTCTTATGACTTGATATTTTAACTTGTAGCCATATTAAGTTTTTGGATTCAGCATTTAAGAAAATAGAAAGAGATGGAAAGGAAAGCCTGGACAAAGCATTTCTACTTCCTCCAAGAACAGGGTCTGTGTATCATAAGGTCAATAAGATAAAAATCCCATAGAGAGTGAAAATGAATAGCTGAGATTTTGAAATAGAGGGAGAGTAAGGGAGAAGAAATAAAAAAAGATCAGGAAGGAAATAAAAAAAATTAAAAGAGGAAGAAAGAAAGCAGGAATATGAAAGGAAGAGAAGAATGGTATTCAGTTAAACAACTTCAAGATCAGTACAACTGTATTTCATTCTACTAACCACTGACATGATGATCCATTTATCATCGTTTGACACATTCTCGACAACCTGTCTAGATGGAAACTGTCTTCTTCATAAATCTGTTGTGCACTGCCTGTGATGTTTAATGTGTTACACTGGAAATTAAGAAATAGGGTAAATCAGCAATTCAAGTCCTAACTTACAATATAATGGTGATTTCTGAGTTTTCAGTGAAAAAGTGACTGTATTTACCTTAAGGAAAGGATCCGGGTTGGTGAATGCTGGCTTACCTTGCAGTAGTTTTCAGCCAAGAGTGTGCAGGACAGGACTGCTAAGCAGCAAAATACTTGCCATTATCACTGTTTGCATACAATTCTGAGGCATCTTTAGTTCATTATAAAGCCTCTGTTGGTGTTAAGTTTGTGTGACAAGGTTTTGGTGACGTGCAAGCAAGCAAAGCACATGCAGCCAAGGTTTTGGCTACAGAGGTGGCTGGGGTGAGAAGCTACCAGAAGCTTTTCCAATGCCCAGCTTTTCCAATGCCAGGTAGCTCCAACATGGACACACCACTGACCAAGGCCAAGCCCATCAAAAACAGTGGTAACACCTCTGGGATAACATAGTTAAGAAGGGAGGAAAAAATGTGAAACTGTAAGAGCGGCAGAGTAGTGAGAATGTCTGAGAGAAACAGCTCTGCAGACACCTAAGGCAGTGAAGAAGGAGGGGAAGAGGTGCTCCAGGCATGGGAGCAGAGTTTCCTCTGCAGCCCCTGGTGCAGACCATGGTGAGGCAGCTGTGCCCCTGCAACCCATGGAGGTCCAGAGAGGAACAGAAATCCACCTACAGCCTCTGGCAGGCCAGAGAAGATGAAGACTACCCAGGGAAACTGTGAAACAGTGGGAAGGCCTCACTGGAACAGGGTCCTGACAGGACCTGTGGGCCCATGGAGAGAGGAGCCCACACTGAATCAGGTTTGTTGGTAGGACTTGAGACCCTGCAGGGACCCACTTTGGAGCAGTCTGCTCCTGATGGACAAAACCCCATGGGAAGGCCCCGTGCTGGAGCAGTTCATGAAGAATTGCAGCTCATGGGAAGGACTCACGTTGGAGAAGTTAATGAACTGTCTCTCACAGGAGAAACCCCACACTGGAGCAGGAGAAGAGGGCAAGTACTCCTGAGAAGGAAAGGGCAACATATGATGAACTGACCAAAACTCCAATTTCCTCTACTCCTGGGCTATATCCTGTGCTGCTTCTGTGGAGAGGAAGAGGTAGAGAACTCATGAGAAAAGCTGAGCCCAGAAAGAAAGGAGAGGTGGAGGGTGAAGGGTTTCTTTAGGATTTGGTTTTATTCCTGATTATTCTACTCTGATTTGATTGGTAATAAATTAAATAAATTACCCCAAGTCAAGTCTGCATTCTCTGTGATGGTAACAGCTGAGTGATCTCCCCCAGTCCTTTTCTAGATCCATGAGGCTTTTGTTGTATTTTTTCTCGCCTGCCCAGATGAGGAGAGGAGAGATGGACAGGCTTTGGTGGGCATCTAACATCCAGCCAGGGTGAAACCACCACAACCAGAAGGAACAGCTGTGGGGCATGGGACTATTGCTATTTTGTCTGAGATATAAATGTGGTTTGAATAATAGGACATAATGACTCTGTTTACTTCCTAACAATTGAATAAAACCAAAAATGTCCATTTGTTTCATCTGTTGGCTTTTAGCTAAGATTATATTTTAATACAAATTATCTGTTTGGCAGATATAAATTCTTATCAATTCAGCTAAAACACTGGCCCTACCATTCTCATAGAGTGATAATAAAGTTTCTTTGTATCACTTAGATTCTGACAGGAATTCTATGTGCTGGACTTTAATGCCATGCAGTATTTTACACACAGTTATTTCTACTTTCAAACTCTGAAAAGAAAAGGAAATCTATTTGTGTGTGCGTATATAACAACTAATAAATAGATAGACTTCTTTAACTATTTAAAGTGGAAAAAGTATACTTAGGTCAGATACTTTCAGCAACTTTAATATGTTCATATGTTTTTAAAAAAAATTATAAAATAATAACCCTTCATGAACGATGTTACTCATAAAGATGGCTGGTGTTCAGTTTTTTTCACTACATATATTTATTTACTTGCTCATGATACACCAAAACTATTTGTATCATAGCAAACTTACTATTGCTTATAATCCTTCTGAATGGACTGTGTGGAATGCTTGCTGAACCACAGGATTGGTGCTCCTGTGTTTAAGTGCAACAGCTTTGTTATGCAATGCCTTACTTTGGCTCCATATTTTTTTTACAAATAATGTGAACTGTAAAATCAGACATTAGAGAAGAATGATCCTCATGCTTGATTTTAAGGTTTTTCTATTCATGTTATAGAGTTTGGGGGCTGGGGAGGGGAGGGCAAAGACTTTGCCTTTGATGTTTCTTTTTTTCTCACTCATACGCATTTCAATGGCATCAGATTTTGTAATAGTTAGAACTAAGGATTATCTTCACTGTGAATGGTTTTTGTGCCCTTTCATTTGATTGGCTCGTACGGAAATCACCAAGAGGCTGCAGTGAATCACTCTGACTCATTACCTTGAAGTAATAGGTTAGACTTTTTGCGATTTCATCTGGCTGCAAATGTGATTTGAAAATTTTTATATTGTCTTCAAAACAGGAATTCACAGAAGGATAAAACCAGAATAAAAATCCCTTTTCTTGATGCAGCTAATATTGTCTTCAACAAAATAAAGACTAGAGGAGCTTCGGCCTTGGTTTGTTTGGATTTTTTAGGTTCTTTGTAATTTGTGGGAAAGATTTTTCTACAGGGAAGAACTATCATCAAAATAAAGAACCAAAGCATGAAACTGACACTTCTCTGTTCTATTTTTACTGCTCTTACAGGATTTGTTATGTAGTATTTGACATAAGAGATCCATCATGCTTTAATTTTCCATCTGTGAAAAGGAAATGATGTGCTATAACATTGTTTGCTATAAAAGTGTATTTTACTGTTAATGTTTTTTGCAGAAATGGTTAATTGCAAGTAACCTAGCAGCTATTGGAGTTAAAACTCCAGTCTGGAGGTTCTCTGGAAGTCATCATTTGTGTATGTGAGTGTCTGTCTGTGCAATTTTTAGCATTTATTTGTAAAGTAGATATGAAAGCTTAACATCCATATCAAATTAAAATATCTGGCCCGAAAGAGATAATGTGTTAAAGCAGCAGTAGAGATGGAATTAAAACCCCAGCTCTTTTTCTTCATTGAACTACAGACCTAAGACAATGAGGAGAGGCTTTAACATAAGCCACCCCACAATGTAATACATTGAGTGAGAGTTAACTTCATGCTTTTAACGCAGTAGACATAATTCAACAAGCAAAAATTATTAGTTTATATATTTTTCATTCATTTAAAATTTCATCACATGTATAACCACTCACCTTTAAAGGAAACTCAAATATATTTTTTTACATGAGTTATGCATTATGGAAACTGCAGTGTACTTGAAGTATGCTTAAGTTATACTCAAAGTATATTTAAACTATAGTGTACTTAATAGTGTACCTCTTCTTAAATCAAATTCAGAATAAATTCATTCCTTGAGGTTTGAGAACTAATAATAACATTTCTAAATTTATAATAATTAGTTCTGCTTAATGTTCAACTTCTAGACACGTAATGTCTAACTTATTTTGAAAGATGCTTAACTGGAGTCTTATAGAATTGAATTGCACAGATGTAGAATCCCTGAATATAAGGGACTAATATGTATGTCTCAGACATCGATAGCTGGATGGCTGTGGAGACAACCAAGGATTGTTGGCAATAACTGACTCATACACCAGTTTCCAGGCCAAGTGTATAATTTACTAATAACACTTCGTGAGTTTTTGTGCATTTACTGAATTCGCAGTTCCTTTGGACCACACGCATTTACAAATCTTGGGTGTTCCCTTTCCCTTGAGGGTAGGATGTCACACACAAATTAAAGATACCATGCATTACATATGAAAACATTGCATTTACTGTTATTTCCAACTTCTTTCTTTCACACTGAGACTATCAAAGTGAAAGAACATTACTCATAGCAGTCTCTCAAATTGCTTTCAAGCATCAACACTCGAACACTGACAGGGTGTACTGGAAGATTTTTAAACACCCTGATTTTTAAACACTTAAGTTTTCTTGTTTAGTTGACAATCAATAATATTGAAGAGGTGGTCTGATTGTAAATTATTTTTCCTACTGGAAATGTTTCAAACTCCATGGGTGGTCTCATGGCCCTTTCAGATCAAAGTGGTGCAAATGATATAGGAGAAACTTTATATTAATGTCTGTGGTAGCCAAAGTGACAGAAGCAGAAACTAACTAAAATAAATTTATAGGGGAGAAAAATAGAACAAAATCAGGCTGAAATCCTGTCTGTCCCAGTGGAACTAGGGACCTGGCTCTATTTTATATAAATGGATTATCTGGGAAAAACGAGAGAGGTTTTACTGCAAATGATTCTCACCGGAAGACTGAACATATACTCAGATAATGAGATTTTCTTACAAGAAGCTGCTGTAGATGAGACTATCATAAAGTCTTCATATGAACAAATGGAGAAAGCAGAAAGCATAAGAGAAGTCTAAGTGCAAAGATAGACTTACATTTTTGCTGAGGGAATAATATTACAGAGCCATTACAAGGCTATATATTTCCTATAGAAAAGATATGCAGCATGTAAAAAAAATCAGAGGACTTAAGAAAATCAATTTCTATTTTCCTTTTAATCTCTGTCATATAGATTTCTTATATGATCCTTTAAAATTTCTTAAGCTACTAAATACCTTAATTTCTTACCTGTGACATAGGAATGCTGCATACCTGCAGGCACAGAGGGGTCAAATACTGCTGTGGAACAAGTCTGAATAAAAAAACAAATCCCCAAGAGACTGGTCAACATCCCGGACCCATACATGCTGTCAGCAGTGTATATTGTATGCTTTCAAGATTACTCTCTTCTTCTCATACTTAAAATTTCTTTCTGCACCTCTAAGGCTTCTGAACAAATGCTTAGCTGAACCTGATCGATCCTTCAAACATTCTGTTTTGATAAATCATCATTTCCCTCCAAAAAGCTTTCCTTCAGAGTTCTTTAGATGCACATAATGAGGTGTATTGAAAAACATCTATTGATCCAGATATGATATGTAGCCCAATAAGGGCTAAAATTTCCCTCCAGTATTTTCTACCCAGAAATAACCTGACCTTCAACAATCCTGCCACAGCAGTATGAGTTTTACTCTGAATCAGGATAGATAGTTGCAATAAAACAAGCCACAGTTTTGTGCCATGCGCAAACATACCAAACAGACAAGTTCCAGACAATCAAATACATTCTCACTTCTGAAATGTCAGATCACATCCTGTGTTGTCTCACACATGAAAAATCAAAGTAGTAAGCCACTGTGCCACCTAGTTCTCTGAACAGGAGATTATAAATAAAAGTGTGAAGATACAGTGAATAAAACAGAAATTACCCTTTCCTACTGTTTTCCACAGACTTCAGATTCTGATTCACAGCAGATTTACAGTGGAATGGTGAATTTACAGTATCTCTAGACCATATAAAGCAGACTTTTAAGTATTTTTATTTGCAATTACTTATGTGACACCCTGAAGCTGAGTATTTTGTAATGCAGCAATTCCAAGAAGATTATTTAATGTCATGCAAATTGATAGGCTATTTCCAAGGCTTTTATGAGAGAATAATATCTCTAAAGCAGATAGGAGAAAAAAGCATTGCTACCAGGTCAGGTTGATGGGGTGCCTTGCATTCAGTTTTAGACAATGTGTCACAGTACTGATATTAAATCTTGCTGTGGAGGAAGAGAAAAATTTAATGTCTATATTGGTTATGTCTGAAGCAATGCTTACCTAATATATTGACACAAAGAAATTTTTTCAGACAAAAAAGACTGAAGATTGATTCAGGCTTTTCATTCTCCATGGTTTCAATAGTTATTTCTATGTAAATGGAAGGGAAAAAAAACAACCAATTTTTTGAGGGTCAGGGTTGCTTTGGATTTTTAATCAGAAAGCATATATGTTTGCAGATTATACTTAGACCTTGAATTGCTTCATATGGGGTTCATAGTTTTCTTCTTGAAACCCATTCTGATCACAAGGAAAGCAAATTTTTTTTTGCCAGCTTTGATACTGAGCCCATTCTCAATATGTCTTCATTCATAAAAAAGAAAACCAAAAAAGCTTTTACTGCTCTTCAATGTATACCTTTTTCCAGGATCATCCTGTACATTCAAAAATATTATTTCTAATCCCTACCTCTAATTTTAGACCTCTAAATATATATTTTTAGAAAGAATTTTTGAAAATTGCACTTGCTTTTTGAATTAAAAGAAACCAGGTTTACAGTAAAATCAGTACAATAATGTAAAGTCTTCCTTATCATTTGGTATTCATAAACCTATTCATTTGCATTGCTCATTGAGATACCTTCTCCTCTTTGTTACTTTAAAGCATTAAATTGCTGATAATTCCTTAACTGAGCATAACCATTAAACAAGAGATTCTGTGGTCAATAACTACAAATATAGAACAGAAGAAGCTCCCCAGGGACACAGTTATATGTTGGGAGTTCAGGAATAATATGAGAAAAGGTGGAAAAAGGTCTATTCATATTTCTATGCTCATCCAACTAATTTTTCATGAATAATCTACCACTTGATCAAATCTGATGAGCTATTTCTGTGTCTGAGCTCCATATTTGCAATATCTCTGCAACTAAGGAAATTAAAAAATAGTCTAAAAGGAATAAATTTTGTTTCTCAGTGATGAGAGAGAAGTAATTTGAAATAAACAGCTTTTGAGGGCCTTGGCATACATAATTCACTCACATGACTGCAGCTTTCATTTTAAATTAATTTTCTACACTGCCAGGTGGCCATGCTTGCTGCATATTATTCTTCAGGAAGTGATTTGAAAAGTAAATGAACACAAATTTCGGGTAGAATGAAATAAAAATAGTTACCTCTGTTCTGGAGAATAGATTAAGAAAGCAAGAAGATATTTGTCTTTCTGTGAAATTATGTGAAAGGAGAATAAAGTCACACCTAAGTGGGTTTGAATTGGTTTACTGTGTCCTGAGGTTCATTTACTTCATTCTGTTTCCCACTACCTTTGAATATATCTAGGTGAAACAAACAAGAGGATTTCAGAGTATTAAAAATAGTTTTCATTTTTCTTTATTTCTATTATTGGTTTTGCTGACAAAAGAGATCCCAACAAGAACTGAAATACATTTTTTTCAGCAGAAATTTCCCTTAGCCTTTTGAACAAGAAATTGTATTCACAAACAGGACACAGGACATAGTGTTCCCAGCACAACCCAGTTGTTCTGTTCTGTCTCAGGTTGCAGAGAAGTCCTACAGGCTACAGTAGAAGTTATGAAAGTATTCTCTTACTTCTTAATATCTTTGCTTCAAAAAGGAAGGGAAAGACTCGAAGAGGTGAACTATTCTGTGGACTAGGACCACAAGATCAAGAGAAGAGTGCTGAAGTTAATGAAAGAAAAGTCAAAAATGGAGTATAATTTTCAAGAACTTGGAGAATTCTTTCCTTTTGTTTGATTTTTTAGTAATGGCTTTTGCTAGATGTAGAATAACAACAACTGAACTTTGCAAGTGCGTATGCTAATGTTTGACATTTCTGAAAGAATGCAGAATTATTCTGAATTTGTTTTGTCTGGATAATCCAGTGCTAGACAAGTCTACTGTCTACAGGCATATATTGAAGCTATTTTCTAATAATGCTGACACATTTTGAAACATCCTCAAGAAACTGGAACTGTAAATATCCTTCCACTACTTTTAAGCATAGAGATTATTGTGGGAATAAATCTAAATCCCCTCCTGTTTATTTATCACAAAAAGTAAAGAGAAGAATTTTTGCTTTTTTGGATAACTACTTGCTCAGAAAGAGAGGGAGTTCTAAACAGCTTGGAAAACAGATTGTCTTCCCTTTTTGTTTATCATTTCTTATAATCAAAAATAGCAGTAATGCATCTTCAACCTGGATAATACCAGCTCAGGGACTTTAATCTTCTTAGGTTAATTTGCATGATGATCCATATGGACCACAACAATCTTTCATTTTTTTTTCATCTGCTGTTGTTTTCATGAATATATATATATATATTTTTTTTTTTAAAGAAGAAAAAGAAAACAGTTCTCCTTAAATAATATTCAGCTATTTCCCTGGAGATATAAACTGTGTGAGACAAACCTGGAAGTAAAGGAAATACTGTGTTCTCTTAGCTATTGAATTTATTGTGACATTTCAGTATGTTATGATCGTAACTCTGAGATGTCTAATCAAGGACCTTCTCTCCCTCCCTTCTGCCAAGTCTACAAAAGGAATAGACCATTTTAATTTCTCCTCTGGGTAAAATAGTGCCATCGATCTTGCAACAAGATTTTCATAAGCTTTTCAGTTTAAACATTAGCACACTCTGTTTAGGGAGTCTTTCTACTCTACCACAGGAAAAAAATAAAGACTGAATTTTCCTCAGTAAGGCCAGTTTGTTACCCAGGCTGAAAGAGAAATTAGCACTTGAACAGCAGAGAGAAGGAATATACACTCCTCCCTTCCCTGCTTAATTTGGAAAGCTTTGAGCTCGTCTATATAAATGAAGCAATCTTCTGTATTTATGTTAATTCCCATGGGACTCTCTTGGTTGACACATCAGCTCCATTGTTCTGTCTAAATGGAAATTCACCATAATCCGGGGGGAATAAAAAAATTCATTTTTAAAAGTACCATGCATACACAAAGAAATTATGAGAAGGTTTTGGTCTCTTTTGTAACCAACCTCTACTTTGAAACAACTTTGTTGCCCTGATGAGGTATACCAGACAGGTTAAACTGGGCGCAGAATCTCAACTTCTCCATTACCAAGAGTTACTGGAGAGTTTTAGAAGCACAGTTCAGAACCTGTGACAAGTCAGACAAAGGAGGAGTGTCATCAGTCTTTCCTGCCCCAGAAAAAGTGAAAGTAGAATGTTCTATTGTGAGTGAAAGCCATGATGCTAAATAGAGCCAATTTCCATCTAGTTTCCACCACTGTTCTGATTATTGCTTTGGCTGTGCAGCATACAATTTTATTCTGACTTTGGGCTGCTATATTAAACCTCTTTGTCATATGGGATGATTGGAGCAAAAAACACATGCACACAAGCTGCTTTTTAAACTTTTAATTTACTTAAGCTATCAACGCCATAAGAAATTGTACTTTACTTGTTCCTTAGTTTCAGTAGCAAAATATGGTCAAAGATGAATCAAAAAGAGATGCCCTGAAAAAAGCCTTATGGTAGACATGCAGTGGTGTTGGTGAAACATGGTATCATTAAAGGTGGAAGAAATTCTGCTCTGTAGCCTTCATCTCTTCATATATTGGAGAGTCTGTAACTGGTTTTTCATAATTTACTGCTTTTTCCCTCACATTTTTACCACAAGTTGTTTTGCATATACAGCTTTAGCTTAGTTATGCCCTGAATCCTACTTTATCTAGCTTTAGAAGTTCAGAAGAGATTCTTGGTGTTTTGTGCTAGGCCTCTGGTGTCCACTTGTGCTGTATTCTCGAGGTCTCTGCTATCACCCCATGCTTGTCTTCCCTGCTACAGTTGCAATGGGCGTTAAACTTTCAGTATTTGAGTTGTCGCCATACTATGGTGCTTGGAAATGTCTCACTCTGCACCTTTGGCACTTCTGCCTTTCCAGCAGCTCTTCCTTCAAACTGTGTAACTCCATCTGCAATGCATGGAGCTCTTTAGAGATGAGAGTGTTCTATTCTCAAAGAGTACACATCAATTCTTTGTCCAGAAGGCCTTAGCTGGCCTATGCTCCAGCCATCTTCTGGGCCAAATAGTTAGCTAAAATATAGTGTACATAATGGCCAAGCATATCAAACTGTTTTACTGTTAACTACAGTAGTAAAAGCCTGTATGAATGAGAGACTGGGGGCAGAAATGCTTTTGTTTGATTTTTTTTTCCAGCACATGATTTGTTCATACTGAATAAGTGCATCCTGATGCCAGTTTGCTACAGTTTAACTTTTAATTAAAATTTTCCCCAGGATATATCCTTGCTTTCAGGGTAGAACATGCATTTGATGAGTATGTATGATATGTAAATGAACTTTCTGATATTGTGAATAAATTTTTTTTGAGTACAGAGAAGGATTGCAACAGTCACATGACTAACATGACTAAATTTCCTTTTTTCAAGGAAAAGCAATTCCTGAAACTGTTGTTGGGTTCTATTCTTCTTTTGGATGGAAAGACTGACATTTTTCTGAATCCTGCTGAGCTGCATATTTATTTGCACATTTAGCTAGACAAGGCTAGTAGCAATATGAAGGATAAAAGATGCTTCTCTATAGCTTGTCACAATTTCATGAAATGAGAAAAAATAATGCAAGAACTCCTATTTCAATTTTTTATTTTCTTATTTTTTAAAGGTAAGGGTTAATTGCTTTAAAATAAAAATAGTTCTTTCTATTCTGACACTGATGAAATCCAGAGATTAAATGAGAACTTCGGGCAATTTGCACATTGACACATGACAATAGCTGTACTTATTCTTAGGTTTTAGCAGCGTATTACTTGCCTAGTTAGAGATAAGGGAAAAAGTTGTCAAAGTAGATGTTTTTAACTGCCTTTGTATGAAATTATTCCTCTAGTTGAACCAGAACCCCTAAATCTTAGTGCTCTCTTTCATCAACCTTTCTCTTTACTTCTTAACCTAGCTTTATTATCTGCCTACCAAAGGTCTGGATGTATGAAAGAAACAAAAATAATTGGCATTTCTAGACAGGCTTTAAAAAAAATATTTATTTATCTTTTAAGAGATAAATGCTCTTCTCACCATGATCTTCTTAAAACCTGAAATTAGATTGGATAGTCTTGGAAGAAAGGATTGAATTCTAAGGTGCTAGTGTAGTTACTGAGTAATGTGTTGATAACATCATCACATACCTAAAACTGTCCAGTTCACCAGACTTCATTTGTTATGAAAATTATTTCTCTGTTGTAGCTGAAATATTTGAAGAAAAACTTGCCCTAGGATACAAATTTTGAACCTTCACAGGTCTTTTCTTACTCTTTTTCAGGTTGGGGGAGGTAAGAGGTCGGATCTTGCTTCACATTTCAGCTTTCAAATATCCTTTTTCTTCCTCTAAGCTTTAGCAAAAAAATCTTTGCCTCATTCTGTCTTCACAGCAAGTCAAAAAATAGGGCCAGATTTCTCCTTCTGCTTTTGAGTTTTTCCACAGCATGCTTCCAGATTATTGCAATGTATCATCACTTTCGATAGATACGAGTTCAAGTTTGGGTCATATGTTCTTTCAACAGGACATAAAAAAATTGTTAATAGAACATGCTGGGAGAAAGTTTGTGTTAGTTATATGCATATATCATTGCCTGCCTTTTTTATTCTGCTGCTTTTACAATTAAAAAAAAAAAAAAGAAAGAAAGATATTTCTTTCAAGTGTTGTATTTAAAAGAAATATTTGCAGAGCCATGCATTTCAAAATTGCTAGGATAAGTAAGGTTAGACAATATGATTAATTTCGATGTTGTATAAAACTTTGTGGTGGAATTAATCAAATTCATGAAAATGTCCTTCATTGGTTCTTATTTTTTGACAGGAAGAAAGAGTAAGCATTTCAGCATTTCAAATGGGTCTTGTTTATTGAAGCCGAAGTAGCATGATCCAACAAGTTTTGCCTTTTTATTACTGTTATTATTTTAAAAGCTTCTGGGTTTGGTTTCTAATTGCAAGAAAATGCAAGTATTTGGAGTGACTATACTTTGTATGTTTATATACATTTATATTTCTATTTACATATATACATTTATATTTAAGATTTACCTAGGTGTATAATGTAAGGGTCTTCACCTTTTAAAAATCATTTTATATGTGTTTGAGCTACTAGTAAAACACAGAACTCTTAATATCATTATATACAATGTTAAATGCCAAACCTTGTCAAACACTGGTGACATGCTTTTCATCTTTCTTTAGGAATCAATGCCTATTAACATCTTGCATGTGTGATCCTCCCCCCATCGAACCCCCTCCTCTATAATCTCAGGAGCTGCTGACAAGGTTTGACCAAAAGAGCTGAAGGGTGAAGTGCCCCTTTACCACCCCAGCTGTGTGGTGAAGCGTCCTCTGACTTCATCAGGAGCTCTGGCATGGTAAAGGTAGAAACAGTACTGACCATACAAGGAATATCAGCTATCTGACCTCAGTAGAGAATGACAGATTAGCAATTATCCTTCTTAGCCCTGGCAAATTATTCACCTGAATCACAGCCTGAGTGAAAGGAGACCATCATTATGAAAACTTCTGAAAAGGTCTGAAACCACCATACCCACACTTAATCCTCGAGGTGTGACCTGTGCCTGGTGAGAAATGCTAAGGGTTTGATGTGAGTATTCCACTGAACCTAATGAGAATTTTTGATAGGTACCTTTACACACAAAAATAAAGATGTATACATCTTGTTGCCTGAGTGCATGCATGTGAATTGATAATGGCATGAATGTCATTGTTACAGTTTTAGCAAATCCTATTGAATAATTGTATAAATGTTAAATTAGTTAGTGATTAAGTGCTGCTAAACCATTTCACACCCTTCTCTTTTTGTATCTATATCCTTTACAGCCTTACCCTTTTGCATTCCCAGTATCCCTGCAAATCATTCTAAATTGATTCTAATCCAACTTTCCCATGTAGGCTTCATCTATGTAGAAACTAATAGAGTGAACTTGGCCATTGAACTCTGTTAAGTTTCACTTTCACAAATTTATATTAAAAACAACTTTTTTCCAATAGGTTTCATCATGATTCTTTAAGCTGTCCAAACCACTGATTCATTATAGCATGCCAGGACTTTTTGAGAAGAGACAGAGGCTTCCAATATATTAGGAACCAACAGGGAAACACCTGTGAAATACCTCAAAGGAAATAGGGCATGTTCCCCTTTAAAGTTGACACAGTCAATATCCAAGCTGAAGTGCCTCCACACTAATGCCCACTTCATGGGTAGGAAACAGGAGGAGCTGGAAGGTATGACCTAATTGCTGCCACTGAAACGTGCTGGAACAAAATGAACAACTGGAGCATTGCATCTGTTGAAAAAGTGGCACAACAAACTAAGCTGTCCAGGACAATCTCAGAGGTAGTCTGGAATTATTTTTTAATCTGACCAAAAGACAAGTGCTACTAGACCAATTGCTCACCAACACAGAAAAACTAATAAGGGTTGTCAAGATCAGTGGAAGCCCAGGCTACAGTCATGATATCCTGATGGAATTCAGAGTCTTGAGGGACATGAGCCATATGAAGAGTCAGGATGCTGCATTTGAGTTTCTGTTAAGGCAGCAATGGATGAGACCCCTTGGGAAACAACCCTCAGGGACAACAAAGCTGAATAGAGTTGGCAGCTCTTTAAGGACATTTTTCTTAGAGCACAGGAGCTCTCTATCCCCATGTGTATTAATTTGGACAAGAAAGGTCCAAGAAGAGAATGTTTCAGTGAGGACCTCCTGGTCAAAGTAAAGCAAAAGAAGATAATGCTCAGACAGAGGCACCAGGAATGTGTCCCTGAGGAAGAATATAGGAACACTACCTAGATGTGTGGGGATGCAGTTAGGAAAGATAAAGCACAGCTGGAGAAGAGAAACCTCCAGGGAGACCTTATTGTGACCTGTCACGATATAAAAACATCTTATAAAAAGGATGGAGGATGATGTCATATAAAGAAGGAATTCTTTACTGTGAGGATAATGAGGCACTGGAATAGGTTGCCCAGAGAAGCTGTGAATGCCCTATCCCTGGAAATGTTCAAGGCCTGATTGGATGGGGCCCTGAGCAACCTGATCTAGTGGAAGGTGTCCCTGTCCATGTCACAGGTGTTGGAACTATATGGTCTTTAAGGTCCCTTCCAACTCAAACCATTCGATGATTTTATGACTAATTTTTCCTCATCCATTTTTAGCAGCTGATTGAGTGAATTTGAGAGGAAGAAGAGCAGAGAGGAAAGAGAACTGAGAAAGGGTTGTGTTATACATCTCCTGAGAAGAGCTATTGTGCTTTAAGTTTCTATGTCTTTCTGTCCATAAGTCTAACACTTTAGGATAAACATGCATGTGGAAAGCAATTTCTATGTGGTCCTTTTTAATTTGTGGTAAAAGCTCAAGTTGATTTTTAAGTGGTTTAGTTTTGTAATGGAAATTATATAACAGAGTTGCTGTCACCTTGACCTGTTTTCTAAATCTCCTGTGGAAATCTGTAAAATTATACATACGCCCACACAAAAGTTAATAGCATAGGGTAGGCAGAGAACAATATTTTGTTTCATTTTGAACAGTCTTCTTGAGGACATTTTAAAAAATCAGCTGTTTAAAACATCTGAGTCTTTTTTCTGTGATTCATCCTATGAACTTGTTTTATCATCCACTAAAGAACCATCTATATTCAGAAAGTATAAAAATCCTCATATAACAAATTGATTTCAATGTATCTTTTTTGCAGGTGGCAATAATTGATATAATTGACAAAATCTATATGAGATGGAGAAAGAGAAAAGTGAAGTTATATTACAACAAAGGAAGAAATGGAGCATTATTAAGAATATCTATTATTTTATCAAAATATAAAAGTAAGTAGAAAAACATGTAACCATAAAACATATATTCTGACATTTGTCATAAATTATTGTCACTGTAAAATATTAATATGGGCCACTAAACTAAAAAAATTTAACTGCCATTTAAAAAAAAACACCATTTCTTAAGCATGTCTTACAAAAAATTATTTATATGAAATATTTATATCATACTTTCTGAATTTTTGGCAGATATATACATCATGGTTCAGCAGTTGCTCTGGGTTTGTGCTGACTTCTTAATGGCAGGCACAAAATGTACCATCTTCAAAGTCATTGTGAAGATGGGGAAGGGGGAATTTTTTTTGTAGATCAATGGCTGAGCTGCTAAGTTACTTGTTCAATTCAGAAGGAGGGAAAATTTTGTTCTTGGGGTTTAAAAAAATATTTGTGAAAAAGTGTGAAAATGTTCTGGCCAAAAAAAAAAGACTTTTTTTTCCTTAGCAGTTGAAAAGAAAAAGAAAAAGGCTTATTTCACAGTATATAAGCAATTTTACTGAGTGCTACTAAGTATGCAATTGTTTTCCAATCTCTGCAGCTTCAACCCCATCTCCATGTGGGCTTATATTTCTGTCAAGCTGGCGGTGTGTCATGTGGTCCATACAGTCTTTGATGTCTGAAATGAGCCTGTTGCCAATACTTTTTCATATGAATTCTTCCATAATGTTGTCCATATGTATTATCTATTGCTCTTCTTCCTTTAGATGCTCTGGGGTACTGGAGTATTTTAAAATTTATGCCCACCTCTAAGTCCAAGATCAAGTGTGTAACCCCACAAAACTTACAACTGCAAATAAAGTCAATTTTGTTTCATCAGTGAAGAAAGGAAATTTCTCAGTGCCTGTAACATACATAGCTTGGAGTTAGGACAAGCAAATTATGAGACAGTAGAAGAGACCATGTTGCCTGCAAGATCTAACTGTTCTTTATCTGTCACTGACAATTCTCACCATTTTCAGTCATTGCCAATTTTTTAAAATCACTATTAAACAGAGAATTTTGAACTAATCATTAAAAGTATTAAATTTATTTGCATGAAAGACCCTAACAAATAAAGGAGGAGAGGGAAAGATTTCTGAAGATTTGGTGCTATCTCACTCACTGTTATGCACTGTTATACACTTAAAACATGTGTCTGAAATTCAGTCCAAATATATGGTAAGGCAGCAGGCTTTGAAGTATTCCAGTGTTATTCCTCATTTCCATTTTTTCCTGCGTTAAAGATTGAGACCAGTGTTGGACTTCATAAGGCAGGAAAATCAGATGCAGGAACATTAAATTTAATAGAGGTGGGAAAGCCTTATAGGAAAAAATGTATAATTTTTGTTTTCATGGAATATCTCATACTACATGACTGCAACGGTCTCTGTAGCACCAGCATTTCCACAATAGAGAAACTTATCTTCTTCCTCTGTATCCTTTATCAGACTTTAGGCACCTATTGATTTTTTTGTACATGTGCTAGGAAAGTAAAACCAAACCAGACAGATGGATTACATGTTTATAAATTTTCATCCATTTGGATTAAAAAGGTTTAAATTTCAGTCCCTCATCTCCTTCTATTAATTAAGAGTTACTTCCTCAAGCATACAAAATTTTACCTGCAAACTGTATTTCATAAACCTTTACCCTGAGGTGAAATACAGATAGAATTAAATGTTTGATGGTTACTTTATTTGCAACAGAAGTATTTAAAGATGTATTTGTGTGGCAGATACTTCAAGAAAAATCCCTGAAGGAACTGCAAAATGTCTTCTCTCTCTCTTTTTTTTTTTTTTTTTTTTTTTTTTTTTTTCCAGACAGTGATTAATTTTCAGGTCCAGACATGGGAATTCCTTCTCTATGCAATCAACCATTGGCACTTGATGATGAATGCTAGTGAGTATATTTGATTTTTCTTGCTCTTATTTTAGCTCTCTTACATTATCATTCATTTAAAAAACAAAACCAAAAAAAAACCAACAAGAACAAAAAAAAAGAAATTCCATCTGTGGCACCTGAGTTTATAGTTTTGAGAGAATGATATCTAGCAATCCTTTAAGAATTTTAAAATCTACCACAACTTTTTACCCTTTACATGATCATCTTTTAAAACTAATAATTTTTTTAAAATTTATTTTTCATTTTAAATTGCTGTATCTACATTAATGACTGGTTTTGAATATATTCTTTGAACCAGCAATGAGTGGGAGAGCTGGTAAAAATGCATATACAGGAAAATGTTTCAATTCTGGAATTGAGATAACTCCTTAAGATTGCAATCTGGATATTTCATGTTCCAGTTCTATATGGCCTGACTTGCTCAGCTTGGTCACACTTTCACAATATATACTAGTAATGCAGCTCTGCTCCAATACATGGTCTTCTGG
Source organism: Acanthornis magna (assembly GCA_036785705.1). Classification (NCBI taxonomy): domain Eukaryota; kingdom Metazoa; phylum Chordata; class Aves; order Passeriformes; family Acanthizidae; genus Acanthornis; species Acanthornis magna. The sequence goes on from JAWUZG010000017.1 coordinate 4,570,863, forward strand.
CATAGCTCAGACAATGCTGCATTTTAGGAGAAATGATGCAGAAAGGTAACCACGTCTTTAAGCAAGAAAAGCATTTGGAGTTTAAGTCTTCAGCAACAGGAATCACAAATATTGCCTTGAAATATTTGCTTGTGGATAAGGGGGAAGAGAGATTGAAGGGTAATTAGATTTTTTTTGTTAATTGGAAAATAAATATTTGAAAAGGAGAACAATTCCAAATGTATATTTGACTAAGCAAATAGGTTTTGTTCTTTGTTAAAATAAACAAATATAGAGTTTTTCACAACACCTAGTGTTTGCCTATTTTGAAAAAACATTTAAATATCTAGGAAACATTTTTCAGTAGGAGTTAACACAACAATGCAATGCACTTTTTTTTTCCTTGGGTGGCATCCTTAATCAGTTTATGACTCATACTGTGAAATCCTGTGAGGCCCGATACATCATCAAGTATATACCTTCAAGGAAACTATGTTTTTACGACCATGTGCCAAAACAGGAAGCAAGAGTTGATAAAATAAATGTTATTGAAAGAACATGTGGTTTTAAAAGTTTTTATTTAATTTCTGGCTAAAATACTCTTTACCATTGCTCAGCATTAATAGGTGACATTAACTGCAGTGGGTTTTTTGGTTTTCCGTGAAAACAAAAAATCCCTATAGATTGCTTCTTATAAGGCTGTCCCAAGTCATTCAGACTTTCAGACTTCATCATGGATTAATCTGAGGATAACCACCTTTATAAGACTGAAAAGCTGTTAGAGAAACAGGATGGGTAAGAGAAATTGTCATTACTCTATGTTGTATTTTAAACCTTCAAAAACTTGAGCTCTTATGTTCCAAAAATGTAATGGAATGGAAGAATTAAGTGTATGAATGGCTTAAATCCTAACTTAATAAATCCCTTGACTTCTGTTATGGCATCTGTAAAGTTCAAATCTGAACTAAAAGCTTGGAAATTGTGTGTATGTAGTATGATATGAATTAAGAAGATGTAGCTTTCACGTCACAAAAAAATCCCAATGACAAACAATTGTGATTTACAAAACACCAAAATATTTAAATATATGTGTATTTATACTATTTCAGAATTGAAGCTTTTTCTGAAATCTCTTCCATAAAAAAAAAAGGTCAAAAAGTCATCAAAAATGAAATTTGCTTCAGCTGAGATGGAATTCCAACAGGGGAGAAAAAGTCTTCTGATAAACTCTAGTTTTAAGTAGTTGTTTTAGCTTACTGAACCTTTAAATGTTAATGTTTAGCTAGGTAACCCAGTTAAAGATTACAGGGAAGCAAGAGTAGGAGGTAATATAAGCTATTAAAGTATTACAACAGAGAAGCAGGCAGCATTAAAAAAAGCATAGTAGGTAACTGGCTTACCTTCAGTAGTGATCGTACAATAGACAAATTTCTTCCTCAACAAAAATCAAATGCAGGCATGAATAGGCTGTGGTTAGGAATGACATCAATAATTTAAAATGAAGTATTCTCATGTTTATGCTTATTTTTAGTATTTTATTCATGTGAAGGCAAACAAGCTGAAATACTGTTTTAAATTTAAGAATCTGAATCTGTTCTACCTTCTTATATTTGTGAGTTGCTTTCAGTTGAATGTTCTTCAGCTAGCAAAATCGCTCCATATGCAACGTTTTCTAAAAAATGTGGGATTTGTTTCTAAATAATTTTTTAATACTGATCTAAAGATGTGCTTGGCCATGGAGTGACTAAATCATTTTTTCTGGCATTATTACTGCACTGATTTAAAGCCCAGCAGGAAAATTAAACCCATTTGTGTTCCCTCTTTCACTTTCAGGCTCTTTCTCCTGCTGAAACCATGCCGCTGCCAGGATTTGGGTGTATGGAATTAAACAGTGGTAGAAATTCCACCACTTTCCTCTCTGACCAGGACTGTTACATTCATATTTCTGCTGATGCCTACAATTATGCCTCTTCTGTAAGAGAGAAACAGTTTTCTTGCTATGTTCTGGTTTAAAAAAAAAAAAAGACAACTAAAAAAACCCTTGCGTCTGATGTACATAATTTGTTATTCCAACAGTTTTACTCCTGAAGAGCAGATCTGTTCCCTGTTGCTGAAAATTAGAGTCACTCCTCCAGAAAATGTTGCAAAAATATCTTCTAGTTGCCTTTATTCCAAATGTGCAAACTCAGCCAACCCAGTTTATTGGCTAGCATTGGATTTCCTGGTAAATAAAATCTGCTATTATTACAGCCTTAAGTCTTCTTTGAGAGACCTTTCTCTTGGGTCAGATCATATCCAGAAAAAGTTTTTTATTTTCTAGAGCTTGGGGATGGAGGGTAGGGAGGTGATTTTGCAAACTTAGAAGCAAAATAAAATATAAAGGTGAAAACCCCAGAAAAAATCAGCTGAAGCATCATAAGCAATGTTTGGATTTGTCAGACTGCAGAACTGGCCATTTTCCCTTTTTCGATCAACAGCTCTTTGTTTAATACATTATTAAAGGGTATGAGTTATCAAGTTTTGTATTCCTTTACCTGAATGAAAATCTCTTACATTTAGAAGGCTTCTCTAATCTCTACTCTGTAATTTATAGAATTCTCTTGGTCTGTGCTGTTGGCTTAACTTGATTTTGGAACGTTTTCTTAAATGCTGTTTGTATGAACGAATTTTATGGTACTGTTTAGCATACTCTCCTGACCATTCTCTCCTGATTCAAGAGCTCACTTTGATTTAAGCAGTGAGCAGAGATGTAATACTTGAAGCCCTCACCCAGAGAAGAGTTTGCAAGCTGAACTTTAGTCCATTCTACATGGCAGGAGCCACACAGCTCACATTTCAGCAATGCAAAACTTACCCTTCCCACTTCTACTCTCTGTATTTCTACATGGCTTGCTGCTTTCTATTTTGCCTCATATTTTTTTCTTCAGAATTTCTCTTTCAAGCTGACTCTCTAGAAGTTGCTCTATTGTTTCCTAAGGTTTTGGCAGCTGTACCTTTTGCCCTACCCCATCTGTCTCGTCCCAGATGCTCACTTCTACACACCTCTGGGTTTAGGTATTTAAAACAAAGAAATACAAAATTAAATATCTTTGCCAGTTTTTCTAATGATGATCCTGGCCCCATCTGCCCCTCTGTTCTCACCAGATGCCCAGCCCTGTCCTGCTTCTTGTTTTCTGAGCTGTCTCTGATGATAAACTAAGAACTCCGTTTTGTAATGAATACCCATTTTGCAGAATTTTAGTAATCTGATTTCTTTCTGGTATCAAGATAAATAGGCAAAAGCTAAGAGAACTTGTTCCTTCACTCAATGGTTCAGGACCATGGTAAAATGCCTGAAATAAAAGGGAAGTGGAACAGTGGACCTTCTATATTTTTCCCAAAATACTGATTGCTGCCTGATGTCAGTTCATTTCTTACCTGGCTTGCATGCGTGCAGTGAGCAGGAAACTTGGCTTCACAATCCAGCACACCAAGCTGTACATTTATAATCATCTAGCTACTCCAAAGTATAAGAAATAAAAATTAAACCTGAAAGACTGGGTTCCTAGACCTATTTTATAGGCTTTAGAACTCGTTGTGAACTGCGACACTCTGTTCAGCCAGCTCCTCAACTCCAAAAATAAAAGAACACTTTGTAGAAGATTTCTCTAAATAGTCAAGTATTTATAGAGGAGGTATACTCACATATAAAAACCTCCCTCAACAAACCCATTGATTAAATCTACCACAGTGCTCACCTAACCTTCAGGATTGATATTGCATAATAAAATCAAACCAGAATAGAATTTCTGTACAAAACAGTTGCCGAGACAGGATGCAGTGGATAACTGAGGTTAATAAAGTTCAGAAATCTACCAAATTCTAAATCAACTTTAAGTTTTTGTTTTTTGGGTTTTTTTTATTAAGGATAATACAAGTTGCTTATCAAGTGAAAGTGTCAAAAAAAAGTCAAATAGATCTCATTTGTTGATTTATAAAAACCTTTTTAAGAAATACAGTAATGATAAATTATATCTCAATGCATTTAATTACCAAAGTACAATAAGTAGACCAAAGAATGTATCTTAGAATCATTGAATACCGTGACGAGACCCAGGCCAACTCCTGGCCCTGTGTAGGACACCCCAAGAATCACATCATGTGCCTGAGAGCATTGTCCAAACACTTCTTGAGCTCTGTCAGCTTTGGTGCTGTGACCACTTCCCTGTAGAGCCTGTTCCAGTGCCCAGCCACACTCTGGGTGAGCAGCCTTTTCCTAATATCCCACCTAAAACTCCCATGGTACAACTTCAGGCCATTCCCTTGGGTCCTGTCACTGGGCACCACAGAGAAGAGGTCGGTGCCTGCGCCTCCTCTTCCCCTCATGAGGAAGTTGTAACTGCAGTGAGGTCTTCCCTCAGTCTCCTCCTGTCACGAAGTGACCTCAGCCGCTCCTAACACAGCTTCCCCTCCAGAACCTTCACCATGTTTGTTGCCCTCCTTGGGACACTCCAATAGCTTTATATCTTGCCCATTTTGTGTCCCCAAAACTCACAGGACTTGAGGTGAGGCTGCCCCAGGGTAGAGCAGAGCAGGACAATTCCCTTCCCTTGCCTGGCTGGTGATGTTGTGCCTGATGTCCCCCAGGACAGGGTTGGCCCTCCTGGCTGCCAGGGAACTGCTGGCTCGTGTTCAACTTGGCATTGACCAGGACCCCCAGATCCCTTCCCATGGCACTGCTTCCCAGCGTCTCGTTCCCCAGCCTGTCCATACATCCAGGGTTGCCTCATCCCACGTGTGGGATCCTGCACTTTGTTAAACTTCATACAATTGATGATTGCCAAGGCCTCTGATTTATCAAGGTCTCTCTGCAGGGCCTCTCTGCTTTTGAGAGTATGAACAGGTCCTCCCAATTTGATATCATAGGCAAATTTACTATATTTACTATACTTAGCATAATACAGTATACTGTAGGACTAGTAGTTCTAAATCGTGAACTATTTGTAAATATTTAAGAAAGAGAAACACAAACCAGTCTTTTTTTTTAATGTTCTGATCTGAGCACAGATACATCTTAAAAATCCAAATCTTTGCCCAATACCAGTTTCTTAGAGTGGTAAAAGGAAGGAGGAGGCATGAAGACAGAGATCATCTAAATGCAGTCATGTTCCTTCCTTTTCTAGTGCCATTAGGTTTCAAAAGTTGAGAGCAGAGATTGCCTGTAAGATTACCTGTAGCAGAGATTACCATTACTTCAGATTAGGGACAGGATTAGCTGATTAGATATGCTTTTGGACACTTTTAAATATTTTTTCTCTTTTTCTTAGGAATATTAAAATTATACTTCAGTGTTGTGGGTGTGTCCCTGGATCTCTGGCGAAGAGCAGACCCAGGACTCGGGATCCACCTACCTCTCCAGAGTCATTCTCTCTCTCTCTTGTTGTAATTGGTTCTGTATGCTTATCTCCTCCTCTTGTTTCTCCCCTGATTGGTTATCCCTGTCCCTAGAAAAGGGACCGAAACAGAGGCAAAACAAATTTCTTGTCTCCCCCCCGCCATGCGGTGGGGAAGATTCCTCCTCTTCCCTCCCTCCTGACCACCTTTACCCCAGACCCTGTAATAAACGGAGAGCAAGGGGAGATATCTCTCCCACTACCCTGTACCTTGCCGGGCTCTTTTATTTTTAAACTACAACACTTCAGTAGTCATTTTGGGAAATATTTGGAAGGGTGTTGTTTTAAGTTAATAGAAATATCTTTGTGACTCAAAAAAGATCCTAAATTTTATCCCTTTCTCATTCAGCAGGACATACTCCTAGAGATCCTTCTATTGTTCTTCTCCTTGGCACACTTTGCTAAATTCAGGGAATTGTGCTATCAATTATAGACTGAAAAAGTTGATAGTGACATAAAAGACTGTTATGATCTAAAAGTGAAATAAAAATGCATTTTATTTTTACATGTAGGAGAACTTTTGTGAGATCAATGGCATTTTATGCATTAGTTTTCTGGCTGTAACAGATTATCCCAGTAGAGAACAGTTCGCACATCTTTGTTTTTTGTGTTGTTGGATCTCATGAGAACAGCAATAAAGAAAGTTGCTGTAATGGCTATTTACATTAATATATGGGTACTGGATTTCTGCCAAGCAAGCTTTTTCACTTATATGTCTAATTACAAGAGGTTTTTTTTGTTGTTGTTATTTTCACAGCCATTCCAGCATCCATTCTAGAATACTAATCCTTACTATCAGCTGCCAAATGCTGAAGGTCTTACACATATTTGACAAACAAATAAGATTTAATGTCATCAGTGTAATGATGCAAGCAATTTTCTCCTTTATGAAGGGTAGTTAGAGGCATTGTGCTTTGATGGTACCACTAGCTAGAAATATTATTTGATGTCAGAAATCTTGAAGACCTATTATAAAATATATTACTTGTGTGCCATCATTAATGTTTTGTCAACACTTTGTATTGTCTTAAAGACCGCATTCGGATGCAACCATAATAAATTGGATGTCACTATATATTAGAATTTTCTCTTGAGTCCAAGGTCCTTGGTAAAAATTCATAACAACTCTTATGATATTAATAAACTGATCAGAATCAGTCTTTCACAGAGTTGGAAGTAACTGTCTCTATCTGTATTAATTCTCCCCAGCCCAGAAATTGAACTTCTGAACAATTTTCAGCTACCAGGCCAGGGCCAGCTGTGTCAGGTTTAGTTCGGAGCAGGATATTGATGCCAGGTTGCTCACATATGATAACCTGCCAATCAATTCCCACAGCAGCAGTGGAGGGTATTCTGAAAGAAAAGGGCTGCAATCCAAGCTGTCATAAGAGGTTAGGGCAAATAGATTTGGAGAAATAAGCAAGCCATAAAAGGGGTGTTAAAAAAGGCTGAGGATATTGCTTGGAATCTTAATATTCACAGAGTAAAACCAGTTCTGTCTTCTATGCTGGTGATGAGCTTACAAGATATCAGAGCCCCAATGATTCGGCAGTGATATTTTGATGCCAACATTCATTAAAATACACCCTTATGAAAAAATTCCTATTTTGTACATAAAATAAATGCGCTACAGATTGCACGCAGAATAGTAATATTGATGTAGAACATATTTTGTGTTAGTGTCTTGATAAACTGCATTTGCACAGGTCAGATTATACAAAGAGTACTACCGTGTTAATTGGAAAATATACCTACAAAATAGCATATCCTACTTTTGGAAGCACTTTTTCTTCCTCATAAATTTGGTGTGACTCTTTCATTCACTAGTTCACTAAGTGGTGAAGTTACTGCCTACTATCCTAAACAAATTCTTCAGCTACTTTTTGTGAGATTCACATGTAGTAGTGTTAATTTGTGGTTCTATTCTGAGACTTATATAAACCTCTGTCTGTAGCAGCAAAAGAAATTTAGCATATGGTCCACCTGTAAGGGAATGGACTGAAACAGAAAGAGTACCAACTTCCTTGGCAATACTCATCACTAACAGCTTGGGAGAAGCCTACAGGGAAACTCAAAAGGTCCAGAGCATTAGAGAATTCGGATATGTGATAAAGAGGAAACAGAACACAGAGGTTATTCAGATGTGGACTTTAGTTAGCTGAAGACAACTGCACTGGAATATATGGCAACAGCCTAAATTTCATTCCATGCCATTATTTCCTTTTTAACTTCCAAGAACTATTGAGAAGGGGTAGTGAAAGATCTCATCTCTGGAGGCATAGCATATATAAGGCTTTGGATTTAATTTGAACTTTGGGTTACACTGGGGAGGAGTAAACCTTAACAGTCTGAAAAGAGGGGAACAGAAGACCTTGGATAGGGTCACAAAGGAGTAATGTTTTTGATGGCTAAGTTTTGTAAACTCTGTCATCTAAAATTATCAGAATCAGCAGCTAATGCAATTAAGAGTTTGGTAAAGAATTGTTTTTCAGGTGCTTCTGAAAAAGCAATGGTTGAACTTTTGGTATTTTTTGACTGTTACTCCAAGTGCCAAAATAAGAATTGATAGAAACTGGCACACTTATTTCTCTTCTCATAAAAGAATCTGCTTCATGCCAAAAGGAAAGCAATACTGTAAGAAGTCAAAGTTAACACCTTAGGCAATCATAATTAATGTAATTTATTTCATAGAATCATGCAATACCAGGGTGGAAAAGACCTCTAAAATCATCTGGTCAAGCTTTTCTTGGCATAAGCACAGTCTATACAAGATACTCCAACACCCTATTCAGGTGAATCTTAGCAGTGTCTGCTGTTGGGGAATGCACCCCTCCCTGGTGAGATTAGTCCAATGGCTGATCATTTGCATTGTGAGAAGAACTATTCTTGCGTCTGATTGGAATATCTACAGGAATAAGTTGTCATTTGTTATTTGTGGCAGTCATCAGAATATTAAGTAATTTACAATCCTAGATACCAAATTATTCACTAAATTATTTAAGAAATACAGGGGTATTTTGTGACAAGAAGCTCAGAAGGGATTATGCCTAGTAATTGATTTATTTGAATGTTAACTTCCATTTGTTTTAAAATGATTGGTCTACCATCCTTCAATGATAATACAAGGAGTATCGGCATACTGTGAAGATTGAATTAATTCAAACATTAACAATAAACAAGTTTCACTTCTGCCCTGGAACTGCATGACTGTAGATCAGCCTAGGTTAATTAACACAGTGCTACTTCTGCACCTGACCTGCCAACTGATTTACCTAGAAATAGCTTGTATTGCACTGTGGTGCATTGAATTCTCTGTGTTTAAAGACCAGAAATTTCATTTTTTGTATATCAGTTGAATTTGCCTAAGAATGATAATACAGGTTTCCAAAGTTATCATAAAACCCCTCTAATACTTCGTATCAACTACCTTTATCTTTTCATCCTGTTATGCGGTATTTTGAAAGAAATATTTTAAACTATACTTTTTGGCTCCCAAATCTTTGGGCCACCTCTTTCTAGAGATAAGTGAAATCTGAGAGGAACAGAGAGGTATAAGCTAGAAACACATGAGAGAAAACTATAGACAAATGATAGAAATAGCCTTATTTCAGAAAGAGAAGGAAAGTGTAAAATTACTCTCCTTTTCTGAGAATAGCACTCCCTGCTTTATACAAAGGAAAATGAATGTATTTCATTTTCAGTGATGAAAGGTTATTTGAAAGGTTATTTAACAACAAATCTTATTCTTGGATATCATCATAAACCCTGATCTCTGGTGTATGTTCAATTTGAGAACTACAACTAATGTTGATGATGTTTTTTTTAAAATAAAAAATAATCTGTTCTCTCAGTATGCTTAAAAATTTAAACCAAAAGAGAGACATAAGGAAGGACAGTAGTGATTTCTTTTTTGACCTGCATTTTGATGTTAAATTTAATTACAGGTCCAAATTTTAAAAATCCATGCCACCAAATAGTCACACAGAGTAACAACACCAGTTATGAACTGGGCCCTATTGCCATGCTGTAACGTAAAATCACATCCTCTCAATGTTCCTTTCTGTTGATTATAGAGGTTATTTTGTTTACTACAAAAAGAATTAGAACAGTCTGGATATATGGTCATATTTTATAACAAATATTTTATCTGTCTTGAGATAGAATAAAGGAAACTTTGCCAGCAACAGCTGGTGTTTATAAGTAATTCAAAACACTACGGAATATTGTAGGGTGTTTGCTTGCTGTAGTTTATGCTCTTTGCCCAAAAGGAGCAATAGGTTATAATTAAAAATTGTAATAACGCTTTAGAAACTATGTGCTCAGCTTCTTTTAAGTGGATAACATGTAATATTGATATTTTAGTCAGTCCACATAGTCTAATCACTGCTGTTCAGTGGGTAAACAGACACAGAGGAATATCATAACTTCCTTCAGGTCTTAGTCCTTGACCGCACATAGGTTCAACAGAGACATGATTTATAAGTTACATAAGCATTTTTCAAACTTAACATTTATTATAGTGACATCAAAGATAATTTTCATTAATTTCTCTCATTTTTCAAAATTCAGTAGTAACCATGAGTTAACATATTGAGCTTTGATGCTTTTCAACACGATGGGTTGCTGTATTAACCCTAGAGGTCTGAGTAAAAAGTGAAAAACTAAGAATTTGTCTTGCTGAGTGGAGTGATACAGAAGCATGACACTTTAGAGTGCTAAATTTTATATTCTTCAGTTACAACTGAGCACAAAATCCACTTAAATCACTTCTCAAATAAACCTTGTAATGCCTTGGGGCCTATATTAACATGTGTTATGCCATTTTTTTATCAAAAGAATTATAGTGAGAGAGAATTGGTAATAGTTACTATTATGGTCCTGATCCCAAATGAGCTTCCGTCACATTAAGACAGTGCTTTAGGATGCTTTAAAAGTGTTTCAGGTTTTAGTATTCCTACTTTACCACATTTTATTAGAGAAAAGGACAAAAAGTCCCAGTGATTATTTGTTGCATTCCAATAATGAGAAACTTAACTGAAATGAAAGTCTGTACTATCGTTTAAGATGAATTGCTGTTTTTTCAGTTCAAACTGAAAAAATCGAGTTGGTGCAGAAATGAAAAATGCAATCCTGCTGAAGGTGTAATTTGTCTAGATGAACCACTTATAATTTTTCCCAACAAAACCAAACAAGCTATATCTTGTCTGTTTGTCCACACATCAGAAACATCCTATCTCTTGAATAAATATATTGGCTTTATTTTCAATATGAAGGCAAATTTTTGTTTTGCCTGTCTCTTTTTTTCACTGTGCGCACATAAAAAGAAAAGCTGAAAATAGTCTAACTTTTCCTCAAATTAATCTGTAAAGATCCTTTATAATTTATGAAATTATCATGAGAATAACAAAACAATGAAAACTGTGATTTTCTTCTTAAAGGTTTGCTACTCAGGCAATGATTTATAGACACCATTTTGTGATGTTGGCATTTTATACCAGGACAGTGCTTCAAAATAACCTTCATCTCTTACCTACAAGTGCTGTGGAAGTGGAAAAGCTAATGGATGGCAGGGCTTTGAATTTCAAAAATGTTGGGCTTTTCACCAGTAAGTAATTGAAGGTCTACAATAAAGCTTGTATGCAAATAAAGTTTAAGAACAACTCTTTCATATGATAATGGTTCTACTGAGGTGACAGATTAAAGGATGTACTGGTAAGGTCTTCCTAAGAATCAAGGGAATGAAGCTTTTGAAAAGTGATGTACTCTTTTGGCTTGCTCCACCAACATTTGTTGTGGGATTTTGGGGTTTTTTTTAAAAGAATAATACTAGCTTAATATTCAAAAAGAAAGAGGAAATCAACTCCAGAGAACATTTAATCTGGGAAATTTTGATAAATATTAATTTTCTTTTAGTGAACAGTATTAATATTTGCATTATATAATGATTTTCATCTGGTAGATGGGTTTTCTGACCTTTTCATAATTACTGTTTTTCCTTTTGATTTCTTTTCAAGTTTTCAAAAGCTCAGGTAGGATTGGAAAAGAGTTTTCTGCCTGCCATTGTTGAGGAAAATCTCTGGATCTTGGTACATTAGAATACATATTACATTAACTTTTTGAGGTAGTTTTCTGTTTTCACTCTGTATCAGAGCACACACTGTTCATCTCTCACCTATGTATAGCACAATGAAAAAAGAGCACACTTGGAAACTAATAAACATATCACTGGAGAGCAGAACCAAATTATGAGATACATTAAAATATTCTTTTAAAATAGTCCTGATAAGATTAGAAAGATGTTCAAGTGAGTCTCAAAAATTATTATGAATCACTTTGCATACCCCAAATTGCTCTAAATGATCCTAAATCATCAGTAAAATAGAGATACTCATTGAAAATTAATGAAACTTGGCATGTCTATGAACATCATTTTTCTAGCTTCTTGACAGCGTTTTGAATATGTCCAATTATAATCCGTCATGTAAAACACACATTTCATGCTTCTAGAGCAGATTCACCATGGTGTTTTAGAATGAAAGAGGTGAAAATGAAGTCTTCCTATTACTGAAGACAGATATACACTGTGTACATAAAGGCTGGAAAATGTGTGAGACTGGAGGTGTGTCTCCCTGGTGGACAAGCAGAAACTGAAGCAAATGTTTCATGTCTAGATGGTCTCCTGGAGCTGCTTTATGAGAAAGACCTGCTGGCTCTACCAGGTTTCTTTGTGTATAGCTGGTGACTTTGAAGGGCTCACCTAACAGGTACAAGGAAGTTAAACGCTTGGTTTCCATTGTCTTGTATATTACAACTTGGATTTGATTCTCCATATACAAAAGGAGAGAGAGAGTTTTGGATTATTGTTGCTGCACCTCTAGAAAGAGTGCAAGAAAACTGTCCACTAATACAATAAAGAATCGCTTTGTTGTGTGTCATTAACTTGCAATGGCAAAAAAGTCCCTTTGTATATATAACTTGTCATTCAATACAAAGTGACATAGGAAGGAGGAAGAGGTTGTGATTCCACTTGACAGATTCATACCTGAGTAAGGTTTTTGAGACATGGATTTATCCTCAGAAACCAGAGTCCTATGCTTTTGGAAAAAGGATCAGTAAGGCATTTGGTTAATTATATGTTGAACATCACCATTTTCTTTCATAGGGCAGTAAAGACAGAAAGGCTGCATTTGAAATGTCCACAGGAACTCATCAGGAGCTGCTGTCTTTACGGAGACAAAGTAATTCTGAAAGATCAGCTTTTATATTTTTCTAATTGCTTCGCCCAAATTCTTAAAATTAATTTAAACAGCATAAATCCACATCAAGAGTGAACAAACTCTCCTGAAAGAATACTTATGTTATACTGGAAATTACAAGATCTGATGAGGGCATTCCTTTGAAATTTGTCAGAAGTCCTCTGTGTTCACCTTAGATCGGTTATAGTGTGGATTTTGCTTGGACCAATCCCTTACATCCTAGATAAATCTGGCCAATGCACTCCACTCAGTAAGTCAGATTTTAACTTCTCTTAGAGGCAAAAAGAAAGTATTTAACTCTTGCATACAAATGGAAAAACAGGACTCTCATCTGTTGAAAGGACATCAGGTCTTTCATGATGAGTGTTGACTTTGCTGCTATGATTTCTGCCTTGACATATTTGTTCTAGAGCATATAAGCCATCAACAAATGGGTGTTGATTGTGTGCATGCAACTGTGTTTGCATGCACATGAACATATGCATTTGTAGCAGTTTTGTTGCATCCACAGTGCAGTTTCTCACTGTGATATGCAGAAGCAGAATAACCAACAGTACCTGGCATGTGCCACTTTACAGCAGGAAAGAAATGGCAGAAGGTGCAGTTGTTGTGGTGCTGTACTGGGTGTCTTATACTGGAAGCTTCCAATGATCCTTGGGGAGCTTCACATCAAATGTCCTTTCTTTACGTTAAATGAGAGTGACTGAAAGAATATCAGCACAAGTCTGTTCTTCTGCCGCTTGACTAATGTGCCCATCATCAGGCACTGGAATTCAAATCAAGACATCTTTTGAAAAAAGGCCCAAAATAAACATCAACATCTCATTAATTTTGAAAAAATGCCTCATGCTAATTTTATTACAGAGGCGGGGAGAAACTTCATATCTCTGACTACTTTGCAGAAACTTACTAGCACCCCTGATTTAATAATACAAATGATTTTTCATATTTTTTTTTGATTTTGTGTATTCTAGTTTTGTCGAGAAAAAATCTGTAACAGCAATAATGGAAATCATTAGTTTTCCAAACAATATAGCTCTTTGAGAGGGGTCTCCTTCAAGGAAGGAGACCTAAAGGTTGAAACCTACTCTGAATTTTATCATGTTTTTACTGCTTACTAAACTTTCCATAAAACTTAAGGTAGCAAACAGAGATGAAAATTTACTTTTTCAATATTACACGTGAAGGACCATCAGCAAATTGCTTGTGTTAATGTCCTGATGAATGAGCCCAGTTAATGTAACTTTTGCCTTTTAATACAGATACAAAGGAAGTTGTAAAATACCATTGCAGATGCACTAATATGTGTGTGTTAAATAAACAGCTTGCCAAAACCAAAAATATTTAAAATCCTGAACAGTAAATTAAATTGCAGAACATATAGTTAGGTTGATGAACCACTGCAAGACAATATTTCCCTTAATTTACTATCTAATATTTAATCTAATAAAGCACAAGCACATGTTTATCTCCATAAATTATATGAACATCTGTTTTGCACTGAATGACCTTGTAGAATATTTGTTACAGTTTTGACTGATAACCAATGTGTATTTTAAGACAGCAAGGACAAACAAAGTGCATAGAAGAGGTTCATGATGACAATGTAATTTATAAACATGCTGCATGAGTAATGCAGAGAGCATGCACACTGATGGCAGAGTAATAACAGCTTATAAGACATATTTAACAAATCATTGTGTGTTCCATTGCCTTTAGTTTCATGCAAGTTGATTGGAAAAGTGCTGACATTGCAGACAGGCTGCTTAGGGAGGAATAAATGGAATATGGCATTCAAAGTCAGCCCAACTCAATAGTGAGTGAAAGTAATAATGTTCTGCAGGTTATTCACTTGCCTACACAGAGAAACTTAGCACATCGTACTGAGATCTTGATAAACTAATCCGGTCAGGACTGATATTAAAGAGATATTTTATCTGTACTCTACCATCAGTTATGAAAATAAAGGAATGGTCTAATTAATTTCTTGTTGCTATTTGTACTTGTCTGATTTTAAGAAGGCATATTGACTATTTTTGACTGTCAACTCCTCCATACTCTGATTCTCTTCTATCATCAGTCCAGAACTGTGAAGGAAATATTTACCATATTCTTTTTAAGCTTATTATAAGAAAAATGGGTAACATTTCTCTCAACATTGACAGGTATAATAAAACCATGCTTTTCAAAATCCAGATTGTTGTCCTACCTGTGTGTTTGCCATCAGTAGTGTTTGCTTTGCAAGCAGGGTGAGTACAGAATGGAAACAGGTCAAAGAATTATTTGACAAATCTTTCATCCATTTTCTTCTGGTTTTCTTTCTCAGGAAAAAAAAATTAAACAAACAAAACAGCAAAACATTTTGCAATTCATGCTGCTCTGGGGCTAAAACTGAACCTTGTGCTTATTAAGCTGAAATGAAATCAAAAGGTGTTGCTTACTGAACATACGGGCTAGAGGAATTCATACTAAGGTCTGTAAGTGCATATTTGTCTGTACACACGTATGAAGATTTTTGGACACCCAGATAAATATGGAGCTCAGTCTTATCTGCAGTTTTCATTATGTCCTTAAAAGAATATGTGCCTGGCGTAAAGAACTGAGTCAAGATGCTGCTTTACCTCATAGTTTATTTCAGTAGCCTATCCATTGAATTTGTACTTGTCTGGGAAAAAACACAGACGTTTTCAGCACTAGCAAAAGTGATTTTTTTTGCATTTGCATTTGTGTGTTGTGCTGTTTTACTATTTAGCAAGTGTTCACAGTCATTATTAGAAATTGTTTAGTGGTTTTGTCCGCACCTGAGAGAAGACAAAACCTGCTGAGCTGAACGAGCTTCCTATGTCCAGGAAATCCTTTCTGAAAAACATCGCATGGACCCATGTTGTCTTCCTCCCAGCATATTGAGCAAGGGCTTATTCTTAACACTGCATACAAACCTTTATTTTGCTGGCAAAACCTAGCTTTTCATACTTCTTAAGTACAACCTGGTGGGAACAATGATGGATGTAGCCAGTGGTTACACATGTGCAAAGCCTTTGGAATCCAGATGGCCAGAAATTGGCTTGGAGAAGACTGTGGCTGTTCAAGAAAGAAAAAAGCAAACAAGGTAGCTTTTATTTCTGTATCTCTCACTGAAAGAGTAACTCCTCTTTCAAAACCTAGAACCATGAGTTACTCATTGGTTCTTCAATTGTGTCTAGAAAGACAAGCGTGATTTTTTAGTTTCTCAATACCAATTTGACTAATTAATATGTTGGACTAAGATCACCCTGAACAATCTCATGAAAAGCATTTACATATGTTATTTTGTTATGCCTAATTACACAGTTGTTCCTAGAGAACTTCTTTACAAAAATAAATGATCACATATTAGGGAGAGAAGAGGACAAAAGGCTGTTTCTGCTTTACTCTCAATAATTTAAAAAAAACACTAGCGATAAATTAAAGTGTGTCTAGGATGAATATGTTTATAAATACTTGTGCTAAAAATCAGGAAGGAGACCCTTATGTTAGAAGCCCAAAATGATAGTATGCAGAACTCTGAGGGACAGGATCAGTCTAACCTATCAAGCACAAAGTAAATATTGCTTCCACCCCTGCATTACCCACGTTATTTTCCAATGTCAATAGCTGACCCATGAATCTCCTTCAACAAACTAATGAGCATGACTTAGAAACTGTGTTTTGTAACTGGTACATGGCTTTGGTGATGTTCTACTGTAAATATTTACCAAATACACATTGTTGGTACTTTCAAATAGAGTAGAATTTTGATGAGCGTATTAGAATAAGTTTTGAGGCAGGTTTCATAGTGGTCTTCCTTCTTCAAGAAACATGATACCACTTTCAAAATGTCTTTGCAGTAACTTTTCATGAGATCTCTAAAAAGAGAGAGAAAATGTTCACATAGATATCAACAAATACTTTCGGATCACCTTAACTTTCTGACCATCATGTCTGCTCCAGAAAATATCCTTCTCTAAAAGGGACTGCAAAGCCATGTTTATGGAAACGTAGATTATGTTTATATACGTGGTGAAAGCATCATAATCTAGGATGCTGATAGCAGGCTTACAGCACAATTAAAATAAACACTAAAGAGTTCAGAAATCATGTGACATTTAAGCAAATATGCCATCAAGGGAAAGCATCCATAGTTTCAATTCCATACTCTATCAAAACGTTTAATGCTGAATAAAAAAAAAAAAAAAGTGGTATAAATATCTTTTCCATATATCAAACTTTTAGTTGTAACAGGGAAAAGAAATATCTAGTAAGTGACCTAGAAGAATTTCAAAGGTGACCATTTTCTTTCTCCCATCTTCCCTTTCTTCCCATGAACAATAGAAGAAAGTTGCTTATTAATTAAAACTGCTCTTATCATCATAGGAATGACTGGAGAACAGGAAAATTGAAGAAATAATATTAGCTCTCATTTAAGAGAGGTTTCTGAGAAGTCCTCAGTAGTTTCTACTAGTAGCAGATAAAATGACTCAGATATTTTCAAACAATGTCATGCCATTGATGTCCTATTTATTCCCTTGATTATGTTTTTCTTGTGTTTATCCCTTGTGTTTCATTCAAATGTTATCTTTTCTTTCTCAGTTTCATCCTGAAGGAGAGTTAAAAGGTATTATTTCTCAGCCATAAGTCTAGTAGACTATATGTATTAGTTATTTGTGCATCTGTACGCATTAATCTGTAAAAAAGTTCTTCAAAACTATATGGGCTCTAGAAATTAAAATTTTCTAGAAGGCAACAGAACAAATACCCAACATTGCAAAGAGCATGGCTTGTTACAGCCAGCAATTAACCTCCTCATATTTTGTGGTTGGTTTGGAGGCTGTATTTCCCATGCTGCCAAGACTTTTTCCTAGAAATTTCTTGCAGTTACTGTTTTACCATATGCTAGGGTAATTAAGCATATGATACCTGCTAGCTTTTCAGATGTTATCACATGGCTGATAAAATTTTCTTGTAAAAAAAAGACCTGCAATGTACTAGCAGGTGTTTATATTATGTCTGCATGGGGGTTTTTTCTCTTTAAAGAAGAATTGAGGAATTGAAGAAGTTTGATTAAACCATTACATGTGAAAATGAAAATAATAAAATAAGTCACTGAAAACTGTCATATAATGAGCTAAAACTGATGTGTCACTTTTTCCTCCCTCTCTTCCTAGCCAGAAATATCAATTTAGTTTAACATATTTTAAGGAAATTTTAAAAAGGTGAATACAGACTAAAACAACCACTTGTTGAAATGCTGGGAAAAAATTACACAATATAGCAAGGAAAGTAATTCTCCATTTTTTATAGGTGGATTATTTTGGTGTCTGTTGAAAAAATAATGAGATTTAAGAGAGAACAACCCACTGAAAACTAATGAAGACAAGCCTTTTCCTGATGGTATAAAATCACTACAAGCTTCAGCAAAACAGGTTTTTGCTGCGGTTCTTCAACATTTCCAATATTATGCTTAGCAGACTTTTTATAAAATAATCAGAATACAAAACATTAATTTTAGTAAATATAATGGAATTTTTGCATTGATCCTGAAATATTGGTGGTTTAGTATTGCTAGTTCAAATAAAATTGGTAAGAGAGGAGGCATCTTCCAACATGTCTTTCTCCAAATGCAGTTTCTTATGAACTTTTCAACATTATGGTTCTTATTATTATTTTCATGAGTACACTGTTTGTAAAGAAAAATATGGGCTATTTTCGTGTTTATTATGTTGTTTTGCTGTGGTCTTCTTTCTTTAAAGAGAACTCCTGAAGCTTTCTCTCTGAGTGAATTGCTTTAATACAGGATTATCCTATTGCTTTTCAATTAAACACATAAAACTATTCATAGACAGAGACATTTTGAAGACTTCCTTACAAGAGTGGCTAAAACTACATAAAGAAGATTCTAATTTTAAAAAACAAATAAATGAGGGTGAAAAAATATTTTGAATAGATTATTATGAATGAAAGCTTTAGAAATCAGGATGAATTTACAATCTGTAAAATGCCTTAGGAAAATGACATGTAAGTAGGGCCTGCTTTGAGTATAAGAACAAAGCTTAGCAAAATGTTCGCATTTTTGTTTGAAAGAACTTTTACCTGTTTTGGGACTAACCATTATTGAAGATTTTCCTAGCTGAAGGCAATGAAAAAAAACACATTAACATCAAACATGGAAAGAAAGAGCTATTTTAAAGATACTTTATTCTTTTCTCCTTTAAAAATGTGCCTTTAAATAAACGACTTCTTAAGTTTTCTGTTTCAATCAAAGAACCTAAATTTTACTTTCAAATTAAGAATAACTGGATCATTATAACTGGTGGTTGAAAGTAAAAATTTTTCCTTCATTCTAAGGTCATTTGACAGCATAACATTGGAAATCCCGCAAGAAACTGCAAGTTCATTTCCAGTGAGCAGCCAAAATAGGTTTCAATGCTCAAAATCTGATATTTTCAAGAAATAAGGTTCTCATTGGCAAATATTAGCCAGAGCTGGTTAGGGATGCAGGGGGTCAAGACATTCAGATCAAGGGAAAGAGATAAGGAAAGAAATGAAGAGAGAAAGAGAGAGAAAGAAAGAGAGAGAGAAAGAGAGAGAGCAAGAGAGAAGCAGGGAAGTATATTTTTTTGTAATTTTCTGGTGGATGTGGGTTCCTAAACATCACTAATTTTACAAACCATTAATTTAAAATAAAAATACTAGCTTAAATGAACCTGAATATTTTCTTTCTGTTCTACAGGGAGTGTCAATATTTGAACTCCTTTCCACTCCAGAAAACTTGGTGAAAATAAATCCTGAAGTATAGTAAGAAACATTCCCAATGGATGGAGTGGAATAAGAGCTTCTTTTATGCTGCTAAGAAGGACAGGTTAAAGAACATACACTTGAAAAATGATATATTAATTTTATAGGAAACTAAATGAAATAGCCACATTAACTCTTCAGATTCAAGAGTAACACTGAGGTTCCCTTTCTATGACTTCACCTTTTCACAGCAAGAGGATTCATCATGAAACATTATATATAAGAAAATTTTAGTTGCCCTCCTAACTCTGAAGACTCCACTGAATGAAACAGTGAGAGCTCTTTTCTGATGCATTGACCTCTCTATTTACTCTAATTTTAAGCTTAATCATACTAGGATATGATTATATATGGATTTTTTAAAAAATTATAAAGAAGTTAGAAAACTGTTGTAGTAGTTCCCTTTTGAATTCTGAAAAAAAGAAACCTCCTCAATAATCACTTTCTTTCCCTCTGCTCATGCGCCCCATTCATACTCAACTAACTCTCAGCCACCACACTCAATTTCCTCTATAGACACTTGGGGGGGAAAAACCCAACATACATCAAACAAACAAATTATTGGACATGAATGATGACAGTATTTGGATCCCACTGAAATTAAGACACTGAATGCAGTTAATATAGTCAGTGGAGATTTAAACAATTAGGCCTGGAAAGCTATCCATCTTCACAGGTTGTAGGTGCTTACTTTAAAGTAGACACCCTACATCATCAATCACTACTTTGACCAGCTTTCTTTCAGTATAATGGCAACACAAATAGGAAGAATAGTCAGATGTAGAAACTTTTATTTAACTGCTGGTTCTTCTGTCTTGGTCATATGTCCCTGAAATATGTAGCAAAAACCTATTGTAATCCTCAATTTTAATTTTCATCTTTAACTCTCTCTTCACTCTTAATGAGGAAATGTGCACAGCCAACAGCAATGGAGGTTATTTGCAGTCAAAAACTAGTAGTTTCTAAGTGAGGTGTTTTGATGAGTTCAGCCATACCTTGGCATTCTCTTAGCTTTCTTTACATCTTTCTTAATGTATTTCAGACTGTAAGTCTAAACCTGTCATTAACTACTGTGAAGGCCATATCCTTACATTTGAGGATGGTAGACAAACGCGAAACGCTGGACTTTGCAGCAAACAGCTACAGACTAATTGTCTTCCAGTTCCATAATCTATAACCTTGTGCTAAATTAAACAGCACAAAGGGAAAATTTCTGAAGCAAAGAACCTCGGGAGCTCCCGTTTTACATTAGATCAGGTGGTACCCGAGGTGTGCCTTGTGTACTCAGTGCAGGTGGATGGTGCTGTTGAACTTTTCAGAGGAGCCAGGCTGGGGCAGAGCAGTTCCCTGCTGGCTTTCAGGAGTGCACTGTGCAGTGGTGGGTTGTATGGACCATATGGCCTGTGCCTGAATATTGGGGGAGTTAGCCTGGCTGCTCCAAAAGCAAGACCAGGGGTGTACATTTACACTGTGGCTACTCTGGGACCACGGCCATGGAGCAAAGCAAGAAGGAACCTGGCTGACTATGTAGAGATAGCTAAAAGAGAGCGCAGTTGAAACAAGGATTTCTGTCCTCACCAGGGCTTCAGTCTGAAACCCATTTTATGTCTTCTGAAGTGCAAGGAACCTAAGTAAGGTGCAAATATAATTATGAAGTTATAGAAGAACAATTACATAAATAATTCCTCACTATTTAAACATATTTGTATTTCAGCATATTGCATTGTTGAAATGCATATTTGACTACGCTCTGTAATGACTATATTCTGTAAATCTTTCCCCTCCTCTTTCTTTCCTGTTGCTGAATACCTGATATTTTCAGTCTTTTAGGGATTTTGCTTTGTTCACTGAACTCTGTAGTGTGATTGCCATTGGCTCACAAATATCTCATGTTTTCAATTATGAGAGAAATTCTTTTTGTTCCTGGAGGTTTATTAGTTTTCAGCTTCATCGTTTAATTTATTAGTTTTGCCTCACTAACCCTGCAGGTAAAAAGGATTGTGACTTATTCAATATCAAATGACATGCATTTAGTATCCTTCCCCTAATCTGATTTATAAGGAATATATATAATTAAATTACATATAAATACTGAGATTTAGTGTTAGACCAAAAGAAGCTACGTTATCACAAACCTACCAGAATAAACTGAAATTGCATCCAAAAGACATATTATTGGTTCTGCTTAATGTATGATATATAATATAAAAACTCTTACTTGCAAATATAAAATATCTCCTAGCTGGACTTGCTAAAAGTATAAATAGTATGTGGAAGAGAACTAACATATGGGCTGGAAAGAACACGAAGGATCAATAGCAAGTAATCAGTGGTTTTGGAGATTTACACTGGACATTGGACCATCTTTGTTATCCAAAATAAATTTGGTTATTCTGTGCTTTACAAAGCATTCAAGTGTATTCCAGTCTAACCACAGAGTCTTCTCTAAAATGCATGTAAATACTTATCTTCTTTGATGAATTATGACTTCATTATCTAATTTCTTCATTTTCATGATTATGAATTCCAGAAATGAAACTCTTGAAGCAAAAAACAAGGAAAGGAGCATTTTATTAAACTCAAGCTCTGGTAAAACACAGCGGAAATACAAAAGACTCTTTGCTGTTGCAAAAACTTTTTTTAGCATTACTTTTTCTAGGTGGGTTTTTAAGAAAGGAGAAAGGTGCTCCCTCTCCCCTTTTACTGCTCATCTTTTGAAGCAGAGTCCTGCATTTTACCATGCTAAAAACAGTGTGTATAAAACACATAGTTTCTTTCATAGGCATATGTTAATTAAAAAAAAAAAAAAAGAAAAAAAAAAGAAAAAAAAAGAGAGAAAATCAATTCTATTTGGAAATATTTTTTCAGCTAACTTTTTTCCCCCCTACTATTAAATCTTAGGAAACTTTTTCAATTCTTACACTGCTTTTTCAGTATTTTACAAAAAGCCCCACAAAACCCACAACCAAAATGCTCTTTATGGTACATGGATGAAAATAAACTTCATGAATATCTGAAGCAAAATAGAAATTATTTTAGTGTGTTTCAAATGCATATGGCATTTTCCTTATGCAATCACTAATGTGAGTTTACAATTTGCTTATACTTCTCTTCTTGAGGTTAATGTTAATTCATTTTCATAACAAGAGCTGGCTCAGTGTGAAACAGCAGTGCCTTCCAACTAAAGGAACAACATTCTGTTACATTCTTTCCTAATATTGAGATCTGCTAAGGGTCCCTCAAATAAAATTGATGTACTTGTGATACCGTTTCATATGATATATGATAAATGATGATTTTTATACTGGGCCTTTTTATTGGCTTTTGTGGGCTTCTTGTGCCATTGGAGTTTGTTAGGGATTTTTTATTATTGTTTATTTTATTTTTGAATTTTTTCTAATTTAAAGGGTCTAAACCAGAAGGGATGAGTGCCACCCCACATTCCCAACTCCCACCAAAAAAAAAGAGGTTAGTCAGAGGAAATGAGGAAATCATCATATCCTTTGGTGTTTTGCAAGTTGTCATTCTCTTTTAGAAGTTAAATTAACTATAATTACTATCACAAAGAGTAATTTCAAATTACATAATCCTGATGCATTTTTATCAATTTTCTAATACATTGGTCTATTCCTGATTATCTTAATCTCCCTTAAATTAAAAATCTAGGTATGCTTACTAATAACCACCATCTACTAATGCAAAGCCAACATGTCAGAATGAGAGTTATTAAAATACAGTCATTCAAATTCAGGGGAAATACCCATCTATTTTACATGCATTGAAAGCCCTTATTATTATCAAGGTGCATGATTCATTCACCATTACAACAACTGTTACAAGGAGAGCACAGTTTGTGATTAAAAATGACAGACAAGGCAGCATATATCATTGAATATTGACTTATTATGATTCCGAGATAGAAGTGCAGAAGATTTCAAAATAGTTTATTAATAATAAAAGATTTCTTTCTCCCATGGCAGAGCCATAGGAAAATAGAAGACAGGGAAGGTCAGCATGACATTGGCAATTGTTATACGTGGAAGTCAGCTGAAATAAAATACAACATGATGCTGGGATTAAATGGAAACTGTCAAATTAGAAACCCTGTACAAGGGGTAAGGGGAGTGATGATTACCGACTTTATTTTTACTGAGGAAATCTCTGTATGACATACTTTCCATTCAGAAATCCAGTAAAAAAAAAAAAAAAGTAGAATTTCAACATTATTAGAAGGTTAAAGAAAGAGAAGAAACAGTCAAAGATATCTGAAATGTGCTCATAACTAGGAAACAAAACTATATGCAAGCTTTTAAGTAATTTTTTTAAACTTGTAGAAGAATACACTTTCTATTAGGAAGGGAAAAATCCTCCACTACTCTTAGCTGAAGTATTGCAAGAGGCTCCAATGTGTAGCAAG
Organism: Acanthornis magna; assembly: GCA_036785705.1. Classification (NCBI taxonomy): domain Eukaryota; kingdom Metazoa; phylum Chordata; class Aves; order Passeriformes; family Acanthizidae; genus Acanthornis; species Acanthornis magna. The sequence goes on from JAWUZG010000017.1 coordinate 4,594,760, forward strand.
ATTCTATCAAACAGAATGAAGTTTTAGCTATCTCCTAGCAAGAGAGATAATATATGTCAAGAGAATGTTATTACTTCTGATTCTACTGAAATCAGCAGTTCTGTGCTTATTTTCTGATTGGTAGGTATTTGAGCAAGTGTTTGTAGTATTGATTCACTTAGAATATTTATACAAAAGTTTCAGCAAAATTGGTTTTTATGTTCATAGTATTTTGAGGGGTTTTCACATTATTTTAAAAATCTGAATAGATGTACTGAGGTCAGTAGTTTTAGAAAAAATTGCCCACCAATGGTTTGATGACTTGTGCTTCTGAAGTGAGAAAACCAGTAAATGTTCAGGGTGAAAGTCCTGCTGAATGGCTGCATGAGCTATAGAACAGAGAACAAATGGAAAATAAAACACAGCCTGCTATGAGTGATATTGGTTAGATGTTGCCTTTGGAGCACAAAACACACCAAAGATACTTCAGAAGCCAGATATATAACTATTGTATTTCACAGTACTACTAATACATCCAAGCATCTAATGGGATAAACTACTTCAGACATTCATTATTTAAGGGTCTACTTTCTCTTTCATTGCTTTGATCCATTTTTTTTTTCTCATGTGACTATACTCTAACTTGGAGGAAACAAACCGAAGACATCCCACCTCTAACCACATTCAATCAAGATTTGGGCATGCCTTCTGCAGGTCTAGGTTTTGTTGACCATCCCTTTTTTAGCTCTTTATATGTCTGATAATGTGGTCTTTTTTCAAGAATAATGGTAGTGGTCAAATGTTTGGGTTTTTTTTCCTTCATCTTGTTTTGAAATGATTTGTACTTATATGTTTTCACTGAAACAGCAGACATTGGTTTACATCAAGATACAGTTAAAATGTGAAATTAATTTCTGATGGGAGAATTTCTTTTCTTCAGTAAAGGTTTGGGGGTTTTAGATGTGAAAAGAATTTAGCTTATCCATTTTATATGGAATGAACAGATGGATAAGAACAATATAATTTTCTAAAGAAAGATGTTTTTCAATCAAGCCTCATCACTGGATCCACAGGTGGTGATATTTTTCCACTCTCGTCCTTTCTTTCCATGTCTTTCTTTTCCTTATACATTTTCTTGAATGTTTTTTTTATGCTTTTATATTTCTGTATAACTATAGATAATAACTGAAATGGCTACATACCTGCTTTCCATTGTAAGCACATTATTCTATATATATATATTTACAAACACCAATCATTCACTCTAATCCACCCCAAGGGATCTATTAACAAGAACCTAAGTTACCCTCGCCTTCAGGGGGGGTTATAACAGCAACTATATGTGCTTATTTAAAGATTTCTACTAGCCTATTGTTTTATCATCCACTTAAAGCTTAAGGCATTCCTTTGTGAAGAATTAAGCAGTTATATTTAAGACAAACTATCTGTCAATCTGCGGTATTTTTTTTGTCTAGAAGAACAGATATTCAGAATCTATTAGTGACATTTTCTTTTTGTTGGCTGAGATTGTATTTTAAATAGAAATAAATTTGCAAATATCCAATTTTGATTGCTAGGTGATTGAAAAAAAGAAGAGTTAATTCTCAACATTTTAAAAATTATAAATCATAACATTACTCCTTATGCGCTAATAGTAGTAATGAAAGAGTAAAGTCAAAAAGTGGGGTGTATCTCAATCAAATAGTACAAATTTTACATACTTAACTCTTCCTTCCTCTTTAGTTGAGGACTTTCATTAGTAATATTAAATTTGCATTAAGTTTCTTGTCTTCTCTTGCTGTAATACATAGGATATCAGGTAATGAATTTCCTTCTCACTGGTAACAGGACAGACAACTCTTGATATTATGCAAAGACACAGTCTACTCTTAAGCACCAGCAGGACAAACATTGTGTAAATAATGCAGTTTACTTATCTAGAATCAAGTGATGGTATTTGCTTGAAAGATTTTACTACTTTTTCTTTTAAACTGCGACATATTAATGTAAATAATACAGATGTTATTATGCACATACACTATCATTTACATGTTTTGTAAAGACTATGTTGTAGGTTTTATTTGGCCTTTCTAGGGATTTATCTTGTTTTTCAAGTCCTAGAATTACGACAACAAAAGAGAAGGTCCTTAGATAACTTCTGTGCTTTAACTTGAATTGCTGAGTAGCTTCTTTTAGTTGTCTATGCTGTACAAACTGTGAGTTTCGTATTAAAATTCCAACTTGTATGTTAAAAAAATAAGGATGCTGATGTTGGGTTCCTACTGTGGCTATTAAGTATAATAGAATCTAAAGAATGATACTATTTTCTGAACTTAAACTACAAAGATCATGGAGCATAACAATCAAAGCCACTGGTTAACTTGAACTTGAATAGTAATATATTTTATAGGGTCTTTGAGCATAAAATTACTTAATGATTTTGCTCTTCCATAGAAGATTCAGTGAAAGTAGCTGAAAAAATTATAAAATATTACTTATCCAGGCTTCTTTTTTTTTTTTTAAATCACCTACAATATAATGGCCTTCAAGCCTCTCATATGGCAGACCTGAAAATGATGACTTTCTCTAGGGACAATGCTAATTCAATATGATTGCACTATCCAAAAACAAGCTAAGCTGACATAGTGATTATCAGCTAAAAGATCAAAGGGTCGGCTTGTTGACAGTCTTATTCCAGCAAACAAGGAATGGAATAAACATGAAAATGCTCCAAAGCTGCTATAATCATCAGTTTGAGGTGCAAAAAGGAATAAGAAGTGGCTGAACATGGAGGCATCAGTAATTTGCATTGTCAGTGTGGAGCAGAGTCATCAAGAAAAGCTTGGTGCTAACCTCATCCAGAAATAGCCTGGGCCATTGTCTCCACAGAGCTGCAATTCTGGTGGCAGGCAGCATAACCCTAGGCAAGTCTGCCTCCTTTGCTCCTCGAGGAACGTTTTGATCAGTAGCCAGCCAGGACTGAGTCATCCAGACAAAGGCGAAGATTGCAATCATTTGCAAGACGTCAGTGTGTAGATTGGGTTGGTATTTCCAGATCTCCTCAAAACGGTTTGCAGAAATGTTAAGGTTTCCACAAGAATGTTAAGACTGTGGCGGGGAGTGGCCAGAAAAAAAATCCCCAAAAATAAATAAATTATAGGTATTCAACAGAAAACTGTTTAACTTTGTTTAACTTTGATTCATTGATTAATTACATTATTATTAACTATATGATATTTCATGTCATTTAATTGGTTAAGTAAAAATGCTGTGGTATTCAATGTGATTATGTTATTTCATAGTTACAAATCAAAGGCAAATTTATTGAGAAAAACTATGGGACTACATTATCTTTCCAGCATTTCTGTTTACAATATTTGTTTTTAAAGGTAAAATAAATGTTCTTTACAGGAAAGCAAAAAGAAAGCACTATACAAATTTTTATCTTGAAAGTGATGTCACCAACATCTTTACATTTTCCAAACATTATCAATGATTCCTGTGATCGCAGCTCAATATACTGCACTAAGCAATAACCAGTAGTGGACATTTGGGAAGACCTTGATAATTCTGTCAATATGCACATTTACACAATGTGGTAGACTATGTCTGAGATTTCTAATTTATTAGTTGTGTTGATTATGCTCATATCACACAGAGTAGCCTTGATACAATCTTAATTTCAAAGAGTAATAAATAGCCCTGGAAGTCTAAAATTTGAATACTCCTTGATAAACAACTAAGCATTGCTGTAAATATAACTTTTGTGAACATTTAGCTGATCTTCAAAGAAAACATATTTACGAAGAGAAAGATGCTTACTGCATTTTTATTGATGCATTGTGAATTAAACTTAAGCTCTAGGCACTTTTCTAGCTGTTAGTAGGCAAGAACAGATCAACAAACAATGGATAATATTGAAAGTTGATACTCATACAGGAAATAAAGATTAAAAAATGAAAGATATATGTGTTGGTAAAGCAATATCTATATAGATATATAATTTTTATGTGGGTGAATTTTATTACTGCTTTTTTGATGAAAGTATTACTACTAATCAAAAGAAGTGGGACTTTTTACACAGTAAGGTTGCATTCACATAATAAGAAACATAAGAGATTTTTTTCTGGTGGATTAGGTAGTGAAACTGGTTATCTCTCTATTTGTTGAGAAATGTGATCTAGAAACATCTTAATTCTCTCATACAGCAGCATAAACTTGACATTGAAAATAAGAATGGAGTCAACAAAAATAGTCTAGTTAGCAAGTCCTATGAAATTTCAAAATGCCTTACCAATGAGAGAGGAAAAGGCTGTGCGTTGGTTTTGCTTGGCCCAGTTTTTGCTTGTGAGCAGGGTGGGGTACAAAGATGGTTCTTGTGTGTCCTGTGTGAAGGTTCTGGAAGTTTTGCACTATGTCCAGCAGAGCCAATCTCTGATGGCTCTGAAGATGATGGACATGCTGTTGGCCAAACCTGGGCCAATTAGAGGTATTAGTTATGCCTCTGTGAAAACATATTTAAGAAGAAATCAAAACAATGTGAGTACACACTTCTTTTTAGCCAGAGGAGGAGGAGAAGTAGGTAAAAATATATGAGGGAAAACAACATGGAGGCACCAAGGTCAGTGGAGAAGGTGGGGGAGGAGGTGCTCCAGGCGCCAGAGCTGAAAACCCTCTGCTGGCTGTGGTGAAGACCATGGGGGGAGCAGGTGGTCCACAGGGGTTCAGAGAACCACCCCCAGCCCATGGGAGGTGTGCACACCAGAGGAGCAGGTGGATGCCTAGAGGAAGCTGTGATCCAGTGGGAGTCCCAGCAGGGACTGAAAGTTGCAAAGGCCTTGCAAGAGATTGTTGTAGTGTTTCGGAACATGCAGAGGACTTATCTTACCCCACCACCACCCTGTGTTAAAAGAGAGAAAGGCCTTGTTTCTGGGATGGAAACAGCCAGGCTTCAGCTCAGAAGTCTGCACCCTATGGACAAGAACTTGTGCTGCAGCAAATTCGGGTGGCTTTGCTGCTTGTGAGATTGGACCCACGCCAAAGAAGTTCACAGAGGACTGTCTCTCGTGGGAGGGATGCCATGGCTAAGTAGAGGACACTTCTCCCTAATGAACTGGCCAAAGGAGACCCCCATACCCTTCCCCACCCCTCCACCCTGGAGCTGTTGGTGGGAAGGAGGGAGGGGGTGAGCTGAGAAATGATATCTTAATAGGGAGAGGGGTGAGTAGAGAAACAGTGTTTGTAGCAGAAGAATTGTGGTGATGGACTGACTAAGAGGAAAAAAAACCCATACTGTGCCCCGGAGCTGTTGGTTGGAAGGAGGGAGGGGGGTGAGCGGAGAAAGGTGCCTTAAGAGGGAAGGGGGGTGAGTGAAGAAGCGATGTCTTAAGAGCTTATTTTTACCTCTGATTTATCCTCCAACTCTGTTAGGTTAATAAATCACTTTGCAACTTTAAGTTTTCCCACCTGTTTTACCATTTTTCTGTGCGTTCTCCCACCAGTGGCTTATCTCAACTCACAAGTCCAGTGTGTTTGTGTTAGTTTTTTTCCTTCTCCTCTGCACAGCTGTGGCAGGAGAGAGGAGAGAGAGCAGACGTTGTAGGTGCCTGGCATTTAGCCAGGGTCAAACCTTGACAGGCTGAAACAGCCCAATAGGGAGAAAAAACATAATCTCATTAATTCTTTAATATTTAGGGAGGAGTGAAAAAAGCCCAGATTTATTCAGGGCTAGATTTGATGAAGAAAATGAAATGACCTTAAAAATGTTATGGACATGATTTTTTACTCTCATTTTGTTATTTTTTGTACCTGTTAACATCTTACCCTATCCCTACAACCATTCATGCACATATGTTTTCCCTCTCTCTTTCATCCTAATCCTTCAGGAATTTCAAACAGAATATATGCAACCACTAGATAATCTGTTATGCATGCAAAAGCAGCAATGTTGTGATTGTATTGTTAACAGTGGTAGCAATTTCTTAGCTACCTGTGAAGCAACTCTTGCACAAGTTCAACTTGCAGCTTTCTAGCACGCTTAGTGCCTATACGCCACCTCAGGATTTCTTAGCTGTACTCTACGGTTACTTCACGTGACATAATTTTACTGAATTCTGTATTTTTACTGATTTGGGGTACAGTTTGAAAAGGTTTTTAGGCAGATGTTTAGACTTGTCATGAGGGTAACACATAGTTCAATACAGTGAGTGTTGAGGAGAGTGATCAGATGTTTGACAACTCTCATTGCACCTGAAAGAATTTCCATTACCATGCTGCTTGGTTTCCTTAAATGGATTAAAGGGAGTATAAAAATAAGCTAAGCTACCATTCTATGAGACATTGAAACATTGTGTCCACCTAGCAGGTAGAACAGTTGATTTCTATTGGGGTTTGCTATCAGAAACAAATGTGTTAGTATTAAAAACTGAGCTTTTAAATTCCAGGCACATCCCCAAGAATTAACTGAGAATTTGCAGAAAGAGAGAACTGTAGTGATTTTATTGTGAAGAGAAAAAAAATACACTTAACAACAAGGAAAACAATTCCTATTTAAAGCTCAGAAAGTATATTTATCACTGTTCTTAGGTGTTAGTAATAATAGTTGAGGACAACTGAGTATGACCTTAGAACCCAGATGATTCCAGAGATATCAGAGAAAGAAATCACAATGCAGTTAGAGGAAAAACAAGAGAATATCAGAGATTCTTTGTGTGCCCATCAAAATGCTTACATCTGCTCTAGGACTGTCACAGCTTACAGAACAGATGTGTGACAGGATTAGGCATACAATTTTGTTTTCCTTCTAAACTCAGGTAAGTCTAAGTCTTCATATCAACTTTATTAATCAGATAGAATCTCATGGATTTTGCTTTCTGCCTTGTTTTGCTTGGACCTTCTCACTCATGCTGTGCAACTTGCTGAATTCTCTTCAGGCTCTCAGGACTTGCAGACTACATCATTTTATAGCTCAGGTCATCAAGAAAAATACTTTTCCCCTAGTATTTGTCATGATCTTGTGCAATGAAAGCCTGTTCCAAAAGATAACACTCTTGCTGTCTTTAAAAATATGGATGTCATAGTACTTTCCATATAGCTTTCTTTCTATAGATAAATTACTCAGTTTAAAATAAATGTAAACTTATTTCCTATTTGTGTTTGCCTAGTTTTATCTTCCAGTCATTGGTCCTTGCTCTGTCCTATTCTCTAAATAGATCTCTATATGTTATGGAAGCAATTGCAAGTTGTGATGAAGTCCCCTCTCTTCTTCTTCCTCTTTCTTCTTTTTCCTCTTCTTCTTCCTCTTCCTCTTCTTCCTCTTCCTCCTCTTCTTCCTCTTCTTCTTCTTCTTCTTCTTCTTCCTCTTTTTCATAAACTAAATATACTGAGCACTCATGAATAGAAAGAGAAGTACTCCTAAAGCAGATATTCAAGCTGGTATATTCGGAGTTTGATGTTACTGATTATCTAAAACTGCTCCTTCCAATGGGAAATGTCAAACTGCCTTATCAGTTCTACTTAAAATTTTACTGAGGGCAAAGTACAATTGATGTCCTCTAGAAATCACTTTTCCATACATGATCACAAGTGAATTGGTTTAATACTGAACTTGAACACTGGGAATTTAATTTCCTGACTTTCATGTATTTAATTTCCGAAACAATTATGGTTGCTTATACACTAATTTTGCATATGCCTTTTCATTCTAGCACCAAAGAATAAATTTTATTACAAAAAAAAAAACCTATCAATGCTGGAGAAACAATATATATATATATATATATAGTGTCCATTTGAATGGTTCCTAATAAAATGAGGTAAAGACTACAATTCTTATCACAGACCCAGCAATGCTGCAAGACAATGTTTCTATAATGGAAGTGACTGACTGCCTGAGGTGTATTCAAATAACTTACACTGATAAAAATAAGGCATTTTGCAGACGTGGTTGCAGTCACTGTATAAATAATGGTAGGGAAGGAATTGCATCATGTGGTCAGGTGAATGCTTTGCACTATTTCTAGAGGAAAGTCAGAAATATTTAAGACCCCTGATCTTATCACTCCAAACCTCCATTTCCTACCAGAAAGTAGGATAGGAATGTTAGCATCAGCACTAATTTGATCCCTTGTTTGGCAATTATTTATGGATATATTCCACTCCTTTGATATATAAAAATAAACCTACTGTGATGTAATTATCATGTGTCAACATTACAACAAAAACCCCAGTGTATTCTTTGTCCAGGTCATTACATCATCACTAAGTAATGATTACTCCTGATCTCAAACTGAATGTTGTTTCCACATTATTTTGTTTGGTTTTGTTTTCAGTTGTTGAACTTGCACCTATGCAAGAAGCCAGGCCTTTATATTCTAGTTAATAATTACAAATCATAACTCTTGCACAACTGCTACATCCAATACATGTTTTTCAAGAAAATGAGGCAAAACTTATACAGAAAGAAAATGGTATTTGTTCCTGTTATTAGCCACAAAGCGAATGAGTTGATTGAGTAGATCTTAGAAATGTCTAAAATTATTCCTAGAGGCAGAGAGCAGGCCACCTACATACTGCAGCTAATTCACTCGGCTCATTTCTGCAATGCTCTGGGGAGAATATGTCTTTCAGAATGGTCTTGCAGTTATTTAATTGGGACAGGCAGATTCCAACTGACTTGCAATGTGAACTGATTATGGTATTTCTTGGTGGATATTGATATGGCTCAACCCCAGCCAGCAACTAAGCCTCACACTACCACTTGCTCACTCCCCCTCCATGACATGGGGGAAAGAACTGGAAAGGTAAAAAATGCGAAAATTCATGATTTGAGTTAAAAACGGTTTAAGAGGTAAAGCAAAAGCCACATACGTAACCAAAGCAAACCAAGGAATTAATTTAACACTTTCCCTGGGGAGGAAGGTGTTCAGTCACCCCTAGGACAGCACAGATTCACCATGTCTGAGGTTTATTTGGGAAGACAAATGTTGTCACTCTCAAAATCCCCCTCTTCCTACTTCTTCCCCCAGCTTTATATACTGACTGATACCATGATATGGTATGGAATATCCCTTGGATCATCGGGGTCAGCTCTCCTGGCTGTGTGTCCTCCCAGCTCCTTGTGCACCCCCAGCCTCCTTGCTGGTGGTGTGGGGTGAGAAGAAGAAATGGTCTTGACTGTGTAAGCACCACTCAGCAGCAACTAAACCATCAGTGTGTTATAAACATTGTCCTAAGAGAATTACCCTGCCCAATATCTTTCAATTATATTTATAGTAAATAAGTCAGTCCATTTTTTCTGGTCTTTGCTGTTTACTTTTATTTTTCTTTAGCTGCTCATATTAGCTTTCATGGAACCGGGCTTTCTGCAATACCCGTTTAGTTGATTTAAAATATAGTGCAGTTTTTCTTCATTGCATCTTATTCTGGTTTGTGGCTGTAGTGAAACCTGTATTTCTTAAAAGGTCTGGGGAAGAAACCTTCCTTAAACTGCCAGGCTTATGGATTTCTTTTTACTGTCAATGCAGAGGCAGCAGGTTATTAAGTTTTGCTCTGGCTTATGCCCTCTGATTGATATGATTGTGTTGGGTTTAAAATTCCATCCTGTCAAGTCTTGTAATGCTTGTTGCTGCCAGACAGTTCCTTGTGTAGAGTCTAGATAAGATATATTTCAGTTTCATTTTTTTATACCACTGAAAGTATTAATTAAAAAAAAAAAAAAAAAAAAAAGGATTTGGAGTAAAACTCTGAAGGTGAAATCCTAGTGAGATCAATATGAATCCCAATTTCAATGAGACCCAAGAATTTTACTTTGTATATTGATATGTTCAATGATATTTCAAGATATTTCCCCTAGTCATATTCTGATTGTTCATTTTAATTTGTGTTCATTTTGGTTTTAAATCTGTCTTTTTTGCACTGTAGCTGTGAAATTGTTTACTGTGAAGTCTATTCATACATGATTGTTTACACATAATTTATGTAACTAATCCTCTATGCCAGGTTACTGAAGCTTCTTGTTGAAGTGCAGTAGGTCTACCACCTGAGGGCTACTTTATGGGAATCATGATTTGTACTTTGGTTGATGTGACCTTTTCTTTAATTGGTATATACAGGACTCAAAAAATGTATTTGTTATTTGAGAGGAAAAAATGAAATTTAATAGCCACTAGCATAAGCACTTTTCTGAATTAGAGAATGGAAATAGCACCTAAATTCCAATTCTCTTGACAATTTATTAGCAGATTAAGTAGAAGAATCTGTTCATCTCATCAGGTAATTCTGAGGTGCACAGGGGTTTTTTTGTGGAAAAGATATTAGAAATATATCATACACCATATCTATTTTCTCTTTCTTCATCAAAGAAACGTTGGTCTCCCTAAAGGTAAAATAGAGAATACTTGGTGAAATAATTGAGTTGCTAAAAATCTTTCATTAATGGAAGGACTGTAGCTCATGTTCTACTTCTAAAGGTCAGAGTAAGTGTTAAGAGCTCTAAACTCACTCATTTTAGAAGGAAAATCTTTCAGATTCCACAATAAAAAGTTGGAGAATGTAAGGGCTGTGAGAAAAGTCCAGATGTACTAATGGCATTACTTTTGAAATTGCTCATAGGTATAGCCAAAAGACAGATATAACTAAAAACTTTTTAAACTTTCAGTCCCTGAGACCTTTGGAAGAAGGAAGACTGCATGGCATCTCAAATCAGATGGTGACACTACTTCTCCAAGTTCCTGTTACCACTTGTGATTGTCTCTTAAAATTCTCTATACTAGGTTTGTATAGAAATAATTTGCAATAGTCTTACAAAAGTGTATGATAAATCACTTACTTCTCTTGGTACTGCTAACAACCCCATGGTATTGAATAGCATATTCCATTTGAAAACAAAAACAAAGAAACCCCTACAAAATAAAACATAAAAACCCTTACCTTTCTGCATTTGTTCCAACTGAAATTAAATTCAGTTTGTAAGCCATATACAGCTGAATATTCCAATTCAGAGTCTGAGGTAATCTCTTCTAATGAAAAGTAAATTATTCTAGCTAAGCTGTGAAATAATGCAAGATCAGATCAAGTGTTATGCATATTATATGCATATAAAATTGAATAGAGGTATATATATATATGTACATAAAGCGCAGAACATGACAGTTTTAGAAAGTCAAGATGCATTAAGGAGCCTCTGCTGAATAATTTATAAATCCAAGACACAGCAGACAGACTCAGTCAGAAATCAGAAAAAAGCTAACCAGAGGAGGGTGATATAACATTATATGCCATGGTGCAACCTCGTGAGTTGTTGACTAGATTTCAGAGTTGTTATTCTCCAGGTAGAATAGCAAAACCATGAACACACAGATTATGCCATTTCAATATCCACAGACTCTTCAGAGTTCTTTTTATAAAGTATAAGGTTTTGTGAAGTCATTGAGTTAGGTTGTACAAATGAAATATAAGACCTTTCAGTCCTTTACCTCATAGCAGGTTTTAGAGCTACTATGGCTAAGGCTGTTTTTCTCTCCCTTTAAAATTGAATGGTCAAACATAAAAAATAAAAGGAGAAAGGAAAAGATTTTTTAAGCTGCATAATGTGGTGATACCAGGGTCATTATAAAAAAGATTTCTTAGAGAAATAAAGAACATCCACTAGAAAGACCCATTATGCAACTGTCCGGACACCAGCTGAGAGAAAATAGGTGTATGAAAATAATTCTAAAATAAGATACAGAGCAATTTTTTTTGTTTGTTTTGGTTTGGTTTGCCATATCAATTGTTATCATTTAAGTCTGCTAAAGGGCATTCTGCAAGGAAGATAATTATGATTCTGATATGTTAATGAACACTTTTATTGTTTTGATCTTTTCAAGCAGATAGTCATAAATAAAATATTCCTTCCCTCTTCTCTGCTCCTGTAAGAATATTTTTAGGCAAAGATAAGATAATTTGTTGTCTTAATAAAGTTTCTTTGGGGTTATTAGAATGTATCTCATGGTAATGAGCTCATGGTCTGTTAATAGTGTTGGACAGTCTCAGCCAAATAATTGCTTTAGGGTGTGCCTGAAGAAGAGGATATTTTACTGCCTAAAACACAGGGAAGAGATTGCAAAGTCTCTCAGCTCTTTTTAATTTTTTATTCAAAAGTTTAAAATGCAGCATATTAACAAAATATTTACTGTGTGAACTTACAAAATTAATGGCAATGAAAGGCATTTGGACCTTCCTTAATTCTCATTTCCTCCTCCATTCCATACTGTCAACACAATCTTCATTCTTCACAGTGGAAATGCACCTAAAGTACTGTCAGCCATTGCAATAGCCCTGTAGTGGCTTTACTTGCAACAATGAGCTTGGCACCTATGAGATACTGTGCTTGCTGGAATGAACCGGGATAAGTTCTTGCTGCTTAAAAAAATCCATTCTGCTCCCATTGCTTACTTTCTAATATGAAGGAAAACTCAGTCTCCACACTCACATTAATGTTGTATTCATCTTTAACTAGTCTGTCATGCTAGGATAATTGGAGGGAGGGAGATTTTTGCATACTGCCTCCCTGTGTCCTAACAGTCTTTTATGAAGGCATAATGGCTTGGAAATACCAGAGTATTATTTCCATTTAAAGTGAGTTTTGAAGGAGAAGTCTGAATTATAAGTGTAAAAGAACTCTTATGGGTATTCGTTGATGTGCAGAGAGTGTTGAGTATCATGATCCACTTTACCAGGCTTGGGTTTTTGTTGCAGTGTGGTTTTGTTTACTTTCCCACCACTACAACCACCACAACAAAGTATCACTATGTGGGGTTTTTTTTGGTTTATGAAAAGATGCATATTTGTCCAAAGTAAAGTATCAATTAAAAAAAACCTCATGCTAATCTGTTTTTATTTTGTTGGAATGGTAGTAATCTAGTGAGGGAAAACAACATATAAATCTACAGCTATATGAAAACGCTGGCTTTACGTTATTTTCTTCAGTGATAAAGAAACCCAGCTATGCTTAAAAATTAGGGAGGTCAAATATGATTTCTCCAGAAAATTGAAATCCACTGATAGCAGAGGGATTTAATGGAAATCCACTCATAGCAAAGCATAGAATCCCACAAAAAAAAAAAAAAAAAAAAATAGTACTAGATTTTTAGAGCTGAGATGAAATTTAAGAAAACCCACAGCCTAAAGTGTGAATAAAGTTTCTTGCAATAGTTTGAGAAGCAGAATTCCTACATCTGAGGCAGGGAAGAAAGTTGTGTCCAAGCTTGAAGTGTAACTAATTTGTTTTACATCTGCCTTTGCTGTTCATTCATTGTTATTAATAGGCGACTTCAATGGTATTTTTCATTGGCCAATCTTCAGTAGTAAACTAAGGAGGTTTAAAAGCACAGTGGAAAGAATGTTTCTAATCAGGGCACAATAGTACTTTGCAGAGAGAGTAGTAAAAGTAATCCATTCAAACTGCAACTTGTCTGTACCATAGTCAATCAGTTGTTCTTACAGTACCACACAGGCCTCTTCTACGGTCACTTTCGTTAATAAGATATGCATTCACCGTTAATAAAAATGAAAAGTTGCCAAATTGCATCAGGGACACTGGGAGAAATTATTTTCAGCAACAAGTAATCAAGATCAGATTACATATATTTATACATATGTATGTATATGTATGCGTGTGTGTGTATATATATGTGTATATATATATCTGTATATATACATGAATATACATATGTGTGTGTGTGTATCTTTAAGGACAAAGCAACTTTTTCCATTCTCAGTAAAACATATACTCAACCTCTTCAACAGGATCTGGAAACTGGATATCTGCAGGTATCTGCTGTGGCAATCAAGTTGTAATCTTCTTGCCCACTGTAAGCTCTCTACCTCAGTCTCGTTTACAGGCTTTGTTAGCCTAAAAATTATTTTATTCTTTCCTGCAAGATGGCCCAAAAATGGTGGTGCGATCTGCTCTCCCATCACATAGAAACTCAGAACTACTAGGTGTAGTGGAATGGAGGAAATGAATGAATGAATGTAGTTTCAAGGAGGAAATGTGTTTAGCACCTCTAAGGCAAGGCAGAGAATGGAACTGAACATTCAGGAGAGCTCTGAATGGAGATGGTGAATGAACAGAAAAACATGTTCTTTTAAAAGAAAGTAGTGATGGCTGCAACATTTTACAAAGGCTTGATTTGAGATTGTCTAGCAGAGCATGGCTGTGCAAGCAAGCAGAGAAATAGAAAAGGCTATCCCATAGCCTTGTTTAAAAAAATGACAATATCAAATCTTCATACAGAATGGAGAATGTCTGGGACATTTTAAGTGGAAAATATATGATTCTTATAAGCTTCTTGAATTCAACAGAAGATGAAACTCAAAAATGACCATTTTGAGTGTAGGTGATGGATTAATAACTTTTACAATTAGGGCTTTGAGAATCAAGAATTTCACTGGAGATGACAAAGAAAAGATCATTGTCACACTAGTTAATCAGAGGCTGCAGTTTATGTCCTGAAAGCTTTTTGTCTGTGGGGGTTTTTGAACACCAATATTCGACAGTTTTTAAGAAGTAAGTATTCATTTTCTGAAAGAAAAGGCTTTCCAACTTTTAAAAATTTACATGTTTTTGTTCCTACCCATGAAAGAAAGACTCAAGGATTCTTTAACAGCAAGACAAATATTTTTTTCAACTGTGTTCAAAAGTACCCTTAAACTTAAATTCCAAACATTATTTTCCGTCAGATTTAGCATAGGTTAAAATTGGCAAAAAAAGTACTTCTTTAAGTTAACAACTAAAATGGCTTGTGAGGTCAATTAGAGGAGTTCAATAACCTGTACTGTTTTAATAATCTTCTGAATGTCTCTAAGTCTCAAAGAGAGGAGAAGACAATTGGACCATTGAGGGTCTCTGACTAAAATTTTAATTCAGCTGCAGATTATTTTTATTTCTTTTTTAAGTTTATATTGAGAAATTTATGTGGCTAAAGTTATCACAATTAATGTGATTTTGTATTTATTGTGAATTTCTGTGGAAGGAACTTTCTATATATTTTTTATATCAGTGTAATAATCTTTGTAATAATAATATATGTATTTCTGAGTCCAGCTGCTAAAACACCTTTTATTTGAGAGTGACTAGGCCTTTAAATTTGCCTAGAAATATTCTGTAGAACATTATGTTATGGCATTATGCTTTTTAGAAGTGTCTAAATCAATCTTTAACTGAAAATTAGATAAGCGTATTTAAGCATGAGAATCTTGACATTGTCCAAGAAGGGAACACCAAAGAACTCAGAAAAATGTTTATACTTCAAGTGTTTCCTTATTGAATAACACACTTTTTCAAAAGTAAATATAAAAATTTAAAATAATAAAAAAAAGCCTTTTTCTTGGTCTCGAATTGGAGTGAGATAAATAAACAGGTGGCAGAAATGTGTCTGAAATTAAGTTCAGTAACAAGTTCAGTAATAAGCATATTCATTTGGTGGATTTGACAGCTGGAAGACTGGAGCTTTATTTTAAGGTCTGAGCACGTTCTTTCTCTACTGTTTCATAAATTTTAAATTGCTCCTTCAGTGCTCCAGCTATGCCTATGTCAAGGTGAGATGCAAACTGGTAGCAAGTCCCAGATTAAAGTGCATTGTCTGGAAGTGGAATGGTTGCAACTGTTAATAACAATATAAAATTGAATCCTCAGCGATATGATCCACTGTCATTAAAAAACCATCAAAGGAGTATATTTGTTCCACAGATGATTGCTCCTTCTGAGAAATTAATAGTCTAAGGTACAGTGCTTACTTTTATTTAGCAATATATTTTCCTCTAAGAACTGAAAAACTGTTAAAATCTTCCCACTGCCTTTCACTGTGAGAGCGTTTGTAGAATTTTTTTAAACATGAAGATGAACACACGTATTTGAATCAAGAGACGTTGTATTGATTCTAAATATCTCTTCTTTCAGTATGCCTATTGCAATAAATAAATTAAGATCTGTATATTCCTCATTGAACAGTTCAGAAAAGATGAAGATGGGAAATATATTGGAGAATCCTCCAGTCTTTGAGAACCTCTCTCCCAGCTGTGATCAACTAGAGATTATCAAGAGTGGCCTATAGGATTTCTGGATTAATCTCATCAGGGCCCATGGATTATATGTAGGACCCATTTGCCTATATCCTTCCAGAACTCAACCTTTTCTGTAAGGATATGTCTTCTTTCCTGGTTGTCCCCCTGTTCTCTGGGGCCTCATTTTGTTTGTCTTTCTGGTTAGTTAACCTATAGGGAACAACCGCTATGATGTCACTAAAATTTTCTTATTCTATTATTTTCTTATATTCTTTTTAATTCTGATCTTAAATTTGGAAATCTTGTACCTAAATGTCGTCCAAAAATAAATCAAATACTATTTAGGGTTTTTTTAGTGCTCAGTGTTGTTCATATGTTACAAGGAGACTGATTGATATATATATATGTAGAATATACAATGAAAAAATTTGAGAAAATCAAATTCATGTACTTTCCCAAGGTTATTTAGATTGTACCTTTACTATGAGAAAGAAATGTTCTTTCTTACTCAGATTATTATCTAAGCTTTAATAAATATTGGTAGGCTCAGCCTGCAATATAGGATGGGTTTTTTCCTACAGATATATGCAATAAACACAATGTCTCTGTAAATCATGTACTGACTTTACTCATATCTTTAAAAAAAAATCAAATTAATGTGGGTGTATTTAGATGTCTGATATGAATATCAGGTCTGACTTGAAATCGTATCTGAAAACTACTGAATTTCTTTTCAGATTAACCTCTGTACCTCTGAATTTTCTCATTAAAATTTATGTCCCTGACTGGTATATTAGTCCAAAATTTTGTTTCTCTTCCAGACCTATTTCCAGATTATTTCTGTTCAATGTCCAATTTTTCTGCATTTCATCAGTATTGAATTAAAGTTGGGTTTGCAAATCTAGGTTCTGAAACAGCACCTGCCCCTTTCAAATGAAATGGCTTTGTCTGCTCATACTTGGTCTTTAGCGTATTCTTTGACAAGGAGATTTTCATGCTTTTTGTTTCACTGTAGTGGTGGCAATGTAAATAAATCTTGGGGCAGGGGTCAAAGAGGGAGCACAGGAAAACAGAAGCCAATCATTATTTGTTTGGATGCAGGCATGGGATAAAAAAAGGCTATTAATCTCACAGAGATGTACCAGAGTCACAGGCCTGTACGTCAGTAGCTCTCTGGGATTAGGCATTATTCCTGATGCCTCTTGCACAAGTGTAGCAATGTGTAACACCCCAATCCCGTCGGGCAGATACAATCTACTTTTAGGAACTGCTAAACCTAGCTGATAAAGATTATTAAATTAAGCCAAAAGCAGTTGTGTTCTACCTGGTTTTGTCATTTATTGTTACTGTTAGATTTTGTGAAAATACTATGTCCAAAACCACTTTGATTTTAAAAGGACTTGGTTGGCTTTATAAGAGATACATACTCTCTCTCATGATCCCCCCCTCAAAAGTACCAATGATCCCAGTTTTTTACTTTCTCCATCAATAGGATCAAGGATTTCTACAAATCAAAGGATTTGTAGAAATCATTGCAGTAACACTACTGAAAATCAGAAGTGTGGAAGAAATACACTCACTTTTATTTTTTGTTTAATACACCCTGCTTCTCTTTTCCTCCAAGTCTCTCTCAGCCTTTGCAGAACCAGAACTGAGTTTGCTACATCTGCAGGGCATTTCCTCATTCCCACCCACAGAATCACTTCATATACTAATTCCCTATGCAATATTCATGTTTCTGTCAGTGGGAGTTCTGCAGATGGACAATGAGAGCAGAATAATCAAGAGGCCTTTAATGAAGATCAGACTAAAAAAAGCAATTACCTACTGAGTTAATTAAAATTTTGCACCTGCACTCTCAGGGGTATTTTTGTAAGAAAAAAAAAAAAAAGCCAGAAGTTTGGTTGTACAGTTTTCTAGTGACGAGAAATTTCAAACCTGGATGACTTGCATAGAGTTAAGATTATATCCCACATATTATTGGTTATATAGGTTTGGCCCAAGAGCAGTTCAGTGACCCAAGGGAAGGTAAATTAATATGCTACGTGTTCTAGTCTCTCCAAGTATAAACTGAAACAAAATGAGGAGCATCTCCAACAGGTGATTCAGGTCTCAGAACTTGGTAGGTCTCCATTGATGAAAAGTAAAGCTAAACATGCTAAATTCAACCTTTGGATAGGTGTCAAAATAACACTGAGAAACCACTGTGAATCATAATTACTTTCCAGTGTGGGGGTAAATTCACTGGCCCGTGCAAGTTGGAGGGACTGGATGGGATATTTATAGTATAGTTTGACTGTTTTGATTGCATTTTTCCAAGTGAAGGATAGAATACCCTGAAAAACATTATGGTAATTACTGAATTATTTAAAATTAATATGTAATGACACTTTGTAAAACAGTGTGCATTGATCTTTCTGGTGAGATATTAACACATTGTATAAAAGTCAACATTTCAGAAGTAACAAATGAAAAATAAAGATTAAATTGTAATCTATGGAATCAGGTATATTTTCTGTATAAATATTCTTCTTCTTTTCCACTTTCAAATTTGGAAATTTTTCAAAATCATAATTTTCAGCAAATCAGTATTTATAGAGGCAAATATGTTAATTACACAATTTCTAATTATCTATGTTTGTTTTCACCTCATTAGCTGCCAGCAGACTACTTTGCTGCTCAAGGGGAAAGAGAACCTTGACCAAACGAAATGAAGGCTGGAGCAATTCCATAATTGACTGTTTGTGCTCACATATAAATCTATTTGTTCAGGCTTGATTTGCTTGCTTTCCTTTAAAGTATCTCAGATAAACAAAAATATCTTCCTTTTTAATTAATGCCTGTCAAAATTGAGCTTTATTTAAATTCTAAAATAAATCCTTGGCATTAGTTTCAGGCTGCAGAAATACATTTTCCTTTCCTGAGCTGAATGGAAAACTTATGTAATTCTAGTACTGTGGAATTTACTGCATGTAGTCTGAGCTCCTAGATTCATCTTGCAAACAGAATGTTGTTGCATGGATTACCACGAATCCATTATAAGCATTCCAATTAATATAGAGAGGCATTTCAGGCTTCTTTTTAGACTTTAGCCATCTGAACAAGAAGAATAATGGTCCAAATTCTATTCTTAAACATATTTCTAATATAGAAAATCCCTTTACAATTAACAGATGGAATTGAGATAAAATGAGACTTACTCAAAGTTATGCTGACATATCTAGCAGATACTGAAGGAGACAGAAGAAGGTTCTTGAATTGTATAAAGGATTCTAGGATCCAGCTGTTGTGCTCTAAGAGTAGACTAGAGAGTAAAGCTGCAGTAAATACAGCAAAAGATAATCTGTAGGAATAGAGAAACTAAGAGAGTTATTCAGTCTGGCTAATAGGAGAAAGGTTCTGAAAAATGTAACTAGCGTTACTGAAAGACATTGCCTTGAATCTGTGAAAAACATAGGGACTAAACTATTTATTCCATAACTCTGCACGAACTGACATGTGAAAAGGTAGGTTACGCTTTTTGTAAATTGAGGAATTAAGAGTAATAACATCAGACTGAAGTATAACAAATACCCGGGGAGTAAGAAAGACACAGACCTATTAGGGGAAAAAAATGAGCAGGGGAATAATTACAATGATGAAGTTAATGGAAGCTGAAATAAAATGTAATATGGCTTATTGCAAAATAATTTTACTTGACTAATATGCTGTACTTCTTTGACAACATAATTGATTGTTCTTAGATAAGCAAGAAAAGGTATTTCCACTGAGATAGGAAAATACTCATGATCCATAATAATCACAGAAAAAAAATTAAATTGCAGGATTATGTGTACTCTCACTTGTTTCTTTCCAAAATGGTAAACTAAAATAAGATCAGAAAATGCTATTAAGATGTTCTGAGTAAGGAAGGACTCATCATAAAAAAGCAAGATGAGAAAAATTTGGCTTCCTCTGTATGACGGAACGGATGTATGAAATAGCTATGTTTGCTCTCTATAAATGCCTATGAAAGCTAAATGCCAGGAAGGAAGAAGAGATATTTAAACAAATGGATAAAGTCATCATAAGAATATGTACATATGAACCATCTTGCAGTTATTTGGGACAAAGATTAAGAGATACACAACTAAACTGGTGTAGTGGAAGGTGACCCTGCCCACAGCAAACAGGTTGAAACTAGGTGCTCTGTAAGGCTATTTCCAACCCAAACCATTCTATGATTCTATGGCAAAGGTAAAAATGCCATTATCACCTCACTAAAAAAATAGGAATGTGAGGTTTGCATACCTTTGATCTGTGAAGGAGTCAAGTTCTCTTCACTTTCTATCCTTGTTGTGGTTTTATTTTTTAATTAAAACCCCATCTTTAAGTCACTAGTTTGTTTCCAGATCAATTTCTATAGCTTTTAAGTACTTCTTTGAAAATGTATTTTTTAAACTCATCAAGAAAACAACATTATCTAACCATTTAAAATAACCCTCTTACTAACAGTGCTTGAAATTTTCATCCTTTATTTTTCCTCTTTATATGTTTTTCGTTACAATTGCAATTAAAAAAACCCATCCAAAACCTAAGCACAAAATTTATAATCATTTTTCTTCACTAAATGGTATATAATTGTAGTTCTGTAAACTATAAGACTTGTCTTTCCTGTTAAGGTTTAGCTTTTGTATTACAGGCTTTTGTTTAAATTTTGTTCTGCTGAACATGGCTCTGAATGCCCTTATCGCCCCATATGTTATATCAAGCTATTGTGCAAAAAGTCAAATCTACTGTTCTTTAATCTGTTCCCCAAAAATTTAGAAAATTTTAGAAATTTTAGGAAAATTTAGAAATTAAAAAAAATTTTCGAAAATTTTTAGGAATTTTAGAACAATTTAGAAATTAAAAAAATTTAGAAATTAAAAGTAAATGAAGATAGAGAGAACTTTTATGGTCACACACACCACATTTTGTACTTGTTTCTTGAAAATGAGCAAGATAATAAAACTTCAGTCATAGAATTACAAAATGGTTGCGGTTCAAAGGGACCTCTAGAAGTCACTTTGTCCAATCTCCCTGCTCAAGTGGGGAGGCCAACAGATGATTGCCCAGGACCATGTCCAGATGGCTTTTGAATATCTTCAAGGATGGAAAATACACAAATGTCAATGCTCAGACATCCTCACATTAGAAAAAAAAAATCTGGATTTTCAGAGGAAGCTTCTTGTGTTTCAGTGTCTGCCTGCTGCCTGCTGTCCTCTCACTGCGCACAATTTAAAAGAGCCTGACACCATCTTCTGCGTTTCCTCCATTCAGGAATTTATGAACGCTAACTGGATCCCCCCAAGCCTTCTCTTCTCCATGCAGAACAGTTCTTGCTCTCTCAGACTTTCCTCACAGGAGGGAGATGCTCCTGTCCCTTCATCATCCTGGTGGCACTTTGTTGGAGTCTCTCCAGTATGTCCATGTCTCTCTTGTTCTGGGAAGCCCAGAACAGGACACAACAATCCAGATGGTATCTCATGAGCACTGAATAGAGGGGAAGGATCACCTGTCTTAACCTGCTGAAACTGCTATGTCTAACACAGGCCAGAAGATGATTAGGCCTTTTTTTTTGCCTCAAGGGTGCATTGCTGCCTCATGTTCAGCTTGGTGTCCAGTTGCAGGAGTTCACACTTCCTTTTATTGAGCTGCACAGGGTTCCTGTCAGACCATATCTCCAAGGACTCTCTGGACATCAGCAAGGTCCCCTGCTGTATCAGACACTTCTCCCAGTTTTGTGCTGTCTGTAGACTTGAGGGTGAGCTCTGCACTCTCATCATTTATGAAGATGTGGACCCAGTATTGATTCCTGGGGTACACTGCAAGCTACTGGACTCCAATGAGACTTCATACCTTTGATCACCACCCTTTGAGCCCAATAATTCAGTTTTTAATCCCCATCACTGCTTTCTTATTCAGCTTATTTCTTCATCAGCTTCTCTATGAAGTTCTTAGGGAAACAGGGGAAACTTCAGTCAAATGGAAGTCTGTTGGCTGAGCTTGATTAAACAGTGTTATGATTTGATGCATTTGTAGATTGTTGTGTGAATGAACATGACTTACAAAATTTCCATTTCTCTATATTTGAAGTATGTCCTTTAATTGAACAGTGTTTTAAAAAGATTTCAGCTAGTTTGAATTATCAATGCATAAAACATGGAAATATATTCACCTGGGACCACATAGCACATGTTGAATCTTGTCTTAGTCACATAGATGCAGTTAAGGAAGTTGGGAATTAATCCCCTAGGCATGTTAATGTGCTTTTTTGACAACTGTTATTAACTCTAACAAGATATTTAAATTGCAGATATTTTGCTGACTGAATATTCAAAAGGTACTTGACAGCCAGTCACCAGTGTCCCAATGTGCATCCTTGTTGTAAGTGTATCCTGTGACTTTAGATTTTAGCTTAGATAGTTTATTCTACCTTTAGAGCCTTGTCACAGATCACAGAATCACAGAATCATTAGTGTTGGAAGGGACCTCTGGAACAGCACCTAGAATAGGTTACACTGGAATGCATCCACATGAGTTTTAAATGTCTCCAGAGAGGGAGACTCCATGACCTCCCTGAGCAGCCTGCTCCAGACCAGCTCTGCCACCCTCAATGTAAAGAAGTTCTGCCTTGTGTTGAAGTGGAACTTATTATGCTCTGGTTTGTCCTCATCCTTTCACTGGACACTGAAAGGATACTGGCACCATCCTCTTGGTGCCAGCCTTTAAGATGTTTATATGCATTAATGAGATCCCCTCTCAGTCTTCTCCAAACTAAACAGTACAGCTCCCGCAGTCTCTCCTCTAAGAGAGATGGTCCTCATCCTAAATTCATCATTTTTATCAGGGAAAACCTTGTCACTATTTTTTTTTTTTTTTTTGCAACTTTTTGTACAATGTCTCAGGTCACAGCATAGAACTCTTTGGAACTCTGTTGGTAATATATATTGACAATTTACACACTACACATAGATGTATATTCTCTTCTTACTTCTTGATTTGTAATCCGCAAAATAACCTTCCTAGGTTTTAAGTGTCCTTGATTGGAAAGCTTACTATAAGTTATTTAAAAACCATAGATACTCTAGAATCTATCTTTGCCTCTCTAAGTGACTGCTCATGTCAAATACTGTTGCTTTGTTGGTGCAAATTATTATCCTTTAAAATACCTATATAGACAGACTAGATAATATAACCGTATGACTGCTTCTTTATTCTTTTTTTTCTTTTTTAATGTATTTTCATCTAATTGGCTTGATACTGAACTCTTAACCTGAAGTTAACGGCTGCTTGAATTCTTCCTGAATCTATTTTTGATGAGTTTTACCACTCATACTATCTTTAATTTTTCCAGTAGCAATTAATTTTAGTAATAGTTGGGCAATAGTCTATACTTGAAGTTGTAGTTTGGAAAATTTCAGATTTAAACTTCTTTGGAACTTCTTGCTGCATAGTAGCTGTCTTTGTTTTGTTTGTTTTGCCTTTGGAAAGGATTGAGGTGTGTCAGCTTCTTGCCTTTGAATGCTTCCTTACTTAAGCAGAATCTGATACTTAAAAAAAATTCAAGTCTCCTGAATCTTTCTAGACAGGTATCCTGTTTTTTCTTCTCATAGGAATTGATCTTGTCAGGACTGTTCTAAGTTTGCTAGGTCACCCTTTTCAAGAATTTATGCAGATAAATCACAGAAGTGAGAACAAATGCCTGGTAGTTATGTGTGTGTCTATAATTAGAGAAGAGATAATGAGTTTGCAGCCTGAGATGTCCCTTGGTAATTTGTTCATCCTAAGTGAAGAGAACAAGAGAGAATTGAGGAAGGCAAGAGGAAAGGCTGGGACTCTTTTTGGGCATCAACAACGATTTACTGATTACGTAGTGAGAGCTCTCCACTACCGCGCTAAACCAATAAACAGTTTGTGAAAGAAATACATGGACTTAATATTCACTCTACTGTTGAAATTATTTTAATTAGGACCTAACACTGAAGTCCATCGCTATAGATTATTTTTAACTGCATGTTGGGAGGAATTCACTTTAAAGAATAATCTTTCCATTTATTCAAAATGTAGTGGCATGTTTACACCCAGGTAATTATAATGCAAGCTTGGTAAGTGGAAAACAAACCAACAAAAACATTCCATATAATAAAGGACTGTTTGTAAGTGCAATGATATAAACGTGATGTAAAAAGAGGGCTTGATAGCTACTGGTTTTTATTTTTTTCTTAAAACAGAAACATCACTTTATGTTTTTTTCTGGCTTGTCCTCCTCCTTTTGGAAACCTGAAGAGAGATCTCTTACTTGGGTTTCCCTAATATTTAGGCAATTTTGCTTTTGTCCCAGACTGCCATTTTACTTAAAATTTCCTTTCATATTTTTTTCTGTGTCCTGATATGGAAAACTATAATCCAAGATAAGAAATATGGTTTATAAATTTTAATCGTTAACTACAATTATGTGTGTCACCAGAAGAAACTATTTTCCTTTTATTTTTATTGTGGAAATTCTATAAATAATTATTATCATACCATGAAAGCTATATGACTACTGTGTGTAGCCTCACAGACCTTGCTTAAGTTAATTTAACCAATGATATTTTTAAAAAAGTATGGTGCAAACTGTAAATCTTCCCTAACACAAAAATCTTGCACAAAAACTTGATGCTCTTGTATATACTAGGACTGCACATTCACTCATACTGTTTCTGCTACTGATCTTTTCAAAACAATAAAGAAGAGCCAACAAGTCAATGCCATTGGAAATTCCTTTTAGATACACCTTAAACTAAAATCTCACCCTGTCATACATGAGAGCTTAGGGACCAAGTGAAACTGTCTTGCAGCTCACTGTATAGGAAACCAGAAATATTCCTTTAAATAAATTTCATACGTACAGTGTAGTTTGATAAAATGATTAATAAAAGCAAATACATAGAAATCAGACATTGAATTTTCAGTTACTTGACTTCCACATTTGTTGTGGTTTAAGCCCAGCAGGCAATGCAACACTAGGTGCAATGGGAGAGGGAGGAGAATCAAAATTTGAGATAAGAACAGTTTAATAATGGAAACAGAACTAAATAATAATAAATAAAAAATTATTATTATTATTATTATTATGAGAAAAAATAAAACTCAAGGGAAAATCAATTATGACAATACAATTGCTCACCACCTGCTGATCGATGCCAGACCCCATCCCTGAACCCTGATCATTCCCCTTTCCGAGTAATTCCCCCAGTTTATATACTGGACATAACGTTCTATGATGTGGAACATCCCTTTGGCCAGTTCGTGTCACCTGTCCCAGCTATGGTCTCTTCCAGCATTTTTTTTACCTTCTCACTGGCAGAGAATGAGACACAAAAAAACCTCCTTCGGATAAACACAACATAGCAACAACCAAAGCATCATGGTGTTATCTACATTATTCTCTTACTGAGTTCAAAACACCGCATTGTATGAGCTACTGAGAAGAAACTAACTCTATCCCAGCCAAAACAAGGACTACATTGTTGCTTGTAACAAAATAAACACTGAAATAGCATAGAATCAAATCCAAATTAAGTTAAAATCTATAATGGCAAAATTCAGGATACTAGGCAGTTGACCTATAGAACAAGCACTTGGCTTCAGATAGGTGTAACATTTGTATGTCTGAAGTGCTACTGAGGTCACAACATGCATATGAATGGCTAGAGCTGCTCACGTACACAAATTTCTATTTAGAGTGAGACAATTTGTTGATAGTAATGTTTATTTGTTTTAATGACTAAAATAAAAAGTATTCCAAAATCTCAAATGAATACTCATTAACTTGTGCCAGGCAGTGTTAGTGATGTGATTAAAAGTAATATGTTCATTACATCATGTCAACATTTTCTAGCTTTTTCTGAAATTAAGAGAACTGTGAGAAATCAGGTTCAAATGAAAGCCTGATATTTGCTGAATCAAATCTCTATTGTCTACTCAGCAGGATATCCATTTGATTGTAACTCAACTTTTCCTATCTTCTCTTCAAGTTCTATATTGGAAATACTTTCAGACTCGATCCCTAAAACAACATGGAAAAGGGATTGGAAAGTAAGTGATAGTAGGAAAGAGGTGAGTGGTTTCACTACTCTTGTAGAGCTACTACTGGCGAGTTATCACAAGTTCCCATTCTTCTTTATGAGTATTCATTACTGAGCTGATCTCCAAAGAGCTGAAACCCAGCAGCTGGCAACTTTGCTGAGCCAGTTAAACCCTTAAGATTTTTGTGACAGTTGACTTTGAGGCAACATTCCTGACAAAACAAACCATGGTCCTGCGTCTGACCAACCTAGTGGCCTTCTGTGATGGAGTGACTGCATCATGGACAAGGGAAGGGCTGTGGATGTCATCTGTATGGATTTCTGTAAGGCCTTTGGCACAGATCACAACATCCTTCTCTCTAAGTTAGAAGAATTTGATGGTTGGACTGTTCAGTGGATAAGGAATTGGTTGGACAGTTGTACCCAAAGGGTAGTGGTCAATGTCTCAATGTCCCGATGGACACTGGTGACAAGGGGTGTCCCTTAGGGATCCATATTGGGACCTGTGCTGTTTAGTGCTCTCATCAGTGACATAGACAAGGGGTTTGAATGCACCCTTAGCAAATTTGCAAATGACACCACTCTGAGTGACGCAGGTGAGACACCTGAAGGAAGGGATGCTATCCAGACGAGCCCGACAAGCTCAAAAAGCGAGCCCATGGGAACCTCATGAGGTTTTGTTTATTTCTAATGGAAATGGCCAACATATAGAAACAGACCATTTTGGCACTTCAGGTAACCAACTCAGCATTTTGTATTGTTTTTTTTAATGGCTATCCTTGTCCCTCTCATGATTTTTAGAAGGAGTCAGAGAGATCAAGAAAAGGCTTTTGCACCACAGCTGAAATATTTCTTTCCGCTACAGGTCTGGACAAAATTTTCCTGCTCTTCAGGTTGTTACAAGTAACAATTAGTAGTAATATCCATCTAAACCAAGAATATTCACACAGCTGTCTTCTACTTTCTTCCTGCATTTTAAGAACATGGACCAGACATGTCCACCAAAGAGACTCGGTGGTCCAGGAACAGTATTATTACTTCCCCTTTTTTGTTCATCTTATGGAACTGCCAAGTAGTAGTGTGCGTCAAATAGGTCTACCAATGGTCATTGCCTATATACCAAGGAGTCCCAAACTTGAAGAGGACATCCTGATGGACCACATCAGTGTCTTAATTATTCTATTGGTGAATGCACACATACTCTTTTGTTACTCCCACAAACTCTAGAAGTAAGGGGAAATGTGATCAGCCATACAATTTTTCATCATTAAAAAAAAAAATACAACGGTGTTTGAACTTAGAAAGAACAATAATACGCTGACTAGAAGTAGTCTGCAGTATAATCACTCTATAAACAGGAGAAAGTGGGGTTTTTTTGACTAAAGAAAGAATATATGAAGATAATTTTCCTAATAAAATAGTAAATGTGGAAGCACTGAAAAATGTATGCTTTAACAGATGTGTTAAGGGTAGGTGGGTGTCAAATGATACAAAAGAGGCTCCCCCCACTGTCTGGCTTCAATTTTCCTCATTATTACTATGGAGTTATAAATGGATTAAGTGAAAGCCAAGAGAAATACATTTGCTCCTCGAATCTTTGAAGGCAGTACTTTTTAAATAAGATAAAATCACTTCAGAAATATTGAAACCCTTTATTTTTTTCTTTCCTGATTTCTTTTTGCGAAGGTTGATAACGACACTGAAAGGTTTTCGCTTGTATGGAAGGGAATATCATTGAAATCTGATTCTAGGGAACTGAAAGTTATAGGAAACGATGGAGATGGTTAACATATTCTCAGTCCCCAAGCCAATGGGCTGTATCATTGACTAATCTATAATCAGTGTGAGAGTGCAGGGAAACTGAGATATTCCATTTCTTCTGAGGAAACCAAGGTTATTTTCTCAAGTTAAGACTCATTTATGTTGTGGTATAGATTTATTCCTGATGAAAATTTGAACCAACACAGAATCAGTCTTTTCTGCACTCCTATCTATGCTTTTTTCTCATTAAATGAAAAAGAAAAGCATTCCAAGGGTTAACATTTTTGGGGAGACAAGAACTGTGTTTAATTTAGGGCACTGTTCCACAGAAGATGAGTCCCACATGTCAGTCCTTGAAATGTCCTACTAGCTAAGACTACAAAGTTCTTGTGCGCATCCAGGGAATTTCTATCCTTCCTGTTTCCCACTGTTTTTTTAAAAAATAATTGTTCCCACTGGGAGACAGGCTGTTGAACCCCTTCTGTTTGGGCTGCAGCAACTTTATGGCCTATACATGGAGTTGCATAGCTGGAGAAAGGACAGATGTAGAAATAACAATGCAAAGAAATTAAGAACTGTAGGGGAAGAGATAGGATGAGTATATTTTCTTTAACAATTTGGACATATCCAAGAGAATACTGCTTTTACTAGCTTCTGTGTTATGATACCTTTGGGACAAAATGGACTGACCTATGGCACAGGATAATATCATTTATAGCTTTGCTTAATAATTGTAGGTGTCAAATTTTTTCATTGTTTAATTTAGAAAAATTGATTCAACTGAAGTCTCCCCCTCAGAAAACAATTTTTAATGACACTTTCATTATGACATAATGAAGTGACATAACAGCCAGAGTCATATTTGATGTCGCGCAAAACAGTAAATTAAGGTGAAAATTCTGTAATTCTCCAGTTTCTAATTCTGCTGTTTAACTTACTCTGCAAGTGAAAATATTCTTAAATCTGTGTTGCATTTGATAGCTTTGTGGAATCAAAGTTGTGTGAATGCTTTAAACCTATTCAGCATTATACTCTTTGCATTCATATTAAATAAAGTATAATCACCTTAAATGGGCAGTAATGAAATGTCTTAGCTACAGAAATACGGGCAGCTGTATTCTACGTAACAATGCTGAAACTTGTGTTTTGTTATCTTCCTCACATTCTGATACTGAGATATCAATAAGACATACACAAGCAGATTTATCTGTTCTTTGCAGATATATCAAATCTAGCTATTACACTTTCTCTCCCTCTCTCTCTCTCTCTGTCTCCCCCCCTCCTTGTAGCTTGACAAATAAAAAAGTGGTATATATTTAATATGGGGCACTATATTAAGTGTAAGTGTTGCCAGCCTGGAATGTGGTTTCATCTTCAGTTGTGTGACTATAATTTTGATTTTTTTTTTCTATCAACAAATATCAAATATTCAGAGGATGGTTCATTAGTATTCCTGAATTCTTATCTCTATTACTTATAATTAATGTTAAACTGTGATATGGACTTCGATTTAATTAAGCCATGTGCTCTGTTCTTCACCTCACAAATAACATTTAATTAAGCAAAGGTTAGGGTCTTGGTAAATTTTTAATTGTTGTTATAAGTATCATGAAAATTCTCTTAATGTATATTGACTTTTTCGAGACATGACAAGGGCTTTGTGTATCCCTGTAAAGACAAAAGCTGATTAAATTCTTGTGGAAGTAAAAAGTTGAAATAGGAAAGGAAACAACACTCAGTAAAGTGTCTATTAAACCTCACCCTTATTTGACACTTGTCTAAATTCATTTTATCTTTTCTTCTGCATTTAAAAGTTTTCAGAAGAAGTGTTGTCTTAATTGTCCTTTTGTTGATCTAAAATGGACTCATGCCTTATCTTTCATATATAGAAATACGTGTTCAGTGAACAAAGGAGGGGACCAGAAGAGATGGAAACCTGATGAACAGCAGTGGGTTGTTTTGTTGCTGGCTGAGCTTGTACAAAGCGCAGATGAGCAGAAGGCAGGAGCCTGTAGAGTCTTGACAATAACATAAAGAGAAACAAGCTGAGAAGAAAGGTCATTGAAAGAGAAAGGAGAGAGAGTATTTTATCAGCTGATTTAAGATCTAATCCTCTCTCACATACCAAGGCTAAATAAATGCTCCTGCTCCCCCAGTGTTTAGGAGTGATGGCCTCCTCTCTGCTTGTTACCTCTCCATCCTGTGGCCTTGTGCATTGTTAACCTCTTTTCTTAACTGCTCCTATAATAAGCTGTGAAACTTCCTGAGCCTTTATTGTCCAAAAGGCAAGGAAATATTTTATTTATGAATTTACAAGGAAATTTTGCTGTATTGCAATTGAGGCTGCTGAAAAGATGATATTGGCATCTTTTTCAAATTATTAAGATAAATCTGTACACTAGAATTATTCCTTCCTTGGAATACATAAAGCAAGAAGACACACCTTAAACCCAGAAACAGAGTAACTAAGATAGATCAGTGAAACTGCCTCAGTAATTTTGTTTGAAATGTTTTACTGGAGTCTTCATAAAATTGCAAAGGCTTACAGGAATTGTTATTATAGAAGCAGCATATTTATATCTAAACACGCTGAATTAACAGATTTTTTTTTTAAAGTATCTTGTCTTATTACTTCTTTTAATATACAAAAGTATATCAGACAACCTGTGAATTTTGTGAGAGCACTCATGAGTCAATCTTTCTGATAATGTTTCAATTTCACATGAGAAGCTAGGGATAGAATAGTTTTCATAGTTAGGAGTAAAGCTAAGTGAACTTATTACAGAAGAGTTGGGTTTGAAATGATCAAAGCATTTTTACTTTTACTTACAGATTAAGCTTGATTTGTCTCCACACCTTGAGTCGCAAAAGGTTTTGACCAATCTAAAGGAAACAAGGCCTGTATAACTGTATTCTAACAACAAAGGAAGGAAAGTTTGGAATTCAGAATACTGTGATTCCTGTTTTGTGTTGGAGTTTTCATATCTAAAAATTTTCTGCTTACATTGTTTTTTCTGTTCTGATTTCCATGAGTGTCCACTGTTTTAGCAGGAGCACTGGCAATTAAAATTCTTAACTATAAGGTTGTATTGGGTTTATTTGGCAAGGTCTTGGTAGCTGGGGCTGCTGTGGGGGTGGCTTCTCTAGGAAGACCCCATAACTTGCCCTCAGGTCAGAAAGAGCTACCTCCAGCCACCTCCAAGAAGGACTGGCCAAACAAGCCCATCAGCAAGCCTTTGAGATAGCATATTTAAGAAAGTATAAAAAAACCTGGATGCTGTACAACAGCTGTGAGAAAGGAGTGAGAAAGTGTGAGAGAAAGAGCCCTGGAGATGTCAAGGCCACAGAAGGAGCAGGGGCAGGTATTTCAGACACA
Source organism: Acanthornis magna (assembly GCA_036785705.1). NCBI lineage: Eukaryota > Metazoa > Chordata > Aves > Passeriformes > Acanthizidae > Acanthornis > Acanthornis magna. The sequence continues at coordinate 4,626,017 of JAWUZG010000017.1, forward strand.
TCAGAGACTGATTCCCCTGCTGCCCCTGGTGAAGACCTTGGCTGTGCCCATGTTGCCCATGGAGAACTGTGACAAAGCAGATATCCACACGTCAGTCCATGCAGGACCCCAAGCTGAAGCAGACTCTGGGCAGGAACAGTGACCTGTTCCTGCCAGGAGCAGGAACCCACACAGGAAGAAGTTTTATGACAGGAGTTGTAGTTCCATGTGTTCATTTCTTATTTCTAAATATTTCAAAGTATCCTACTCTGTTACATGCAACTGACAACAAATTAGGTTAATCTCCCTCAAGTTAATTCTGTTTTGCCTGTGTTGGTAATTAGAAATTAACCTCCCTGTCCTTGACCCATAAGATTTTCATTTTATTTTCTTCCACTGTCCTGTTGATAAATGGAGTGACAGAGCAGCTTGGTGTGCACCTGCCAGCCAGCCAAGGTCTATTGACCACAAATAGTTTTATGAATAATATAGTCCAGTTAGGGTTTACAGAGTAAAAACAATTTGTCTGTTTCTACTGAAAAAATATTTATATTTTTGGTGAATTCTTGAAAGCTTGCAAGCTACTTTAGAGAATCTAGGATTTTAGCAAATTGAATGATAATATATAACAGAAAAATATGCTAAATTTATACCATACGTATTCACTAGATCTATGGCTGAACATTCTTGCTGTTCATAGTAACACCTTGTAAAGGGAAGGAAGTTAATGGAAAAACAATAGTCAATGTTTAATACTACTTACTCCTAGGACCATAGTGCAGTAAATAGGTGACTTCAGATAGTAAAAATCATGTTCATTAATTACAGCACTGATAATCTGTTTCTTTGTTTGTTTTTTTTAATACACAAATTATGTGAAGACTAAGTATAAAGTATACAAATAGTAATGTTGAAGGCATATTTTCCACAGATAAGGCATTGCGGTCATTCAAATGTGAATTAAAAACCATTCTGAAGAGATATTCCATTTGGTGAAAAGGAAATAGGACTTGTTAATAATTTCTCCCAGTAATAATATCTCACAGATAGATATTTACTACACCTAGGGTGTTCGGTCTCCCTTTAACTACAGAAATTCATCTTCTCCCAAGTAGATGTTATGACAGTTTATACATCTTCTAATATAAATCACTGTAAATGCAAACTGGAATCTACAGTAGTATGAAAAATTGTGAGTAGTTGCCTGTCTTTCTTAATTCCTCTCTTGTGAATGAAGATTTGGAATTTCTCTAATTTTGGGCTTCGTCTGTATGTGTACCTTAATTTGCTGCTTGATCCTTAGTTAGTCTCCAACATATTTTATATCACTCTATAATTTTTTTACTTCAGACACTTATTATTGAAAAAAAACAAGGATGAAGGACACTTGACCTTGCTGAACTTCATGAGATTTGCACAGGCCTATGTCTCAAGGCTGTTAAGGTCCTTTTAGATGGCATCCCATCCTTTCAGAGTGCCAACTGCGTGACTCAGCTTGGTGTCACGTGCAGAATTCCTGGGGGTGCATTCAATTATCTTGTCCATGTCATCAACAAAGACGTTCAACAGTGCCAGTTCCAACATCAACCCCTGAGGAGCAATGCTCCTCACTGGTCTCGATTATAACATTAAATTGTTGACCACAACTATTTGAGTGCTCATAAAGTTCAATAAGGCCAAGTCTAAGGTCCCACATCTGAGTCAGGGCAATCATAAGCACAAATACAGTCTGGATGAAGAATGGACTGAGAGCAGCCTCGAGGAGAAGGACTTGGTGCTGGTAGATGAGAAACTTGCCATGGGTCAGCAGTGTGCACTTGCCGCCCAGAAAGCCAATTGTATCCTAGACTTCATCAAAAGCAGCGTGGGCAGCAGGGCAAGGGAGGCGATTCCATCCCTCTCCTCTGCTCCAGTGAGATCCCACTCGGAGTACTCTGTCTAGCTCTAAGGCTTCCAATGTAAGAAGGATGTGGACCAGTTGAAACAAGTCCATAACGAGGCCATGACAATGATCAGAAGGCTGGAGCACCTCTCTGATGTGTACAGTTTGAGCTGGGGTTTGCTCAGCCTGGAGAAGAAAAACCTCCAGTGAGACCTTATAGCAACTTTTCAGGACCTGAAGGGGGCCTACAAGAAAGCTGGAGAGGGACTTTTTACAGGGGTATGGAGTGACAAGACAAGGAAGGATGTCTTCAAACTGAAAGAGGGTAGGTCTAGGTTAGGTATTAGGAAGAAACTTTTGATTGTGAGAGTGGTGAGACTAAGTGATCTATAAGGTCTTTTCTATGACTTTCTAAGACATTCTATGACTTTAGGATGTAGGACATAGTAGGAAGTTTTCAATATTTACTATCTTCTTAATCCCATTTCATTACAACGATGCAGAAAGTTCATGTACGAACATTTCCACATATTCTCTTTTAATCTTCAGGCATGCATTCAGGCACCCAGAAACAGCTTACAGCCTCACCAGTGCTATGAGGTTGTTTCTTAACTGCAGGGTATTATCTTCATGTGTATTTCTGTCATACCTGATCTCTGGTAGTCTTGCTTAATTATTGGGGGACAGGTTGTGGAAAATGCTTCTCAAGTAGACCAGTTCTGTGAAAATTTCTCTTCCCCTTGGGTATAAAGTCAAGTAAGTTATTTCAGACCACAGATGTTTATGTTTCTCCTCTTCCCATTCAGATGTTTGTTTCTAAAGTGAGACAGCAAGAGTCTCTGTCCTAGGTAAGAGCAGTGGCTGTCTGAGCAGGCATATCTGTTCAATGCATTGTTGCACATTGAACAAATAGAAGTCAGCAGTTTCCCTTAAGGGAAGAGAACCATATTGTCTTACAGTGACAAATTGGTTTTTGTTTATTTATAGATCAGTATGGACAGTGCCCCTGAGGATATAAGAGGATATAATGATTATATTTCTATCTGTCCAGGAAGACGAGGTTCGGTTTTGTTATATCAGTGGTTTGGACTCTTTCTTCTAAAACAGCTGTCAAAATAATTTGAATTTCAAAAAAGAGAAGGATGGAGTTAAAGGTTTTTAGTCTACGTAGAATGATATGTCTCAAAGGTAAGTAGTTCCATTGTTCTTGTAACTGCAGTGGCACAATCCTGTAAGCAAGGCAAGCATTGTAGGAAGAGGGGATATCCTTTATGATACCAACTAATATAGATGTATGCACGTGTTTTTTGTTGGCAAGTTCTTGGGAAAGGGCTTGTGTGCCCTAAAAATATCTCTGTTCTTCCCCTCATCTTTATCTTCTCCCTTCCACCCCTCATCAAGAAACAGAAAAATTTGAATTGCTGGTTGTCATACAAACAGTTACCAGGATAAAATTGATCTTGCCTGGTAATTATATAGGCAAAATTGAATATCTACATGTTAGAAAGATTTCATGCCTAAGATGAAGAAAATAATGGAAACATGCAGTTAATGCTAGAATATTTTGACAAAGAGCTTTTCCATCTTTAAAATTTTAGGCCACTTAAAAAAATTAACCTGAGAAAATCCTTAAAAGACATGGTTTCATGGCCTCAAACAGAGGTACTCCATAGCTGTTGTGGGGGCACGGGTCAATCACACGCAGACCAACATGATCAAGGTGAAAGCTGTTTATTCCAGACCAGAAAGCTACTTATATACATCTTCTACTTCTCTATATCTAAGCAGTAGATTGGTTACTAGCTACTTGTTTACACATCTAAACGAATCACTTAGAGCGATGGTGAGCTGTCATACAAATGCTGCTTCTGCTGGCTCTGCTAAGCTAATGCTGGATTGTGCACACTTCACTGTCCTGCCCTTACCTAGTAGCGTAATGTTCCAGGAGGGATAGTTTTCTACTTGTCTCTCTCCAATGAGAGTTAACAACTTTATCATCTCTTCCTCTGCTTCCACATCATCCTCCCCAACCTGTAATCCATAGATAATAGCTCTCTCATCTTTCAAATTAGTCTAATTTGCCTAATCCACTTATATTTAGAGTAATGTTCAACATAAGTGGTACATTCCTATTTGAGAACTAGAAGTATATCTCTTTTTCTCCAAATATTTCTTTGTGACCAGGAAATGGTATGCTATATTCTGGCTATGCACTATTTTTAAAACCATTATTTCAGACACATTTTAATTATTTAATGCTTGCCTTATTTTAGTTTATTAATCCGCACTTGTTTTACTGTAAGAAGTGTTACCAGAAAACACTTTAAACATTTAAATAGTAAAGAAAACTGTTTTGCTCACTGTCACTGAGACTGAAATCATCAAGTCTGCTGATTCTGTAAAAACACAAATATAAAATAAAATTACCAATTAACACTTGCAAAAAAATTAGTTAGAGAAGAAAAGCAAAGCAGCTGTGGGTAGGGAAAGTACACGGGAGAAAAGTGCTGTTTTTCCCATAGTTTCACTGGTTATGATAACTTCAGGAATAATTAGAAAAGATCAAAGAGATTTATTAGCTGACCAAATAAATAAATTGTTTCAATAGTTTATTTGCTTGGATGAAGCATGAATAATCTCCTTAAGGGTACATTACATTAAGCAGTTGCTTTGTATTTTGAGATACACAGGGAATTAATTAATTAATCTAAAAATCTATCTAGAATTATTTCCTATCAATTAAGAAAATAATTATTTAGAATAACTGACTATATTTATTTTTGACTGGTTTTTAGAATTGTCAAAGGCAAGGGTGGAGACAAATTTATTTATGAAGCAATTTATTATACAATGTGTGAGCTTTGCCATAGCAAATACTAGACATAAGAGGTTCCAAAATGTATGTCAGCTTTATGGGTCATACTTTTGTTTTTAAAACCGAGAGTTTTGTGAACTTTTAGTAAGATTAAGAAGTACGGAAGAAAAAATAAAGAGAAATTGAGTTTTAATTCTATTGAATAACTTTAGCTATTGAAGGGCATAATATAGGCACTGTTCATCAAATTGTTTCTCATGAATATATAATTCATGAGAAAATATTTCTCTGAGTCACATCACTGTATCTTTGAGTCATAATACTATATCCTACTTGAAGTCATCATTGAATTCTCTATAAAATGTGTTAGGTCATCAAAATCCTGGCAAAACAATCCTTTCCTCTGAAATTTTCATATCAATTTAGGCAGTTAATCTGTTTAGAAAGAATAGGAAATGGTAAGTTTTAAATCAACAGGTATAAAGGTATTAAAATATGCACTGCAATTCTGAATGTGCACCAGGATTATTGTTTTATTATGCAAATTAATTTATAACCTTCTTTGTTATCTTGAGATGTACCTGGAGGTTGATTTAAAAGCTGATATTAAAATGAAATATGTTCACTGAAGCATATCAAGGACATCTAGCTGAAAGCTATACTATTTTAGCACCATTGGTGACAATATCGTCTTGATGTTTCAATACTAATACCATTAATTTTCAAACTAACTGTCTAAGGAAGATTTAATATGGGTTATTGTTATGCAGGTGACATGTTGAGGAAGTTATTATTCTGCCAGTTTCACATTCCTCACTGAGAAGGGAAAAAGAAGAAATTTTTTTTTCTGCTTTTTAAAAAATATTTTCACTGAAGATATTAACCTTATGATACGTATTCATTATTCTTCCAAGTTTTAAATATATACTGCTAGCTAGTTTGGTGTGAAGGAAGGTCATTTAAGACCTACTGTTCATACTCGGTGAATCGTCTAATTTATACAGTGTTGTGTATGATTCAAGGATGTCTTATAATGTGCTAAGGACAAAGAGCCTTAATCACATGGAAATACATGATAATGACTGATATCCGTGAGTCTTCCAGTATATACACTTTCCCACTGAATAAAGAGCACTGTCATCTAAGAGAAAAAATCTTGAATACAATGCTGCTTTCAAAAGTGAAAATATTCCTCATGTACCCTGCTAATTTCATCACACAGATGCTGTGTCAGTTGACAAGTAGTGTAAATATTTTTTTTTAAATGACAGTATAAATAATAATTTTGTGACTTGATTGGATTCATTTTATCTTCATATTTGTGTAAAAATGACATTTTTAAAAAAATCTGGAATATCTCTGGATCTAGGTCTTAGATTTTCCTTTATCACTCTACTTGAATCTATTTACCTGAATAAAAAGATCTGGAGACTATTACAGAATTAAATGTAAATTATATAACATGATCTTTAATTCTAATCTATACACTTGTGATAATTTCTTCCTAAGGAGGATAACTGTCATTACAACCAATAAAAAATAGATTCTGTATTGTTGCTCCAACAGTAGTTTTGGGTATCCCAATCATTTCACAGAGACAAAGCACTTTGAAATCCTTATATAACACATGCACATAAGAAATAGGTATTTCCTGTGTTTTATGCAAACATATGAACAATTCTTCAATTTTCATAGGAGAAAAATAATTGAGAACCCAATTCCTTATTCTTTTCACCTTTTTCATTTCTTCATTGAAGATAATAGTCTTATTATATGTATTCATTATTCTTCCAAGTTTTAAATGTATACTGCTAGCAAGTTTGGTGTGAAGAAAAGGTCATTTAAGTTTTTAAGATCTATTGTTCACACTTGCTGAATCCTCTAAGTTATACATATGTAATTTCATTTTTATAAATTTCATTCATAGACCTGGAGAAGAACATGGATCTAAATGTAAAAGACATGTCTAATTGGTAGGATAAGTGCCCTTGGAAACCAGTTCAGGTAACTAGATGAATTTGTAGGACATGGTTAAGGAAAAATATCCTTTAAGGACATAGCACTTTTTGTTAGGAACACTTGTGCATCTTGAGAGACATATTGGTACAGCAAAACCTCATCCATAGTATCCATTACCTTAACAGCAGGTGCCTTTCTTTTAATCTGAATTGTATCATTACATTACTAATCCAGCTTCCTGAAGCTGAGCATGCCTTGAAATGCTGAAACCATGAGCGAGCTGGCATTTAAAAGATGTTAAGAGATGGTGAACTACTATTATGATGTCATTTAAAAAGAAAGTTTACCATTATATGCAGTTTTCCACTTAAAAAGTATTTTCTTGTTTGCACAGACAAGGTGTAATTTCTTTTTCATTCCCAAAAGAAACCATGATATTTTGGAATATTTTTTACTATTTCCTTTAATGAAGTTTCTGTTGTGGATTATATATTAAATGCAATACAAACCTACATTATTTTAATATTTCAGTAGACTTCTCGTTTTCTATTCCAACATGCAATAATAGACAGAGCTTGGAATTGCATGTTAATTGCAACACTTGTGTGAAACGTAGCTTAAGATCTAAATCACATGGAGAAGATGAACATATCTCATAACTTGGACCATGATTTTTTTAAGCATTAGGCATTTTGTGTTATACACAATATGCAAAATTCAGGGGTTTTTCCAGAGGCCAATTTTTATGCTTTTTATGGATTAATATGGTGTAAGGGAAATTTCAGGTTGCACTGAGAAAAGCTCACTTTCTCCAAGGTTAGGTATTAGCCCATATACGTATATTCATTATCATAACTGGTACAATTAATTCACAATGCTTTTGAATAACAATTCTGTCTCCAATATTAGTTCTGTTAAATATATTAACATTAATATAAAGATAAACCAGTCATACATAATTTGTCCCTTGCTTGCTATATTTCCTAAATACCTTCAAATAATGCATAGCAGTTGTTATATATTCTTTCTAATTATTCTGAGTAATCTTGGAGTAAAATATTACTTGAAGAGAATAATTTTTTTCCTCATGAGCTTTAATCTGTTTCTGCAGGAAACATCCTAGTTTTGAACATTCAGTGGTGCAAGAATTTTGCCAAAAGAGGAGGGAGAAAAGGAAGAATAGTTTTCTTGGAGGTACTTAATCTGCATATAGATAAGCTTCTTCACTTTGCAAATCATAAATATCAATCATTCATGTTCATCAGTGTCTCATACATATTCATTAGAACAAACTGTTATGCATGATTAAAACTGTTACACAGTGACAATACTGTGTTTTGTTTTTATCTCAGGCCTCTGTGTGCTGAAAACTCCACTGTCTGTTTCCATTTTATATCTGACAACTCTTTCTGCTATCTACAAAGAACCAAAACTCCATATGATCTTACATGGATTTGCACTCTGCATCCCTACTACTTAGGACTTTTAAAGTAGTTATAAAGGGATCCTGAAGGTTTTCTATTTTCTGAGCAAAGATTTCAGCAGTGTTCAAAGACAAGTTTCAAGGTTTTATGGATTAACTAGAAATAAGTGCATTTAACATGTTTATTTGCATGCAGGTACTGAGAGAAATGTTGGTACATGGGAAAATGTGAGTGCATTTTCATATTTTCTTTAAATGTGTTTTGTGACTTTGTAGCTGTCATGCTTTTTGAGCTTGCCTTTGGACTCACAGCCTCTGTGAAACTAGATTTGATATGAGATTGTGGGTAAAAAAAACCAGCCCCTCTCTTCCCTAAACATTTATATTCTAGGACCTTGAATTGTCATTTCATTTCTCCAGTCAGTTGTGTAGAATATTAAGTTTTGCTGCTTTAACTGGAAGTACAGCTGGGAAAGACAGGCCTAGAAAATACATGGACAGGTTTGTGAAGCTTTCAGAATGTACTGCCCATCTCTTTTTATCTTGGAATTTTAAAAAGCATTTGTTTAGTACCCAGGTTGTCCCTGTAAGACTGCTCCTTCAAAAGATCATGGTGATTTGGTTGTCAGCTGAAAAAAGTAAGCACTTCAAATTTTGGCCTGGAGGTAAATGTTTTACACAGTCTGTCTGCTCTAGATATTCTCAAACATAAAAATGATAATCCCAATTCAATTAGAAGTGAAAAGTAATTTTTTATTATTTCACTTGAGTGAAGAATGAAGAATATCTTGAGTGACTAGTATTTCCTTGACAAAACACTTCCAACTTATTTGCCATTATAATTCCATTATAATGACCATTTGTCATCTAAAAATGGCAACAATTTTCTCAGTGAGTTAGTGAGACTAAAAAGTATGTCTTGCATTAAAGTGAATCCAAGATAATGGAATTTTATTTCTTTAATATTTCAGCATTAATTGGAAAAAGTATGCCTTTCTCTGTATCTCTAAGCTATAAAACTGGAACATAGATGGGAAAAATAAACATATACGAGACTGAAAAGTAACATGGCAAGACAGATATCCAGGTATTTTATATGGCAATCTGTTCAAGGAGGAATCTTGTCACAATATTCCATCGACTTATAACCACATCTAGCTGTCACTTGAACATTCCACTCTACCAAAGCAATCATAGTCAGGGCTTAGCCAGCCTTTCAATTTAGAAAATTTGTTCTGAATCTAATCTAAATTTCCTTAGTTATAATATAAAACCATAGTCCCTTGAACTGTCAGTTGAGCACATGAAGAGGAGTTTATGATCTAGAACTAAGAGCCTTGATTCGGTCAATCTAGATGTAAAAAGTTTAAGTCTCACAAGCTGTTCTTAGTTCTCTTCTATAGATGCATAATATTTTTTCTTGTCTTATTTTAGACCTTCTTGGAAATTTTTTACCTCAAGTTGGTCACAGCACTCCAGTTACATCTTTATTTAACAAAGAACCCAAATATTTTAAGATTGTTGCCAATTTCACAATAAAGAGCTTGTCTGTATAAACTAGTATCTTATTTGTCTTCCTCATGACATTGTGGTAATGTTGCTTCATACTCAACTTTAACTCTGTTATGACCTGAAGTTAATTTTCCACAACCTGGTGTCAGTCATCCTCGATCCTTCAATTTATATATTTTTTTATTACCTGTAGGACACTGAATCCTATTGTAATTATATTTTCTATGTTATTGTTCCAATGTATGGATATCTCTCTGAAGACTAGTCCTGTCTGACACTAAGCCTACATGGATTTACTGTCATCTGCAGGTTTAATATATATACCACTAAGTCTTTAAAAACATTCATTCCATTTTGAATGGTATCAGTTTTAGAATGCAAGATACTTTCTCTATCCTACCACTTTGTCAGGACTAAAAAAGAAAAAAAAAAAAAAAGAATTATTTTGAATATATTTTTTAAATATACTAGTTAGTAGTAGTTTCAAATAATCCATGTGCCTCTGTTATGCTTATGAAATCATGAGAGATAAATTTTCAAAAGTGTTACTATGGAGACTATATATTAATAGATAAATTAATATGTATGATATCATTGTACTATTCTATCCACAAAGTCTTTTATCTTCTTATAAAAAGCAGTAAAGTTTCTCTGAAATGTTTTGTCCTTCACACATCTCTTCATTGCCTTCTAGATGTCTCTAAATTAATTCTTTCACTATAGAGAAAATTATATTTAAGATTATACATTTACAGCTTTCCACTTTTTCAGGTTATACGCTATATCTCTGCTTTTCCAAATGCTTGATTTTTCAGCTCTCCTCATCATTGTCTCAAAGATAACAGTACATGACTTTAAGCTTAACTCAGCCACTTCATTTCCCTAAGTATTCTAGGTTAAATTTCACGGAGCCCACCAGACACCAAAAATTGTATTTGGACAGTTTCTAACCTTTTGCTTTAGCCTAGTCTAATTTCTCCTATGTTAAATTAGGACATTAATTATGTTTGCCTACATTACCATAATTTCTGTGTATAATGGAGACTGAAACAAAATGGAATTCAAAATTTCAGCCTTTTTGACTTAACAACCTAAGATTTGTACATGCGTCCCTGTTGGCACAATGCTATAACTTAATGTTTATTTTATCTTTGTAACATTTTGAGGAATTGATATGTTGCCAGCTGCAACAGCAATATTTGTTCACAATACTTCTAATGAAAATTACAAACAAAAGTTTTAATTCGATAGCAGAATCTGTAACTTGGAAGACATGCCACTAGCTGTCCAATATTTCTATTTAGAAGTATTACTCTTTCATAGATAAATTAGCCTGCTACAGCAGGTGATTGAAATTTAAAGGTGTGTGAAACACAGTTGCATCTGGATATCCTCTCTGGAGGGGTAATTTTAGTCTTCTATCCATCAAATCCATTTCAATTTCCCTTCGGTTAAACTCAGTAAAATCTTTCTGTACAGTGACACTCAACAAGTCTACTTAGTTGTTTCTTAACCTCTGCCTGGTTGCAGCAAAGTGGTTCAGAAAGCATGAAATATTGTGTCTATATACTACAGATACAGACCTTGAAAGGGTGATCCACAGAATCCATCCATATTACCAAGACATTTTCTATTTGCAGCAGTCTGCACATAAAGTAGAGCTCTGCCTGCACATAAAGGGGTTCCATCTCTTTGGGCTTCAAAGACTAGGTTCAGTCCAGAAGTGAGATGCATAACTGTGAAAAGCTCTGAAATTGAGCAGGAAGTATTGATGTTGTGATCCTTTAAACAGAAAGAAAAGAAAAAAAAAGAAAAAAAAAATACACTCATAAGACATTTAAAACCTTGGCTCCTGTCTTTTCCTCAAGCGATTCAAAGACATATCTTATTTTCTCAGAAAAAAATTAAGGAGCTGTGGTATAGATTACTTTTAGTGAGGCACTTCTATAATGCTAGGTCTCTCTAAGATTCATAGGAGTAAATCAATAGCGGTATTTTATAGCCCTCTGGGTGGTTCTGTATGGAATAATACTTGGGTTCCTGCCTGTGCTATCCTAGGCCTATGATCTACTTCAGTTTTGCTTTGTTTGGGTTCTACTGAATGACTTCAGTTAATTTTCCAGGATTAATCTAGAATAATATGTGATAATCTGGGATTAAATCCAGGTTCCTTGCACAAGCATACTCTAGTTTCTAATTAGAAGATGCAAAATCTGAATAAAAATTTAATTAAAGTTAATGATGGAATTCATAAAGAGAAGTTCTGACAGTATTAGAGACTAATGAGTATTTAATTAAAATAAAAAGTAAAGGTAAAACAATGGGGGCATTAAAAAAGTAGTGTAGATGGAAATAGATGAAGAAAAGTAGGGAGGATAAAGGAGACATGGTTTAATGTGGACAAATATTGGCAGAATGTGACTATGGCTACCAAATTTTTTTGAAACTCAGTGCCAGGAAATTATGCGATTAAGCAGTAATCAATTAATTAGGAGTGTGTAATCCATGCAATTAATTGTATAAACACACAATTAATTAAGTGAGAAAATCATGTAGGTACAGAGTCAATTAGGTTGTAAAACTCATTACAAGTAAAATACACAGGTAATGGAGTGAAATTAAACAGGCAAAGTTTAAGGTTTAAAAATTAGCTGAGCAAATGAAATCAATAAATGGACAATCAACAGAAGCAGTGAATCAGTTAAGCAGCATGAAATGTAATTGCATTATTAAAAGGGTCATCAATGAATCAATAAATTTATTCTCCAGAGAGTGATGTGATCAGTAAAATAAAGACAAACAGTCCAGTCATTATCAGTAGGCAGTCAACAAGGCATGAGAACAGTTACCTGGACAAAGTTTAGTGGGTGTTCTGGGTACCATCAGCAGCCACAGGAAAGTAGATTTCAGAAATATACCTTTCTTAATGTATTTGCCACTACAGTATGCCACTGTGTGAGGAAACATTTTTTATTTATGAAAAAAAAACCTTTTTAGAGGAAAACCTGTAAGAAAAGCCCTAGTAACAGTAATAGCTCTTTGCAAATCTAAAGGCATATAACTTACACTCTTTTTTATTTTGCGATAAATGTATTTCAATATATATAGTTGCAAAAAATTCCAGTGGTGAAATTATGTGACAATTCTACTCAGCTGACAAAAAGTAATAATAAATCTCAAGGTTGTTTCAGAAATATTTGCTTTAGATTTTCAATCTTTTGTGTTACAAATTCAATTTTGCTATTTCCACTATGTAAGTAGTCACCCAAACATCTGTAGTCATGTTTGCAGAGAGAAAAATCATACTGATATATTTTACATAAACTACTAAGACTGTGGTTACTTTTACTTATTTACAACTATTATAAATTTGTTTAAATATTAGTAACTTTTTACAAGGCTGGTCATGTCAACAAATAAATTGCATATTTAAATGAACTATTCTGCATTTTAGCTTTGCGTAAAATACATGCATGATTTTGAAGTAAATTAAGTGAACTGTGATTTTTATGGTAGAGCTAAGCATTAGAGGTTTCAAATGGACTCGGAAAAGCTGTGTAAATTCCTTCACATACCTCTTCCTGTTAATTTAATTGCCTGACTTTCAAAAGTCCTGTCATTCTCACTCTGCTCAAAAATTATCAGTGGCATTGATTTGTGTGAAGATCTTGTAATGAACATTAATTTCATGTTCTAATTTCTGTTCTTCTTAATTTGCACTTGAAACCTAATTTTGGAATTGAACTTCATTCAGAGAAGGTGAAGTACTACCCTATTACAATTTACTGTGGTACACAAAATTGCAAATCTTGGAGATACCATTAACCAGGAATTGAATCCTGGAGTACATGCCCAAAGTTCAAGTCTAGAAATATTGAAAAATGTTGTAATATTACTCAAAACATTGCATTGCCAACCTACGACTGCCAGACATCATTAAAATGAAAGATACCACAGCATCTTTAATGTGTGGAAATGTTGAGCTAAAGCATTCAAGCAATCTGATGTTTGCCTTGCCATGACACCACAAGCCACTGGTGGTCAGAAGAATATGTGAGACTTTCCAGGTTTTGCATAGGATCAGTACAGAACCAATGTGCCCATTAAGCCTCCTCATTGACTGGAGGAAGACACCTAATTTCCTTCTCACAATTATAAATAAGCAAAGAAAAAGCAAACATACTGCCTCTAAAGTGCAAGGTTGATATCAGAAACACTAAGCAGGAACAGACCTAACATGGAGTTTTGATAAATTTTCTGTTTAGGAGAGTTTTATCATAAAACACCTTTTGGTTGTGTCTAAAATGTTTCAGCTAAAACTCTTCAGGCCTAAACATTCCCCTGTATACAGGAACAAATTTTGTGTGTCTTTTTGAGCAGCTCAGTATAGGGAAGACCTGGGTTCCTTACCCTACAGCAGTCTAGCCATCCTCCAAATAAAGGAATGCTTAAACTTCTTTGCCCATGAGGTAACTCAAGTGATCAAAACTCTGGAAAAATCTCTAGGAAAGTGGAGTCTTAGAAATGAGATTTAGAACCTGCTGAATTATGAGCATTAATATATCACATCATTTCACATTTTCACAATTACAAATTAGATAGGACAAACACAATTTAATCTTTTCCTGATATCAAGCCCCCAAAACTTTCTCTAATATCAAGATAAGTATATTCAAAAAGCCTGTCTTATGATTTTGTAAATGGGAATCTCCTGGTTTGAGACCTCAAACAGCACTGGTGTGTTGCATTTAGAATTTATATTTTTCTAAGCTTTTCAGAAGTGTTTGTTTCATCATAATCATAGTGTAATTTATAATTATTTCTTTAAATAGCAGTAAGAATATCCAGAGATATGACTGAATAGAAAGTTGTCCTATATATAGGATATCTACAGAAAAATATGTACATGTATATCGATGGAAAAGCATTGGGTTACAACAAAGTCTTTCAAATGAGCTGACAAACTTACCTATACTACTAACTTAGCTATAACAACAGTTTGAAGTTGCATTATAAGCTGCAGGGAATTAACTTAACATTTTTTAATATTTAGGTGTCCACAGCTGATGCTAATGACAGAATTAATGATTTGCAGGACTCCTCAGAGGATTTCAGTTGCAGCTGTTGGAGTTTGGGATATTGAATTCTAAATTTTGTTCTAAAATATTATTTAGTACTACTCACAAACAGCTTGAAAATTACTTGCGGTATATCTCAGTATACACTCACTTCAAACAAGGATTGAGACATCAATAAAGAACAAAAATTAAGTAGAAAAGAGTTGAATCCCCCCTATGGTTCTCATATCACTCTCCTGTGCTGGCAGAACATCTTATGCATTACGTGCTAGAGAAGCAATTCCTACATTTTAAACTAAGTGTAATCTAACTGCTAATCTTTGTCACATTTACTAATTCTAAAGAAAAACTTATAGGGCAGAAAACAAACAAAAAGTTCAGAATCATTATTTTCTTGGCATATATAACTCAGTATATGCATTATTTTACTTCTGAAGAAAGAACGTTTTAAAAATAATTGGAGTTCATAACTACTACATGTAGCTAGGTACTTAGAAATTGACAATCTCCTTTCTCAATTAAAAATACTATGCCTCCAAGCAGGAATTTGATCACCACTGGGCAGATTCTCTGTTGTTATAAGATGTCCTAATTCTCTGAGCAGATTTTCTACTGATGTACTTTGAACTAAGGACACTTAGACATGCTATACAGAGTTTTAGCTTCCATATTTTATTCTTTGAATGAAGACATTGTGATGTTTGTAAGTTACACTACATGAACTTATACTTACCAATTTTTATTTGCAATTGTTTCAGCTATAAAAGATGTAAAAAAATTTTAATAATCTGACATACACATGTATAATTTAGCAAAAAATTAATAAAAAACTTACAGTCAAAATAACTTTTCCCCTTAAACTAATGCAACAGAAAGAGTACACTGATAGGCTTAATTATTTGGGTTTTACTTTTTTCCACTTGATTCTGGTTCAAGGTATTGAAGATGACTAATTATGTTGGATGGGCTGTTATACTTTGCATTAAGTGGAAACTTTGCCAGTTGGAGACACTAAATAGATCTGACCAATGTTTTTAGTGCATTAATTGTTTTCTGTTTTCAGACTGGATTCTGTCAGAGTATTTAGGCACTCCTCCAGTACAACATATTAGCAAGTAAATGATCAAAGTAGGTGTTGACCAGTACTAAGAAATATTATTCCACACAGTTAAAGCATATTTGGCTTCTTGCAGTATAAATATAAGATTTATTTAACACAATTTTTTGTTTGTATTATAAACAAATTTATTCTTAAACATTTATTTGAGAAAACCTTAATAGCATCTTGAAAAAGGGCATGAAGAGGAGCCAGAGAGCTAAAAAGGATGTGATAAATCTGAGACAAAAAATAATGGAATGCATCCTCCTAAAACTGTGTATTGGTACATGGAGGAAGATTAGGATAGGATTAGAAGTGATTAGGAACAACCAGCACCTTGTGTCTAACCAACCTGATAATCTACAATGAGATGACTCTCCTGTGAATGAAGGGAGACCAGCAGGTGTTGCTTGCCTTGAATTGATCTCCCATTCTATCTTTACAATCAATCAAATGCACTTTGGGAAGGTTGGCTACCAAATGCAATGAAATGAGCTAAACTATTGGACCCCAATGCTTGAAGTCAACGAGTGGGATAAAGTCAAACTCGTGGCAAGTTGTAAGTGGTGTTCCTGAAGGGTCAATACTATTTCATGTCTCTAATAATGACATAGATGGTTAGGCTGAGTGCACCCGCAAAAACTTTTAAGGATGACACCAAACTGCATATGGATTGGGGGTGTGGGAGAAAGAATGACTGACATTCTATCGGGTAGAGCTGCTGCAAAGCCACCTTGACCCTGGTGAAGGAGGCTGAGAGAAACCACCTCCTGAAGGTCAGCAAAGGCTGATGAAAACTTCTGCATCTGGTTTGAAATAAGCACATGTAGGTTGGGCCCTGGCTGGAGACAGAACAGCTCTACAAGACTCAGTAGCATCCAGAGTGCTGTTCTTTCTCACTTTAGAGATCCCAATAAAAGAAAAGACACTGTCACATTACAATGAGTACAGTGGAAGGCCACTGTGACCATTGGGGCTGGAACACAGAGAGGTAGCTCTGTGGTAGCTCCATTTTATTCATGAAGCTGATGCAATCTGAGAGTGGAGCAGGGAATCAGAAAGCTGGTGAAACCTACACATTCAGAGATAATTAAAATAACCTGAAAAGCTCTTGAGCTACTTGGTCTATTTGGCTGTATTTCTGAGGTGGTTAAACCTTCAAGGTCCCTTCTAAATTAATTAAATCTCTAATTCTATGTTGTACAGGGTTTTTTAATAAAACTTGGATCTTACATAGAGCACAGACACTGAAATATTATTTTACAGAGCTGGACAAATGAAAGAACAAATGGACTGTTTCTGAATAAATAGCTCCTGCTAAAAATGTAACTGTGCTATTTGTTATGTAATGACTTTATTGAGTTTCTTTTCTTTTTTTTTTTTCTAAACATTTACTTGAAAGTTAATAATCTGTGCAGCATTTTCCATCATTAGGCAGGTATTATTTTCATGTTTAAAATAGTTGTTATTGAAACTCAAAGCATAAGAAAGCATATGACTCACACAACCATTACTATAAATATCCCCATAGTTTGAGTGCAACGCTAAAAATATGAAAAGTCTTGACTTGTTAGTTATTTGCAAGAACCTACATAGTTGTGATTTGCCAGACCATTGTGTTTTCTTTCTCTTCTACCTTCCCCAAATATTTATATAATTTCATTATAATAGTTCTGAAAGAACTGTTAACAGGATGTTCTTTGCAATCAGCTTCATAGTTATTGTTCCTCAGCTATGGTTATGTTGTGATCATGGAAAAAATCAAACATCAAATAATAGTGTGCATTTGGGAAGAGAAATCCTTAAGTGCTCTGAGGTTCAGCATCTACACAAATACATAGAAAGCACAATAAGATTAAGTGTAAATGGTGATATTCGCCCTTCACCTATTTTACAAATTCTATTCCCATGTTTTCACCCTCAGTGATCATATGTTGATAAAAGAGAGCTTGTCTGCCT
Source organism: Acanthornis magna (assembly GCA_036785705.1). Classification (NCBI taxonomy): domain Eukaryota; kingdom Metazoa; phylum Chordata; class Aves; order Passeriformes; family Acanthizidae; genus Acanthornis; species Acanthornis magna. Next base: position 4,643,723 of record JAWUZG010000017.1, read on the forward strand.
TTTCCACACCTTTGTTTTTACTAAATTCATGCCTGGTCAATCTGTTTTCTTCCACCTGGTTTGCTTGCAAGCCATTTATGAAGACCTCAAAAGGGTGTTTCTGTTCCTTCTCAGACTGCATAGTTAGACTGTGACCAATGTCCATACCATGAAGAACTGTGAGGGAGTCTGCTTGCTAATGAATTTCACTTCCACCTGCTTTCTATTAATGAGGATTCATTCGTGAATTCTCAGACACTCTTACGAGTAATCACTTAATTTGAAATTGAGGCGTTTACCTAATGCTTATTCAATTTCCTGTGCTGAATGAAAATTCACAATTTTCTTTTTTTTTTAAACCCATATTGCATAATGTTATTTAACCGTGTTCATATCTTTTCCCTCTTGAGAATAGTTTTATAATAAGACTGAAGTGTAGTTACGGGCTTATCTCAATTATGAGAAAAATGCCTTTCACAGTGTAATTATTTCACATTTAAAGTCCAACCACTTGGATTATGTCCCAAAGTGCTCAAGGCCTATTTCTTGTTTAAAGTGTTCAACTAGACTACAGAGTGCATTAATTCTGGATCATCTCTTATTGATTTGTGGGAGGCAATAGCAGAGGAAATCATTACATTTCATTACACATAGGAAATATATTAAAAATGTAGGAAATTATTCATAATATTAGGATACGTAAACAGCAATGCCAAACATCAAAATTTATCTTATAGTCCTGTAGTAGTCACTGTCCAAAATAACCTTTTCATGACTGTTTGAAAAAAAATAAGTATGGCTTGTACATCAAACTTAAAAAGATTGAGCTAAAATTTTGTGTTAGGCAATGTAACTGAGAAAAATGGTCTAATAAAAGGAGAATATGGATGGACATTTTTCCTCTGTATAACACTGGCTAATATGGGATGATGTGACAAGCTGCAAAGTATGGATCCACAGTATGATCAAGTGCTGACCTACCTCAATTGTATGATAAATATTTCTGTGAAAAAGAGATCAAAGCATCCATATACTGTCCAGTATGCACTTCTTTGCTTAAAAGTTTCAGTCATTGAAAATATATCAGAAATACACGCACAGTTACAATGGCCTGGTTATACGATATGCTCTTCTGTAATTTTCCATGACTTTTACAGACTTCAATATTATTTTTCAGATGGAGAAAGCTATTTAAACTCTAGTTGGATGACTGGAGAATAAAGTTACTGAAACAAAAATAGAGGACTGGGGGTGCAAAGATGAAAGTGAGACCCAGAGGAAAAGCCCCAAATTAAAAAATCTTAATTATTTTGAAAGAGTAAATTTTACCAACTTCTGTTTTCTTCAAAACCAAGAAAAATTATGTAAGAAAAGCCTTAACACATTTGAAAATATATATAGGTCTTAATTGGAGATGATGAGAGAACAAAACACTGAGAAAACTGAAGTGGAAGAGGTTTGCATCACTCTTTCTATTTTTGCTACTGAATTGCAAGTGTCCAAAGAGAAACAACTTATTCAAGAAAAAATTTTGAAGAATAGTCTGAAACTTCTGTTAAAGTTAGGCTTAAGAATATAACTTTCCTATTGAATAATGCTACTTACTGAGGACTCTAGTCACCCATACTTTATTGAAAACTACAAAAGGTTTCAAGAAGAACAAGCATTAACTATTTTTTTGACACCTAGGGTCAAACTCTCATTAAGAGAGATTAGTTAGATGGAAAACAATTTATAAAGCATGGTAAAGCACTGTTCTTTCCATTTGAAATAGCTGCTGGAGAAGACGGGAGATAACTTGAAAACTTCAAGAACATGTTGGTTGGGTGTGACAGGATTGATAAGTGCACAGCTGTATGGCTGATAGGAAGAGGAACTGGAAGGACAATGAAGATATATAAAAACTTCAAAGGTCTCTCCCTCTGCACTTCTGGATGCTGTCCATGTATGCATACATTTTACAGCTATGAAAACAAGCCTCACATTTTACAACACAGGTGTACACGGACCATAAACAAATGTGTAAACCCAGTTGAAATACAGTCTAAAAATTCTATTCCCAGAATAAAATACTCTATGTAAAAGCATAACATGATCTGGACATAAATCATCCTCTAAAAGGAATGAGTAATACAAGCCACAAAAATACTGTCACAGTCTGAGAACATTTTCTCCGACTACTGAAGTATCAGTGAGTGTCTGGATAATGCATATTACAGATATCTAAAAACCATTAGGTTATTTTAACTAATTTTTTTTTCTCAGCCATTCAGGGAAAATATACATTTAGATTTTATGTTTGCTTAAAGATACTGAAAAAAGGTATTCATGCCTTCCTGACCGTGAATGAAGTGCCTTAATGATCCTGTAAAGGACTCATTCTGAAGTAGATGACACCTCCTCCCTAGTGACAAATAATGTTGGTGTAAAGTGCTAGAATACCCTGGACAGGTTATGGATCCGACAGAGAGACAGTGTACATGACACTGCTTTGTTTGTGATGGGGTACTGTATCTTTTTTCCTTCCCTCCCAGATATCCCACTTGTCCTAGAAAGCTCTGTGCATTAAAATAGACAGAACCATATAATTCAGTAGTCTGAGGCTGAAGGACTTGCTCTTACGTTGTAAAAGGGGAAAAAAAAAAGATGGCTGTTGAACCCCAGCAAAGTCCAGGAAAAATCTGATCCTCCCCCTCATTTGCCTCTTAATAATTATTCTTCCACTTAATAACCATCACAGGTTTTAAATTATCATCCAAGATTTTGGAGAACAAAAATTCCAGAAGTAAACCTACTTGAGGAGCAGCATATCTTACCAGTGTTTGTTGTTTCAGGCCCTGTACTCAGAACCAATATTAGGAGAGAAAATAAGGTTGTAAGAAAGTATATATGCAAGGAGTTGGAATTCGGTTAGGAAAGGCACTGAGCCTTTCAAATACAGTAATCTTTCTGCATTACAATGAAAATAATTCTGTTTCTTTTATCTTCTTTTATTCACTTCTCGCCTTTCATCTTCTTCCTACCAGGAAAGAAAAAGGAAATGTTCATTAAATGTATTATATGTATGTGATATAGAATTTTTTCCTCTATTAAGTCTGACATAGATGCAGAAAATATTCTCTAGTGTTGTGAATTCCTATGGGAAAATCATTAAAGAGAAAATTTAACAACATCTTGCCTAACATCTTTACAATTTATTCAAGTTCAAATGGTGTTAAGAAACTTTAATGGAAATAAACTTCCTATTTTATTCACTATTTTTTAATTGTAAGATTGATTCTCTCTGCTAAACAGCTATGTGAAAGTACAAAAATATACAAAACAATTTTAAACCCTCAATCTCTCTCTTTCTTGGTAACTATTAGATTCTGTATCTAAACTTGTAATTCTGCTTCCTTTTTATCCCCATATACTTCAAACAACTGATCTTGGCACTTAAAACATTTAAAATTTTATTCTATCCTGAAGAGTTTAAGAATGCTGAGATCATGCTTAGCTGGATGGAACGCTTTACTTGCATTCTGTCCTCCATCAGTTTGGTGTTTAAGGTAAAATTATAGATGTGTTTCCCATGAAAAAAGATCAAAGGAACTTCTCAGTTATATCTAAGCTTTCACTATATCCAGGTATGTAGACAAGTTTTAGCCACAGAAAGATTCAAAATCTAAACAGAGATATTAAATACAATAAATAAAGAAAAATATTAATTTTGTAACCATATTTCCACTATTTTTTTTAATCTGTAATTTCTTTTTATTGCATTTTTTTACTGCATTAGTTGAACGTATGATAATAGAATCCAAAGAAGGATTAAGATTCTAATATGAGCATCTAGTGAGAGCAGTCTATGTAGTGTAAATAAGACTGTAGTATTGTAAGCAAAATGATCACCAGAGAATAGAGAAATGAGACTGAGAAATCACTTGAATAAAACTTTTATTCGAGTCACAGTTGTTGAAACACAATAAAAGAATGAAGTAGTTAATATAAGTGCATTAGAGTCTATGATTTTTTCCCATGTTGGATCAGCAGCGAGATCTGCATAGGAATAAACATTTTCTTTTGGTTATGTCACAACTCATATGTAAAAAATAAATTTTAAAAAAAAGAGGAAGGAGAATTGGTCTGCTTAAGCTATTAGAAAGAAATTAAAATTTACTTTCAGTTTTACAGAAACTCAATATATTTATATAAAGATAACATCAGAATATGGTTGCTAATGAACTGTGATAAGGAAAATTTCAACTGACTCCTTTTTAGAAAACTGATATATAGCAAACATTACTGTACAACCAAATAATACTGGTTTTATTTTTATAGCACGTGCATTTTTTATATGTTTTATTTAATTTCAATACATTGGACTCAGAAAGTCAGGTTATAGACAAGAATGTTTTCTCTATTCTGTTCTCTATAGTATTTTCTCTGAGAATTTTTTTACTCAGTGAAGAAAATAGTTTTGCACAAGTTCCACTAATGACTACAAAGTTTGCAGCACAGTCCAGCAAGAATGTACAGAGGATGATACTGCAGACTCTATTTGAGGGCTAGATGGACTTACAAGTACAAGATAAGCAGCCACACAAAAGTTAATTGTTTTTTATGTCACTGTGGTTGCACACCCTTGACCTAGGAGAAAGAAATTAGTATTTCCCATTGTTACATTTTTTTAATAGAATGACTTGGTGAGGGAAAGAAAAAAAAAAAAAAAGCAGCATAAAATTCTGGGAAAAAACCCAAAACATCTTAAGGACTTTTGAACTAGTAGAGAGCTAGAGAAAGGAAAGAGTCTGACTTTTGACCCTGCAAGATTAAATTGATTCTTTACTATGGTTTTAGTTTTTTTCCATAGTGAGAATTTGGAGAAAAAAGATACTTCATTTTACACTGAATTTTACTGTCTTCCTACTATTTCTGACTCTGAAAACTTTGATAAATGTTTTCAGGTTCTGCACCTTGTCATTTACATTTCAAATGAGATTGTGTGGTAAACCATTTTCTACCAGTTACAGGGCACTACACTGCCATACTGTCATTTAGTTTTATTCTTCAGCAGAACCTGTACTCCATTTCTGATATTTGGTGCATAATGTTCTTCCTTAGTGTTTTTATTTGTCCGAGACTTAAAACAAAAAAAAATAAAGACACAAGATGAAATAAAAGAGGCCTGAGATGAAGATTTAAATTCAAATTCAGGATTGAGAACAAATTCCCTATTTATTTCAGCATCTATATGCTGCTTCTCAGTTCTGTTGTATGGAATGAATCAATTGGTTCTCCAATGCAGAAAACCTATTTTGGGTTCATGTTTGAATTCTACTTGTTCAGGCATCATAAAAACAGTATGCATGAGACTCTTGTATTTGTAAAATCAAGCTAATATTCAGGCAGAGGAACAACAACAACAAAAAAAAGATTTGGCACAACCCAAAATTCAAAAAGCAGTGGTCAAGTTTCAACCTAGTTTGAATGGCTTGGAGCAAAGGGGTCAAAGACCACTTTGTTCTTTGAAAGCTGATCACACAGGTGTTCATGCACATAAATATAAGGAGAAAAAGAATTGTAAGATTTTTGTGAGAGGTGCAAAGGTATTTCTGGCTTCAAAAATTTATTTATCTAAATGGCAATCTGTTCTACCGTTTTTTTCAGTCTTTCCTTCCTTCCTTCCTTCCTTCCTTCCTTCCTTCCTTCCTTCCTTCCTTCCTTCCTTCCTTCCTTCCTTCCTTCCTTCCTTCTCTTTCTTCCTTTCCTTCCCTTTCCTTCCCTTTCCTTCCCTTTCCTTCCTTTCCTTCCCTTTCCTCCTTTCCTTCCTTTCCTTTCCTTTCCTTTCCTTTCCTTTCCTTTCCTTTCCTTTCCTTTCCTTTCCTTTCCTTTCCTTCCCTTCCCTTCCCTTCCCTTCCCTTCCTTCCCTTCCCTTCCCTTCCCTTCCCTTCCCTTCCCTTCCCTTCCCTTCCCTTCCCTTCCCTTCCCTTTTTTTTCCTTTCCTTCCTTTTTTTTCCTTTCCTTCTTTATTTTCCTCATCTAAGATTTTGATCACAATTATTTTTGGTTGCCTTAGAACATCTCAGGTATATATGTACAATAAGCATTTTTATTTTCTTAGTAATTTAGCCCCACTGACTTGTTCTCTCTTATATTCAACAACAATATAAAGAAATGAGGAATCTCTTTAGTAGTGCCAGCAAACCAGCAAATGGGAAATTCAGAAACTCATCTCCAAAAGAGAGCTCATAAATTTAAACAACATAGTCTGATAATGGTTCAATCAACTCCTTTCATCAGCATGTAACTGATTTAGAACAAATTGAACTGTACTATTGCTCAGAGAACAGCTAGGAAGTTTAACAGTCTTTTAACAATGCACTTAGGGTAATTTCTGGGTGTCCTCCCATAGATGATTTTTCCTTCAATTTTTTAGGTGGAAGATGCAAAGGAAAAAAGGTTTCTGTGAAAGACACAAAGGAAAGTGTGATGAATATCTTCCTACACTCAATTCAGAAACCTCTGGCTTTTTAACTCTTATTAAGAACATTGCTTAAAAGTCTCCTGTTTAATAATTCATTCATATTCCTAGACCAAATATGATTTTGCTGCACTCGAGGAAGAGTAATGGTGCTGGAAAATTGCTTTGATTCTTTTTCTCAATCAACATGACCAATGATCCCTTACTAATCTGAAGTTGGGACATGGCATTGTTATTTTCTTTGGCTTTTTCCTTTTTTGTTTCTTTATTCTTTACATGGAAATCATGATCAGATAGTATTCTAACAACCACCTGTTGCTACTTGGCTATTTTGATCTCCTTCAAATTCAGCATTTTATAAAGATATGAATGTCCCGCTTTAATATGTGTTTCCACTTTGGAACACATTTACTTTTTGTATAATTGAAGTGAAGAATATTAAAATAAATAAAGTCATTTTATCATGAGTAAAAGCTTATTGAGGAAGTCTTAATTTGTAAAAACTTTTACTTTCAATGTTACATTTTTTGAGGTAATACACTCTTCTATCAGTGCCAGTCTATCACATATTTCCCTTTAAAACTACACAAAATTTCACCTCTCATGAAGTTTATAATTCATGATAAAAATACACTATAATAATGATAGCAAGTATTTATCAAATTAGCTTTGTTACCTTTATTATCAACTTCCCACTTTGCAGACATTTTTTAATTTATTATTTCTTGTAGGGTTTTTTCCAATAGTTTTCATTCTAGTATTTCTACTTTTTGTTACACTGGCTTCAAGTTTCCATTTGTTTCAACATTATTTTCTGTATTTTTAAAAGATGAGAGTATTATTATTCCTTTCTTTATAAAAACTTTGGAATTACAGTATAGGCCATGTAAGATCAATTTTTTTCAATAGTTTTTTAAAAGTAATTGATTATGACTGTTTCGCATTTGAAATCAAAGGAAGATGAAGTCAGAAGAAACTCTGTGGAAGACTACCTGCTTAGACAGCTTTAATTCTCTACTGTATTGACTGAGAAAGTACTTTTGAGAAGTGTAATGGCTCTGAATGAAATTCAGAGATGCTAATTTCCTTATGCAGTTATTTCAACACAGTATGTCTTCAAGCGGTTTATAATAGTGGCGCAAAAAGACTCCCTGGGCTTTTTTTGGGTTTTATTTTCTGTTTACCAAAAACTTAAGTGAGCCTTTAGTAAACCTTGAAAGCAGCAAAGGACTTAAACATTTAAAGAATCCAAATGAAATGCTTCATTGATAATAATATAGAAAACTAAGAGTATATATATATGTGTGTGTGTGTGTGTGTATATTTCTAGAACTTTAATATAGATGAATGGCTAAGGAAAACACTTTCTCTTCTTTCACCCCCCCCCCCCCCAATTTTTCAAATTACTTTATAGCTTCAATAATTGTACAGGTGATCAGATTGTTGCACAGAATTATAAGCAGGGCTGAGGAGGGATTTTATTGAATCCATTGTCCAAGGAGAAGCAAATGAACTCTGTAGCCTTAACTTTTGTTTATAATTTTTGAAAATTAGTTTCTGTAATATCAAAACCAAAAAGTAACTGTGTTCTATCACATTGTCCATTTTTAAAATTAATTTGGAGTGTTATTTTTTCACTTCTGTTATGGAAGGTGTCCTCTTAGTTGAGAAGATCATCAATCCATTACCACTTATTTTGAAAATTCAAAATATTTCTTGAGTATTGCAAAAAGGAACAGAAAAAATGTATGAAAAATCTTCACAACACCTGTGTGAAGAATTTCAAGCATTCTGCCAGGTGAAAGTTATGAAAGAATGCATTCGCTTCTGTATTACAATATCAAGTATGTTTGTTCTGTGTTCTTCTTCTAGGTTCTTCTCTGTAGTTTCCATTAAGGGTTTCTAATTTTCACTATAATTCCACTAGCCTTAATAATTTTTTTTTTCCATTTATACAGCTACTAAGGTGACTACAGTTCTAGGAATTCTTTACATTTTTGGATAGATTTTCATTGAAAAAAGGCACAGTAAAAGAGAAATGAAGAAACAAGGAAAGTTATAAAGCAAAAATTTTTTGCAACATAGAAACTTATGCTCTGAGAAATCTGAGACTTAATTTTTAAAATTATTTTTATAGTTTTAGCGTTTTATTTATTCATAGTGAGCAAATGTGATCTATATAACTTATTAGTGTTTTATATTCAAGAATTCATATAGACTCCTAATTGATTTTCTGTTTGTTTGATTGTTTTCTGCTTTACCAACATGCCAGCACGGCTGTATTTTCTGTATAGACAGGGACTGGCCTCAAAGAAATTTTATGTCCATGTCTGACAGGTTAAAAGAAACTATTAATGATGAATTTCCATATTTTCATGTGAGTTATCAAGTATGTGTTACATAGTATGTTCTTCCCCCAGTCTTGAACAACATTCTGTTTAACACCCTCTCTGAAGGCAGTATTCTCCCAGATTTGCATGAATGCAAATTTGATGAACCAACTGGTTTGGATTTTTTGTATTTTACCTAGCAATGGCTAGGTTTTTTGTAGGATTCATGTCGGGGAAAAGAATGTGGTCATCTCAGCAGAAGAGTAGTACAAATCAAGGAATGTTACCTGTCTTTTGTTCCTGGACAGTCTTCTTTTGCTAGTGCCATACTGCCTTTCTAATAGGATGGGGGGTTTTTGTACCTGACATTCTCTTTAAAAAAGAAATTGTATCCTGAGAATGAAAAGACTGCAATTACTGTGCTTGTTTAACCGATTGTCTTTTCCTACAGAAAACTTGGGTGCTGTACGTTGCTACTTACAATCATTAGGCCATAGTAGTACATTTTGTTCTCATTCCAAGAGGATCACCACTTTATCCCAACCTGTAAGTCAATCTTCGGAATGTATGTTTATATTTTTCCTTTGTGTTTTGGGGTTATGAAAAGGATAGGATATAGCCCTCATGTTAACTTTGGCTTTTATGTTATGATTTAAATCTGATGTGATTTTCATGTGAATAGTAATGGCTGACATTTTTGCCTTTGTTATCAGTTATTTCCAGCCTAATATTGCTGATACACAGGGTTTTGGGGTTTTTTTTTGCTTTTAGACTGATGAATTATTTCAGACCTTTAATTTCACATATATTTTGTTTTAAGTATAAATTCCTTCTATTTTTTTTTCTTGGAAAAGAAAGATATTTCTTTATTGTATTCTACCTACCATTAATGGTTCTATTCATCAGCATTACCATTAATCACTCCTCCCCCTAATAACAGTGACAGTGATGGGAATGGTATTCTCTAAAGCCAATATTTTTATTGAAAAGGAGAATGAGAAAAAAATCCAGATTTTATTTACGGCACTACTTACTTGGGTGGTCAATATCATTAATGATATCTGACTGCCAAAGTAAATAAGAAGCAGAAATGTTTTGGCCTTAGTTTCACTGATACAGACTGATTTAGCCTATTAGGTCACACTATGCCTATGAATTTCTCGGTAGTATTTTTGAAAGGAAGGTCCACCATAAACATTTCTTATAGTAACATCTCATAGTATCTCATCCTTGTCTTCTAGGAAATAAACTTTTACAGCTAAGACACTTTCAGTGTTAAGGATATCTGGAGCCCTGGGAAATACAGCCAGTTCTTTTTTACACTATAGAAAACTAAATGGTCCTTGGACTTTTTCTCTGTAGGTGAATAAGTCAAATTAGACAATAAATAACCCTAATGTACTGTACATTTAAATGTAAAAGGGTCTCTGTTGTCTGTTCTAGTTGAAATAATATGGAAAAAGTCCCAGTATGCATATTGAGGAAATCTGCCATGAAGTCTCTTCTGTAAAAATGCAAGTTTTCATGTTAAAGGCCAGTATAGTATAATATTATACAGTGCTTTGACTATTCATCCCGCTGTGAAAAAAAAAAAATTTCTTAGCCTGGCTGAGCCAGAAGTAAACTTCAATCATATTTCTACCTATTAACACAGGGACAGAAGTTATGAGAAAAAGTTAATGATATGTGAAGTGACTTCTGATTAAGACCAAAGAGAAAAAAAATTTAGGAATAGGAATGCGTCTATTTCTTGTGCACGCCATTATCAAGTATTAAAAGCCTTACTATAAAATAGCAATAATTGGTACAGGACATGAAGTAAAATGACTAGTTTGTTTCTCACTTTAATCTTTTCATTTTGTCTTTTTCTTAGATCCATCTATTTATGTTGGTAGTTCTGGTTGTTTATTCTGTGCAAGATGCTTCAGTCCTTTTTTCTCAGTCATTAGCTTTGTTTATGATTTGTACACCACTTTGAATTATTCACAAAATAAACATTTTTAGCTCAATGAAATGCAAGTCAGTTGAATGTAAAGCCCCAAAACATTTTTGGGCTCTTCCACAATAATTGGTATACAATGATTTGGTAAATGTCTTCATTAACTTCAGCAAAACAGAATCACAGAATCACAGAACCAATTAAGTCGGAAAAGACCTCTGACATCATGGAGTTCAACCATGAGCCGTGGTACTAAGCGCCACATCCAGTCTTTCCTTAAACACCTCCAGGGATGGTGATGCCACCACCTCCCTGGGCTGTATCTGAAAGGCTCCACAACAAGGAATAGCATAGGATAAATGTAAAATAATGGGAAGCAATGTATACACTAGTATATATCAAACAGAAGATAATTATGGTGAGAAGCTGTTGTGATAAGTAACAAGTTTGTTGCTTATAACTGCTCATACCTATTTCATAGTGTTATCAGGGGGTGAATCAATTGCTTCCCAGGGCACTTCTACCTATATTTGTACTTTTTGTCTCTGACCACAGACCTCACACGAATGGCATGGACATCTGATACCAAGTTGACATGACAGAACCTAAATTTATGTATAAATATTCGCTACACAAAGACATGCATTGCTTAATGTAGTCTGTTCAGTACACAACAACTAAACAGAAGAGTAAATGTCTTCAGGTTTTTTTCGTTCTCTCCAACCCTTGGTCAAATCTTTCTCCTGCACTTGCCTTTCAGCTGTATTTTTAGCTCCTCAGTGTTTTATCATAACTTTTTCCTTTGGCAGCGAATTCCAGTCTAGTTTACTACAAAAGTCTCCACCTGAAAGGCTCATGTCACCTTAGGTTGCAACAAACGTAGTGGCACATTTCCCCAAGAATGCATACTCTGTTTGCTGATACTGTGAAAATACTTTGACAAACCAAACAGGATTTGACATCTTTGCTGCAGCCATAGAATTTTCTTCTTGATTGTGGTGGGCATGTCTGTTGCGTTAACTCTTCCTGTTCACATTAGCTGTCTACGGACAGGCAGGCAGGTACCTGCTTTGAGTCTCTGAGGGCAAATTGTCAGATGTTTGGGTGATCTATAGATCATATTTTTACTCCTTCTTCAATTCACGTTTTCCTTCATGTCTGCTTTCCAGTAACTAGTACTTGGGTAGAGTCAGTGACCTACTTTTAGGACAGATTTGACCTAAATTAACTCCATTCTGTCTCCTCCTGCTTAGGACAGCCCAAACTTGCCTTCATCAGCAAATAGTTCCAGTTTCAAAGCTCTTGTTCAATATCCAGTCAATAAATTTAATCATGTATAGCATAAAATACCATTTTACCTTCTGCTGTGCATGTCACATGATCTCCATAAAGCCCTGGGCTGAATTTGCACTGGTTCTTAGTTTTCAATATTGTAAATTAACATCTATTTTTTTTCTAAGAGCAACTTCTAGGCCAGTATGGCAAAAAATATTGTAGACAGAATTTCTGAGGCTATCACGTTGTTTGGGGTTGCTGTAGTGCGATACCACGGTAATTTGGTAATTACAATCACACCAGACACTTAACACTCTCATGAGCAGTGGAGGTGGGGAGCTTTGGATTTGAGTGATGGTGTGAGAGGAAATCTGTATACCAAAGTAACAAAATTTCATATATTTTTTAAGATCTTGTAAGGTGTTTATATTAAAAAAAACCAACAAACCAAACAATGCTAGAAAGAGATGTGACACATGGATCAGCTGAAATACAAAACACTTCTGATGGTATATTAGCTTACTGATTTTGGCTAACATGATAAACAACTGACTACTGCCATGACTATGAAATATCAGAAATAATTTAACTTAAACTGAAACTACCATTGTAAGATTTTTGCTCTAATTTCTGTCATTTCTGCTGCTCCATGATAGGGAAAAGGGGGAAAGAAAAAAGAAGTAAATGGTTTTCTAAATGTGCACATATTTTACAAGCTTGATCTATCAAAATTGAATTGAAAAGCTACTACTGTAATGGGAATTCTTCTTCTGGAAGAGTACTGAATTAAAAAAAAAAAAAAAATTAAAAATGCATAATGTTTTCTGCAATGGTGATGCAATACAGCTTTGACTCAATGTTTTTAGTTCTGTTTTTTGTTGTTTTTTTTTTCTTAGTCTCATTTACAAAGGGTATTAATGGAAAGATAATTTAAATTACACTTTTAAGTTGATAAAAATATCTAAACCCAAAATTTTAATATTCTATTTAATTTTAATACTTAATATTCTAACTTTTATTGGTAACTATTAACAGATTGTGTCTTCTAAGGGTTTTAAAATGTTTCAAGAATAGGCAAGTACATGGCAGGTATCAACAAAATCGTAGCCAGTACTGACTAGAATATTGCTACCCACAGGCCACAGAATAGTTCAGAGGCAACAAAAACAATCATAAAAAGAAAAATCCATTTTGAGTTGGAGATAAAATAACTTTTTCATATAAAAATAGCATAAAATCCAGTGAACCGAAAACATTAAATGCCACTGGCACAAAGCATTCAAATACTTCTTGCAGTAGTCTAAACTCTGTTTTCAAAGACCATGGTTAGTTGCATGTCTCATAAAAGTAAAATATTTTTTCCATAAGAGATTATCTTTGAACTGAGAGAAACATCCTGCAGACCTAAAACCATAGAATGAACTCTAGGAAGTCCTAAAGAAGAAAGGAAACAACAAAAAAAAAAAAAAAGCTAGCACTGATCTCATTCCAAGCTCTCTATGGTTCAGTTCAGGGACAGAATTGCAGCACAAAATCTGCCATCAGTGCCTTAACTGATCTGAGTGTGTCTAACTCCTAAGCAATTGTGTTTCTCTCTCTTGTAACTCCCATTTAAGCTTTCTTTTCAATGAGAAAAAGCCAGAGCAATACAGGGAAATGGAAAAGAGACATGGGAACTGTTCCTCAGTGGCCACATATATAAGCTTGTTTGGCTGGAAAAACAAATGTCATAATAGAAATTACAAGGTAATCATCTATCCTTGCTAACCTGAAGCAGAAATGTTAGCCTATAGATCTAAATTTCACCTTAGAATATGACATTTGAAAATAGATGGTTATTAAAATGTTGTTAATTACATTATTAAAATGTTGTTACTTTGTGTGGAGACTAATCTGAGATGAAATGTTGGTTATCTACACACTACATTTGAACTTATTACTAAATATAACCTTTCTCAAAAATTATTTATATGCATAAATTCTGAAAGTACAATTATATTATATAATTATTAATCCTGTGCTAACTCTTCTAGAAATCTATTACTGATGTTTCCAGGCAAGCATACTGCACCTAGAAACAATGGTGAAAACCAGGGAGCAAATTTCTGTCTTCCCATATACTTCCATATACTTAGATATTTGACTCTACACAGGCTTACAGAGGTTAGAAATGTATTATGCAAATCCATGAACTTTACATATTTTGATAACTGTCAATTGCAACAGTCTGAATTCAGCTGGAAGGAAATTACTGGCTATTGCTGAAGTAAAGAAATTAATACTAAGAAAATAATTATTCTCTGGTTCTGTGCATTTATTGTTATTTTCCTGAGCATTTTCCTCTGCTGTTGGAGACATTGCAGTGGGATGGATGGGTCTTGGTCTGGCCCATTTGCTGAGTACTACAGTCCATACAAAGCTGTTCTGTTCCAAACACTGTAGTGACAGTATGCCACCTTTCTGTGGCTGACAACTTACCTTTGTCTTTTAAGAGGGTAAAAAAACCCCAAAACACACAAAACAATATAGAATAAAAGATTGGTCTAAACATTACGTATTTTATCTATTTAATACATTTGTTTTCATAAGAATTTTTCAACTGCCTTAATTAATTGTCCAGGGCATACTTCTTCCTGCACAAATTATTTAGTCAATTTTACTTCACTACTTTAGAATCATACTATTATTGCTATATATTATTACATTTTAATTTTATATTTATTTACTGAGCTAAACTAAATCCATAAAATAGCATAGACATTCTGAATTCAGAAAAATCACAGGGTTTTTTTTTCCTTTTGAATAAAAAGTGGCTTGCTGTAATCATTTCAGGTAGCTGGGCAGCTGTTACATATTTTAGTCTCTATCATTATTTCTACAATTTATTTGCTTATGTCAAATTAAATTCCATACACAAATTTCCCTGCTTCTGTTTAGGAAAAAAAAAATAAACTGTTTGAATGATGTCAACAGTGGCTGTCTAAAAATGCAGGAAAACTGGCAACAAAGCTGAAGAAAATAAATTGGTGTGAGCAGAAGCCCAGTTAAGCCTGAAATCCTACCTCAAAGGCAGTTGCATGGACAGTCTGTCTCAACACTGGAAGCCCTGGTAGCTATGGAATGAAGCTGAAATATTTTTATTGCTGAAATTGGTGATCTTACACCAGTGTTTCCAAACAGTATGACACTCTGGATTTATTTTAAAAAAATGGTTATAATTATATGTTTGCTTTGAAGTAATTTCCTACTTAAAACTCACATATGTAGTTTCTGAAAGTAGCTGCATGAGAACAAGTTTTACAGTCATATGTTATTGTTGTTTAACATTCTCTTACAATCACGGACTGGAAATTCAGCTCCCAGATGACTGTATACCTTTGGAACCAGAAAACAGCAATTTGAGATCCAATGTTCTTTAGCCATGACAATAATTTTCCTCTCGAGAATAATTTCCTGTTAAGTATAAATCTTACCCAATTTTCTGGCTTGAGTAAATATTTGTGTTCATATTTTTATCCTGAAATGGGAATGTCCACAAGTAATTGGTGAATCAGAGATTCTTGTTGGTGTCTGTGACCTTTACTAGTCATCATGTCCTTAAACTCGGTTAAGCAAATGTAGTTGGAAAGTAAACTTAACTAATTTTTTTCAACACATTCTCCCACTACTGTATTTAATGTGTCTTATTATAGCATCTTACTGTCTGTGCCTTACTGCTATGTGGCTCCTCTTATTTTTAATTAGTTTTTAAACATAACTACTGTGAAAAATATGATTATTGCTATTTTAATTTAATTTTTGTTTTGACTTTTCAAATATATGTATGACATTTCAAATGTATGTGCAAATCTGTAGTAACATGTACCACACTAGTACTTTAGTGGTATATTTATTTTCATTTCAAGTACAAACACACAACACTTAGTAGCATACTTTCTGCAAACATTTTTCTTGTAGTTTCTTGGCTCTAACACTGTTCAGATTTCATTGAATTGTACTCAAGTATTCACCGAATCAGACTCATTTTTTAGCGTTAGAGCTGGCGAACCAAGTATTTTGAAAAAGAAGTCCTGTTATGAAATACAGTCTTTGTTTCCAAAGGAAGAGGCCTTCAACATTTATTGAACTAGACTGAATATATATGTATATCTCACAGAAATTTAGATCAGCAGTTACAGATTATTTTTAATTTAGTTTCTGTACCCTTTCACTATTAAAAGAAGAAAATGGTTTTTTGAAAATTATAATTTTCAAAGGAATTTGCGTCACACTTGTTCCTAGGAAAGAAGCTATTACTGCCACTTATTTCAGTATTTTAGAATGGCCATCACTTTTAATAATATAGATGACAGATCAGACATCAAGTATTGCATTATATCAACTTATTCATGTTCTAATTAAACAGCATTATGAATTTTTTTAGTGAAATAGCACTCAGGACTTTCAGAATGAGCTTTTGGTTATAGTCAGGATTTCTGGGGAAAGCCTGCCTGTGCTGGCTGTTACAGTGCTTTAGCTGTTCATTTTTTAAATCTGTTATTGCCTATTTCTGCCCAGGGTGTAGTGCTTTTTCCTATAGTAGATGTTAGAGAACATAAAATTTTTAATTTTTATCCCCATCTTTGTTCAAACACATAAAAGGAATGACTTTTCTTGATTGCCTTTTAATATGCTATTATACTGACTTTCTAAAACCAAAATCTGCTTTTCTCTGTGAGTAGCCGGAATTTTTCTGAAGTGCTTCTTGTTTTTTATTTACAAGAATTGAACTTCCTTGGTTTCATCCAACCTTTCTTGATGGTATTATTTTATAAAAAATGTAAGCAATAATATATGTCTGGAGTGACTTCCAGGGCACATGGTCTTGGGGAGAGAGGCCAGACCTCTGTCACAAGCTGGGGACAAGACACCTATCTCATCTTGCACACCAGTTGCCCCCAGAACAAGTCTCTGTCTTCGGTGGTGCTGCTGCAAGTGTTGTGGTTTTCTTTTTCTAGTAACCCTAGCCACACCTTGCTTTCCGTATGCTTTACCAGAACCCTGAGATGGAGAATCCAGAACCTACGTAAGCATATACATACATATCCTATATACCTATCTATATGATATGTAAGTAAGTATCTAAAGGGACGTTTGCCGAGAGGAAGGAGGCAGGCTCTTCTCGGTGGTGCCAGCCAACAGGACAAGAGGCAACGGGCAAAAACAGGTGCACAGAAAGTTCCACAAGACTCCACCTGAACACGAGGAAGAACTTGTCTTCTGTGTGGATGCCCAACATGCTGCCCAGAGAGGGTGTGGAGTCTCCCTCACTGGAGATATTCAAGCACCATGCACTCTAGGAAGACCCTGCTTGAGCAGGGAGTTTGGACTGGATGACCCACTGACATGAATTCTAGAGGACAGATCTCTAAGTATAACACTAGTTTTAATAAAAATAGACAAGAACTGTCTCTGCATTTTTCTCTCCCACACACTTCAATTTTCCCCTTTTTATTGTAGTTTTCAATTAGAAGCCACATTCTCCACTGGTTTTCCAGTGCTGGTGCATGCTCGTTTCTTTATATCTGTGCCCAGGGATCATTACTGGTACAGTGAATCCAGATTTCATGGTTTAGGAGTCCAAAGGCTTGAAACTTTCCAGTCACATGAAAATTTATTGTGAAGTTTGATGTTTTCTTCAAGTTGTGAAAACTCACTGCTTCCTAAGTTGTGTGTGTTTATGCATGCACATATGTCCTAACTGATATATAAGCAGAGCCTGCTTGTCTAAACTGTGATATTTTTGCTTCTGGAAAAGATGAATGCAATAGCCAGTATTGGATCACAGTCGTAGGTCGTATTACCAGAAAAAGGTGCTATGAGAATGAGAAAAACGATGGCAATGTCTGCTCTGTGGAAGTTACTGTGAGCAAGTGCTGCCTGTGAGGCCTGAGGTGTATTTCTCCCTGCTGTACATTGCTTATGACTCATAACAAAAAAGGGACAGGTAGTATTTTGCTTACTACTCTCAAACTGGGTAATAAATAAATAAATAAATAAAGATAGATAGATAGGTAGGTAGATAGATATAGATCATTCTAAGCACAGTTAATTTACTTAAAAGCGTATCATGGCAGGGAAACAAATGTCTATTAAACTGAGACTATAATGATCATTAGTTGAAGGAGGGTATTTCTAAATAACTTCATGATTAAAACAAGTATAAATGCATGGGGATGAGGAGAGATGTGAAATAACAGGAAAGAGAACAAATTCTCTTTTCCACTTATTTAATTAAGGCTTAACAAAGTAATGCCAAGGCATGTCCAGAGTTCAGAATTCTCATGGGAATCTAAGCATTTTAGAGAAAAAGATTTGTGGTCTCAGGCTAAATGAATGGCATAATTAGCCACAAGACAACATACCATGAAATGTCACTTCAGAAAAACAATTCTTTCAAGATCCTGAGGGTGAAGTATTTCTGAAGCCGTACATTAATATTTATTTCTTTTCCTCAAATCTTCTTTTGTTGATGCTGTAGTTTTGTGGCTTGCTGTTTTAAAAATGTGGATTGATTTAGCATGGTAGTAGCACTTCCCCTTTTGTATTACTAGCAGTGAGGGAAGTGTTCTTTTCTAGCAATAAACTCATCTTCTGCTAAGACTTAACACTTAACCACTTAACCTCTATGTGGTTTGTACAGTACTTCCAGAAGGTGGGATGGACTCCCCCATAAAAAGGTGCAAGACAATTATACATGTCTTTACATTAATTAACTGAACACTTTTCCTTACAGTTTACACTTGCAAAATAAAGGGAATGCCACCTGCATTAAATATTTTTTACTAAAAATCTTAAGTGAGTGTTTCTGATTCACTTAGGGGGAAACACTGACCTTTTCACCACTGGGCACATCTCATAAGAGAGTTTTCTGCCTCTTCAAGCTTTTTTCCAAGTGTGAGAAAAATACAGTATTATTATGGTTTTTCCAGATCTGCTGGAGTACCTTCTTGTGTTGTCTGAGATAATTTTCCATTTGTATTTCTGCTTGCATTTCAACACAAAATGCTTTATTTTATTTTTTTTCCTAGTTAGTAAAAGGCAGTGTAAAGGCAAACTCTTCCTCCTTTGAGAACAATTTATATGAGAATAATATATAATGTTGAGAAAAATTATATTTTTCATTCTTCATCTAAATTTATATTATTAAAGGGTATGTTATTACCTCATTGCCAAATAAATCCTTTTGAGAGGAAAAGAAAATTATATATAAGCTTAGTTTTCTTAACATAAATGACTGTCTTTTGCAGACCAATTTGAGACTTTTCCTATGCAGAATGAGGAGGTTCTAGGGGCCTGTTTTCTGGAACAGGAAGTTTTATCCTGTAGTTTCTTTGAAAACTACCTTCTAGTCAATTGGAATCTGGGAACAGGAAGAAGAAGAAAAGCAGAAAAAAGATGTACAAGAAATTGTGCTAACTCATTTTTAGACTCATATTCAGGTATGAGTCATGGAAGAAGTCACCATAGATACATTGTTATGCTGAAATTCAGTTTAACACCAAAAAAGGATATTCTTAATCCTGGGTTTTTCTTTTTACCTAGCTTTCCTACTCTTTATTAATATTTTCTTTTCAGCATGTTCTGCCAAAGTACTCTCAAGGTTTTGTTACAGATTGATTTTTCAGCTCTTAAAAATATTTGCATTCTCATCTGCTGGAATCCAATAATAGAAAGAAAGAAATACTCAGTTTTACATTCTGCTACAAAATTACCTGCAAGTATGAAAGCATAATTGAGCATCTTTACTCCTTTGTTCAATGACTAACATTAATTATCAGGTTGATCTTGAATGAAAGTATTAAAATTTTGTCCTTCCTTTAAAAACACAAACAAAAAAAAAAAAAGTTTAAAAAAATCCCCAACAATGAAACTACCAGTAGGAAAAGAATATTTTATAAGAAAAATGCCAAATTTTCTTGACTCTTTACCATAGGTTGTGATATTAACATTGAATCCCCCTTTCTCATTTGTTGTTTCGTGCTTTTTAGGGATCTTTAAATATTTAACCTTCAGTATAACTTTTGTTATAAGATTTACTACATTTTTGTAGTAAATTTATATATACATATAATACAGATTACAAAAACGAGCTTAGATTGGGTTGGATTATTTTTTTGCATAAAAGGTGTTAACCTTATAGTTGCAGATCTGTGGGCCTATTTAGTCTCTACTGCTGTCCACTGAATTTTCTCAGTCCACTCTTCAAAATACACCTCACTTCTTCACCATAAAGCTACAGTTTAAGAGAATCTATGCAAACCCACACAGCCTCCAAAGTCCCATCCTGGATTTCTAAATAGAACAGATTTTCTTTTCTACTCTCATTTCTCCTTGCTCCAAAAACTTTGGCCAGAACACCATGCTGAAGCTGCCTCTGATTTTCAGTACTTATGTTTCTTTCTATTCATACTTACATGATGTAAGAAGAAAAAGATCCAAAGAATGCAATGTCTATGAATATTCCACAGTTAGAAGGTTCCAAGGAATATTAGATCAATGCTGACATATGGCAATTTTCTGTTTTACTGATCTATTTCAACTTCTTAAAATATGCTTAACACTTTGTGAATCTTAAACAACTATTCTTTTTACTTTATCTGGCTTTCATATTCACTTTCTAGTCACTGGGACTTTCTGGCAGACACAAATAACTGAATAAACTTTTAACTAGAATGCTCCAGGTAGGAATGGTTCTTTAACGATGGGAATGCTCCAGGTAGGAATGGTTCTTTAATGATGGCTCACAAACAGTGCCTTTAATGCTACAAAGCACCTCAAAAGGTTTGATGAAGGTTTCGTGTGTTTGGGGAAGGAGGGAGGAAAGAAAAGGTGAATATCATATACATTTTGTATATTTTTTAAAATATATCTGTTAAACATGAGTAATCTTAAAATACTGAAAATGTGTTTCTGCTCCACCTTGTAATTCTGTCTAATGGAGCAGCTTTCAAACTTACTTTGAGTGCAGCTTATGCTCGGAGAAAATGAGTAGCAGAAACAAGCAAAAATGTTTATTGTACTTACTAGTATATCTGATAATTGAAATGTAGCTGGTTCGACCCATCTGGCAGATGGGAGGATCAGCTGGTTCTTTTGAGTTGTACTCAATATGCTAGTAGGAGTATTGTTTTTCAAGTTTCTGTTTTCTATTTCTTTTTTTCCCCAGTACACCATCTTGTGTATATTCTCTTTTTTATTTTAATCTTTATTTTAATCTTTAATCTCACCACAGCCAAGTGAAATGTTCTCTGGTATTAGTCTTTGTCTTGGAAGGATCAAAAGTCTAACCAGTTAAAAAAAAAAAAAAGTATTATTTATATTTTATCAAAAAATGTGAGGCTGAGATACATTACTTACTGAACAGTACTAATCTGTGACAGACTGTCCTCTTCAATAATACTCAAACAACTAGTTAAAAATAAAAGATGGTGCACAAAGAACAGTGCAGAGTTTTACTCTCCTAATCTCCCATCTAAATGTCAATAGACATAATTAACATGATCTGAACAAACGCCAGTTGGCTGGATTTTGCAAACAGGTTTTAATATTCTGAAAGTATAAAGCCTAAGGCTTCAGCAGCATATTTTAAAAGAATCACATAGAGTTAGAATAAGTTCCTTTTTTTTTTTAGTTGGTTATTTTGAGCATATATTTAGTATTTTAAGAATAGAAACACATTTCCCTAATTGACCTAGGGTTTTTTCCCCCTTAAAATTGTCAGCCTTCATTTCAAGAGTAAATGTCAATGAATCATCTCTTGAGTACTATTGTTCTTCCATGTGACCTAGTGCATTTCTGCCTGGTCTTATTTTCTTTTTTTTTTTCTTTAGATTTTGCTTTTTTTGTTGCTTGCCTTAGTCTGGGTGAATGGAAAAAGTAAGTATGATAACGCCCAGAGGAAAATTATCCATTAAATAAGAAAGGGGAGTATGTGACTTACTTGAAAGAAATACTTGGAAAGAATTTTCAGAATTTGCTATGAAAGAGGTTCCTCAGGTTGCAGAGACAAGAAAAAAGCTACTGTAGTGTTAGAAAATATGAGAGTTTTGCCCAAAACACAATTGTAGAATAGAGAGAATCAAAAGAATAGATGGAAGTATTTACTTGGCTTATTTTCAGTCACATACTACGAGTTTTATCCTACAAGAGGGAAGATGGAATACATATGCAAAAAATAAAAAAAAGGGAAAAAAAAAAGCCATTAGATGTGATCATTTTCCACACTTATTTTTCTCCTTTAGATTTTAATACACAATTCAAGTTTAAGAAGATACAATAACAAAATAGACTGAAACTGCCAAATGGGATATTACAGCTGATTTCTTAGAAAAACATTGTTAATACAACAAATACATTACAGCCAAATGTATACATTTGCTGACAGGTAGAATTGTTGACCACCCTAGCGTTCAAGGTGAATATACGACAGGATGCGATCCATACACTGAATGGTTATTCTCCTTTTCCTAAAGAAAAGGAAAAACAGAATGATGAATCTCATCTGCTCAGCATAACCGACCAAAATTCCTGAACACATGAACTTCTCTTTGGAGACTAAAGGGGAAAAAAGAAAAAACCAAAAAGCAAAACCAAACCAAACCAACCAACCAAACAAACAAAAAAAAAGACAAGAAAGGAATTTTAAAAAGGGAAAAAATTGTAAGCATTTAGAGAATAAATTTGGATAAAAATGTCAATTTCATTGGAAAAACATATTTTTCTAATAGAATCCTGGGAAGGGTCTCAAGGGAATAAAATAATGAAATGTAGTACTAGGAAAGCTAATTTACAGGAAGCTGAGCTATGTTCTTCAAAGTTCTCAATTTTGTTGCATTAGGAAGCAGATGTGTTGGGGGTTTTTTTTGTTTCTGCAGCTTCTGTATGGATAAATAAAGGTAGGTTTGTCAGCAAATAGCCTTCTCAAATATTTTTAAGCTAAGAAATACAAGGTGACTTTAAACACAAATATCTCCTGATTAACTCACTCTTACAAGATTTTCTTCTGCCCATATGCAATCAAGCATGGATATACCATATTTTGCTTTATTCCTAATATGCCATTTCTACTGTCCTTCAAATCTGTCAGAAAAAAAAATGTTCCCAGTTATATGAAATCACAATGTTGAAGAAATAGAATTAAGGCTGACTGAAATACTTACTTATATTATATCATAATTAATTTTCATCTGAATCCTCACCCCCCACACAAAAAAGAAATCAAAACAAACAAAAAATGGCCAATATAACTTTTCTGTTACTATTTAACGTAATGAAAAAAAAAATAATTAAAGAAAAATAATTTGGTAGGATAAAATCCCATAAAGGGATCAACCCAATTCTGCTAGGAATAGGAACATGTCTAGGCATAGCAAGCTACGTTAGTACTGCTAAAATATTTCCGCAGAGGGAGATTCCTGGTCTTCAATACCCAGTGGTACCTAGCAATTCCTGTTCTCATTCCTCAGCCAACAGCTGTATCTGCCTGAGGGAGACAGCTATGATCTCATTGCAGAGCTTGTAGTCTGGACTAACATGTGGTGCTTTTGCTTCAGTAGGAGATGTTTTATCTTGCTTTTGCTTTTTTGTTTTTGGTTGTTGTTTTTTTTTTTTAATTTGGTTTTGGTTTTGGTTTTTTTGTCTAAATGTCCACAATGTCTGAAACAGTGTGTGGCCCTATCAAGGGTAATGTTTTAAACCCTTGAAGTTTAGGAGTTTTACATATCTTTGCTGACATAAGGCATGAAGATGCATGGCATGAAAGGCACAACATATGCTAAAATTCTGAAGGACGGATGACTCCCTATGTAGGCTGCCATACGTTGGGGGATCGTGTTCAGAATTGGGATTTCTCCATAAAGAGAACATTTCCCAGAACTACTGCTACATGAAGTGGAACTCCCAAAAAAAGTCTACGAACTGACTCAGCCACCTGGGGTGTAAATGGCCTGGGAACCTGGAAATGAAATTGGAAGCTAATTTATTTTTTAATTTTAGAAGCACACATGGACAAGTAGCTCAGCTATTACAGCTTTATAAGAGTTAATATACTTCTAGGAATCAGCAGTTCTTCAAGGTCTAGAGCCTGCTGAAGCTATTCTGAAACTAATAAAGATGGAATGTTCTCTAGAGTTTCCCAACTGCTAATTTATTGATATCTTAATAAAAACAGAGATCACTAAAATAAGGTATATTGAATCAATGTGTATTTCCTATGGAAAGATAAGAAAAAAATGGAATTAGTCAATTATTTTTTCACTTCTAATTACTGTGATCATTATTCTATATGGGGTAGGAGAAGAAAAGCTTTAAATGAAATTTCTACAGATAGATAAGAAAACTTAATGGAAATTAGATTAAAATATTAACACCTTCTAAAGTTGAAAATAAACTTAAGCATTGCTCTGTGTGAAGATAAAAGAAGACAGACCTCAAAGAACAAAAAGTGGGACTAAAGGTCCCATATCCCTCAACTCCTGATTTTCATAATTTTAATCCTTGTTCAACACTCTCTTAACCCTAACTCTTTTGAAAAACAAAGTTTATATTTTGCATGAAGATTTCTGAAGTAACAAAAATCCTGAAGATGTAGAATTGTCTCATTTTTGAAAGTGATGAGTAACTAAATATCTAATCCCATACCTGACTGCTCCCATGATCTAGACATTTTGCCTTAGATATTGCTTGATCTCTCATATGCACATAGAAGACTGAGGAGACAATATGTTTTCACACCTTAACACATTTGGTATTTTAAGGGACTTTGAGAAATTTGCAGATGTTTGGAAATTTTCAAGCATTTAGACTTCTAAAACATGAAATCAGCATTGTCCCAGTAACAATCAGTGTGTTCAGACGCACAGAAATTAATGCGCACCAGCATTGGAGAACCAGTGGAGACTGTGACTTCTAATTCAAAACTACAATAAAAAGTGGGGGGAAAAAAAGTGAAGGAAATTAGGGAAAATTGCACAGATGTTTGGTGTTTCTTTTTATACAAGCTGCATGGTCATTTTCCATAGGTCTGCCCAGTAAGATTGTGCTAATGGCACTTGGGTTGCTCCTGTCGATCCATTTTTTAATGGGTATTCATCAACATGCAGTCCAATCGATTGACTGAAATCACTAACCACTCAGCAAGGATTTGGGCAGGATATCCTGGTTTGAATGGGGATAGTCACACTCTTGGGCTTGATATGGGGCCTTTAAAGTAAGTGTTTTCCTGATGTAGTGTTCTCATGTTTCAGGATAAGAAAGTATTTCCTCGGCCAGATGTTAGTCTCTCAGCAATTTAAAGTTCAGTGCTCTGCTTTTTTTCTAGATGCAGAAGACATGCTCTTACTGATACCTTCCAGTAACCAGAATAGGATGAAGCCAGGACCTAGTTTGCTGATAAGGAAGAAACAGCCTTGTAATGTGCATTTCCCTTCAATACACAAATTCATGTATTCAGTGTGCGCATTCATGTAAGAGGTCCTGAAACCCTCAGACAGACAGTTTCTGCTTATCCATTGCCTATCATGAAAAACTTAGAAGCTGTCACTCATTTTGCGAGTAGGAGCATAATTATGGGTGGTAAGTTGGAACGGAAAGATAAAGAAGGAGCTTTAGTTAATTGCACTGGTACTGGGCATTTGAAGGAGACAGAAAATCAAGAGCAGCGGGTGCAAGATTCTGGTTCCTATCTGTAAAAAAGTGAAATATTTGTACCTGAACATCCTCTCTATTAAAAGTCATTGGAGCAGGAGGTAAAACAGGTTTCTCTATTCAAGTGTAAATTTCTCAACTACGAAATTAGGTATTGTTTTACCTCTTCTTTCTTAAAATTGCCCCATGAACCTTGAAGAGAAAGGCTTGAGAGCCCCATTTTTTACTGATTAGATATTCTCCCTGGAGGATACAACTACAGATCCACATCTGTTTAGACAAAGGAAAGAACTACAGTCAGTGTTAACAACATTCTGAATGAGTGCTTTTATCTTCTAAAAAGAGACCTCTCACCATGATATTTTGAAAGAAAGCTGGACTCTCTATCTCTTTCTAAAGGGAGTCAAGATTCCAGAATCCAAATGAGATTTCTAAATCCTCAGTGCCACATTACATCCTCAAACACATCACAAAGTGAGGCACTTCTATCATCAAGAAAAGAAAGAATTCATCTAAGCCAAATCCTTCTCCACAGAGGTTATGCACAGCAGGCTATGTGCTGTGATGTATTTTAATATCTGCAGTTGTTTCTAAGGCAGGTACAGCTATCACAGGTTGTAATGGGAATATTAATTAAGAAATAATTACAAACAAGCAAGCAAACAAAACCAAACCTGCAACAACATCAACAACAAAACTCTGACAGAGATTGCAGAGGAGAAAAGTCATACTAGTATTATGTAATATCTAGGGAGTCAGGTGTCTGTTTGGGAATATGGATTTCATAACTGCAGCCAGTTAGAATTGTCAGTATTTTGTTTGTTAAGGGGAATTAAACTTACTGTATAGATTAAACCATAACTTTCACATAGATTTTTCTTCTGGGTATTTACTATAATTTAAATGGCTTAATGGGTTTTGACTTAGATCTTACAATATGTTGGTAAGTTCTTTCAGAAACTTTGGATCCCAGTTTCTAGAAAGAATTTGAAAACCTTCAGTAAATGGGATAAATAAAGGAAGTCAGGAAGCTTTAATGTGTACCTAAAATCAAGATGCTAAATCTGTGCTATGCTGCCCTATCCTAGGGCACTTAAACAGCTTGATTTTTAGAGTACTGGAATCTCAGAATTCTTTTGGCTATCAACAGAAGGATCATGTGTTTTCTTCTGGGCAAAAGTAAACTTCTGCAAATAACTGCACCATGCCTTTGCTGTAAACAGTACTATACTGCCTGTTGAGAAGCATATGTTCAACACAGCACTGAGTTCTATTAATGCAGAACCAATGTCAAAGATTTGGCTGCTTCCCAGAATTAACTGACAGCATTGTCTGGGCTCTGTGCATTTCATACAGTCTCTCCACACTCTAAGGAATTTGTGATTTGAAGTGATTTGAGAGAAGGAGCTACTAAAAATTTCAATATCCATCTTCTCAACAATAAGGGCAAAACAAGTGATTGCACACATCTGGTAAAATACCTTTTTTAAAATTTTATTTTAATGAAGAGGCACAGAAAGATGTGAAATGTTGACATGTTAACTTGCACACTCAGATTTTTTGCCATCAGCCACTGTCAGCTGAAATGATTTCTACTGCTGTAGCTGTCTGCAGCTAGGTATATCTTTCCATTTTGCAGGTATCATCTTTTCTATTTATTTTGTTTAATTGTATCTTGCAGGACATGGCAGTCATAGTTTTTTCTCCTGTAAATATTTTTGGAAAATCCATAAACATTAGATAAACATATAGGAGGCAGATTTTATTTTTCTGGATGTTTTTCACATTTTTTTCCCTTTATACGCTACAGTTTCAGAGTCAGAGCTCTTCTTTCCCAGACAAGCAGCTGATGTCTTTCACAAAGGCAAACTACATGTCTTCTGCTTTCTAATGAGGGACTTTGGATCGTATCACAGCTTAGAAATATTCATTGATAGTAAACTGTAGGCTAAAGTTAGCATAAACCTTTTGCATTCCCTTGCTCTCAATCATTTGGAACCATTATACTGTAAGACTTTTAATCTTACTGTTTTATTTACCCTGATGTATTAAAAAACTAGCATAAATGGGATCTAAAGGCATTTTTTAATGCCAGTTTTTCTACCAGGAAACAAATGATCCTTCATTGCTATCTCTAAAATAATGACCTAGTGCAAACCTTTGGCAAGACAGTTAAGGGCAAACAAGATATTCTGTTGTGATAGTACTTGGATCTTAATTGAAGCTAGAGACAACTCCTTTCATTAGGAAGAAACCCTTTTGGCTATAAAAATACTATCTAAAGACTTCTTGTGAGAGATTCAGTGTATCTAATAGATTTGATACAATAAGGAGTTACCCTACATCATGGTTAAACCCCAGCTGGCAATTAAGCACCATACAGACATGCACTCAATTCACTGGTGGAATGGGGAGGAGAATCTGAGAAAGGTAAAACCCAGGGCTTGAGATAAGGACATTTTAATAATTGAAATAACGTAAGATACAATATTAATACTAGTCCTACTATTAGAAGTAGTCGTAATGAAAACTGAGATAACAAAAAAAGAGAGAAATAAAACTTTAAAAAAAAACCAAAAATCCCCCCAAAAAACCCAAAAACCCAAAACAACAATAATCAAAAAACAAAACAAAACCCCCAAAAAAACAACAAAAAAACCACACCAAAACCAAGTGATGCACAATACAATTTTTAACCCACCCACTGACTAAAGGCCAGCCTGTCCCTGAGCAGCAATCAGTGGCTCTTGGCCATCTGCCCCACTTTAAACACTGAGCATGACATTCAGTAGTGTGGAATACCCCTCTGGCCAATTTGGATAAGCTGTCCTGGCCATGCTCCCTCTCGGCTTCTTGTGCACTTTTTCACTGACAGCATGTGGCACTGAAAAATCCTTGATTTAGTGTGAGCACTACTTAGTAACAACCATAACATCAGTGTGTTATCAACATTACTCTCATGCTGAATCCAAAACACAGCACCAGTTGCTAAGAAGAAAATTAACTCTACTCCAGCCAAAACCAAATGGGACTTTTTTTCACCTAAAAATGTTCTTCTCAGCTTTTTGTTGTGATGTGAATGGTTGAAATGTGTTATAGCCTTTCTCTAACTTGCATTTATCCCAAAAATTCTGGCTGGTATGAAAATAATAAAGAAGGATACCCACTTTAGACAGGACAATGTTGCCAACCAATATTGCTGCAGCAGCATGTCATCCTAGGAGGAGCCAGGAGGTATGGAACAATGTTGTGAAAGAATCAGTTTAATGCCTGTGGCTTAAGCAGAATCCTTTCATCTTGTGGCAGTATCTGAATGTCAACCAATGTAGTCAGTCATGTATGTTATACAATAAAAGCCTGTGCTATAAGCCTAAGGCTTGTATCTTTATAAGATATGAAGAAGATTTTCCTGATAATATTTTTCATCCTTAGAAACTAATAAATTGAATTATATTTATACCAGAGGATATTATTTACATCAGAACTGTCTCTCAGCTTCAAGAACAGCCAGGTGTTTTGTAAGTGCCACAACTCCCTCAGGTTCTGCCTTCCAGGAGCCAGAAGCAGCAGTGGGTTGCTCTGAGTGACTCAGAGGGATTTTGTTAGGGCAGAGATTCCTTCACCATTCCTTCCACTGTGATGGAAGCTGCAGTAACCTCTGTCTCTGGGGAGGCTTATTAGCAGATGTAGAACAGGCCATTTGACTCTGCATAGTACTTCTTCCTCAGCTGAGATTTTGCCTTCTGTGGGGAAAAGACAGATGGGGAAGATTCCTATGGGTTTATGTCAGCTCATGATGCAACACTTGGATCCCTCGCACTCACGCTGCAAAGGAAGCACTCGAAATTCAGAAATATTGGATGCCATATCCTTTACACTGACTGAATAAGCCTCTTTAGGTGCAAGCACAATATGAACTTTCTATTGACATAATTAATATTATTTTATTGGAACCTATGAATTACTAGAGTACCTAGGATGGGATGTAAATATAGACCGAATGGAGACTACAGAAGCAAACACCAAACTGCATTTTCTGTTTCTGTATTTAACTATAAATCTAAAGTAACATTCTTTCAACCTGGTTTTTGTGGGTTTCTGTTTGGTTGGTTTTTTGTTGGTTTTTGTTTGTTTGTTTGTTTGTTTTTTAATCTAGTGTAGATGTACATAGAGCATAGCACCTAAGAGACAAAGCAGTGGGATGAAAAATGCCAAATTCCATTGTTTTGATTTCAAAAATTTATTTGACCGTAATTTGAAAAGTTACCAGTGCTGATTGTTGATTTTGTTAATTTTATTTTTATGAAGAGCTTTGGGGAAAGAATTAAAACATAATGGGACTTGTTAAATAACAAAGATATATCGAACTATATGTGTACATTAATATATCATAAGACCCTAAATATAATTCCTTGTAAAATCTGAATTCAGCATACAACTGGGCATCTATAGACACAAGATAGAAAAAACTAAACAAAAAGCACTGAGGAACTGGAAGGAAATGTGTCTGGTCTTCAGCCCAGAAACTAATCATAGTTGAATATACAACTCCTGCAAATATATTCTAAAAACTTGGGCAAGTCTGAGAAAATTAAAACTGTAATATTTGACTTTTAGAAGACTCATCATCAAGCCCAACATCTGAAATATTCTAACAATAGCAATTTTATGACCAAAACACTAAATAGATACTTCATTCTCATCTATTATGGGATAATGGAAATTAAAAAAACAAACAAACAAACAAACAAAAAAAAAACCAAAAAACCCCCAAACACCCTGAGAAAACTAGATGAGATTCTGTCTGTGTAGTTCCACTAGCATATGTATCAGCCACTGACAAAGGCAGCAAGGAAATGATAAAGATATGTTTGTACTGAAGGCTTCTTCTGTTTGGATCTGGACGGCATCGAAGTAAAATATCTGACAGCTTCCCTTTGCTTGTCAGACCATAATAGTAGCTTACAGAAACAAAGCCCTTGCCTGCAAAGAGACTTGGAATCACAGCAGAAAAAGCTTCTGTGTAAAACAGAGATGAAGAAAACCTAGCAAAGGTGTGAGACTCCACAATATTTCAATGCATTGTCTGAATTTCAAGCTCCATTACTAGTATCTCTGAAGCCAAAACAGTTCAGCCTCTGAGGAGATCTGAGTTCTGTCAACTCATTTTTAAAAACATCTTATGATTGATATGAAGGAAGCTTATTTCATATTCATGGAAAGCCTTTTAAAAAACACAAAAGAAAACAAATAAAGAGAATAAGTATGCATTTGAGCACTGTCATAAACCCTAACACTGACTACAGTCAAGGGACATTGCCCACTTTCCACTGTTGCTCACGTTATCCTTTTTGCTCAGATCATCACCTCTGATCAATTATTAAAACACTAGTTAATTATTAAACAATAGTTAATCAAATATTAAGTATCTGGACATTTTTGAGCCCATTGTTATCAGCTGAATCTACATATAAATCTAAATATCATTGAATCTTCTTACATAACAGGAATGGCTACTGACAAGTCTGCATTAGGGAACAGTACCTGGCGCAGAGATTCCCAAATCACCACCACAGGGTCAGTGAAGACAGACAGCTCAGTTGTGAAAGTTGAAAAAGCCTTGTTTGCATGGCCTGATGCCAAACCAAAATAAATGCTGCCTTACAAATCCTATCATCTTGCTACTCCTCCAAGCTTCCACTTTTGCAGCTACCATAGGAAAGCTCAGAAATTCCTGCTGCCATGATGCAGACTCAGCCACCAAAACATGGCAGAAGGGGAGAAGACAGGTCCTGAGCTACATATAACTACACAGGAAAACAACGGCATAAATTTAGCTCCAGAAAGGTATGGGAAATGAGTACAGTCTCTGGAAAGTGAGAATGTAAAGTTCTATGTAATAATTAAGAATTATGTACGGTTAAAATTAAAGAAAAGCATCAAATCATTATGAAATGGTGCTCCTAAGATGCAATGTCATATTGACTTTTATATTTGCAAATGAATTCAGGTTTTGTACAACCATCATGATAAAAAAACCCAAAACATTGTTGTTTTCATTCATCAAGGAAACATCAAGTCTCTTGATCCTACTTGATCCATCAAGTAGGATCCAAAACCTAAATAATTTCAACAAAAGTTTGTGATTCCAACTGAAATTTTGGAAAAAGAATCATGTTAGCTTTTTAAGTAAGAAAGCTGAAATTACAAATTGACAAGCTCACTTGGTGTGAGGAGTAGTCTCTCTGACAGATGTTTATCAGATTGGTAGTTTGTGATGGTGAATGCTACTTTGCCTTCCTTTCCATTTGATATAACTTCCTGATAGTAGACTTTGTGACCCCAGAGCTCTTAGTCAAGGCAGCAGCTTGATATGCACACATTCAATCAAGAAAACCATAATTGATTTTCATATTACAGGATGTGTTTGCAGGATAGCCAACTGGAAAAAAAAAAGTAATTTGGAGAGATATGTTGATGAGTTTTTGCTTGTTTGTTTTCACAGGTGACGTAATTTTGTTAATCAGCTTATGAATTTTAGCTTTTTGATTTCTACATATATAAAAGGACAAGATGGTTTGCTGTAAAAAATTCAAGAGTAGATTTTGACCTTTTTCCCACTTTTGCTCAGAGTCAGCAGGAAGAAAAAAGTTGTGCAGTCTTCTTCATGTGAGGACAAAAAGGAGTTAAAAAATACATCTACATAATTGCTTTCCCACCATTTAAAATATTTGCTTTCAAAAGAAGTACAGTTGATAAAGGGACAGTATATATTTTGCTATATATTTCCATAACAAAAACATAACAGGGTGGGGGCTGTTGTTATTACAATTCGTTTTTATACAAGTGACTTATCAGTAATGACCTTGACTCTGGATCATTTATTAGAAAATAAACAAATAGATGGAATAAATGACTTGTGGAAAAGACTTGGGCTATGAACTCTCCCAGATGGTCATTAATCCCCCAGAAATGCTACAGACCCTGATCATTAAGACTTAATTAATGTATTAATACAGCATCCAAATGCTGAACTGTATTTTCTTTTTGTATAATTAACCTTTTGGAAATATTTTACTAATGAAGAAGGGCAAAATAAGTTTGCCGGGGAGATGCCACATTATTTTTTTTAATTCACAGGACAGACAAATAAATTATGGAAAGCTCTTCATGTGTTTGTACACTTCACACTTCTGAGAGCTGTTGACTATTGGAAATGAAGGGCAAGGGCATGATTAGAAAGACTCATTATGCACTGGTTCAATACTTTGGTGCTATCCTTCATGAATGTGTTTAGCACTCAGACAGAGCAGACTATGAATTCTCAGCAGGGCAGGCAAAATTGAATTTTGCTGTTCTGCCACAAGGAAGCTAAAGGGCAGAGGAAAAGGGCAAAGCTGAAATGATTGATCTGGGAAAAGATCCTTGGAGACCCAGGCTTCCCTTTCCTGTAGCTATTTGGGAATGGATTTCTAGGGATGCTGTCATGGATATTGTCAATGATTTTCATATGTATGAGTGGGGGATACTCCTACTGGTTTGGTTGCCTATCTACCTACAGTGGGTGCTCCTGACATGCCAGGACACTTATTTCCTCAATGGCCACAGCAGGAGCAAGATTGCTTTTCCAGAGTACTTAAGGAAACTGAGATACACAGTCAACAAGAACTGTCATAAATATTAATTTCCTATCAGCATTGCCAACATGATGTAGTGCTAGTGGTCATAGTTTAAATTTGTTTTGAATGTAACCTGATCTTGCAATTTCTAAAGCTGGTTAAGGGTTGTAGACATTCATCTTCAATTAGGGAGTTCCTGATTTCCCTGTCAGCAAGGTTTTGAAAATTTTTCTGTTTATATCTGACTCACAACCAATTAAGTTGTACTACAAAATGGATGGCCAAAGACACTTCCTTTCCAGATGCCTACTAATATTGATTATTCCCAAGGAATATGGTACAAAATGTTAGTATTTTAAAAGTGGGGCGGGGGTTTCTATATATGTCTAGGTATTCTCACAGCTTTCAGATGAATAACTAGATTACATTTGGAGGATCCATCTGCCTCTCGAAGTATAAATATGCATATTTAAATATAAATATGATGCACTATTTTGACATAGACTATTCCAATTTTAACAACTATAATGTACTAAGTAAAAGCTTCCCCCTTCTTCTTTAAAAATCAATCGATCAACCAATCAATCAACCACAGCTTGAGACATAAATTCCCAGCTAAGAATTAACTTTGTCGTATCAAAAATATGTTTGACAAGTAGTTCCCAAATTATTAGAAATAAAGTTTTTGCTATAAAATGCATTGATTAACAGTTTAATTTATGCTTATCATCTTCCTTTCATTTAGGACTATACATTCAATCAAAAATTCTGAAAATGTTACTTTGTCAGATATGTATTTACCTTGGAACAAGGGACAAAGAATTCAGACAGGTTAATGGAAGAGAAGGAAGAAAGATAATTAAATGTTTACTTTTGCCTTTATCTGATTTATCACGCAATTTTCTGCCCTATCCTTCCTGTTTACTAAATAATTTATTAAATATATTCTTTTTATTTGCACTTATAGGAGCAAAAATTAGATAGGAACTTGACAATGTATAACAAGTACACTAGAACATACGTTATTGTCACTAACACATATAACCTTCCCAACAGTCTGAAAGAAATTACTTATTCTACCATTAGATGTTGTTGGTCTATTACTGGTTGGGAAAACTTTGGTTTTGGGTTTGTTTTTTTTTTTTCCCCTAGTGAAAGAAAAATGACTTTCCTGTAAATTTCCATTTTGTCTGTAGAGAACTGACAAGTTTTTATTGTCTTGCATCCACATTTAAAAAATCAGAAAAAGCCAAGCCAAGCAAAAATCAATCAGGTCATAGCTTTACCCCTAGAGCTGTTGAAGTTGGAGGACCCTAAAGTAATATGCAATTTAATCTGCGGAAAAAGAATAGTGGAGAAAAGTTCAAATTAATTCATTACACTAAAACATTTACATCTCCATTGTATTTAATTGTTGTGACGTTACAGTTTCTATAAAACTCTCTCTGCACTTTTTCATAATCACTGACCTTAAACCTCAGCACTGAAAGGTGTCTATGGCAGATGTCTGCCTCATGCTGAGTATTTTGGGTGAATTTTAAGCTAAAATAGCATATTTTCTTAAAAATAATAGAAAAAAAAAAAGATGCTAAAATAGACCATTACAAAACTCTAGCATTTCCTTTCTTTCGAGCAAAGAAAAGGAATTCACCAGGGCTGAGACGGTGCTCTCTGTCTAATATGAAGAGTGTGTCATTTCACATGGGAATTAAAAGGTTGGACCAAGCTTACAGGGGTCAGGGGAAACACAAGAGCAAAAGAACAACTGTCAAAAAATGGATTTTTCAGATATTAAGTTGAAACTGCATAGCACTTAGCTTCTGTAGTAGGAGGAGGGAAGGCAGAAGTTTGTCTGGAATGCCAAGTAAAAATCAAAACTACAAACAGGGAGCTACTGTCTTCTGCTTAACCTGCACTTCCCCCTGCTGATGTCCTGCTGAGGAGGAGGAAGTGGAATGGAAATAAGTGAATAGCCTGGAGGGAAAGAGGGAAAGTGGGAGAGTGCAAGGTCAAGAAACAAAAAGCAGATGTTATGATGTTGGAAAATAAGACCCTTGAGGAATAGAATACAAGAGGGTTAGGGAAGAGTTAGGAAATTGGAATAAAAACTACTTTATCTCCACACCATGCCACAGCATGTTTTTTCTCTCTAGTGCCAGGGGTAGAGGGGCAAGGAAAGAACAAACCCATTCCATGCAAGAGGAAACCTGAAAATACATTAATTGTAAAATGGATCATTTTGTCTATACCTTTTTCCTTATGTTTATTTATGCCATCATTTTGTTCTTGTGCTTACTGTTGTCTGAATGCAGATCCTAACCTTTAGACTGACAGCTCTGAGGCAGCCCCTCTAAAGAGTCCAGCATTATGGAAAACATGTCAGACATCTATTACCAAATGTATAAACAAGACTGGGAAATTTCTAAGGAAACAATAGAGTAATGAGTTTGACAGAGATACCACATGGCAAGAATAAAGTATGAAAATCTGTGTGTAGTAGTTTATATTTTGGTGAGGCAATTTAAATATGTATATACTGACTACCATTTTATTGTTGATTTTGTTTTCTTGAAAGTGATTTTTATAGTCTCTTCACCTTGATATATGACCACAAGTTATCTAGGATACTTCAAAAGTCATTTTGGAACAGCAGAGCACATTTGGTTCTAAAGTAGAATGTAGAGGGAAAAATTTGATATACATATTTAGACATATCTTTCCAGAAAGAAATTGTGTGCAAAAGTATTTATTAAATTGCTGCAAATTCCTTCAATATCTGCTCGTGGATTTGCTATGAGGGCTAGAGAAAAGCTATCTCTCAACAGTATCCATCTTCAGGAAGAAAGGAACTTGGCATTGTGCCCTTATCTCCACACCAGACTAACTCTCTGGAAATTCACTCCTTATTTTAATAACAGACTGGATTTGATTAATTTCTATGTTAAATCAGAATGCTTCAAAGTCCACTATAAAATTGCAGTGTAGTTAATAAATGCTTACTAAGACAAAGATCCAGTGATACCAAGGCCTCCACATAAGTGAGGATAATAAGCAGAAACAAACTCCGCTTGAGGAAAACCATTGCAATTCACTTTTAAAACATTATAGCAAACTCTCTGCTTCTGCCCTTTGGTTGGAATATCAGAATAATAAATATGGAAGTGCTCTTCAGAGAGCTGATTGGACAAATAAATGTAATTAACAACAATATTTTGTTGAGTATTTGAGGTTCAGCTACTTCCTGTTTCAGGAGAATATTCTACCTTACTTTTTTTCCCCTCAGTGGTATTCCTCTTTGAAAACAGAGAAACCTGCCTATGAAGAAGGTTGGGGGTTTGGTTTTGGTTTGGTGGTTTGTTTTTGGGTTTTTTTCACGTATACTTAGTGAACTGGGATTTACTCTTGCTCCTCAATTTGAGTCAAACAAAATCCACAACTAATGAAGATTTGCCACCTACACTCTTGAGAACAAAACTGTTTTATATTGAAAGTAATCAAATGATAAATTTAACTGCATACAGCTTTATTTGTGTATAACTGAACTTTACTGTAGTCTCTCCTACAATTCAGCAATTTTATTAATTAAAGAATTCTTTCCAATATTTTTACCCCCTCTGCTTTCTGCCTCTTTCTCACATGGCTTTATAGAGCTGTCACTGAAGGGTATTTAGCAAATCTCACAGTCCCAAATAAAACTGTGCTTGAAAATAATGGTGGTGGTCATACATTGCATCATCACAACTTTATTTCTTTTAACTGCAGTCTCATGTTATTGTTAGGATAAAAACAAATTACTTTTATAGCAGGATGTTTCTTTTAATATTACATTTTTAAAATAAATCTGCTGCAGCATGTCAAGAAAACCTTCAAAATATTGCACAGTATATGACTGAACATACTGCATTATTTCACCAAATATCTGATGCTACAGAAATCACACTGCTATGGACTAGCCTGTATCTTTACATTTACATTTTGCATCTTTTACATATATTTTTAAAGGAATGTTGCACCTCTCAAACCATAATATCACAAGATTGGAATAGAGATTGATTTCTTTCACTGTTAATGCCCAAGGGGTTAATTTAATTTCTGAGAAGTAGACAATAGATTCTTCCTGATTTCAGATAGTGCCAGACTGGGAACCAGACATTGGATTCACCTCCTTCTAAATACACATATCTAGACCAGTAACCTGTATGTCAACTTGTTACCTAGGCTTCTCCCACAGTTTGGTGTGAAAGAGGTGTTTATTGTTTACTGTTTAACATACTCTAAGGTAGATGACTCAGGTGACATACCTCTCAGCACCCCTTCCTATTTGCTTTTGCTTTTTAGAGCAGGCCTTCAGACACAGAAAGAAACTTTAATACATCAAGGTTTGTGGAAAATTTTCCGGTTTAAAACAAAAGCTGAATTTCTTTTGAAATATTAAAATTGTTTAATGTTTGACATAATTAAACGTAACTTCTGATGATTTAATTTTTTGTGACTTTATTCTATGCTTTATTTTGAAGGCAAGTCTTTTGATTTTTGATATTTTTAGTAATGTGTTCTGATTATGAAAATAATACATATTTTTATTTAATTTGTCCTCTTTGATGTTCCCAGGCAACCAAATGTGTTGAAGCTTAAAAAAAGGGTTTATTCTGTGGTAGAACAAAGATAGGGAAACTGCTTGAACAGGTTTGTGCTATTTTCTACTATATTCAAAGCACTCACGCTAATTTAGCAGCAGACTGAAATTTCTTATTTTCTTATTCATTAGGTTGCTAAGGAATCAGAGGTTAAGAGAAGGTTGGGCACCTTGTTCCTGACAAGTGAACTTCCAAGAGGATGAGGAATATGAGTGCTATGACTAGAAATTTGCTCAGCTATTGTCACAGTTTCAAAAGATTTCATGTGTTGCCTCAAATGTTTTGGTCCCACCAATCAGTGCTATCAATAAATAATTTACTTCTACAAAGAAGCATCAGGAAAATTCTGAACAATTCTCAGTAATTTCTTTGCAACTCTAGGCAGCAGCAGTGCATATCTGTCACAAGCCTAATGAGATCTGGGCTGTAATGGCTAGAACTCGGATAGCTTTCTGGGCATATTGCAAAACAATCTGGATTTGTGAGGAAGAAGGAAGGCTACAGAGATTATTAGGAATACTTTCCTACCTTCCTGGCCGTCAGAGGTAAACCTGTGCTTGTGCAACAGGCATAGTTCAGCACATGCAATTGAACTCATCTTGGTTTTTGATGGGCTTTGTGTATTTGTTTGCTTGCTGCTCTTGTGATTGTAAATATATTACAAATGATCTGAAGATATATTATTTTGTGCACTAGAAAAGCAAAGGGGAAAAATATTTGAAACTAAAGGCTCCATGTTTGTTGACAATTAGACAGAAAAGAGATCTATCAATTGCCATGTCTTCTGGAAATGAAAAAATGCTAGAAATATGCTAAGTACTGAATAGTTCTCTGAAGCCTTTGTGATGGCAAGTATCTCATGTCAAATGGATGAATATTGTTTATTCTTACATTTACTGCTTTTCAGTAGCGCTATTTAGAAAGCACTCTTGAGTGCATTTATCTTTCTGTAAATACTTCATTCCTGTGAGTCAAAATAATACTGTTCACATGTGCCAAGGATATCTATTGTATGTATGAGTACGTGAAAAAAAAATTTGTCAGTTGACATACACCACCTCTGTATAGAAGTTCATAGCTTCATAAAGTCCCATAAACAAAACAAAGTTTTTATGTGATAAATGAATTGTTGAAGTTGTATTTCAGATTGTTGAGGATGCCCTTGTAATGGTTACTAAGGTGGGATTCTGAATGAGCCCAAGACAGATTAATGAATCACTAGTATTGTCAGGGCCAACTTAAGGCATTGCAAGTAGAGGAAGTTGCCTAGGCAGTAAAACTGGAATGGACAGGAAAGTATCCATAGTTTAATTATCTTCTCTAAGAAGATAATTCTTCTTTCTTCCTGTAGCTATGCTGTATGTCTGGAGAGACACTTTGGTTAGCTAATATTGCCAGAAAGATCAGTGTGTATGGGCTAGGAGTTACTGCCATACAGAAGCAGGGCAGGAGAAAAGAAGCAGTAAGAGTGACATGAAATTCTACCATCACATTTCAGCCCTACTTCTTCTCCCTATGTCTTCTTCTACTGCCAGACTTGCCTCCCCACGCTTAGAAGTGGCAAAATTAACCTTAGTCTTATATTTCTGAAAGGTCTCGAGCTGGTTCCCAAACCAGTTATGTTGGCAGAACAAAAAGCAATTCAATTGCCATTATAAGAAACCTATTTATATGACTTTTATAAATGTCCACTGTATTTTTCCACTTTTCTAGATGAATGAATGTGGTAAAAGCAAGTCTGATGTGATGAAAAGTTCATAAAGTTTAAGACCTTTGAATTTCTCCTGATAGTTCTTTTATCATCAAACTTGACAATATCTTTTGAGAGGTACATCTGGTCTTAATTAAAGACTCCAAATTACAGCAAATCCATCATATACTTTGAAAAATTCTTCCAGTCTTAATTACAAACACTGTTAATAATGTACAATTTACGTATCATTAAAGTTCAAGCTTCAGGTTTCAGCTATTTGATAATTTCATTCCACTTGCTATTAACATATAAACCCTCCAGTGTGACCTCTCTATGTAGGGATCTATAGACTGATTAACTTGCATCCTAACTTTATCCTCCAAAATTTAAAGAAGAGTCTTCTCTTTAACGTGGGTCAGTTAAGAACCATCCACTGCCCTGAAGTAATATGCAGGCTAATTTTTGATGTATCAGCTTAGATCCCAGGAGGAACAGCTTCATTAATAGAGCATGTTATCTATTCCAGTTAGCTAAGCTTCTTACAACTGGCTTGGGTACCTGTGTGCAGAGCTGCACAGTGTTATGTAGACATAATCGGTCTCTCTGGCAGCATTTACAAGTCTGAAAAAAAAAAAAAAAGATAACAAAGGTAATCAGAATAACAAATGGAAACAATACTTTAAAATAAATCTACAGGCCAAAATACATCAGCAGGGGAAATGGCAATAAAAGTGGAAACTTCCCAAAAATTAGCCTTTGAATGATCTGGGTGAAATCCAAAGGAACTTAATAAAAAGCGTGTGTTCTAGGTTGTGAGAGTCACTGTGCTGTCTATAATCCAGCCTAAGTCACTGGTATATATACTGATATATCGTTATGATGTTAACATTTCTGCAAGACTTTCCTTATATGACTCAAAGAAGCCCAGTGACAATCTACTTAACATTTAGCCAAACAAATGTTTAAATTGGCTGGTAACTCTAAGTACTTGAGAATGTATTTTTTACAATAACATAGAAAAGTATTTGCAACAATGAGGTTTAACTTGAAAACTTTGATAGTCTACGTTTTCGACATTTTTACATGCCTAACACTCAAATTTTTCAAGTTCCCTTGGATGATTAAAAATATTTGGTATTCTATACCTCTCTTCTTACAGAGTAAAACATCAGAATTAAGAGTGGAAGGATTCAACCAGCTTTAGAAATGTTTACCTCAAAGGAGTCTCCAAAGTACTCCCTATCTTCAGATATATTATGGTCTATGCCAGGTGAACTAAATTGAGGGAGATTTTCTAGCTGAAAACTAATATTTGTCAGGTAAGACTTTTGCAAAATCAGTCCCCTTACCTGGTTCATCACACCTATCTAATCCTTGGAAAAGGGGGAGATGGGAATAGTGAACCAGTTATGGCAAGAATGGCAGATCACCTCATCAATGTTAAAATTCTTGTAGAACTACACTTTTCCATTAAGTAGTACTTCATTTTATTAAATCCAATAGGACTGTGTAAAGTAAGATATCCCACTGAGGTGGATAAATGTGGCCTTTATTGACATAAAATCACCTAGGCTATTTAGGCAGAATGGGTTAAATATAATTTGAATTCAGGGTGTTGTGCTGCAAACTGAGATATTCAAGACCTTGCCTGTTTCCCTGTGATAATGACTGAACTAATACATATTACTCTGCCCAACATTCCTTATAATTTAGTCTGCTTTGTTCAAGTAACTACAGTGTTTGAATTCTTTGTGAGGTAAATCATCTTAATATCTGTCTTAAATATTGTTTAAGTTATAAAAAGCAAACCCAGGAGATACTATTAATCACTGCTGCCAACCTGAGCATACCCATATGGGTCATAATCTGTAGCTTTCCTGTTTTCTAATGCTTCTAAAGCTGCTAAATATAAGCCTGTACATTAGTGTAATGAATAGAACTACAAAAAATATGCTTAGTTAAGATTTGCAGTTGTACCTTTTCACTATAATATATAATTTAGTATCTCCTTAATCATATAATTTGGAGACAGTGGTGTAGATCATAAGAGTTTTTGTTTTCAGTCTTATGATTTAATTGCTGCCTCTGTAGGTTCTGCTTGTCCAGTAAGAACATTTTTCATGTATATTCCTCAGGCGCTGGACAATATATTTAAAAATTTCTTTAGGCTAATTCTAATTTATGGCTCCTAGCAAGTAAGAATACTGTATTAGTAACTGCTGATGAAAGGACCCCAGTGATGGGGTAGTGGGATTCAGGCCCAAATACAGAGGTTATGAAGTCAGTAGAAAAGCATGCACATCACTGATGGGGCTTATATTAGGATCACCAAACTACAGCTGAGATCCCTCTCCTGAAATGAATCAAAAAAATGGGACTTGTAACCAGTATTTGTAACTTTGATACCAAAATCAATGGATACATATGCCTCCATGCATTGATTCTTCACATGTGACATCTACCTGCAGTCCAAGGGTAGAAACATGTTTACAGCAATATTAGATTAAACTTATCTATCTCACAAGATTCTGATGTTAAGTTCTTCTCTTATAGTCCAAATTGTAGCATTTACTTGGTCATGCATATGTCTGGTGAATGTACCACATCATGGTTCAGAACTTAATGCCTGGTAAACTTGGTCTTGAATTTTTATGTTGGTTTGTTTTTCTGGGTTTTTTTGGAGGGGTGCAGAGTTAAATGTCAAGAATTTCATAGATTGCCAAGACACTGGGTCAAGAAAAAGAAGACTCTTTCCTCTTCCACTCTATGAATTTTATGTTATGCTTAATTTACCAACACAGTGTGTTTAATATGTCAACATCTAGAATGTTGAAAAACACAACCAGCAAGTCTTGAATACTTAAATGCTTCCACAAATACAACATTTGTAGCATTAATCTTCTTTCTCTGCCTGCTGATGAGTTTTCATAGTG
Source organism: Acanthornis magna (assembly GCA_036785705.1). Classification (NCBI taxonomy): domain Eukaryota; kingdom Metazoa; phylum Chordata; class Aves; order Passeriformes; family Acanthizidae; genus Acanthornis; species Acanthornis magna. The sequence goes on from JAWUZG010000017.1 coordinate 4,686,277, forward strand.
AAAAATGTGCTTCGATGTAGATGTGCACAGATGTTATTCCAATGAATTCGATGCCCTAAGAATTTGGCATTGTGCTGTTCTGACCAACTGCTGAGAACCTTCCCAAGATCCCACCACTGTACACAGCGTCATCCCTGATGCTTTTAAACCACTTCCACTGAAGATTGTTTGATTAAAATGCTAATAAAGTACAAATAGTCCCATTTGCTTCATACACAGCGTCTGAAGCACTCACAAATGGATTCAAAATTACCCCTGTATGCAGCTGACATTTTGAAGGGGCAGTTTAGCATCTACTTAAGCTGGCCTAAAACTGTGCTGCCCTGTTGAGTTTGCAGCACCAATTCTGTAGCAAAGAGACTGCCTACTGCTTGGACACAAAGGGGCTGGCAGGAGCACACAGCTAGGACGGAGGAGAGTGCAGCACCACAGCTTTTGGCAGCTGCTCCATCCCACCTCTCTCCGCTGACAGCAACACCGGGCACTTTTCAGCCTCTCCAGTCATGCAGTGATGGAGTGCTGCATTGGCATGAGTCTTTGCAATATGGAAAAACATCTCACTGCCTTTTAAACTTTGTTTGTACAGTGTGATAAACATGTTCATTTTCAGTTTTAATAAAACCAGGATATTCTTGCCTGCTCTGTTGTATTTTGTTGCTTTGTCTTTTAGGTAGCCACCATTCCTAAATTAAAGGAAAAAAAATTCAAAACCAAATAAACCAAATAAAAAACCAAAACCAAATAAATATATTACAAAAATAAAGAGTATCACCACATACTCTTTTCTGTGTACTCTACAACAGTTTCCCTGAAATAATTGGATCCCCAAAAGACAGGAACCTTGATATCAATTATTTACATACTTTATCTTTCATCCCCTTTATTTGTCACATGTTCATCAGTAACATCAGATTTCTCCCTCTAAAACTAGTGGAGTAGCTAACAGTGTGGAGTTTGTGTGTGCTCCTGTTATACAAAGAGGAAATGGACTTGGATATTGCAAGAAGAAGTGTCATAGTCAAAGCAGGAGACACAATTAGAAGGAATGTTCCTTTCTCTGAGAATGTGGTATACGCTTTGTTCCAATACCTGTTTACTGCAAAACGTGTGAGCTATTCTTGGGTAGTAGAGGGCCTAACTCCTTCCCTGTAATACAATTCATTTACGTGTGCAAGTTTCTATGTGAGATTACATTAATGAAAGGTAACATGATTTCACAGGACACCCCTAGTTTGAAACAAAAGGATGCTGTTTGCTGAAACAAACAAGAGATTAGGTTCATTTGTGAGTTGAGAGATTGTGGTTAGCATCACTTATAAGGGAAAAGTCCATTTCACCCATGTTTTCTCTATGAAAGGTGAGTGCTTCTGACCACTTTATTGCTTTAAAGTGGATCTTCATCACCGCTACATTATTTTCCAATGTTTTTTCACTTGACTGTCATAAAAGAAGGAACAGTGCACGAGGGGTGCTTTAAGAATTCACAATTAATTAGGTTTTCGAGTAGATTTAGACTCAGAAAAATCTATCTATCTGTCTATAGTAAGGCTGAGTCATGAAATGAGCACCAAGCCTTGCCCATATTGAAAGATTTCTGAGTGGTCAAGAACTCTCACCCAAACTTGTGATGCCTCTGAAATAAAACCTTTACTTTAAACTAAGGAATTTATGGACTTTTGCTGCTTGAGGAGTTAGACAGAAATTTCAAGAGTTCACCACCACTGAAACCTAATTATCTAAGTCTCAATCCTTCCTAAATACCTGGCTCTTTTTGTGAATGTCAATTAATGTCTCATATTTGACAGCAGCACCTCATTCATGTATGAACTTCTGAATTATTATTCTGTTTGACACTGGCAAGTATTTTGTTGCAGTCCAGCTGACTATTCTACTCTTCAATTCCATCTGTTAGCACTTGGCCTGTACTCAAGGAAAATAACACTCCTAGTATTTTCAAGATCATTCAGATGGCTGATGTTGGTATCAGTGTAGAATGCTATCCCTGAAGCAGTACACCACAGCATATCACCAACAATGACCCAGGATTTCTTACACTAAGAATTTGATGTGATAGTGAGGTCACTTTCCCATGAGTCAAAACTTATTTCTATTTTACAGTATCTTGCTGATAGCCCATAAGCCTTGCTTTTCAGCTATTCATAGTTATGAGAAATATTTGAAAATGTAATAATACAATGCAATTTGTTGCAAGATGGTCAGTGTTTCTACAAATAAAAATGTGAATGGTAACTTTAAGTAGTTACTTTCACAATTAACAGTTGATCTGAAAGTGACCTTGATTTTAGTGACCACTCTTTAAACAGCATTATGCAATCAGGTAAGGCAGAATGCCAATATAATTCAGACTCATTTTATGCAAAAGAGTTTGTTACAACCCAGAGTCACTATTTCTAATTACCTTAATCCAGCTCCTTTGAAGTTTGCTTCACTTAATTGTGAATCCTTGATACAAATTGTGTCAGTTTTTGGTTTTGTTCTTGAGTTGCAGTATAGTAACTACATGTCTCTGCTGACTATTGGAAACTACTAATAGAAAAAATAAATGAACACTAGTTTTACCACTATTGTTGTTTTTTTTTTGGTCTGAGCTTAGTTTTTGATGGTTTTTGTGGGTTTTCTTGAGGGGTGGTATTTGAAGCAAAGTAACTTGAAAACGACAGAAACTAAGTGGCCTAAATTGTTTGAAATCATACATGGTTAAAGACATTCCTGCTTTGCAATTTGCTTAGCAAAATATGAGTATGAACTATTTTGCCAGGGCATCTTTGTTAATGTGAAAAAGCTGCCACAGAAAAGGTGAAATGCTTTAGAAAGGCCTTCATTGCCTTATAAATAAGACTTTTTCAAAATGGTACCATTTGTGAATATATGGGCCCAGTCAGTAACTCACGTTCATGTTTCTCCACAAATTTCAGAATTGCAATTGAACACTGTATATGTAATGATCTCAGCACAGGTCCCAGGGAGTGAAAAAGGCTCTTGGGAGAGCTTTACTCTTGCTTTTAACCTAACATAAGTCCTACACATACTCTGCTCATTCTGAATTGCCTGACAATTTATGGGAGAAGTCATTCTCTGAGACTTTAATATGTTCCAGAACAGGCCAGCCTTAGGAAAAAATGTAATGGGTTACAATGAGAATAGAAGGAAAGACTTGGGAGGTTTTCATTTGTAGTGTATTCCACTCAGTTTCTACAGACTTAAAGGGGAATGTGGCCTCTATTGTTGCTTTAAATTTCCTTTTGCTCTCCTCCTGGAATAACTTCCCTGGTAGCATGAAAAGGCACAACTGTAAAAGATTCAAGGTCAGGGAATTATGTGCTGATCTTTGTTCATTATGCAAATTTCTTCTGATGGGAAGATATGATCCAGGCAATAATCAGTATTTTTCCCTTTTAAGCCAAGTCTATAGGGCACATCGGAGAGATTAGGATGGTTACAGGCACAGTTCATCATTGATGTAAATGTGCATAATTTAATAATTTAATCCTTCTAAGGTGCACTCTGTAGCACAAAGAATCAGAATCAGTATCCATAATGTATGGCCTTTATATATTCATATATTCATTTCAAGATAGTTACACATTGAGTAGCTTAAGCAATACTTAAATATGCAACTGTATTTTCCAGGTATGGGGGCAAATAAAAAGTAGAAGAATATAAGCTGTGCCTGGGAAAAAAGTTATGCTTATTGAGACGCTTAAAACCCACATCCTTTGAAGTACAGATTATAAACATAGTATGTGGTAACACACCCAAAATCTCACACCCTTTCGTTTCCTGCACTCGACTACCGAAGAACAGCTTGGTATCACATCCGGTCGCAAAATCAGGCTCGGAAAGTCATCACCGGCAACCCAAACTGTGCTACAAACCGGAGAACGGTGTTCTACCCCCTTGCATTTTGAAGGCGGACCACAGCAGCAGGCGGGCAGGCCGCTGTGTTCCGCTGGCCCTTCAGGGCACCACCGACCGTGATCGAGATGAGGGGCAGAGGATTTTACACCTCATGACGGCTTTATATTTTACTTCAGAAGCCTTCAGCTAAAGCTGAATGAGAACCATTTTAATGCATCGCATAAAATAAATGTGCCAGCACAAGAATGTGGTTATAAAGAAGTGTGACGGCCACAAATAAGCAGATGGTGTGCATCCCCGTGGCTCCTGAGACACGGGCACTCTCAGGTAGTTATTCCGCTCTCACAAAGTTGTCACCCACAGACAGGAGCGGCGGCTCTGCCGCCCTGCCCTGCCCTGCCCTGCCCTGCCCTGCCCAGCCCGCCGATCCCCGGGCTGCCGCCGCGCCCGTGCCTCACACTGCACTGCCCGGGGGCTGCGGGCTCGGTCCGCGGCGGGGCGGCGGCTGTCGGCGGCCACGGGGGTGCCCCGCCGCGGCAGCTTCTCTTCCACGAGCCCCCTCATACCTCCTCCCCTCCCCGCACCGCGACCCTGCACTGGGGCACCGCGGTCTCTCGCCTCCCCCTGCCGCCTCCACCGCTGCCAGGCGCGGCTCCCCCCGCTCCGGCCCCGGCCCAGTCCCCGGGCGCTGCCGCCGCGCCCCGCTCCGCTCCGCCGGCAGCCGAGGCGCAGGGCCGGCGGTGGCATCCGCCGGCGGGAGCGGGGCCGGGCTAGGCTGGGCTGGGCGCCGGGAGCAGCGGGGCAGCGGCCGCAACCGCAGGGCACAGCCGCCGGGAGCCACGGCGGGACCGGCAGCCCGCCGGCCGCCGAGCTCGGCGCGGAGGATCGCCACATCCCGGTTCGGGCGGGGGCGGCTCTGCCAACCCCCCCTCCGCCTCCCCGCCTCCTTCCCTCCCTCCTTCCTTCCCTCCCCGCCCCTCCGGAGCGACATCCCTGCGAGTTTGCCTGGCTGCCCGCGCCCGTCACTGGGCGCTTGCCGCCGCATCTCGATCTCCATCAACTCCTGGCAGCCGCCGGCGGAGGGCAGGGACCCGAAGTTGCGGCCAGCCCGGGTAGAAAACTAGCAGCAGAGCGGAAGGGGCCGGAGCCCAGAGCAGCCCGGCCCAGCCGAGCGGGGCCGGCGCGGCGGCCGCCACCCGCAGCCCCCGGCCGGGGCTGGCTCCGCGCCCCGGGCCGCGCCGGTCGGGGCCGAGGACGCAGCCCCGCGGGAGCCGGCGCGGAGCCGCCGCGGTAAGCCGGGGCTGGGCTGGGGGCGGCGGGCGCCGGGGGCGGAGGCCCCGCGGTCCTCGCCGAAACTTGAACAAGTTGTGCGGCCCCGGGCGCGGGAAGGGGCGGCGGCGGCGGCGGGCGCCCTCTGCCGGGCTCGGAGCGGGGCCGGCGCCGCGGGGCCCCCGGGTCGCTCCTGGCTGCCGGGTTTCCTTCTTCCCGCGGAGCTGCTCGCGGGGTGGAAATGCGTGGATAATTCTGTTTTAATTCGAGCTGAATTGAATTTCGGTGGCGTGTGTCAGATTTATTTGAGTAGCTCCTGATAGCGTAACTGGAGAATATTCCCTGAGACCTCATGTTCACGCTGGAAAAGGAGAAATAAAGCGAGCTTGAGTAGCCAATCTGAATTGTTCTTTTGCGAAGGGTAAATTTTGTGGAACTTTGAAAATACTCCTTTTTTTATTTTTTTAATTTCTGTAAAAGAAAAGGTGAATTAACTCATCTTTCCTATAAACTTAGCAGCATTTTGTTAGCCAAAATACTTTAAATATGTTCTGACATCTACACAGCTTCAGAGAACTTTTGTTTATGTTTCCACAGAAAGAACCAACATGCAAAGTGGAAGGAAACCTGAAACTGCTCTTCCGACAAGAAAGTATTGGCTTTCTGCCCCTTTCACATGTTTTCCTTTTGCATCATAATGGAAGTAGCAGGATTTTTTGAATCACTGAGGCCAAATTTGGGCATCACTGGCTGAAGAAAAGATTTTTAAAAAAGACTTGAAAATATGTCAGTGCTCTATGACTCTTAATTCAGATGCATCTTTCACAAACAGAGAGGAATAGTGATTAAAAGCACTGCAGTTTCATCAAAAGGTTCTAATGGAAAATCTATGCTGATTTTTTTTATTACTGTTTTCCTTCCTGTCCCTCCATGAATCCCAAAAGAGAAAGATGGAAAGAGTGTTTAAGGAAATAGTGAAAAAGCAAAGACTGAAGACAATAACTTCAGTTTTGGAATCTATTTTCCAAGTGCTGTATATTCCCTATTTTATCAAATATAACACATTGTTTTGAATAAATTATATAATTTTGTGATCTGTGGAGTTTTCATCAGCTCTAAAAGTAGAATTTGGCCCTATTGAAAGCTTTTTAAAAAATCAGATGTATGACTCCAATTCCTTTTTCAGATCATGCTTTTCAAGTTACCAAGAGATAGTGCTTTAGTCTGTTACTGTGCATTGTTGACCTGTGCTTTATATGCATACCTTAGAGATTTTACTTTTTCCCTGATTTAAGTGTTTATTCTTGTAGTTTTGTATTTGAGAAAAGTGTGAACAGACAAGGCACCTGTGATTTAACTTTTCAAGAGCCTTTTCATTTCAATGTTGTATCTCAAATTACAACTAATCTGAGCCTACTGTAATGCACAGTACACAATAAGTCTTTTCTCCTAAAAATATGCCTTAAGATAATATTTTTTTTACTAACTGAATGAAAGTTTGATATCTGGACATTGTGTTTTGTGAAGAAATGTATGTCTGGGGAAGAGGAGCTGCCTAATGGATCATGGCTCTGATGTTCACGGGGCATACTTTATTTCTAGCATTAATGTTGTTTGATGTCTTCACTTTTGAAGAATCTGTAAGCAATTACTCTGATTGGGTGACGTTCATGGAAAATGTAGATCTATATGAAAAACAGCGACTTGAAGGTCTTAGTGCCGAGCAGAAGCTGAAAAGAACAGTTCTTCATCCAAGCTTGTATTTTGATGCTCAGGATGTTCAGTCACTGAGGCAGAAGGCTCGTACAAGCCATTTGCATCTCTTCAGAGTCATCAGAAGTGCGGTGATGGTTATGCTGTCCAACCCTTTATACTACCTACCTCCACCTAAGCACGTTGATTTTGCAGCCAAGTGGAATGAGATTTATGGTAACAACCTGCCACCTCTTGCGTTTTACTGTTTGCTGTGCCCTGAAGATAAAGCTGCATTTGATTTTGCCCTAGAATATATGGATAGAATGGCTGGCTACAAAAACTGGTTGGTTGAGAATGCACCTGGAGATGAAGTGCCACTCGGTCACTCCCTAACAGGATTTGCCACTGCTTTTGACTTCTTGTATAATTCACTGGAAAATGAGAGAAGGCAAAAATACCTGGAGAAGATATGGTCTGTAAGCGAGGAAATGTATGAGTACTCCAAGGTTCGTTCCTGGGGAAAGCAGCTTCTGCATAATCACCAAGCAACCAATATGCTTGCTCTGCTTATTGGGGCTTTAGTTGCAGGAGTGGACAGAGGATCTCAGGCAAATATTTGGAAACACACTGTTGTTGATGTGATGGAGAAAACAATGTTTCTGCTCAATCATATTGTAGATGGGTCTCTGGATGAGGGAGTAGCTTACGGGAGTTACACAGCCAAGTCAGTAACCCAGTATGTTTTCCTGGCCCAGCGCCACTTTGGTATTAACAACTTGGAGAATAACTGGCTGAAAATGCACTTTTGGTTTTACTATGCCACCCTGTTGCCAGGCTTCCAGAGGACTGTGGGCATTGCAGATTCTAATTACAACTGGTTTTATGGTCCTGAGAGCCAACTGGTTTTCTTGGATAAGTTTATCATGAAGAATGGAGCTGGTAACTGGCTGGCACAGCAGATCAGAAAACACAGACCCAAGGATGGGCCAATGGTGCCATCTACGGCACAGAGGTGGAGCACATTACATACTGAATTTATATGGTATGCTGCTGAAATCACTCCTCAGCCACCTCCTGACTGTGGTACTGCTAAAATGCATGTGTTTCCTAACTGGGGAGTTGTTACTTACGGGGCTGGATTGCCAAACAGTCAAACAAACACCTTTGTGTCCTTCAAGTCTGGGAAACTTGGTGGACGTGCTGTCTATGATATCGTTCACTTTCAACCCTATAGATGGATCGATGGGTGGAGAAGTTTCAATCCGGGACATGAACATCCTGATCAAAACTCCTTCACTTTTGCTCCCAATGGACAGGTGTTTGTGTCTGAGGCTCTTTATGGACCTAAACTCAGCCACCTGAACAATGTCTTGGTCTTTGCTCCATCTCCTACAAGCCAGTGCAATCAGCCTTGGGAAGGACAGCTTGGTGAATGTGCCCAGTGGCTGAAGTGGATTGGTGACGAGGTTGGAGACTCATCTGGAGAAATTATAACAGCCTCCCAGGCTGGTGACATGATGTTTGTGAGCGGTGAGGCAGTATCTGCTTACACATCAGCAATGAAATTGAAAAGTGTCTATCGCGTTTTGCTGCTCTTAAATTCTCAGACATTGTTAGTAGTTGACCATATTGAGAAGGAGGAAGACTCTCCTGTTAATTCAGTCAGTGCCTTTTTTCATAATCTTGACATTGATTTTAAATACATACCCTATAAGTTTAAGAACAAGTACAATGGAGCTATGATGGATGTGTGGGATGCCCACTACAAGATGTTTTGGTTTGATCATCATGGGAGTAGTCCTGTTGCTATGATACAGGAGGCTGAACAAGCTGCTGAATTCAAAAAGCGATGGACTCAGTTTGTAAATGTTACCTTTCCAATGAAAAACACGCTTACAAGGATTGTTTACCTTTTCTATGGCCCTTATGTCAATGTTTCTAACTGTAGACTCATAGATAATGCAAAATCTGGTTTTCAGATTTCTCTCAGTGTCAACAACACTGAAAATACCATCTCTGTTGTGACTGAGTATCAGAATTTAAAAGCAAGGTTTGATTACTTGGGATTTGGTGGTTTTGCTAAAGTAGTTCATGAAAATAAAGTGACCAAGTTTGGTCTCGGTACTGAATCTGTGAAAAAAGAGATGAAAAATAATAGGGTAGTTTTCCCATTTGGATTCAAAGTGAACATAATTGCAGGCTTAATTTTGGGTGTCAGTTTAGTCATACTGGCTTTTCAGTGGCGGTTTTACATATCCTTCGGTAAAATGTTGCGTTGGATCCTGATACTGGTTGTCACACTGTGGCTTATTGAATTGGTGGATGTGTGGAGCATGTGTACTCAGCCCATCTGTGCAAAGTGGAGCAGTGACATGACAAGGCTGGAACGTGATAAAGGTAATAAAGCCAAACAATTAGAAGGAAACCCCATTGTTTTGCCAGATGTTATCATTACTTCACTTCCCACTTCTGGTGCAGAAATTTTAAAACAGCTGTTTTTCAATACCAGTGACTTTTTATACATCAGGATACCTACACCCTATCTTGAAATTCCTGAGACTGAATTTGAAATTGATTCCTTTGTAGACCCATGTGAATGGAAGGTTTCTGATGTCCACAATGGTAATTTTCGTCTTATCCAAGGGTGGCTCCAGTCTCTAGTTCAAGACACAAAGCTCCATTTACAAAACATTCATTTATATGAAGCTAGCAGAAGTAAAATTGCTCAGCATTCTGCATTAAACAAAGACAAAAAGAAAAGGTCCAAAAAGAGAGAATCCCTGTCAGAGCAAAGAAGCAGGGCAAGAGGGAGTCAAGAAAAAGATGCTGAATATATTAGGGAACTGAGAAGACATCTCATCTATTATCCTAATGCACGACCTGTGCTTAGTTTAAGCAGTGGGAGCTGGACATTAAAGCTTCCCTTCTTTCAGGAAATCTTAGGACCATCAATGAGAGCATTATATGTAGTGAGGGACCCACGGGCATGGATCTATTCAATGTTGTACAAAAATAAGCCAAGCCTTTACTCCTTGAAAAATATTCCACAGCACTTGGCTGCGATGTTTAAAGGGGAGAATGGTAAAGAAAAATGTAGTTTAAATGAAGGCTATGCCTCTGAGTTTGAATCACTAAGGAAAGAAATTTCAAATTCTGAATCAAATGCAATTTCTGTGTTGTCTTATTTATGGCTAGCAAACACAGCAGCGGCAATGAGAATAAACAGGGACTTGCTGCCAACAAATTATCAGCTGGTCAAGTTTGAAGATATTGTGACCTTTCCTCAGAAGACGGCTGAAACAATTTTTGCCTTTCTTGGTATTCCTCTTCCTCCTGCTAGCTTAAACCAAATATTATTTGCCACCTCCACCAGTCTTTTCTATCTTCCTTATGAAGGGGAAATTTCACCAAGTAGCATTCATGCCTGGAAACAAAACATGCCCCATGAAGAGATTAAACAGATTGAAGATATCTGTTATTCACTGATGGACCACTTAGGATACCCAAAGTTTATAGAATAAATGCTGCTGGTCAGCAAAAATTTGCACTAATGATCTCTGATTCCCAATTTGTGGATAAATATTAGAGAAGTTTGTTTATTCTTGTAAAATGTGTACAGTCTGCTACTTTCAGAGAGATTATTTTAAGAAAAATGTAACTGTTGTTGAAGCTGTGGAAGGTTTTTTTTTTTGGGTTTGTTTTTTTTTTTATTTGTTTTTCTTTAAAAATATATTGTACTTTCGCAGCCTTTCAAAAAAAGCTGTGTGAACCTTTGCAGAAGTACCAGCTGGGGCCTCTGTAGCTCAGGGGATTAGTAATAGAACAGAGAGCTTTTCATCTCCAGCTCACCAGTTTGACTCCAGCCCAAATGGTTAGTTCTAGAAAGTATTTGCCATCTGATGATTGTATGAGGGCTTATATGAAATTATACTTGTCAAACTGGTCCTGTTCCCAATGGTGATTATTGGCCCCCTTGGACAGGTTTACTGCTGCATACTGTTGTTATCTCACTGGTCACTATAGTGGTGCAAAATAAACATAAGCTGAGATTTAGGGCTGTTCAGCATCCTCTTAATGGGAGGAAAAAACATTTGAGTAAATCTAGTTTCTTACAGTTTGAGCAGCCAGGCCCAGGACTGGAATGGACTCAGATATTAAATCTCATTCTAGGGTATGGTTCCTTAATGTCCCAGATGTGGTACTTATTTTGGGGTTTGAGGTTTGACAGTAGAAAAGTCGTAATTCTCCATTCCTGGCTATATGATTCCTGTTGTGAGCCTCAAATAAATTATCTGGAGAAAAATAAATGGGACGAAATCTAAGAAACTAGCAAGATCCCTCAAATGAGCAGTTAAATTTGTGTAGTTTTGACCTGCCTCGACATAACCTAATTTTGAAGGTTGTTAACATAACATACTGACTTCTTGAACTGTTTTATTCTGTATCTCTTTTCTCAGAGGTTGTGCAAGGATTTCCTCGTTTTGAGTGAGACTCTTCCATCTTTCTTTGCTGTAACACATTTCTCTGCTGATTTTTGTGCATAATATTCATGGGACCAGTGCAAATATGTGATGCCATTGGCAATGGCTTATTGTTGATGTGTGCATAAAATGCAATCTGAGATGTAGAAGACCTCAAATAAATCTCTAGCCCTGTGTTGCTGTGGGATGTTTTACTTGTCTGTATCATGAATTTCAGAAGGACAGCCATTGCTAAGCTCAGGTCTTCATTCAGAGAGGGGAGAGATCTGAAAATCACCTGACCCTCAGCCACCTCATATTTGAGTGATGTTTCCCTGCAGCTGTTTCCAAAGTTGTCTGATTTTTATCATGATTGGTGTTTCTTTGACATGATGCTGTAATATGATATTTGTTTGGAAACAGATAGGCCTGGTAGGATAGTTGTATCTTTGTCACAGCTTATTTCTTCTTGAGTCACACTCTTTGTTTGCACATGTCCATTAAGAAAAAAAATTCCCATTTCCCAATTTAACTTGCTCAGCATTCTCTGGAAATGCATGCATATTGTAAATGTCTGCAGATGTGTATATCAGATCACAAAGAGACATCTATTTCCTTTGCCATCTGTTTTTTATTACAAGTGGAATTGTGTTGAAATATGCTTCAGTTGGTTTGTGGGAGCTGGAATCAGAGCTTATTATATTGAAATATGCGTGTAATTGTTATTTATTTGGGTGGTAAGCGTTGGGCAATGTCAAAAGTGCAATGACTTTCTTTGTACAGATTACAGATACCCTTGCTGAAGTTTAATATAAAGGAGTTCTTCTCTTTTCTTCTGATATTGCCATGTCCCTGTCTTACCCAGCTATTTTGTCCCTCCCATATGTATTTTTCACATCCTTTAGATATCTCATTATAACCTAGATAAAATTTCCGCTTTCTCAGACAGTCATTAGTATGCCAAAACAGGCCTCTGCCATGATAAAGGCATTGATAATTTGTGGTCTCACAGTAAGTTACCTGTCATTTACTCACAGTAGCTGTATTTTTCCCTTCAGACCTATGTTTCAGCCGTGTCTAGGTGGAGTGCCATGTTAAAGGAAATATTAAACTATTTAATATACATCGACATTTAATGAAACTTTTGTTTCCAAGTATCGTTCTCTCAAACTGACTTCTCTCTGAAGCCATTTTTGATTGTATGTTAAAAGAAAGTATTGATGTCTGTACAGTTTGTACTTGACAGAATAAATTTCAGCATTTACTTTCTATTTCCAGGATTTACACTCTAGAATCAGAACAAATAAAAAGGCTTTTCTCCATCAGATGTTTTAGGGCAGCTGAAGGTAAGATTTTGTGGGTTTACAGAGTTATCCTTGAAATTCTCTTTTGTTGCTAGAATTCAGAAGAAGAATGGTCACTACATAGACACACATTAGACGCTACATAAACAGACATTAACCTCCCCTTTCTTCATATAGTAATGTTTAAGCCTGTCAATAAAATTTGAGAATTTTTTGACCTTTTTGAAAAGCATGTCTCTTTAGGAACACAGTATTGAAAAGTGTTCTGACACTTCCATTTACACTTTCATAAATATGCTCGTGAAAACTAGTTGCAGTACTTTATCTTCTTTTCTTCCTTTTTCTCCCTCTGTTAAATGTTGATAATTATTTGTATGATATAGTAGTTTGAGCTGTCCAATGATGACACAGCTAAGATTCTGATGTATTTTTTAAAAAGACAGGCTTTATTTAAATGCTTCTCTCTAAATCGTATTTGGAAGCATAAGAAAAATAAACACCAGGGAAAACATTTCAGTTACATACTTTGTAAGTAAGTGACATTGGCGCTGGGGAGATGCATGTAGGTCTTGGCATTCAGAATTCTATCAAACAGGATAAATCTATAGTCTCTGAGCACATCTAAATGCCACTATTGCTCCCAGTAGGCTTTTTCCAAGAACAACGTCTGTGGAGATGATCCTCAGTGTCATGGTGAGATTGGTTCCTTTCACCCTTTTTGCATACAGCTGGCATGCAGTCCTTGCCAGATTTATGTTTGAACAGCTAATTTGCCAGATCCGGAGTTTAATTTCTGTACAAGATCCTCAATTACGTAAAATATAAGACACAGCTCATTTGACAGGGTAATACTGTTCTGTTAATACTAGAATGCAATTCAAACAAAAATTTATTTTCAAATTTTATAAAGTTACTGTTAACTGATTTGTAAAGCCTCAGTCATGGATCAGAATTTTTTAAAACTAAAAATGGTTACATTTGCTGTTGAAGCATAATGATATGACTTCTAGCAAACTCCTGTCTATCTTACAGTCAATTATTAGTATTAGAAACACTATTTATTTGATGAACATAATGATGCATTAACTGGAATACAATACTACATTTCCTAAAAACATTTGCAGTGCACAGTTCAAGATTAAGGGTGAAAACATCAATATTTCTGTAAATTGCAAAAATTACCCCTTTTCCAAGTGGTCCATATGTTGGCCTCCATATGTTGGAATATTTTGTGAATTAAAACTGTGATACTTGTTTAGGTGACTTAGTAATTTATCACAATTATTTCTTTTTATTTACGTATAAATTTTCTTCAAGAGGATAAGTACTGGATCTTAACATTTTTGTGGTCAGGGCAACATAAGCTTTCATTCCTTCCTCTGTACTCTGTTTTGGATTTGGTTCAGACTAAAACCTGATTTGCTTAAATCTCATGATGAAAGGGCTGTTTTCCAAGTGAAGAGTCTGGAGACTTGCGGTTTCGAATAACATATTTCAGTGTGGAATATTATGGACTATTAGTTATGGATCAAATCTGTAAATTGTGAGCTGTTCAGAATTGGACCATTAGTGGAATGATGTCTTGGTGACCTCAGTGAATATTGTGCCAGTGATTTCAACAGGAACAAAATACTGTCGTCTACTATCATAAAACTATTACCAACTGGATAGCCTGAATATTCCAAAACAGAAGAAATGACAGGGCGTAAATACTTCAAATGATCATTAAAGAATACTTTTCTTGCTATTTGGTGACAAAAGAAAAGGTATTTTAATAACGTAAAAAAATGTAAATTGCTCTGTAACTCTAATCAAAACTACCTGTAGGCTGTCTGATAAATTTATAAGCCCATAAAAGGAGGTGTAGAAACAAACAGATATTCAAAATAATCTACAAAGCACAATTTTCAAATTTCAGGGCTTTGATTTTCTTTAGTGAGGAGAAATTTGCTGGTATGTGATCAACACTATTGTCATAAAGGATAAGAATGGATAATCTCGTGCTGTCTCAGAAAATACTTAATAATGGGAAAGTGCTGTTTCATGTTGCTGAAATGATACTGTTTTAAATTAAACTATACATCTTTCGAGCAGGCAATGTGCCGAGAGTTATGTGATGGAAGAGAATAAAGACAGTCTGATCTTACTCACACAGAATAATTTCTGAAAGCTTCTTCATTTATGGTGGTATAAATTCAACACTTTGTTTACTTCCGTTACTGAGAAAGATATTGTGGAGTTTTAAGACCATGACCTGAATTAATCCATGTCACATTAGGTAATTTAACTTTCACACCTAAATAAGGAGTCTTGTCGCCCTAGAATCAATGGATACTCAATGAGTGTTGCCCTCAAAGGTAAATCAGACATAGCTGCTATCTTTTTAAATACTCAAAAGCCAGGAGTGGTGAAACTCTTAATTTAGATGCCTACTAACAGGCCTTGGATGAAGTAGGATGAATTTGGATTTAAATGTATATGGTCTTATATTTAAGTGGATACCTGTGTCTGAGCAATTCTAGTGCATACACTGTCCAAACAAAATTTTCTGAAACATCCTGCATAAAATAAAACTACTATTAGTAAAGCAATAAGTTTGTGTTATCCTATCTTTTTTTACCATATTATTTCACCACTTCAAATATCACAAAACTTTGTGATGCGGTCAAATGTATGTATTTAAAATGTTAAAATCCTACTATTCTTGTTTGTCTTGAATATGGAAACCATTGTTATTTTTCAGAAAGTATTGATAACAAGACCTGATTCTGTCTGCTCTCAAATGCACAGTACATTTGGTATTGGTGAAAGACCACAAAATAGCTATATTCTTGAACAGAAAAAGTGCTTTCCCACTCAGATTTTGGGAACTGGGCAGCTGGTGCAATCCATAATTTTGAAGTCTCTTAGTCTATAAACACTGCAACTATTTGCAAACTGTGTATTTAGAGTAGTGTCTCTCCTAGTTCTGAACTATACATGGGAATTTTTCAGAGACAGATACTTGGCATAGAAATCATTCTAAAATTTAAGTAGGTAAGCAAGTTGCAGCAACCATGAATGTCCTCTTGTGTGGTTTTTTCTTTTTTTTTTTCAAAGTCACATAAGTCAACTAGAATAAATGAAACCCTCTGGATATCTTTTGCTGAATGTGGGCTGGCAGAGGCAACATCTATCAGATCCAGAGGCACAGGTAGTTCAGCCTCCTTATTGCTGCAAAGATCTGTAACCCACAGGAGGTGCAGCTGAGCTGCATCTAGTGTTTTGCCGCTGAGTTTTGCGGGTTTGGTTTTTTGTTCGTTTAATTTAACAGATTATGTTTGGGATATACCTTAATCATAGGAGCAAGAATCAGACCTGATTCTCTTTCCTGTGAACTTCAGCATGTTATAAAGTAAAGGCTTGCATGTATTTAAGTCTTTTTGACATATTTAACCATGAAGGAGATACAATGGGTTTTTTTCTGGAAGGTGTTAGCCCTGTGCCTTCTCTGTTGGTGGCTGCTGAATGATTTTGCAGTTGGTGGGCAGTATGTGCTTATGCTTTGTAGCTCATCCTAGGTCATGCCACTACTCTCACAAGTAATTTTTTTTAACCTTCTGAATATTTAACCTGACTTTGGCTTTTGAGAACATAACATGGGAAATGCCTGTTATGATAGGAACAACAATGTGTTTTTTAAAAAAAAGTTGCTGTCTATTGCAAATTCTTTGACAATATTTGTCTCCAGCTATTTTCTGAAAGGTTGTTCAAAGTGAATAAATGCTATGTACAAAGCTGAGAGAAAACTAATACCAGGAGCATGATAAAAGGCAGGCTGTCAGAGATAATAAATGCACACTTGTATCTGTGAAAGCCATTAATATTTTCACTCTTAATTGATTTTCTAAGACAGTAGTTGCTAACATTTTTTTTAAACCTTTTTCTGTTTCCATCCTACAGCTTGCCTAGAAATAGACTTCTTTTCCTATGTTTTCTGAATCTTAGTTTGAAATGTTAATTTTTTTACATTTTCTTGAACCTTTTGTTGTGTTTCAGGATCTTCGAGTCTGTTCTTTTCATAAATTGCATCCTACAGCTGCCACTTGATTTCAAGAAACATAATCTCAGAGGTAGGGAGGAATACAATAGGTACACAGAAATGAACTGAGAAACAGGAGAAACAAAATGCTACGTTACTGAAAAGACCAGACTTTAAAATGTGTGTTGGAGTATTTAGATCTTAATGAGCTGACAAATCATTCTCTATGAATGCTTGAATAATAGACTTTTTTATTCACTTTAACTGATCAGCTGAATATTGTCTATTTCAAATTACCATATGAGTACTGTTGGAAAGTGAAGTTAAAGGAAAGTTTCGTTTGTATATATATATAGATTTTTTTCTTCAAAACAGTGCTACTCTTTCGTATTCCCAAGCTGTGTTCATTTGCAACAGAATAACTATTAACCAATGTAGCTCTGTAACAAAATTGTTGATATCAAAAGAATGCTTTTCAGTGATAGGAGGCAACTTTACCTGCTGGGTATAAATTCAATATTGATGGTTTCTCAACTGCCAGCATCCTTTGGTGACATATTTGAAAGAAAAGTTTACTTGTATACAAAATAATTATTTCATGTTAAAAAATGGACTACATTGTTGCTGAGCAAAATAGAGGTGACATGGGAAACTGTGTTACAGACAGAATACTATCAGTTAGTCATAATTAAACCAGTCACATAACCAGAGCTTTAAAAGTATGGATGTAGCTCTCATCTATTCCTCAGCCTAATTATTAACCTTCATGACCCTCCTTATTTGCAGTCCAGGCTAAGATGAATTTCCTTATATTTGCTGAAATGAAAGAGCAAGGCTACATGAAGATGTCTTGCCTTTGTTGATATGCTAGGGTTTTTTGGAGTTGCTGTCACTTGAATGTATGTCTGTATCTCTCAATCACTCTAGGGTACATTTGCAAATCTTATGTAATGAATGATCCTGTTGGTTTCAGCATGTCGGGATTTACCTATTTGTATTCCATCCTTTTCTGATAATAGCCATGTCTTAGTACGCTTAACACAAAAAGTGAATAGAATGATTAGTAAAGAGCCAGGCCAGACAATAAACAAAGATTTCTGGGTTTCATGGTTCACATCTTGTTTGGAGTGTTTGCCAGCAATCTGCTTCATCTGCATTTAGCTCAGTTGGCTCTGCATAGCAACAGACTCATAGCACCCTTTGAAGAATTTCCCTTGAGAGATTTGTAGTTAAAGGTATAGTTTTAAACAGCTGAATGTATATATCATTGGTTTAGTGCCTCTTAGGTTAATACAGATGAATTTTTTTTCTGATTTAAAGATACAAGGAAAATGAAAGGAAAAAATAACATTTCCTTGACTGTTAAATAAACATAATTATTTTTTAAATGTTTAGATGTTATTAAAGTTTAGAAAAAAATCTGTAGGGTCAGTTTAGCAAAACTGCTATTAATTGTGTTGTTAAATTATTCTTCTTTATGCTCTATAGTGTATCCTTTGAAACAGATACACATTGTATTTCTGAAACAAAATCAGCTAAATACACAACTTTTAGCTGAAAGCAGATGTAATAACCTCATTAAAAGGTGGATTTAGCCATATTTAGATACTTTGCAGTTTCTCTTGTACTTAGTGACTTTTATTTCATGTTTCAATGGTGACTCAACCCCTTCACTGGGCAAGCCACTCCAATGCTTAAAAATCCCTTTGGTAACAAAATCTTTCTTTATTACTTTATCTGACAGAACTTGAGGCCATTTCCTCTTGTTCTATCACTTGTTATTTGTGAGGAGTGGCAGAACCTCATTACGACCTCCTCTGAGAAAGATGTAGAGAATGATAAGGTCCCCCCTCAGCCTTCTCCAGGCTAAACATCCCTAGCTCCCTCAGCCACTCCTCATCAGACTTATGTTCCACACTCTTCACTGGCTTCATTGCCCTTCTTTGGATGCACTCCAGCACCTCGATGTCTTTCTTGTAGTGAGAGGTTTCTCAGCCTTTTGTCTAAAATCAGGTATTTTCCAGTGTAATATATATGCTGTGCATGCATATCATCAAGTTCCTAAAATCATGCTAATCTTGGGAAAGAGTCAAAATGCTGGAAAGCAAGCAATGTCTATATGTTGAAGTAGGTCTTCACAGAAAATGTATGCAGTGAAGTGCAGAGACATTTGAAGGTGATGACGGCCCTGAGCAAATACATTGAATTTGTTCTGAATTTAGAACTTAAAACAGGCTCTGATACATGAAGCTTACTGGGAAGTGTTTACGTTGTGGCTTGCTTTCCTTGCATATCAGAGCACTTCTTTTTTCTCAGTGGGGCATTTTAGCTGTAAGTTTTGTGAGACTGACCATCATACGTTTGTCTTCTTTTTTCATGTTGTGTAGCTTCCCTGTAAGACTTCTATTTATCTATTTTAGAAAGATATATTTGTTTATCAAGAGCAAATTTGATGAACTGTTTCATTATTTTTTCCCTCTGGTTCTGTAAAAATAGAGATCATACTGTCAGGCATTTTGTGAAGGAATCCATCAGAATTTCTGAAAGTTAGAAATTAGAGAAAGCAGTCAGAATATAACTGTGGTTTCAAACTCCATGAACACTTCAAAATGTCATGTTATGCCAACAAAAAGAGGCATAAGAATTTAACTTTATTTTCTCTGCTGCAGCTTTATGGATACAATTGTATCATTTATGTTGAAAGTACACCCTTTTAAAATTAAAATTAAAAATACTGCTTTCATCAAAATAAATACATATAGTTCACAGTTTTAATTATTATATTATGAGTAGCTCTTAGCTGGAATTCTGTGGTAGACTAAATCTGCAATATCTCTTGCACCTTTTGTGAATTTAACTGCGGCAAAAGTTAATAGGTCTCTTGCTCTAAGGCAAAATCTGTTCATAGTACTTAAAACACTGGCAAACACATCAAGAAACATTAATTTAACTGTATTTTATCATATTTTAGTTTTGCAGATCTTATTTGCAACTGAAGGTTGAATATTCTGCTTTCATTTTGATATAAAATGCACTCATCTAAGTAAGCTCTCCAGTAAATTTGCATATCTGTAACCCTCCAGAATTTGTGGAGATACAGATTTCTAATCTGCCTATTCTTTTCTTCTTTCAGTAAAGTTTAATTTTGATGAATTGGTTAGAAAGCATGGAATTTAAATAAAGGAGTGCTGAACTTTTTTAAATATTTTTAGCAAATGGCCTGTGCTGATTGCATCTCTTTTGACTTTGA
Source organism: Acanthornis magna (assembly GCA_036785705.1). Taxonomy (NCBI): domain Eukaryota; kingdom Metazoa; phylum Chordata; class Aves; order Passeriformes; family Acanthizidae; genus Acanthornis; species Acanthornis magna. Next base: position 4,706,155 of record JAWUZG010000017.1, read on the forward strand.
GTTACAAGTGTACCTCTCCAAAAAGAAATTCTCAAAAGTGGTCCTTCAAATCTGTCTCACTGACCATTCAATTCTTACTGCGAAATGGTTGTATAAGTGGCCTCAGATCTTTACCGAGGAGATTAGTATATAAAAAATAGTTGATTTTCACATCAAAATGAGATCTCTGACTCTTGGACTGTGAATATCAAGGCACAACATGACTTCTCATCCTGCTGATTTGTGATCATCTTTTTAGGATGAAGTGATATGATGTTCTTTGATGTCCTGATACCAACACAAAAGCTGTGTAAAGAATTAAAAATAGTTTTAATCAACATGTAGTAATATCTCTTGCCTGAATGTATGTAGAATCACATTTTGCTGGGATCTATATTTGTAACTAAGGTCAGTATCTGCTGGCACTAGGAAAAGATGATGATATGCTAGCTCATATTATGCATTGACTGAAGAAGTAGTCAATACAGGATAGCCTATGGACTAGAGTTTTTCATTTGTTGCATTTTAGTATAGCCAAAAATATACTGTAAATAGAATATTTTTATTGTGCTTACAGGGCATACTGCAAGCTGTGGAAATAATGACCTTTTTCTTCATTGGAAGGCTTAGCAGAATTCTTTTGTGCTATGTCTTTTACTGCTGCCAGAACAGCAGAGCAAAAGGACATAGCTGGAGGAGAAGATATTTGCCAGAATGTCCCTGCAATGTGATGGCCCTCAGAAATGTCACTTTGGCTGTGCAGCCACAAATAAAAACTAGAAACCTATTGCTTCTTTCTAAGTCATGGATAAAATCTTGGAAGTCTTACTTTTGAGCGCCCTACAGACTCAGAAATGATAAGGCATTTAAAAATAACCCTTGAAAGTACTTTTAATGTCATGACATCTGAGATAATCACACAAGTTCCATGACCTTGACTGAAGTTCTTGAGAGATTGAAAATGCCCAGATGCGTGATACATGGTCATGTAAAAGAAAAGGTAATTTCCTGGAATGTAAGAAACACAATATTTTAGCTCATCAGGCTCTAAGTGTATGACACAGCACAACTCAGGATTAGACAAGTAAACTGACAGCCCAGACTTCTGGACAGCTTCTAGTGCTGCTTCAGATTGATGGCTGTGGCTGGAGTCAGCACTAAGGCTGGGCTCTGATTAAGATACTGATCAAAACAAATGCTGTTGTGTGGCCTCATTCAGCTGTCTTTAGAGGGGAGAGGCTCCACTCCCTTAATTGCCCACGTTGGTGAAAGATGCTGTTGTAGGTCCTTAATGCATTTGTTCTGGACCAGTGCAATCTGCCAATGTGTGTGCAAGGCATGGCATGTCCAAGGCCACGTTCAGGAATCAGGCTGACAGTGGGGATGAGAGGAGGGAAGCACAAAGTGCAGATGAAAAGGCAGTGGCAGCTTGAGATGAGCAACAGGAGGGAAAAGGGGTGAGATGAGTTATGGATAATTTGTAGAGTTCTGGAGATTCTAAGCATCTGCAAGGAGGTAAAAGATTGGCATGTTAACAAGTGCCTATTTTAATTCTTGTAATGATACGATTTATCTACATTAGCTGCTGTGCAAGGTGGCTATCATTTCAGATTTCTGCAAAGGAGAATAGCTCAATTGGTTCTGTAAAGAAGCATCATTTAATTTTATAATTAAGAACACTTTACAACAGTGAAAATTACCAGTGTCATATGTTTTTCATTTAGTGGCAAATTAGATCTCAGAATGTAATATCTTGAGGGTTAGTTTTGGTTTTAATTTATTTTTTTTAATCACAGATTTCCATTAGGAATAGATGAATAAAATATGTACTTCCATGAACTACTAAAAATAATACATAAGAGTGAGGGATATGAGAGCTTTGCTATTCCAAAGCATTTCAAATTAAATATTCTAAAACTGGGATGCCATTTGCAAACTCTCTAGGTCTATTGCCTCAGTATTTTGAAATTAGATTGTAGTGAAATAATTTTATGAAATAAAATCCTACTATGCCTTACCACTTGTATTCTTTGTTTCCAATTTTGTCATTTATCTTCTATTCGTTGGGGGCTTTATTTATTTTCTATGAATAAACACTGAACAGCTATATTTATGTATCCTTAAAAACCACTGTAAATTAGCATAGTTCCACTGAAGATAATGAAGCTGAGCAGGACTGCAACAGCTGAGGTTAGACAGCCTTCTTTCTGCAAAAGAAATGTTAGTGTGGGACAGAGACCTCATCTTGATGAGAGGGTGGCATAACATTTTGGAGGTGAGCCAGAAGACAGCTACTGTAAAACAGCCTGTGCAATGCATTATGTTACTTCCAAATCCCCCCTGCTCTTTTCCTACTGTAGCTGAAAAAAGCACTGTCCACAGCCCCACTGCAACTGGGAAAAGAGATCTCTTTAAAGATTTAACCTCTTGTTTTTCTGCATGTTGGCTTCTGTTCATTTAGATAAATAAATAAAAGCTCCCATTAGTGTTGTGTAATCAGCCTGCAATCAGAAACACAAAGGGAAAATACTGACTGGCTCTTGAACTACATACTTTGTTCTCTTATGAGGCAGTATGGCAGTCCCTGCTCTGATAATAAATAAAGAAGGATATTGAATCTTTATCTAAAAACTGTGCAAGAACTAGCTGTGTACCTATTTCTGTGCTTTGGGTACCTGAATGGTGAAAAACCTCCTGATGGCAAAATAGATCACAGAGGTTTAAAAGATTGAAAGATAGGCCAAGTGGTTGCTAAGATTTAGATTTACAGCTGTCTTTGAAGACCTGACTGAAATCATAATGATAAAGGATTTTTGCTTAGCATGCCTGCAATGGTTTTGTGAGACATCAAGTATCTTAGGCTGTGTCCATACCTATGTGCTGAACTCCTGGCAGCATATTCCTGGGACTGGTTTCTATCTACTCGCCAACGGTGGAGGTATTTTGTTTTACAGACCAGTATAACAAAGGGTGATACCTGTTCTTCTTCTAAATGGTGAAATCAAAAAACATCAGCAGTTTCAACTCTGTTTAATTTAAAAATAATATCCTCAAATTTGAAACCCACGCAAGTGAAATTGAAATAAATGTTTAAATCAGACATCATCAAAGTTGATCATCACTCCATATGTTAGAAAGTAAAGATAAGGTGGTTTGACAAGTAGTTGCAGTTTGTTGTTTTTACTAATTGGTTCATTTCCTTCTTTCTGTTAAAGTGCACGGCAGTCCATGGCTGCCTTTTCTGCTGCATGAGTGCACAGTGCTGCTTGTGTTTCAGTACAGGCCAGCTGAACAGAATATCTAGTTAAGATCAACAGTGCGATTAGGTCTTATTTTGAAAATGGCATATAAAAACCAGCCAAGTAAGCCAAACAGACAAAAGTAATGTGAACAAAAAATTCTGAATTGAATTTGAAGTGATCCTTCAAGCAAGATAAGAGAAGGAATTAATTAGCCTAACCTTTGGGTGTAACTGCAAAGCAGTTTACTTGCATAAAACTGCATGGCTCTTGCCTGCAAGGAAAAAGTTAACTCCTTAGCGGGGACTGAGATGTTCTCCAAGAGGCACTCTTCCTATATTTTCTCAAATCTGTAGCCATATCAGCTGTAGTGCTTTGTTGGTTTCCTATCACAGGCTTTCTTTATGATAGTGGCACCTGATAAAGAGGATTCTGAATTGCATCATCCAAAGGGAGATTTCCTTTCTCTCTCGGCAGTTTTTCTGTAGCAGATGATAGAGAAATTACCATGTGAGAGAATTACAGATGTTCTTCTGTTCCACCCGAATTTGATATTGACTTTTTTGAACTCAGTCCCCAGAGACTCAATGAATAGGTGGTTTTTAAAGTCAGTAGCGTTTCTCTCTGGCTCTTAAAGCTAATGTATGTCTGTTTTAATGTGCATGAGCCAGCTTATAGCTCTCTTGCCTCCAGCCTTCTGTAGCTAATGTTAGGCCGTCAGCAAGTGGGGTGGGTATGAGAAAATTACTCTTGAGATCCCTACAGTTATAAATTCTATCCCATTTGATAAACAGAGCAGAGATTACATTTCTGAGGGACATGTATCTTGGCCTGTTTTTCCCCAAGAATATACCTTAACGTAGATGAATTAGGGCGTGACATTTTTGAGCTCCACAGCTACCACATTTCCACTGGAATTCCTCCTCCAAATTAATAGCTTGGAAAAGGGGGAAAAAAGAGAAAGAAAAACAAAAATAGGAGTTAAAAAGAAATGCCTGATTTTCTATTGGTGATTTGTCCTTCAGAATAAAATTATCCCATCAGGACATAAGTAAGGAAGAAATAAGATTTCAAGTATTGTAAAGATATGAGTTTGTTTATCACCTAAGGTAACTTGGTGCAGACAAAATAAGTTTCCCACTGAATTCAAAGGAAGGAAGAGCGAGTTTAAGATTATAAGGTAAAAAAGGCTGTATTTGACTGGAGCAAAGAACCATTCAACTCAGTGTGCTCTTTCCAGTAGTTGCTGTATATGAACACTTAGGTAAGAGTACAAACAGTGTAAAAATAGGATTCTTCCTCTCATTGCTTTCCCTGCCTCAGGAGTGAGCTAGATACATTTAGCAAATCTAAATAGATTTCTTTTCCATTAGGTTTTTCAGGCTTCCCTAGAGTCCATGTAAAATTTAGAATCTATTATGTCCTCTGGCAAGGAGTTCAACAAGGCTGTTATTCCTTATTTTAACTACCATCTTTTAGCATTTGTTTCCACCCTGGCTCCTGTCATCTCATTTCTAAACTGAAAAGTCCTTGTTTACTTAGTTACTCTATGCTTGAAAGCACTCTACTCCTGTTATCATCTTTGCTTCCCTTATCTGAATTTTTGTTAATATCTTTGTTAAGAGAGCAGGAGCTGCTCATAGTGTTGAACATAGGGACAGACACAAATTTAGATGCTAAACTATGACTCCAAGTTGGTGTCTAATCATATTTTAAAGATGCTTACCTTTTTCTGCAACTGTAACCTGTTCTGTTTTGTACTCTGATACTCAGAGAGAGATTTTGAAGTTGGCATTTGAAGCAGAGAAATGTTATAAATAAATTACAACCATATTAACTCAGTGTTTACAAGTCGTAGCAAAAATCTTCAGACACTGCCCTACAAAGCAAAGCCTCTATTTACAAAGAAGAGAGTCCAAATGAACAGTCCAATGAAATTTTGTCAGCATCAAGTTTATTTTTTTTTCTTAGAATCCAAACTTGCTACTAGTTTTGTCACAAAGAAGAATAGGTGAATTTTCAAGACGAAATGGGGACTGAATAGCTAGTAAACTAACACAATTACTAGCAGAGCAGCGGCAGCCTCTCTGTTCTGACAATTAATGCAACTTGGATTCAAAGTCAGCTGTGTACTTCTGAAATTTTTACAGAGCTTTTTCATCTGCACAAGATGTTGCCTGTTAAATCTGAAAGTAGAATCACCTCTTGATTTTGCATGGCATTGCGCAAAGCAAACAGCCAAAAAAGGGTATGAGAAGATCTAATTAACTCTTTAAATATTCAAGAGCTCTTACCTTGCTTTAGGAATATAAGAAATGCTGTGTGCTGCAGAGGTTTGCACTCCCTGTCTCTGTTTCTCGCTTTATAGAAATGTTTCTCACAAGCATGAGGGAAAATATACTTGATGTTAAGATTCCTCATCTATGTAAACGTGTCTTTCTCTGAATGTTCTTTGAGAAGGAACATTTTCTGCTCAGAATGCTGTTCTGAGGCTCTTAGTGTGTTTCCTGTGTAATCATCTGCTGTAATCTTTCTGTATGAAGAAGAAAAGGAATCAGTCTAGTTTCTGAACACATAAATGTATGTCTGTCAGTACGAAGGAGGAGATTATATAAAGGAGAGGATATGCTCGCTAAAAATTGCTTTATCACTAGGTAGACTTTGGTGGACACCTGAAAAGATTCACTTTTTAAAGTTACCTGTGTATGGCTTTTCTCAGTTGTTTGGCTTAGATGTTTAAGTCCCATTTCCAAATAAAGTGGTTCAATGGATACACTTGATTCTGTTAAATAATTTTATTAGACATCTAGTTCACATTCTCTGGCCGTGTAGAGATTAGTCATATGTACTCTTAATGTGTCATGAGAATTACAGTAAGGTAGGGGATGCAGAAATCTCTGGCCTGTATGACTCTATGAAAGACAGATCCTTGAGTAATCTGAGTTATTCACATTGGCTTGAAGTTCTTGGCTCTGTGATATACAGCTGACAAGGCATCACAAAATGAGGGCCTCTGTTTTTTCATCACATCAAACCCCTGTATCCCAAACAAACTAAACTCTCTAGCACACAAGAAGGATGCACAGTTGTCAAGTTTACAGATGATCCATGTGATGACAGCAGTCTTTATGCATTTGGCAACCTTCAGCCTTTAAAGAACCTACTGGATTCAAAAAAGCCATTCGAAAGGATCCATCTGTGACATGGCTATCAGAGTGGTGTAGTGGCTAGGGTTCATGCTCTGACTGATCTCACATGAGCATTCTCACCCCATCTGAGCTGTTAACATAGCAAACACATTGCATTTTCTGTTGCAGTTCTGTTGTGGTTTTGACCACAGTGACAAATCACATCTGCTGCTCAACCACACGTGTGAAGATACAGACGAGATCCTGCTCAACAGGGAATGATAGACTCTTTCAAGTCTCTACACATAATTTTTCAGATTACACACAATGATAAAGAGGACCCTAGCGTCTTCAACATAAGGGTGAAGCAGCAAAGAAATCGCTGATTATAGAAGACAGAACTTAGCTGCTGCCGACAGGATTGGGGTAGTCTTCATTCAGGGCAGAGGGAAAATACTGAAAAATCCAGAGGCAAATAGGGGATTGGAAGAAGTAGAAGAGGTAGGAAAGGGTATTACTTTGGTAGCAGTCTTCTTGGAAACTCTATAAATGTGTCATTGCTTTATGTCTGACACTGGACAGCTTGTTCACCCACTCAGGTTGGGAGCTAAAGATGCTTGATTTCTACTGTGAAATTGCAATAAATAGAGGATGTATGCATATATCAGAAAGGGAAATATCATTCTCAATATGGACCTTCTGGCATGAAAGTCCAGGACAAGATTTATTACCATAAGTATCTCTTCCAAAATATATTAGAAAATCTATTTTCAAAGTGAAAACAGCAATAAAACAGCCACTTCCCAAGCAATTTCCTCTGTGTTTTAGAGAGAGTAGGAATGTATGGTTTTGTCTGTTTGGGATATTGAAGGAACAGCTCATGTCTCAAGAGGTGATTGAAGCAGTGGAATTTTTTTTGAAGTAATGAGCTTGGAAGAAAAGGATGGAGAGAGATAGTTCTGTCATAGTCGAAGGTCTTAAAGAAGGAGGGGTGGATGCTGAGAGTTGAAGAAAAAGAGAGACTTCCAGCAAAGGCAAAGGCAGCATCCTGTATGACCTTTCCTTCATGATCAGTGGGACATCTTCTTAGAGTGATGTATTATCCTTTTTATTTTTTTAGAGTTCTCTCCACCATTCAGTGCCCTCTTGCCTCCCCTGCCGTTCTCTGTAGCAATATATTGTCCCAGGGAGAAAACCAAAGAACAGCAGGGAGACATTGTGGGATCCCATGTTATCTGCACTGAAATAAGTGTAAAGAGCATGGTGGGTTCTCCTGGATGTGTCTTACAAATTGTTCTCTCTCTGCTTCCCAGCATCTTGTTTTCAAAATACTGTTTTTTTTCCCCCTGGTTATTCTTGTTATACTTTAATTATAAGCTTTTTAAAAATGTAGGCTAAGGTCACTATCTAATTTTCACTGGCAATGCTAGATGATACAATAACAATTTGAGGTGGCCTACTAATGTTCAATTACAGTAATTTGTTTAGTGGGCTGAAATGCAACATTAGGAAAAAAAGTATAATATTGTTTTTTCCTTTATGCTAATGTTTGTGAAATGTTAGCAATAATCTTACAGTTGAGAACTGCTTTCTTCAGTCTTCTCTATTGTATTTTGCTTCATTTTGTGACTGTCCCTATTTTATTCATTTCAGAAAATTAAAATTCTTAAGAAGTTCTATGCATTATTTTTAGTTCTGGAACAGTTGCCATCCCAAATTGGGTAGGGAAAAAAAAAAGAAATGTTATCTCTTGCTCATAGCCAAATTACTATTTTTTTAAAATTTATCCACTGTCAAAGTAGCACAGAAGTTAACATTTCCTTGCTTAAAAGAAGTTACTGATTATTTATAATGTTCAAGATTACTTGTAGTATTCAAGCATGCCCCTGTTATCTGGTGATTTCAGAATGCTGATGTGAACAAGAAATAGCGCATCACAACTTCATGGTGGTAGAAACAAGGTTTAACAAAATTTAACAGCAGAAATAAGTGCTTTTGCAAAATGTATTCAACTATACTTGTGTATGCAAGTGCACGATAACTTCCTAACTTACTAATATTGCAATAATAAATTTTGGAGTCACCGTTAAAAACCCTTCTTGAAAATATGGTCCTAAGTAATAATTGAAAACACAGATTATTTAGGTAGCATTCTTGATTTCTGAACTACAGCTCTTTAAGGAAAGTCTGTGAAAACTGCACACATTATGTAGAGAGGATCACCCCAGGAGTGTGATTTCAATAACTGAATAAATAACTAAACCAGTGTGTCTCACCCGGCAATGCTTTTTGCCTTAAATGTACCTCTTCTCCCATTTACAAGCAAAAAAGAGACTGAATGATCACTACTCTGTGATATATTTGTGTGAAAGGCATCAATTTCCAACATTGAGGGTTATGCCTCTTGACTGGACCCAAAGACCTAGTGTTAAATGATTTTGATCTGCTTTCTTCCTAGGAACATGAATTCAGCCAGTGGAGGAGTTTGGATCTGTCTGATTTTATGTGCAGCATCAGGATGACTTGGATAGGAAGCAGAAAACACTGCTGGGAAAGCTTCTGTATATGTTCTTAAGGGTGAAAATAAGTGTTTGCTTATCTGCTGTGTTTAATTGAGTTGGGATTATAATTGTTCATGTTTTCATTCCTGACTGCTTTGGTAACGGAAACAGTGTTTGCAGTATGTTTAGTCTTCCAGGGCTTCACTGTGTGCATTAATCTAGCTTTATGAAGGATTTACATTTTATATTTGCTCATCATTTTATTTTTATAAGAAACAAAAAGCTCCCCAAATAAACCCATCAGGCAAGGCTATGAACAGTCGAAAGAAAAGGACAGCTGTTATAGTAAGGATTTGGAAATTGAGTGTAGCAAAGTTGGCAAGAAATGTCAGAAAAGTACTTATAATCTCAAAGGGTATCTAATGGTTTAATAGTCGATGACATGCAGAAAAGAACTGATATAAAAGTCTAGAGGATGCTATTATTCCCCAGTGAAAAACACAGAAGAAGGAAAAAAAGAAGAAAGAGACCAAAAGTGTGAAAGAGCTTTAAAGGCAGCAAAATGTATGTCAGGGAAAATGGGAATTCTTCAATTTAAGCCACTGTTTTAATAGACCTAAAGAATTTCACTTGACCTTCCAACACAAGCCAAGATTTTTGTACAGGCTTTCTATTTTGGATAATAAACATATGTTGGATGAGTAAGTGCCTCTGGTATTTAGATACAAATGCCAGTTTTATGGAGGAAAATATAGTGGCTTTTGTATGGTAGTGGTTGTGGATATCAATGGATGAAAATAAATGGATTAGTTCTGAAAATTTGGTGAATGCTGTTATGGAAATATACTGAGAAATCATGAACTGAGTGATGTGGAATGGATCTACATGTGGAACAAACTGAAATCTGAGTTTTTAAATTATTTATCTGTATTTCTCAATCTCCTTTCCTATCTATCTCTACAAACATAAGCATATACAGTGTTAAAGAAAGAGGGAGAGTCCAGACTTTGAGGAAAATCCCCCATGGTCATGAACTAACCTGTAACATTGGAAAAATAGGAGGAAATGTTACTCGAGGAAAAACAATTCTTTAAATAACTAATACATAATGCTGCATCTTCTGCTGAAACTTACTGGCTCTAAATGCTACAGAAACCATACTAGCTGGGCAGAACACTTATGAGTTTCATATTTGTTGCAGTGTTTCGGTTGTTGTTATTTTTTAAATTTTTTGAGACATTTGCTATTTCATGTTTTTGATATTTCCCACATTTAGTTTCTGTCTAACTGAAGCATGAGCCCTGAAAGTTGCATTTGGTAATCTATTGATTATTTCCTTTTTAAAAAAATAGCAAAATACATCATCTATCACTGACATTCACAGAACATTAACTAAGTTTTAGTTTATCCAAATTTATCCTGAGGTGCAAGTCATTTTTAAACCTTGTATTAATCGATCAAGTCCACGTTAATATTCAGATCATCTATTTTACAGGTTTCCCTTGGTGCTGTTTGTCAGAATAGTTAAAGTCACTTGAAAATCTTTGTGCACCATAGTGAGCTTCGGATATCAATTGCCATTTTGTCTTTTTCTATGCCTTTTTTCCCCTCTACAGTCATTCTCTCCTATTTTTATATATGTACTTCCTTCTTTTTGATATGATTCATGATTACTATTTTTAAAACATGTGGTGATCATTGTGCATCATGAAGATGATATCCTTTACCCATGTTTTGTGCTATGAGATTATGAAATGTTTTGAGAAAAGCTCCTTTTCTTTCCCACTGCTAATAAATCTCACATATCACTTCCACACATATATCTCTTCAGTTCCCAATGCTTCTAGGACCTTCAGACCCAAAATGTTACGCAGGCTTACACCAACAGTAAAAGTAAAATTATACTGGTTTTAATCTATTGATAAGAAGATCAAAAGAACGGATCTTATCCATTTTTCCCTCTAAAGTCGAGTACATCTTATATGTTTCCACCAACTTATTTTGAACCTATGTACACTTTCAAGGGACTATTATTTATAAACTGTTTTCTTATTTTGCTGCTTTTTGTAATGGATCGAGATGTAGAAGCATTGAGGGTGCATAGGAAATTGGGCTACTTGCTGGCTTGGGAGCAATTCAAATTAGCTACTGTCTACTTCATCTCCTCTTATTGTTTGGTGTGGAAATTAACTCTCCAAAACCTATAGTGCCATGGAAAACATAATCTACTTTTTTAATAGCCTGTAGATCAACTCTGGAAAATGGGCTCCGACAAAAGCTCCATTTTGTTATGCTGGGCAGCAAATCCATATTATAGAAGCCATCTTCATTATTCATTGATATTTTCCTAACTTAAAGTTTCCTTCAAGTAGTGTTAACATTTGATGGTGGAAAATGAAGGCCAATAAGCTGTAGAGTGTACGTGCTCTGTAAAATGAATTGGCCTCTTGGGAATAGAAGAGCTACAATTTCAGTGGTAACAATTATGTTTTTATGGCCCAAGACAGAAATAAAATGTTGAAATGGGAAATTAATGCAAAAGCTTAGTGGGAAAATTATCAAAAGCTTAGAATCAGAGCATGTAAAAATCATTGCCATATATCAAAGAATCTGTTTATGAATGATCAGTTACAGAGAAGCTGAGAGTTATAAATAAGGCTATACTTTCCCATTTTCCTAACATCAAATACTCGCTAAAACTCTTTTTATTAAAAATGTGCATTATGTGGGTTTTACTTCCTTTTTGCTCAGGTTCAATTTTACTCATTGCTTACGGCAATAATTGAACAAAGAGCAATTCATGAGTCAAAGACCACCCCCATTTCTAGTTTAATGATGGATAGACAACGATAGAACATATGGATATGAAGACATATTGTTTGGACACTGTAAACTTCAGAGTAATTGATGATGCTATGTTAGATGTGATAGTTTTGTTGTCAGTCTGCAGAAGTTGTCAAAGCAAGAAAACAAAAGTCAGCATGAGATGAGATTGGGTTCCTAAAAAAACTTTAAAGAACAGCTGCAAATCCATACTGTGGTAATGCTCAAAAATTTGTATAAATCTCTGCTGGTCAGTGCTGGCTAGTGTAATTTTGCTTTTTTTAAAAAAAAATTGTTATTCTGTTGTTAATTTAAATTGCAAATGATTCTATGGCGGCTGGCAGCAGTAGTGTATACAGGGATGCAATATGCTTCATAACCGTTATTAAGAAAGGCTTCCATAAAATCCAAAATTGTATTAAAATTTCCCTCACTGCACATAGGAATTAAATTAATCCTTTTTTGGTATATTTAATCTGATTGAACTTTTCATGCTCTAGTATCTGTGTGCATATTTCCATGTGCAGTGTGTGCATATGTCATGTGTAGGACAGAAAACCCATTTTAAAGCAAATTTAAGCTTCCAGTTACCGAGAGGCAAGCCTTTGTTTTCCATAAAATACATAGCAGGTGCCATTCACTTGTGTACATATGACTTTATATTCTTGCTGGAAAGACTCTAGTGTGTATAAGAATGGTTAGAAAAATATTAATTTTTGTGTCAGAGAGGTCCCATCTCAGCTCAGGGTGACACTAGTATACTCGGTTTTGTATGAGCACGTTAAACCAAATGAACAAATAAAAAATCTCACATCCTACTTAAAATATTACATGTATGACTGATGGGATTAAAAGATGCTGTGGCCTCCCAAGGCCTGAGAGAATGTTTGTGTCAAAGTGAGAAGCTGAAGACAGAAGCATTGATAGCTCCTTATGCTTCAGCATTGCAACAGCATATGAAGAATAAAGAAACATGTTTCAGGGGAAGCAAGTTCCTACAAAATTTAAAGGTCATTAAAAAGGCAAAGACATTTCAGGCTTCCTGGACAGTGCCTGGGGAAAGATTAGCACTTTCAAACGGGATCCACTTGAGTCAGCAAAATGAGTAGGGAGCTGCCAGAAGCCAACACTTGCTTATTGTCCTTTTAGACACGGAATAGGTGATGGAAGTGTTGAGATGGGGAACTAATTTTGAAACTCAAATCCTAGAACTTCACAGGCATTCCCTTGAAATCCCCAGCCTGAGATATTGCCTTGTTAATAGATATCTACTTAGACTCTCTGAAAAGCAGACAGTTTTCAAAAAAATTGAGGTGGTTTCTTTGGTTTTTATTCAGTGTGTGGCTGCAGTCCCTAATTCACACTTTCAGGCTGTGATGTGATTTTGTTCACATCATACAGGTGACTAAATTCTGCTCAAATCCCTACAGACACATGGGGGTCAGGGAAATTTAGGGTTTACTTGTAATGCTTAAAGTGTCCCCTTACTCTTCTAAAAAGAAAGACATAAGACTAAGTTAAAGTCCCATATCCTTGTCTTTAGTAATTTTTGTATCTGTTATGCAGTCCTAAGCGCTGATGGCTAAACAGTTTTCTACCAGTAGGGAGGCTGTGGGTAGTTTAGGGAGTCAGTGTGAGTGATTTATCTTTAATTTTGTGAGCTGACAATTCTGTTTATTTGAAAGAATAAAGAAACAGTGTTAACTTGCAGTAAAATGGGAACTGCTACTGAAAATTGCCAGCTGAGCAGTGGTGAGCCAAGTAAGTCAGAAAGCAGTTGTTCCTGATTTTCCAACAGCCAGATTAATGTTAGTTTTGTCGGAAATTTTGCATCTATATATTTTCTTATTTTGCATGTAGTTCACGAAAAAAGAGGGCTATAAACAGATACAGTAGAATACCTGATCAATAGGTGGAAACTAGTAACCCCCCCACATCAATATATTCACCATTATGTGTTTAATAGGAAGCTGTTAGTATTGATTTATTTTTTTAATTCACCATCCCTTAAAATGGTTTGCATTTTTATAATGCTTTTTTGTCAATATGTTTCTGCAAACTCTTATCTGATCTGTGCAATAGAGTCAGTGCTAACACAGATCAAACTGTATCAGATGTTTCACAGTGCACAGCTTAATGAAATGTGACTTACTTAATTTTTAGCAATTTAAGCATCCAGCAAAGTGTCATCCAGGGGTGCTGGTGTCAGACATTCAGACGGAACATTGAGCATGCTTGACTGAGCTCTTTGAAAGGAGGGCTGGGGCCACCCTCCCTCATGTAACATGTAGGGCTGGTTCATGCAGCCACATGTACACCAGGCCACTGAGGTGGAACAAAAATATCTGATTTTGAGATGTGTGGACTTTTAAGGCCTTTGTCTCCTACCTAAAGGCTAAGTGATAGAAATCCATTGCATTTCATGGGGCCAGCTCTGACACCGTCTCTCATTCTGAATAGGGCTCAATGTCATCATAGTCACTGCCATTATTTCCTGTGGCTTCGGGAGGAAAGCTTGAGAGCAGATTTTTTGTTCTTCTTTTGTTGTGTTAAACCATGAGGTAAAATCTTTAGTACCAATTATTTATCTCAGTGGAAGTTATGTTGACCTTGTACCAATGCTGTCTGGCAACCCACTCTTAGAACAGTGGTGGAGGACTTTGTCTATTATTTAAGGGATGAGAGGAGAAGTGTGTCTTTTTGTCTTGCTTTATTTTGTCTTTGGTGATTTTGTTTTGCTGTGCACTTGCTACAGTAGTTCAGGAGCCCTCGAGAAACAAATCGCTCCTTAAACACAGAAGTTATCATTGTTGTGACCATGTGGGTTTGCACTTGCATGTGAATTGTCTGGTAATCAACAGGCTGTTCATTTCTATTGGCTTCACAACCAGCCTAATCAGTTCATTACTGAGCTTAACTAAAGTGTTTTTTCCCATTCTGCAAGAAAAATACTTCTGAAGCAAGCAGATGGGCACTTGACTGCCTTTGCTCTCAATGTGTACTGTGTGCTGCACTTTAGATGGATGGCTGGCAGTGATCCCAGGCTCTTCCCTTCCTGAGATCCTGTATTGCTACACTTCACGTTCCTGTCTACTGCGGTTTTACATGTTCCTTAAATAATACGAGACTAAGGTTGACACATATATGCATGCAGACCCAGAACTTTAAAAAAAAGGGAATTCTTACAGCAGTTTAATTTTTCATACTATTGAGCAAATGAAGACTGAAATCAAAACATTTATTGGAGAAAAAAAGTAAGGGTAAATTGAATACTGTTGTCAGTTTTTCTTTGCTTCCTAGGTCAGCATCTCATGCATAAGACTAAATCATTATGACAGGTAAATGCATTTTGCTGTCTAATTGTTTGAAATAGCATGGCAACAGCCATGTTACTACAAATAAATTTGCTTTGATGATTGAACTAGATATATTTGTATCACTTCAATATTAGCCTCTACAGATTGTCCCTCCCTCATCCAACAGAATTTCAGTATTCTTTCCTCACTCATTTAAAAATAAAACAAAACAACTGTATGAATCCCTTCACACACACACACACCTATCCTTGCAGGAAAAACCTAAACAACAAAATATTATTGTTATTTTATAAAAAAATATATGCAGGTCAAAAGACCAGTAATCATCACCTGTAGGTTCACGTCCAGAATTCTTACATTGCTGCTCTGGTGTTTAATATGCTTCCATTCATTATTGTGGAGTAGCTGTTAAAAAAGGTTAGTTTTATTTCAGCATCAGCAAGTAACCTTTTAGACAAATGGTATTAAAACTGCCTTAGCAATAATACAGCTTTTGTTCATCAAGGAAATTCAGTCTTGGAGTTTGCATTTTGATGATCTTGGAGGTCTCTTTCAAACTTAATGCTTCTATGATTCTATGTAAGCAAATACTACAAACAAGAGAAAAAGAGATCATGTCCTCTGTCTATTGCTTCAGAATGTTTGTCATTGAAAGCTGGTTCATCTCTAGTGTAAGGAAGAACTTGCAGATAAATATATTATGAAGCAAGAAAGGAGTTTATGATGGCATAAGGTGTATCACTTAAGGTGGTAATTCATTTTCACAGTAATGATTTAAGTAAAAGTGTAATAAAAAATAGGACTGTTAGCAGAACTGTTGTGTCATACATTGTGCAAGGTATAAAAGCTCACTGTTCTTTACCTGTTTAGAAAGGTAAATATTTTTAGAAACATGTCAGTTTCCTAACTTTTAAGACATTAGGGAAGGGTATTCTGATACGGTGAAAATGGAACTATGAGAACATTTCAGAATAAAATGTTTTACTTTGCAGTAGAGAATTTCTTAGAATTATTTTAATGTTATTCAATGTAAGATAAAATGGTTTCATAACCTTATGCTTCTGTCAAATTTAGAGTAGTCCCTCCATATTTTTTTAATGGAAAGCCTTTTATTACAAGTAAGAAATACAGCAGCTGCAGGCAAATGCTTTCAGTCAAACACAGATATGTTGTTTTTGTGCAGTCCATCATCCTGAAAAAAGTAGAACTTGGTCATGTGAATTCTTCTTCAGAGAAACCCTAATTTTTGCCCTATAGAACAACTTCATCATGTTTCATCATTTGAGGTCCAGTCCAGAGGTCCTAGTATTCAAAAAGGCTATTTGTTCAGGCTTCCATGGACTTTCAATCAGGAGGTGAAAAGCAGTTCCACATCTCATTATCCAATGAGAACTAGTAGAGTTTATTTCAAAAGAGAAGCAGATATTGATCTGCTGTGTGAAACTCTATTACATGGTCTTCTAAACATTTGGACTATGCCCTGGCATTGTTGTACAAGGTTCTGGTTTAGTATGTAAGTCACATTGGCTGACTAAGCGTGAACCTAAAAATCCACTGAAATTTTATAGCCTACAAATTCTGGCTAACCTCCTTAGCCTTATTTCATGCCTAGCTAATAAATAAATATTGTGCTGGTGTATGTTTGTTTGGTGACAGATTCTACAAGGTGCTAATGGGAAAGGTTCCTATGTGTTTACCCAGAGAAAGCACAATTTCAGAATCAGTCTGAAGTGGATCCAGTACAGACACCTTGAACCCTTCACTTGAGGCTTCTCCACAGTGTGTGTGAGAATGTAATTTTGCAAGCTTGAAAGTGAGAAGTGGAAGTTAGTCTGGACCTGGGTTTTTCTTGAAATAGGAAGAAGAGAGAAATGGTAGAGCTGCCTAGAGAAAAAGAGCAAAATTGTAGAGAATGATGGCTTTGGTACTCCAGCTGCCCTGGAAGAGATAGAAGGGGATAAGGCTGCTGTCTCAGCTGGGTCTGCTGGCTTGAGGGAGGCTGGGAGTAGGTGCCCTGGATCACAGCCTAGTCCTTACCTCAGCCTCAGCAGTGGCAGCAGCAGACCTGTTTATTTGTAAGGTTTGCTGCCAATACAGATGTTTGTACCATGGCTGTTGCTGTTTTCTCATCTGTTGTCTGAAGTAGCCACCCACTTTGTCTGTGCCTAAAGTTCCCTCTGTTCTTCCAGCACTAATTCCTTTTTTGTTTTGTTTTGTTTTGAGAGATATTCGAAACTCATTTATCTCCTTGCAAACTCAGTTGAAAAGACACATGGTTTTTAAAAGACTTTAAAAATACATTCTGGGGATTGATTGTGACATTTCAACTGTTCCTCCTATACTAACATTGTAATCACACTGCTCGGTTTAGGAAAAATAAAAGAAAATATAATATCAGCATGGTTCAGAGAACTTGAAGTCCATCAGAGATTTCAGAGAGCTTTAGTTCCAGATAAGCTGGGAAGGTTTACAGGAAAAATTCTCAAAATAAACGTTTTGCAAAGAATCGGTAACAACTTAATCCGCATTAATTAGGACAGCAACATTATAAGTGCAATTAAGTAGTGGTGTTAAGTGTTCAAGCTTCTTAACATTTTGCTCAGATTGTGTTGAATAATGACGTACTTACATAATGTTTATTTTGATTCAGCAAACCTTTCCTCATTTTACAGGATTACATCTATGAAGTGTGGAAGGTAAAAAGTACTGAACAGTAAATGCTAATATAAAATCTTAATTTGCAAAGGATTGAGGTCTTATTATACTTTTATTATTAGAATAATTTGTCTGTAATTCATATATCCTTGAAGTAATTGGTTTTTATTTATGTTCACATTAGTGTCCATGAAAAAGTTCCAGCATATTAAAATATTTTCTAGGGTTTTCATACCTTTCTGTGATATATGTTCAATTTCCAGAGGAGTCTTGTCTTTTCTATAGAAAGAAAATGCTTGAAGTCACAATGGGGCATCTTCCTTCATAAAAAATAATAAAATTGCCTTGAAAATCAAACCTTTGTGTAACCAGTATATCTTGACAATTCTGATTGCTTCAGATGTTCAAAATTATGACTGTGAGCAGGTGTCAAGCATGTATAGCAAAAGGATTTTTCCTCCATTTATTTTATATGAAAGAATTACAAAAATAAAACCTAGAGAGATTGATTTTTGCTGTCTGTGATGCAGTAATTCATTAAAATTGAAATCTGACATTTGTTGACTTAAGATTAGCAGCAGTCGGGCATGGGGAGTAAATAATGCATTATATACTTTTTTTCTGACTTATGTTCCTAATCCCTGTAAAATGTCAAATTGGAGGTGAGAAAGAGCAAATCTCCTTTCCAAGAATGTAAGAAGAGAAACTCTTGCCATGTGACCAGCAAATACTTGCAGAGCATCATTTTTGCTGACAACAGAGCACTGATGTTGTTTTCATGCTGGTAAATCCGAACACACCAAATGAATTTTGATGACATTAACTGCTCAGATCTCAGCTTTTCTTCTTCTAGTCTCATACGCAATTCTGTCTTCCTGATTCCCTGTTCCGAGGCAACATACAGTGCAGATGCACTGAAGTGTGCTATTTGGGCAACTTCTTTCATGCTAACTCCCTCAAGAATAGCTGCCATACAGCTTGTGCTTCATTGCCTAGTTATACAATGGAGCACACACTGTACATGGCCAGAAGAAACAAACAAACAAAAAAACAGCTACGTCAATCACAACCAGCTTATAACCTTTCCCATCCCACTCCCCTCCTATTTTTTATTTAAGGCAAACAGTTTAATGACAACTGAACTGCCTCTGAAAAATGAACCTACACTGACATCAGCTAAGTGCTGACACAAAACTGATGCAGGTTATGCAGTCCTTATGATCTGCTGGATATTAATATGTTTGAAGGCAGGATGGAGCACTTCACTCAGCAAGTCTGTTCTTTACTTAGTCCTACCTTTCTGTTTGCCCAATGTGAAAGAAAATTCCCTTATTGCATTTTTTTCTTTCAAACCTCCCCTGCAAAAACAATGTGCTTTTGAATTCCTCTTGCTTGTTTACTTTGTCCTTTTTTCCACTTAGTATGATTTGGATAGACAGCATATTTTCAACAACATTATGTGATTGTGTGTTAGTGGGTGTTTGTGAAAGGCTGATTTGTTTAATACTGCTCTAAATGGGTTTGTTCCTTTTTGTTGTGAGAAGTCTTAATTTTTGCCAGAAGAGAAGGGGAGAACTTTACAAACCCAGCTTTTCTTCAAGTTAGATCCTAGGTTTTTGCTGAGACATCTATTTCAAGAAAGGCAAACTGTTTCCACAGAAAATCACCCTATCAAAACCACAGTTATTAGTCAGAAAAGGTTTGGATGGAAACACTTCATCCAGTCTCATTTCCTTCTGCACTAACAGCTATCTTCAGTGCACAGATCTTTGAATGCCTTCTGGTTATATCTCTCAAAGATTAGAGATGTACCCTTCCCTAACAGTTGACTCATTTGCAATTGCCTGATCAACCCTCAGCCCTGAAGCACAAGTTCAGTGTTTCATAACATTAATTTCTTATAGCCAACTTAAAATCTGGGAAAATTGAAGACATTTAATTGAAGCAGCAATGATGTAACATCCATTACTTGTAGATTCTTTAAGGTCTTTGTTATCCTATTAGTTTACCAAAAAGAAAAAAAAAGGAGCAATGAAGGAACATATTTAATGGTGCTTGCCTTTTATTCTCTTCATAATAACAACCCTTCTTTCATAGTTCTACTTTTAATATTTTAATGAATTAAGTTTAATGTAAATTTAATGTTTGCATTATTTTTCAATATTATAACTAACAGAAACTAAATAACTCTAGTTCTTTGTTGCAGCAGTCCATCATGCAATTATATGCATATTCTTCATTGTCCACTCTTCAACAGTGAGGTAATCCAAAATTAGAAGATATGCATGACTTTGAATGACTTTTTTACTGATGGCAACTGTGGTGTTCATTGTTGTCATGGAATATTATTTTTAAATACTGTATGCATAGTGTAAGGTTGTTACCTGCATATAACAATGTAAGAATAATAGGGATCAGAATGACAAGCAGGACTTAGTCTTCATCAAGAAATTGATGGGTATTTGAGGATAATGCTTTTACTTCTAAATTTAGAGATTTTAAAGCATTGGTTTTCTAAAAACAACTATAAGAAATACAGCAAAAGGGAAGAGTAGAATCTACTGCTGCTAAAGCTAAATGCAGGAAGTTAGACCTGTGGCTCAGTAATCAACACTGGAATCCTTCAGCAATATCCCAGAAAATTAGAGATTCTGCGCAGGTTCCTCAGCTTTGTCTCATTCAGGCTGGATGGGCATGTTAAAGCATGAATGATTAGACTTTTCTATTCCTGGCTACTTTTACTTTTTGAGGTATCCATTTCTGCCTCAGTTCTCATATGGTAAGTGTAGTTTCTTGATAAAGGTCCCTGGAAAATTTCATTACATTTGTCATGAGTGAATGAGTCAGTGAGACTGTACACCCTGAAAAATAGAGGAGAGAATCACACAGGAAGATAGAGCTGTTTGATCACATTTTTCATGTGCACAGAGCTCGGAAGAAATGTTGCACTGAGCATAACTGTTTGAACTTCATTTTGAACCCAAATAACCATATTCTATTGAGTGGTATGCTGTACTAGTTTGAGGTTTTTAGCTTTCATGTGCTATGTGACTGTCATCTCATGTCGAGGTGGAGCATAAAAGGTGGATGACCATGCACCCATTCTCTGAGGTTTATCTGCAGTGTTAGCAGGCCTTCTACTAATTGATACCTTTGCTCTTAGTGGCAAGGAGAGTGATTAATCTTTGCTCTGAATTGCTATGGCATGCCTCTGCCTTTAAATTTCACACATTTTGAGAGTCAGTCCTTCTAAAGAATAGTGTTATTCAGGGATCATTCAGGGCTTGCTACACTTGACATAAAAGTTTCATCAAGAGTTCAGGACTTTTGCTAAGTCTGGACCTCAAGGGACATGAGATTGGCAGGAGAAGTAACTACTGCTGTATGAATTCCATGGCTTGTACAGACAGAAAAAAAAAAAAAAAAAAAAAAAAAATTAAAACCTGGCTTAATGACTGACAGAGTAGAAATACCAAGTCTTGTACAGGATGAGAAAGGGTAGGCACCATCTGCTACTCTGTGGAGTAGGATTATAAAATATGTCAGTCATGCCATTGCTGAGAAAAGCAGAGAAAATGCTGCATGTCGCTGCATCTGTTATCACAGGTAGAACTTTCAGGGAAGGAAAAATAAAAGCCTGATACAGTGCAGAGAAGCTGCTGCTGGTCGTTATGTGAGCCTCAGCACTCCTGAATATTGAAGCTCTAGATTCTAGGGATAGTCTCCATCCTGATGGAGGAGGAAGCATACAGAGAAATGCAAGGGAGATCTAAACATTTGTCTTAGTCTTTGTCAATAGAGAAAAGATCAAATATTTCTACTCTGAGATTTTTTTTTCCCCATGAAATGTCCTATCCATCCAATTCCTAAACTAATGGCTCTGTGTACAAAGAATTTGAAAACTCCTTTAGTTAAAAGTTTACAAACGTTGAAAAAGTTATTCATTCTACATCTACTCAGAGAGGCAGATGTTCACTATGCATGACATTCAGGTCTCAAGAGACATGCATTCAACACAGCAACAGGGTTGTTGGGTGTATGTTTTTGGCCAAAGAGAGTCTGGCCAAGGTCAGAGGGTGGAATTCCAGATTTTACAACGGCTGACAGTCACACGTGCAGAGAACAAGGCAGATTAAAGGAGCTGAGCTGCTCAGTACCAAGGGGCATGTGATACCCAGGAGAGTCCTTGTAGTGCTCTGTTATAGGGGTATCTATTTCATTCTTCTTTGATAAGGCCTGGATCAGTGGTGGTGCATTGTTGAGTTAATTTGGAAATTAATTGGAAAAACTGAGAGGTGGAGACAATAACAACAAAATCAATCTGGTGTCCTACTGCAGTTTAGAATCCTTTGAGGGATGCAATCTGAGTACTTATGTAGGATGTTTTGTACGTATCTTGTCATCTTGTTTCCTAGCCTCCTACTACGTAGATATCTTTATAAAGGACTTTACAACTAAATTTTTGAGTTTCCAGAAATATAATTTTACTGATCACTTGGAGGAATGTGGGTTTTTTTCTTCTCTCAGTTCTTAGTGAATGATTGAAAAGTCAAAGGAGTGATATTGTCTTCTTATTTGACTGTGGCAGAGATGCTGGCTCATGTTGTAAGCTTCATAAATTTGGGAATACTAAAAGGAGAAAAGGAGAAAATTTTAACTGACTTTTTCCTGTTGAACATTTTAGTTTTATCTTCTTTCACAGGTATAGCATATTCAAACCAGAGATCATTTCCCAGAGAAATCCCAGCCTGACGGTATTTACAGAACATCTATAATTTTTAGAGATTTGGTTCCATGTGAAACCATGGCAAGAGCATTGCTGATCAGATCCTGGCTCTGCATTTCCATTCACATTGATGCAATGTGTCTGAGATAAGAAACACCGCGGTCCATTTTTCATTAATGTAAGCCACAAACAGACCCACAATCATTTGACTCATTGAACAGTGGGTAACATAGGAGTTTTGAAATAATATAAGAGATTTGATTGTCTTTCTCTTGACCTTGCCTTTTCCCTTTAAGTATTTGGTTTTATTTTGTTGTAAATCTAGATAGATTGCTCTGTACACTTCTGATTCTATCTGCTATTTGTAGATAAGCATTTTCTGTAGAAAACCACACAGAATCTTAACATAAA
Organism: Acanthornis magna; assembly: GCA_036785705.1. NCBI lineage: Eukaryota > Metazoa > Chordata > Aves > Passeriformes > Acanthizidae > Acanthornis > Acanthornis magna. The sequence goes on from JAWUZG010000017.1 coordinate 4,728,934, forward strand.
TTCATATTAGCTGATTTGATAATAACATTTCCATATCAATGCAGATTTCTGTATTTGATATTAGAACAATAATACATAAGACTTGAAAGAATTTTTACATATGAATAAGAAAGAAACTCCCGGTCCCCTTCCTAAGGAGGCAAAAGATGAAAATAATAAAATAACTGCCAAAAAATAGAAAAAGCAATCAAACAAACAATCCTCAAAATTAACAGCCTTTTGATTTTTTAAAAAAATTTATGTATATGCACATATTTTATGCATACTCCTACTTTATATGTCATATATTACATATTAGAAAAAGAAAAAAAAGGAAGCTGCAAAATCTGCTAGGAGAATTTGGTAAATTTACAACTATTCATTCACAAATTGCAAGGAAATTTCTGACTCTATTCTGTGTTTTTTTGAAAGCGAAAGTAGTCTGCCTTTCAGATCCCAAAAGTACAGCTGGTCAAAAAAAGCTTTCTTTTCACTAGAAAATGAATCATAATTTATATGGCATTCACTAGGAGAGCATAAATATGGAAAGCTAAGTTATCACTTCTTTGACATTCCATAATTTGAAAACCGTATTTTATTCAGTGACTTGTATATTAGTAGGAAAGAATATCACATTGAAAAAAAAGAGCCTGAAAATCTCTTTCTAACAGATTTAATTGGACTGTATCAGGTTTCAAAGAGTATTTTGTTAATTTTATTATTCTGCAGTGATATCCTTAGACTGATATATAGATATTTTGGGAAAAAATGCACAAATTGCTTGTATTAGAAGTCAGCTTTTAAGAAATAAGTTTAGAGAGCATCGGCAAAATGAAAATTTAAGAGAATAGGAATTCTGCCATAAAAACTGAAGTTTGTTGGAAAGAACATCAGTTTTGGAGGACTTGGTGACTTTTTCCAGTGAATTCGAATAATAGCTAATATTAATTTTTCTAACTAGGAGATAGAAAATACAGCTCACAATGGAAAATTCATGGAAAAAAAAAGAGTTGAAAACACAAAACAAATAATTTGTTGCCTATATTTTATATTAAAGATTTGTGAACTAATAATGACGGTGTTGGTGATCATGCAGATAACCATGATGATCCCTTAGCAGCATTCTTTAATTCTTTGAACAAATATTAGATCCCGTTTGACAGAAGACAATCATTCTAAGTAATTATCTACTATCACAGAGGGCAAATTTTGTCATGATATTTGGAGTTTGAACATTTATTTTGGCTTGACCATGACTGGTGAAGGGACCTCCACGCTTCTTGTATGTATGTAAAGGAGATATGAAACTTATGAATCCTGCAAGACAGATGGAGAGGGACTGTTCACAAGACCATGTAGTGGCAGGACAAGGGGGAAAGGATTCATACTGAAAGAGAGTAGGCTTAGATTTGGTAGTAGGAAGAAATTATTTACTAGAAGGGTGTTGAAGCACTGGAACAGGTCGCCTAGAGAAGTTGTGGATGCTGCATCCCTGGAAGTGTTCCAGGTTGGATGGGGCTCTGAGCAACCTGGTCTAATGAAAGGTGTCTCTGCCCATAGCAGGGGGTTGAAACTACATGATCTTTAAATGTCCTTTCCAACCCAAGCCATTCCATGATTCTATGTGTAATTCTCAAAAGTGTCTTTCATAAGCCTTTGCAGAATTAATTATATTTCGCATATTATCGATTTTGTCAATGTTGTATTATATTTTCCATACAGAGACAATGGAAAATAAAAATACCATATATGAAAATACAGATATCGTCTTTCCTGTTCTGTCTGTGATCAGCTGGGGGCAAGGCTTAATACACTTACGCTAAATTAACTATTTATATTATAATGTTTTGACACTATAAGAATATATTATATATAATCGAAGATATCTAGAAAAACAGAGAGAGACATTGTAGAGTATTAGGAGGATATGTAAAAAAAGTGCATGTGAATATGTACATGCACACATACACACATATTTATTTATAACATGCTGCCATTTAAATGAAGCTTGGGGATTGCTCTTCTCAGCATAGAACATATTTCCAGTAAAAAAAACATTGCTCCCAAAAACTCGTTTCCTATATAAAATTATTAGATGTGTAGTCAAAGGAAAGGAAATGGGCATTGCAGTAAATTGCCTTGTTCAGGGTCGTGCGGTAAATTGGTGATGATTGTTCCCTTTTGTAGTCAGACCAGTGATATGTCCTTTACATAGCAATGCTTCTTCCCCAGGAATAGTAAGAAGGAAAATGTCCAAAGTTCTGAAGGGCAGTGTTTAAAAATTGTTTATTTATGGCTTTTATTAATGACCACAACCTATATTAATTTTTATTATTTATTAAGAAAAAAATTGGAAACTGAGTAAAAAATTGTTAAGCAGTAAGTTGAAAAACTAAATAGAGATGTCAGTGCACTGGAAGTAGGGATTTAAAGTTCAGGTAAGCAGCAAAGGAGAGTAAAGACAGCTGGTAATGTGATTCCTCAAAGAGCTCTCATTTGGAAACTTCATTGCTTTATAAGGAGCAATTTACCTTCAGAGATAATATAAAGAATAATTTCTATGTTCTATGTTTTTGCTATCAGTATAGACCTTTCTTTGAATACCCTTGATAAATGTTATTAAATTGCCTTTATTTTGCATAAATATTATAGACAAGAATGTCTTTAACACTGTTGCAGTTTATTCTAGAAAGTCTTTACAAAGTTTTAAAAACTTTGAAGTATTTTCTGGTCATTTCTGCTGGAAATTTTATTTCTTAGTTTACCGGGAGTATTTATATTGATGGTATGATATTGTCTTCTCTATTGATTTATTGGTAAATTTTATGTCACACTGTGACATTTTGTGGTGCTCTCATCACCTGGGTGAATTACAGCATTTTTTGGTGAATGGCTGAAGACTCAAATACAAGAAGGAATCTACTGTTACTCCGCTGTTGCAATGTAGTTCATCAGAGTCCACAAGTGTATTGAAATATTCTTGTAATGCTGAGCTCTTAGTGTAACAGGACTTGCTTTATTATTATGTTGTCCAAATGTTTGGTGCCCTCTCTGCTTTAATGTCCTTTCTTTTAATGAAGTTTTAATCATAAATATTAAAAATAAGACTTTAGAAAAGTTTGGATATATCAGGCTACACCAAATATCAAAATGATAGCCCCCCCAAATCAATACTGTTCAATATTTTATTGTATATTAGAGGATAAAAAAAAATTAGTAGTTTCAAAAGTCCTTTTGCTTTTGTAAGGTAGAAAAGGGTTTAAATTATTGAGGCTTTATTTTTCCATAAACTGAACTATTTGGATAGAGTACTTAGGAAAACAAGACACCCTCTCAGAGTATTTATCACCCCACTGTTCCTTAATAAAAGGTGTGGGAAGATTTGAAGTAGGCAGTTAAACTCTGTAGGGAACCATTATCAGAGCTGTCAGGTGTAAAGTATTGTTTTCTCCCTGTTCTTCACAGTTTATATTTCCAGGAATGTGCTGAAACTCTCACAACTGTAATTTCTTTCTACCTTTCTAGATAATTTCATATACAGATGCAAAACAATATTAGTAGAATTTTTATTTTATATTTTTAGAAAAAATAATGTAATCAAGCAAATGAAAGAAATATATTAATTTCACTGAGTAGATTCTTATGCCAGAAACAGCCTAAATACCTAACACAGACTTCTTAAGAAATAATTAATTACTCAACATCAGGATATAAACTGGTCATCCACATCTCAGTCAGAAGATTTACTAGGTCATGGATGGTCTTTTCAGGTGTATTTATTCAGAGACATGGCTGCCACTTCACAAGTAACTCCAAAGGGAGACAGGGAGCGAAGAATTCCTGGAACACGGCTTTATACACTGTGTACCAGTTGTCATCTGATGCACACAAAGCCGCCTGACAGTGATAAACTGAGAGATGCTAAGCTACTGATACCACTTTCTAAGAAAGCCCAAATCAGTACTAGAAAGCCTGGAAGTTGCCCCATTTCTCATGAGGCAGAGTTTAGTTGCTTCCTGAGCACACTTCAGAGGTTAGAGAAGCTGCTCACAGCTTCTTTAATGTTTACTGGCAGTACAAGGTCCACCTTGAATCGTAAACACATGCTCTGAGGAAAACGAAGATCTACTATCAGCAAGATTTGGAATTATAACTTTGCACAGACAAGTGACTCCCTTCAAATTCCTAACATTCTTGTGAGTTTGTAAGTTTGTACACCATTCCGTCTATCTGGCCCAGATCAAATGGGGTTTTTTTGTGGTTTAGAGGTTTTTTTGAGAACTGGGTATATTTTCTATTCAAGGAACGAGTAAGTGGTGGCGTTGTACCCTTCAACTGAAGTACTCAGAATGTGCAGCTTTGGAAATTAAGACACCATGTATCTAGCAAGTTTACAGCAACATTGAAGCACCTTTATGTATGCAATCTGTCTTAAAAATTTATCAAAACTTCCATTTTTGTGGAAGTGCCTTGCTGGACTCATGCTTCATGCATATGACTGAAATCAACAGCATTATCCCAAAGCTAGAGTTTGATTTTTTCCTATGGACTTCTGCAACCTCTAGTTGAAGATGCAGCAATCTTCCTGCAGATGGAGGCTATAGATAGTAGGTAACAAGGCTCCAGATGAAATGAACACATGTATTTTCCCCTTTTGGTTACTGCTTGTGATGTGGAGATGATTCTTTATAACCACCTCTGATTACCAGCAAAACAGAAGAAGCTGGAAGTGGAAATAGCTTATTCCCTGAAATAAATTAATTGCTTACAATGGGCAGTATCAGCAAGCTGACTGTGATTTTTATATTGATTCACTTAAAGCTTTTTATGGTCAATAAGCTGAGAATGACAAGTACAAGGAATATCATTCACGTAATTAATAGTGATTTAGAGAGTCTTTATCCATAATTACATTTGTGTTAAACCCACCCAAGCACTATTGAATAAGCATCTGACGACTGTATTTGAGCAAAATTGTATTGATTTAAACCCCAATTGTATCTCTTTGTCTGGGGTCAGTTTGAGTTCTTCACTGTTTTATACTTGTATTACTGATTTCTGTTCTCTGCATAACATTACACTCTTACTATGTCTATACAAAACAAAAAAACAGTTGGAGCCCAAAAGCTCCAACTAAAGCTATATAAAACTAAAGCAGTATAAATTAGGGTAGGTTCTGAAACAAAAAGTCTATAAAAAGGACTTACGTCTTCAGTGTGACTGAGAATATAATGAGAAGTGAACTCCCCTCTCTTTAAAGGAGTACATCTAAAGTACAACTAATTTTAATTTGGATAAAATAGTGCTCAGGCTCACTAAATACTCACCCAAAATAGATGAACGCTTAAAACAGGGAGTTATCTTGGCATCTGTGAAGCAATAATAGGGCCTGCAAGGAGCTTCCAGTTGTATGTTGAGAAAAGTCTCTTTCTTTTCAGGGCTCTTCTGGTAATATGGAGGAGCATACAGCTCTCCTATCTAAGAAGTCTGAAAATAGTATTGCAAAATATTAAATTCTCAAATATTAGGGTAACGACAATTTAGGACTAGAGCTTTGTACAATCTCAAATATGCACTAGGAAAATGTTCAATAAATTTTGTGATTGCCACAAGAATAAGAATATCCTGAAGGTGTTTGCTATTTACAAACAATGACACCATTGCATTTTATACTGCATGGTTAGAAGGACTACACATACGAATACTTCCAGTATACAATTTTGAATATTTACATAATAGTGAACAGGGAAGAATAATAATTTAATTTTAGGTATGTATGTATGTATGTATGTATATATGTATTTATTGATTTATTGATATTGATTACTTACTTACTTAGTTGAATGGTACCTTAGCCTATTGTAATATTCCAAATTAGATTTTTTCCACAAAGGTTTTCTGTATATAATGAGTTATTTCCATATGTAATATTTATGTTAGTAGGAAGGTCTCATCTTTCAACTATATTACCCAAGGAATTTACATTTACAACCCAAATTCAAGGATTCCCATATCTTTTCTGTTTTGTTGAAAATCACTGAAATAATAATCAGAGTGTATCTAAGAGCACCTATTTTCAATCTTTGGAATTCCACCTTCCATACTAGATTTTGTAACAGTGACTTCCATAAGTTGAAGTGTAAACAAACAACTGTTGAACTCCTGCAAGGACGGCATTTCTTTACAGAAAATGGTAACTTTCATCAGCAAAAAGCCTCATGCTTACTCCTGAAAGGTAATGCTCTAAGGCTGAGGGACAAGCAGTTAAGACATAAGCAAACCCCCAGTATTACCTTTTTAAAAATGGAAAAATAACATCAAAACTTGTTAACTGCAGCCTAAGGTTTGTCATGCACTGTTCTTCAGTGACACCAGAATTTACTTACACTGTTTGTTTCATTTAGACTAGTTAAGGTGTTTGGAAAAAACCCAAACAAATAAAACAGTAAGGGATTGAAAATATCCTCAATAACTTCTGTGAATGTGAGAGTTGATTAGGCATATATAGTAGCTATGTCTAAAGACATTTTATAGAGATATTGAGTAATTAAATCTATCACATTGGTAAAACCAGTTAGTGAAAAAAGTTGCATTTGTTCTACTTTCAAAAGAAGACCAGAGGACCTAATGAAGTAGATCTGTTTAAATATACTATACATGTTTTACTATTCTCAGATCAGTCTGGTATCTCTTTGCGTATTTTGATATTAATACTTGTTTAAAGCTAAACATTAATTGATCCAAGCTGTGTACTGCTTGGTATTGAACATACAAAGGAACCATAATCATCTATATAAAATTAATCAAAATGCTTGTACTTTGGAAAAATTGTTTTTATTATATTATCTTCTCTAGCATAAATGTGAAAGATATGGTTTATAGAAGAGTAAGTACTGAAACCAACAAGAGATAAAGAAAAAAAATCACACATGCAGAAAAAGACATCATTGATGGGAAAGCATATTAATCACACGCACAAGCAGGCACATATTTAGAGTGGTTTGAAACCAATATGTTGAGTTGAACCAGATTTTCCATAAAATAGAAAAAGAAAAATAATTCAGTATTCTTTAAAGGGACAAAATATGCAAACATAGTTATTAGTGGTGTACTATTTTGTCTTTAACTGTATTCTCTTTATCTCTCTGTGTTTCCTGCTTTGGGAACCTCAAGTGACATCATGCTGGCAAAATCAGCAATGAATAATGTACTTTTTATGCAGTTCTTTCCTTTGAAGAACCCAATGTTGAAATATTAATTAGTTTTCTGTGTAAGTCCTAGATAGCTTTTCCTCAGCAAAGCCTTTACAGAACAAGGGAAAAGAAGATTTATTCCCCCACCATCCTAAAACTCTAAGTAGAACAGGCAGTAAATGACATCAACATATTTTAAACTAACTAACAAAAAAAAACCATATGATTAAGTCCAAGTAGAATTTCAGTCTGAAAATACTCGCCCGTCTCTGTGGCTCCTATTATAGGCAAAGGTTCATTTCTGGACTAATTTCTGTTACAGTGTTTTGAATCAGAAAACCTTGCTTGCAAGGTTAGCTTTTATTACAAGTAACATACAATTCAAATGCTAAATATTCCTATGACTTCTGATCTCTTTCTGTGACACACACGATTCAAATTACTAGAAAAATAATTAAACTTTTATATTAACTCTTATTAGAGTAGCACTACTCTATATTTTAAAATTTCATCCACATCAGATCTGGAAATGTACATATGTGCACACCCTTTCCTAAAGATATGGACAGAAATTAAAAACTATGCAAGCATTGTGTGGGGATCATGGGGGTTCTTTTTCTCATAAATAAGAGCTAAACATTTTGTTTGTTTCTGGATGTTTCCTTTTAAAAATTAATAATGTTGAATCTGGATCTATTCACGTCTGAAAAATCAAAGTCTCAGTGAAGGCAAGGAAAAACAAAGGATTGTAATCTCATGTTGATTTTTTGGTCCTTATTATGCAGTGAACAGGAAAAACTAAGAGGTAATAGTCTTCATATCTCATTATTTATTATTATTATTATTAATTATATTTATTTCTTAACTGTGGATTAAGTCTGACAAGTTTCTATATGGTTTTGTCTTATACTTTGAATTTCTTAATTGTTATTGAGACTTTCTTCATGAATTTACTGTCTTGATTCCAAATCGTTGGATGTTTTTTATCAGGTTTTATATAAATATACCAAAATTATATAAATAGATAAAAATGCAGTAATGCAAGGAGTATTCTTTTAAAACATGCTGGTTTAAAATTCTATAGGTCCTTCTGAAAAACAGTATCTTCAGCATCAGAAGATCTATAGCTTTCTAAAATTGCCAGATCCCCTTTTAAATGAAGTTGACTTTTTAAAACATTCATTTAAATGTCTATGAATACTACATTTCATGCAGATTTCATTACCATTATTGTGTTTTACTTAAGCAGGAATACATTGCCATACTTTTCTGCCATGTTTTGGTTTAATTGTACACTTATGCAGGCATTTGCAAAGGCAGACCAGCAGTTGTCTTAATTGAACACTAAGAATAGGATGCACTTTGAAAACATGAAGATGCATTCTTGGCAGGTTGCTGAAACAGGGAAATGTCATCTCTGTAATTTGCAGTTAGTACCATTCAATACTGCACTGGCAAAGCACAAATCCGTACTTTCATGTCCCAGTTCAGTCAGGTATCTAAAAATGTGGGAAAAAAGAAAAAAAAAAGGAAAAGGGAAAAAGGAAAAGGAAGGAGAGGTGAGGCAGAGCAAGGCAGGAAAGGAAAGGAAAGGAAAGGAAAGGAAAGGAAAGGAAAGGAAAGGAAAGGAAAGGAAAGGAAAGGAAAGGAAAGGAAAGGAAAGGAAAGGAAAGGAAAGGAAAGGAAAGGAAAGGAAAGGAAAGGAAAGGAAAGGAAAGGAAAGGAAAGGAAAGGAAAGGAAAGGAAAGGAAAGGAAAGGAAAGGAAAGGAAAGGAAAGGAAAGGAAAGGAAAGGAAAGGAAAGGAAAGGAAAGGAAAGGAAAGGAAAGGAAAGGAAAGGAAAGGAAATACTGTGTTTATATAACAATGGTCTCCTGGTGTCCCAAATAAGGTTAAGATCTGTTACTAAAGATATAGAAACTGCATATATAGAGAAGTTTGGTTTCTTAAAAATGGAAGGCACAGAACTATAATGAAGCTCTTCAATAAATTCTTATATATTCTATTCGGTGCTAGATTTGGCGTGATTTGCAGAGGAGAGGAAATGAATTACTTGCTAGTGAGGAAAGGCTCCAGGGTTTTTATTGTTCTGGGGAGAGGTAGTAGGGTAGAGCTTAATGCAAAAAAATTAAGTGTTTAAAGAGTTCAGTCTTTAAGCCAACAGATTCTGTTACTTGAAACGTAAGTGGTGAGAAATAAGCTACAGCAGAAACCACTTTATTCTTGCCAATACCCAATTAGACCTTTGGAATAACCTGTTCTCAGTTTGGCTTCTGGTCAGTTAGAGAGGATGCACTTTGAGTACTTTTTGTTTCTTTACAATTGCCTTTTGTAAATAAAAAATGTTTGGTTTTTCTCCTACAGGATTTTCTCCTACAGGATTCCATGTGGTGAGGGAAGAGGTTATTAGCTAAAATGATTGCCTATTTAAAACCATTTAGAAGCTATAGGCATTTTGTTTAAATTCTATGCAGTGTATTCATATTCGCTTTGGCAAACTTAAAGAGTTATTTGAGAACTAGGAAAAGGTTGGGGGCCAGTACATTAAAAAAAAGGCTTTTCATGGTTTCTCTGCACTAATTTAACTATTATTTAAAATGTCCTCTGGCAGCATTTGTAACATTAATTGTCTAATGATTTTCTCATATTTAAACCATGGTAATTAAATTGTGCAGAGAGTATTTCTTATTCCTTCTGCAATAAAATGTTTTCACTTGATTGAAGCTGAACTGCAATTTGGCCTTTATGTTGTAAGGGAAAAAAAGCCACAGGACTGCTGGGAGCAAATGGATCAATTAAACAATGTTCTTCTCTAATGAGGGTTACATCACTCTGCCAGTGATAAAAATCTGTAACTGAATCTGTCACTAATGATATATGCCATCTTCTTAGCCCCACGATGCTAACCTATCAGGAGGTAACTGCAAGGCTTAACATTCTATTGATCGTTGCATGTTCTGTTTAAGAAGTCAGTAAAAAAAATGAAAAATCAACCCATTATACAATGCTAACTCTATGATCAGAGGCTACCAGAGGCTGAGAACAGCAATATGATTATTGGGATGGAAACATAATTTTGGGACTTGGGGCATCAACCACTACTCTAGGAAGCCTCTTCCAGTGTTTAACCACCCTCCAAAAGTAGTAAATAACCATTCTCATGTATCGTACCGTTGGATCCCAGGAAGGTCTCAGCTCCTCCGTCCCCAGTTACTCTCCTCAAGAAGCTGCAGAGAGCAATGAGGTCTCCCTTGAGTCTCTTTTCTCCAAACTAGGCAAGCCTAAAGTCCCTAGCCTCTCCTCACACTTCCTGACTTCCAACCCTCTCACCTGCTTTGTTACTCTCCACTGGATGCATACAAGGACCTTCACATCCTTCCTAAATTGTGTGCCCAAAACTGCAAACAGTGCTAAAGGCTGTATCAGTCATATCTTTTAACTGATCAAGCAAAAAAGTCAAACAAATCTCAACAAACAAAGAAAAGCAAAACCAGAAATTCAGTCACTATTTCCTATAGGCAGGCGTACTTTGTGGAAAGAAAGTCCTCAGCACACGTAATGTTTACTTGGAAAGACAAAACTGGAAAATAAAACCTGAGGACTTCTTCTACATAAGTCTTTGATCTGTCCAGTCTCCGTGAAGACAATGATGTCCTTACTTACCCACTGGTTTGGCTTTAAGGATGATTTTGCTGAATGAAAAAGGCTGTACTCAGGATTCCAAATGCGTTTGTGAAGAGCAGTTATTTTGGATTTGAGGAGAGGACAGCAAACCGATTAATGTGTTTGCTCAGCAAACCAAACCAAACCAAAAAGCAAAAAACAAAGCAAAATCTGCTATTGCATGTCATGCTATTACTGTCATGGTTTAACCCCATCTGACAAATAAGAATCCCTAAGTCACCCACTTATCATATCTTTCCGGTCCTCCAGTGGAGGGTGGAGAGTCATAAAGAAAATGTAAAACATCGTAAATTGAGATAAAACCAATTTAATAATTAAAATAAAATAAAATATATTACCACCACTAATAATAGTTGTAATGAAAAGGAGAGAAGGAGAGAGGAGTAAAACCCACGAAAAACAAGTGACACACAACACAATTGCTCACCACCCGCTGACCAATACCTGGTCCATCCCTGAAACAGTCATCAACTGCTCCCCTCCACCTCTCCCCAGTTTATAGACTGAGCATGACATTCTGTGGTGTGGAATGTCCCTTTGGCCAGTGCAGACAGCTGTCCTGGCTATGCTTTCCTTCAGTTTCTTGTGCACCTGCTCAGTGGCAGAGCATGAGACAGTGAAAAAAGCTTTATTTAGAGTATGCGCCACTAAGCTACCACCAAAACATCTGTGTGTCATCAGTATTATCCTCTCTCTATACCTATACTAAATAAAAAACACAGCACTTTAGCGGCTAGTGGGAAGAAAATTAACTTAATCTCAGCTAAAATCAGGACACATATCTTCCCAGAATACCTCAGGATTGCCTCGAGGGCAGATTTGATCCTTTAAATGTAGTAGAAGGTTGAGTCCTATGGTTTGTGTACAAGTCTGCACAAGGAAGGGAATCTCTGTTCACAGACCTTCATTCTCAGAGATGGATGAATGTTACAGCTGACATAACTCTGAGACAAAATGTGGAGATAAGGCAATCTTATGCCTACATAAAGAGGTCAGAGGAATATATTTCTCTTTTGCTGGATAAACGTTATTAATTACTCACAATACAGTGATCCCTAAATATTTCTGTTGTTCAGGTCATATTATCCAAACATTCTACAAAACCAAAAAAATAAAACTGGGGATATCATAGGCTGGCAATCACAATTAAGTCTAGTCACTATTTCCTCTTTTTACTTCAGATGGCAAACATCGTTTAACCCACTCAAAAGTAGGAAATAATTCTTTAAATTTGGTTTTTCAGTGTTTTGTTTTTCTCTTTTCATCTGTTTCCTGCCAAGCTGACATTAAAAAATGTTACAGATCTTTACCCCTAAATGTTATAAAACAAATTTTGCATGTGGCATTCAAATCTTGCTCTTAGTTAAAGAAAGCACACCTCATGTATAAATAAACAGAAGAATTAATTGTTAATACAACTGATATCTTAACAGTCTAAACATTATTAGTCCAAATCTGTTTCTCATAGGAAAAGAATATTCATATGGTTTGAAAACTACAATTGTATATGTATTATATAATAAAGTAATATGAACCTACCCTATTTCTTGCAGTTATGTTCACCCTTCCCCTGCTCCTCTGGGTGGCTTCACTCTGGTGCCAGTGATGAATGACAACGTTAGCAGCTAATTGCTAGCATGCAAGTCCCTTGCCAGGAGGAATATGATATTTATGTGGATGGTTTCTTATTCCTCGTTCTGAGATCTACTTTATATATTTTTATATGTTTGTCAACATGCTTTTACACAGTTTTTTCTTACTTCATTGGTCTGCAGCTTCTCATTATGTCCAAATTTTGTATATATGGTACCCATTACACATCAGACACCATTGCTTTGAACTCTTTGTTAAACCTAAAACCAGCTTTATCAGGCTCCAGTTTTCCATGTCTTTGACATTTTTGCAGAGGTTTGCAGCTGTGGGTTCTCCAGTGCCAGAAATGCAAAGCTGAGTGGTTATTATAATTTATAAGGAAGTACAATAAAATTGGTATCAAAAATGGAGAACGGTAGGAGAAAATCTGAAAAAAGAAAAAAGGAAGGAAGGAAGGAAGGAAGGAAGGAAGGAAGGAAGGAAGGAAGGAAGGAAGGAAGGAAGGAAGGAAGGAAGGAAGGAAGGCAAGTAGGAAACTAACTTGAAATTCAAGCCAAACCTTAAACATTTCTAAGGCTCAAGGGAATATTTTCCTGTTGGCATCCCTTCAGATTTCTCTTTTGTAAGACTACAGACCCCACCGGTTAACAGATGTCTTTAAGAATTTCTGAAGAGCTGTCAGTACCATCTATTTCTTTTAATTGGCTGGATTAGTCTTACAAAGCATCAGTGAAATGTGAATGAGGCTTTTAAAATGTTATGTGCTGTGATTTGTGTGCACAAACTGAAATATCAGTCTTAATCATTTTAGGAGGTCTTCTTGCCCACCAGAAAAGACCATAAAGCTTTTCCTTCCTATTATGATTTTAAGTAGAAAATATATTGCTATGTACATATAACACATTTAAGTAAAAGTTGCCCTCAGGACCTCAGACTTTAGCATTGCCATATTATTGTCACTTTATGCGGTCCAATCATAATAATATCTTAATGCAAGATTGTTGCTTGTTTTCAAATATTTACTCCTTCTCTGAGATAGGCAACTCTCACTGTTGAGTATTTGTGAATTAAACAAGGCTGGACTGGGTCAGACTTTGAGTAGAAAAAGGCTGCAGTTTTCTGTGAGGGGGAAAAAGTCCCAGAAGTGCTTTACAAAGTGGATCATGATGTAGCATTGGTAAAAATGTGCATTATATTGTAAGAAAATTAAATAGCATTTATTTCACTATGCAGTACAGAATATAAAAATTATATTATTTAACTTATGAAACTAGAGTAATATATAATTTATTAAAATACCTAGTATTTTAATTTTTATATTTGTCATTATTATTATATTTCTTGTATGGCAGGTACTTGAGTTAAAATTTCTCCTTTGCTTATTGACATGAACAATACATCCTTCCATCCTTACTTTTTTTAGTTGTCTTTGCTTGAGGCTCTGCCTGCAACTTACAAAGACTATCAAAGGAAAATGGTGACTGAGATTCAAACTGTACTGAGCTGGAGGGATACAACATCCTTTTAAAGTTTACTTTAGAACTTTAAGTCAAGAGTTTTTAAAAAAAAAGCAGTCAGTTTCAGCCAACTCTGATACATGAAACAGCATTTGAGTTTTGCTGGTGAGTTTATGTTTAGCTTTCTACAAGAGGCACAAAGAGTCACTGGAAGAGGAGAGGAACAAAGAGCCTTTAGAGTCCAAGAGCAACCTGAAATAATTTTAAGGCTGAAGTGGAATATAACGCTTTTCTTTGTTGCGTTTCTGTAAAGAAGTAATATTTTGGGACACACAAAATGTTTTGCTTGCTGTATAGTTTCTCAGAGAGAGAATCCATAAAGTTTAATAAAATATTAATTTGGTCACATAAGTATTACTTGAAAGTTAAAAATATTAATTTCTTCCATGATAGGAGAGAGAAAAAAATGTGAAACCAGAATTTTTTAGCTTTGGATTATGGAATCAAACACTATGGGTTTGGTATATTTACATTGTGATTTTGGACAAATGATCTTCACTCCCCAACAATTTTAGAGTTTGCATCTCCTCTATCACTTCCTGATTTACAGTGCAGGAGCAGCTCCATATTTCCTTTTCAGGTATCCACCTTTATTGACTATCAGCAGGGATGGTAGATTTTCCCAGCTATCTAGCTGGTTTCATATTCTGTGCTGGCATTATGTGCTGCGGTAAGAAGTTTGACTCATACCAATGCATATTTGCATAGGTTGCAACTTCTATCGTGTGCACTCCAGAATCTCAGTCAGAGGTCAGACTGCACCACATCTCCTTTCCTTTACACACCCATCTGAGCCCACAAAAAGGAAAGGAAATGTGAGGGAAATGTTTGTTTGAGATCATTATAAAATAATCTTCTCCCTAAATCATTTAGATAAATTTCCATTGCATTGAACTACGTTTAACTAGTTAACTAGTAAACTAGTGTTTAACTAGTTAACATTTTAATTTAGGTGAAATTATAACAGTTTTTATTCATTTAATTTCCAGCAAATGTTAAGAAATTCAGCACATTTTTGTGAGTGACAGCCCTTTTCTTGAAAGAAACAACCATGCTATTGTATATGATACATATCATTTTATACCTGAGGAAGAAAAAAATATCATCTGCATTAAAAAATGTTGTGTATTGAGCCTTTCTAACTTTATTATGTTATTGAAATTTGAAGAGTTTGTGTGGGTTTTTTTCTTATTTTTATCTAAGATAATAATTTTGTGAAGCTGAGATTTTGTGTTCTGCTAGTGCAAACAGCCCTCTGAGAATTGATCTGTTGTGCTTTGTCTCAAAGAAATTTTTTATGGCACTCACAAGTAAGCTGACATACTTTCATCAACTTTTGTGTTATTTTTTAGAAGCAGCTGTTCCAAAAAACATAAGTGAAATCCACATTAAATGCTTTGCTCCTTGAACCCAGCCAACACAAGAACGACTCATCCCTGCCAATCTACTGATTTCTTGCCTGTGAGAAAATGTATTTTCCAGAAACAGCATCTGTGCCACTATCATAAAGGAATAATAAAGTGTTAGAAAAGAACAAGAGCTTTCTCTTTCAAGAATTCCACAAAGAGAACTTTCTCCAAAATGAAACTCACATATCACATTGTGCCTTTACCTCTGCCATGTCTGTGGTGTAAAGGAAAAAATTAAATTTGCCAATTGTTTCAGTAGAGGACACAGTTTTTTAAGATCCTGAGTGCCAGATGAAAACGCATACAAAAGCATATAATTCTTTTGGGAAGTCAGCAAAACTTCCACAATTATTGGCATTTATGAAAGAAAATTACTTAGTTTTTCCTTTACTGGCAGACTGCAAAGAGATCCCTTATTTCCACTCATACTTAATAATATAAAAATAAACATAAATAAAAATCCAAGTTGAAATCTTGTCCCCACGTGTACTAGAGGGTGGGTCAGAAAAGGTGGCATATTGCCCTGTTGTAATTCTGAAGAACCCCAGAACAGTTCTTATTGCAGTATCCTGGCCAGAGGTTGCAGTTGACTCTTACATACCTTAGAGATGAAATATTTTGCCCTCACAGTTGATGGATTTCTACCCTAATATTAAACCCAGGCTGATGAATTGAACATTCTGTTACATTACTGCCTATATCCCACTCAGGACCGTTATTTTTTTATAAACTCAAGTGGAGCCATCACAGCAAAAAATTCAGCCCATGAAATTCAAATTTTTGGTGTTTTCTAATTGTAATTTTTAGAATTCAGTGTAAACAACGTGTGACATTAAAAATGTGCTAAATAAGGCGTAACCCCAAAACTTACTATTCCGGGCCATGACTCCCCCTTGTTTAGAGACACTCTTCAGGTCCAGTGATGCCACATATTGCTTTCCATTTTAAATAAAGTGTAATATATCAATTGCAACCCAAACCTATGAAGATACTTAATGCATAGTTGATAGCATGTCTGACAAGACATACTACTGTGTCATTTTTAGCAAATTTTGTCAGTAATTGATTCAACTTTCACTTACACTTCATTTAAACTGTTAATACTTCTAAACTGGCAGAGGAATAAATAATTATAGAGCTATAAGCAATAATAAAAATTGCTTCACTGATGTAATTACAGTATGAATTTCTTTGCCCATTTGTCACATTGTATTTGAGTTCAACATGGCATAAGTTCAATGAAAGGTCCTTCAGATATTAACCCAGGAGCAGCAGAGCAGACTCCAGTTTCTGCAGGATTTTCAGCTCCGTTGTGAACTCTAGGAGATGATTTCTTGGGTAACCTTGTTAACAATGGGGAAAAATCTTTCCAGAAAGAACTGGGAGACCTTCTTCGCACCTGGGACATGGACTGTGCAGGCACTCAGAGATAGCTGAAGCTACCAGGTTTCAGCTATTACAGGCAGTGCTTTCTTGGGCGCTATGATCCCAGGAACTTATGATGAGAACACAAAGTAAAGACTTGAATTTCAACGGGATCTGTATGATCAGAAATATCTACAAATCCATGAAGTCCTTTAACTTTCCTTAAATACACAGGGAATATAATCCCTCACCTTGGCTGCAAGAAATCTGGTACATTCCTTGAGAATTTGCATTTCTCTCTTTTAATTTTTTTTTAAAGTTGATTGTGTTCTGTTTTTCATGCTGACATTTATGACTCTAAAGGTAGCACTTACTGTTTGGTTGGTTTTTATGCTTGTAAAAAATAAAGAATCAACCTGCTGAAAGATACCCAGTTGGAAACAAATAGTTTTCTCTTTCTAAAAGCAGCAGGATATAGCAAATTTGGGTTAAATAAATAGTACAGTACAGCAAAACCAGAGTCCCAATTCTACACTGGAAGCAAGATCTGCTTTTCCTCATAATTTTCTTGTTTCTTTCTTTTTTCTTCTCTTCTATTTTTTTTTTTTTGCCAGTTCATAAATCTATTCCCTATTGTTTATTTTTCATGCCATAAATATAATAAGGACTTTAGAAATTGAGTGATATTTTGAATATATTGGAACTTCCTACATTTAATTTTCTGGATTTTGCCTCAGTTCTTGTCAGAAACATGCTTTGGGCATTTAATAAGTCTCTCTCTCCCATAACTGATGTGACATATGTGCTTGCCTGCAAGCTCTTAATTTACAGCAAGGTATCCTGCTAATGAAATATCTTTCTACATTGTTTCTGTTTCCTTAGTAATCCACACAGGTAGTGCTACTGTGATTGTCAAAAATAAAAAAAAGTCCCAAACCCTAGTACTAAATTTGCTGCAAGAATAAGAACCCAGAAGAAAGAATTGCAAACTTGCTTAAACATGTAGTTATTATGTTCCCTGTATACAGGGATATTTAACTTGATTGGCAAAAAAATTTAAATTAAGAACATTTTGGTTTTTAATCTGTTTTTTAATATATTGTTTAGCTGTTTCATTTCATCTGTATACTGCTTAACAACTTCTCTTTTTTTTCCCTATTGTGCCTTTACAATCTTGCACTATAAAATGTCCTTTTCTCCCCTTTCATCTCCTTTATTTCTCCTTCTTTTTAATTAGTGAAAACTTAACTTCAACAACTTTCTTCAAAGTTACCCTGATGTGAAGGAAAGGGGTCTCATTTTCCTTGCAGAAAGGCTAATTATTTAAAGCTTCAAAGATCTTGTTACTTTGCCTATACAAATGTTGAACCCGTAGGAGATTCTTAATCCAAGAAGTACCTTAGCAATTGCCACTTCTGTTGTTCTTATGATTGAACCTATGGGAAGAGGTTACCTCCAAGCAATATAAATATGCATTTTTAATAATACTTATAGAAGGAGATCTGGAGGAACCAAGAATAAGCAAAAAAAATGGTAGGTTGCTCCATTCTATTGCTTTGAATGGCCCATTATATTTCAGTTATTGCATTTGAGACATTTAATTCAAGGCAGTGATTACAGAATGATCAAGTGCCTCCTCTTAATTAAGGCTTCAATAAGAGTTCCATTAGTAGCCTGCTTTTACATCTTCTTCCTCCACCTTCCCCCCCCCACCTTTTTTTTTACCTCTGGGTATTATTTTTGTCTTAATTTTTTTTTTCCAGATGAACTTTTAAAGTGAATTAAAACTATCCTGAAAGTATGTATAAAATTGATCAAGTTGTTCCCCAGAGGGTAATTCAAAATTGCTCTTTTTAAATGGATTCCAGCCAGGTAATTCTTTTCTCCTGTAAGCACTACTTATAATCACTGGGGGGGGAAGTAAACATTACAATGTATCTTTATCCTCATTTCCTTCAGAAATCTGTCCTTTGTTTAGTATGCAGCCATAATACAATGTTTTTTTCACTGGTTTGGTTCATGTGAAATGTGCTCCCTGAGCACAGCATGAGTGGAAGGGGAGCAAGACATCCAGAATGAGGGTTAAACTGGTTATGTTTGTAGGAATAGAAGTGATTTAATTTTCCGAGTTCCCTAGTTGCTGTCCCACAGATATTACAGAGACTTTTGCTGTCCTGACATGTACACTCCTGCTAAGCCAAATGCTTAAACTGACAATTCATCAGCCCAGTTCTGATAAGAATTCAGAAGTTGGGCCAGTCCGTACTGAGAATGTCATGGATTAACATGGCTGAAGAAAAGTGAAGAGGTGAATCCTGAGGCTTACTGACAGGCTGCTTAAGAAGACTGGAAAGTGGGATTCATATTTATTTGGTGATTTTTTTTATTTTTTTTTTGCTTTTTAAATAGTTGAGTTTGTTTGGTGGTTTTTTGTTGGTTGTTTTGTTGTTTTGTGTTTCTGTCACATGAAATGACTGGAATCAAGTTTACTGCAGAAAACTACTGAAATCTTGGGAGTTTGGAAATAATTCAGAAAGACTTTCCCCAAGCCATATGTCAGTTTTAGGAGAACATGAAGCTCTGATGCCTTATTCAGAAGCAATATAGTTGAATAAAAATATTCACATTTAATTGTGTTTGTTTCTTCAAGTCTTGAATGTTTTTGGTGTTATGGTCCTTTTACAGCATTTGTATTATGGTCATGTATTTGTTTGCCTGATGTTCTCGGAATTTTAAAGAGAACAGGATAACACAAGATAAAGTCATTGATTTCTCTAATCTGCTGGTCCTAAACTTGTTGCCATTTTGGAGCAAAGAGCTTCATGTATATTTGATTGCTGAAGCTGAGCAGCAGGACACTGCATGGGATGTGTGAGCTCTTATTTCACTCCCACGTTGTCAAGTGATCCCTTGTGCCAAGCTGATGGCTCATAAAAAGCCTACTTTCTGAACTGCATAAACAGGAATTGGCTGTTTGTAAGGGGATATGCAAAACACTGTTTGCTTTTTATTGACATTTCTCTTCCTGCAGCACATTTCAGGAAAGGTCATTCCTTCTGTTCCTTCTGCTTCTGCTATTGATGATTCAAATTACACTTAGTGTTGTGAACAGAAATACAATGCCATTAACACCCTATGGTGCTAACCTATATTTTAATGAAATATTAATTCCTAAAGAAATAAGCAGCAAGCTTATGCGAAGGGGTTGCTGTGGGGAGAGGTGGGCTGGCATGGATAAACTCGATTGGTTGAAGCTAAAGGGACAGGAATAGAGTGGCTAAATGTGGCAGCCTTCAACCAGTCCTTCTATTCGAGGTATTTAGGTGGATTTAAATATTAAGTGATTCTTAGGGAGCCTTTTGGCAGACAACTTAATCATTCTCACATTAATTGTCTTTAAATATTATGTTTTTCATCGAGACAAGATCTTCGGGACAAGGACCAAGCCTTCATGTATACCCTTCATGTAACTCTGAGGCCAACAGAGTTTTGTATATTTTTAAGTCTGAGCACTTTCATAAAGTGAAAATTAAGTAAAACTGATATTTAATCTTCCCTAACTCTTTCCAATAGTCTGGCAATTGGGAATTTTAGAGATAAAACCATCATATTGTTAATTATTTTATTGGGGAAAAAAGTGTCTTCTGTCTTGTGCTCTTACAGAGGATGTTGAATGGCCTGTCACTATTTTTTAACAAAATTGTCATCAATGAACATGCAGTCAGATATAGGTGGGGAAGTGGTAGGAAAGTAGAGATGTAAATGTGTGTGAGACAAAGAAAGAACACTCTTGTGAAGCTAAGATGGAAGGAAACAAAAATAATAGTTTTGGGGAGATAACTTGACAGCCTGCTTGCAAAAACAAAAACTGACGCCATACAGGAAAAGTTTACAGACTTGTTCACTCTTTGTTCCCTTGAAAAGTAAAATCCTTCAGTATATTATTGCATGTTTTGATGCACTGACATTATTTTGTACTTGAACTAAGCTGTGCTGTAGATGTTGCAGAAACCTGCAGCCTAATACCTTCAAAAGAATATAATCGACACTGGGAGAAGAAAGGAGTATAATCAACACCTTTTTGTTTTTAGAATGGATTTTCAAAGAATTATGATTAGGATTATAAAATGTCATTGACTATGGTAAAACAGGACTCAAATCATTACTGATGAGCAAATTTTTTTTCAAGAGAAGGTTAAATTTACCATAGTCTCTTGCCTACATATAGGACATCACCAACTTCTCAAATCTATATTGTGAAGCTGTCAGAGCAGAGTTCAAAGCTGCTTGGTTATGCACACAAAAATTTTATTCTTTCAAAAGATTTGTCTACTCCACACAATAAATATGCTTTGAAATTAATTATTTTGCATTTTGCTGCATGGAAACAAATGGAAAAGAGACATGCTATCCTGTGTTACATTTTGCCTTTTTTCCCCCATATGGGTGCTTCCAACAAGAAAATTGAAATTAATTATTTTTTCATATCTGAAATATTATCAAATATAGCATAAAAATATGGTGGTTTGTACATTAAAACAGATTAAATATATTTAATAAGCTATTAGTAATCTATCGTATGTATTTAAAAGCTCGACAATAATAAGAGAAAATCATTCATATTTAGAGAAAAGTCCAAACCATACTTTCTTCAAGTTAAAAATGCTTAATAGAGACAATGAAGGAGATAGTTTAGTTGTATCAGGTTTTGGCCAACACTTCAGGTGTGTCAGGTTTTGACCTCCTATTTGTAAGATGTACAAAATGACTGTGGTGAAGACAGAGGTATTTTTGGGAGTTTGTCAAAACCATGTTCGTGCCTTTGTTGTTTTTCATAGGTTTGACATGCATTTGTAGTTTGCAAACTGATAAGAGTGCTGTCTCTCTGTCAGCTGAGATGGAACCAGTACAAACAATTACCAGCACATCCACCTTGGCGGGGGAAAATGTCCGTAGGATATAGAAAACAAAATAAAAATTATTCTTCTATTAACAGCTGCCAGAGCAGAGAAACTTCATCTTCAGTATCAGCTTTTCACTTAATGTTTCAAGTGTACTGGTTTTTAGGACAATAATGTAAAAAGATGGTTTCTGACATTTCTAGCTAAGGGTCTTCTAGGAGGTGGGGTACTGGCAAGTCCTTGGAGTGTCAATACACTGCACATCTTCCTACTCCTCCACAATATATATTAAGAAACATCATAAAAAACCTTGAGCCCTCTGTATGTGTTATGTTTGTCCTCCCACATACATTCAAAGTTGTTGTGTTGGGCTTTTGACATAAATTAGACAAGCGTCTTTCATTCATATGTCCTCTTTAATCTTGACCTGTGTCTACATTCCCTGCACATATCTGCTGTTGAATTATATTTGCTTCCCTGAAGAGACTTTAAGTAAAGTGCTTTTTTTTTCATTTTCAAGCTCAAATTTGATATTTTTTTCTTTTACAGACAAATGAAATCAGAAGTTACCATATTTCGAAGAGCAGCAGTGAAATTCCACATATTTTCCTTGTAAAGGAAACAATTTTAACATGTTTTTCTCTTTGGGATTAAAAAAATCTCCAAATATTTTCCTTTTTTTTTTTTTAATTTTCAAACTGCAAATTTTATTTTAAAAGTATTTTTCCAGTAAGAAAATAAAATGTCATATTAAAATGGTAAAAAAATGGTTAGATGAATGGTCCTATTAAGTTTTCTTCAGTATTAGAGAGATTGCAAATGTGTAGTATTTGGCCCTTAATTTTTATTAAGGCCCACTGTCGGGAAAAAAAGGTGCAAAACCAAACCACCGTCTTTTGGTTTATAGTATTTCTATGTTATTTTTCATTTAAACCAAACAAAAATATTGGATATGGTTTAAGATGAGAAATATTCACACAAGAATTGTTGAAACACAGCTATTCCTGTGGGTAAGGGCACAATGATCAAGGACCATTATTTCACCTTCTGGATAAGCAAGGAAGGGGAAAATAAATACATTGAGTTTGTGGGTAAAGTTTTTAATACCAAAAAGACTACTCAGAAATGCGATCTACAAAGTGCGATGTCCTAGTCACAGTCAGTGAGACACTCCTCAGTGACCAGGAGTTTCATGTGGTGAGTCACTCCTCTGATGATAGAAATAGTTTTCCTTTATTGCAAACTAGCAGTCAGTACTTTAACTTTCACACTGTTTATTAAAATATTTTACCTTAGCCTGCATTCAGTTTATTATCAAAGATTTGCCTTTCTGGAGATGAGATGACAATATTTGAAATGAAACGTATGAGAGAGACAAGGATTTCTAAATTAAATGTTTTTAATGATTTTTCTTTGCGTTATATACCTCTTCACTTCCTCTATCCTCTCCACCACAACATATAGCTATAAAGCCACTGAATATAAAAGTGAAATTAATAATTGATGTGTTAGAAGCATTTTAAAAGAATTACTGACTCTACAGGTTTTATCTGTGATATAAGAAATTGCAATATATCTCTGGAGAGTTCTGGAAGGAAATCCTAAAAATGTCTGTAAATGCAGGCCACTGTCTCAGCATAAAGTCAAAACTGAAGTCAGCATACTGCAGGATATGCAGATGCAGTGTGTATTTCCACAGGATGAAAAACTTTAGGGTTCTTGCATTTAGATATTTTTCTAAGTCACCTTTAGCTAAAATACAAACATATTAGCTGTATATACTAGGTTAAATGTTGATAAACTCTGCTTGAGAGAGGATTCAGTTAGTTTCTGCAAAGATGTATAACCCTCTTATCTCTCTCTTTGATCCAGAAAAAGTAGGATAAAGGATGTCCTGGTAGCTAATGATAAGAGATAATATCTTGGGAAGGGAATTTACTTTAAATCTTATAACCCCAACAGTAAGCAATAAAACTTGAACTCTAATGCTGCTTTTTCAAGCTCAGCTGAAGATAAATTAGGGGCTCAATTTATAAGCATTAACCAAATAAGAGCCAAGATAAAAAGTCATGGACACACACTGCTGTTAGAGCAGTTAATACTTATCTCCACTTTCTAGGGGAACTTGTCCTGTTTGGTAACTGTTAGCAATTGCTTCATATGAAAAACTTTATACAGATATTTAAAAAAAAATTCTTAATTTTATTTCATTCCATAGGATGGTATAAACTAGAGAGACAAGGTTGGTATGGATTTGTCTCCAAAATTGAGGGCTAAATAGATAAGCACATAAGATTTCTGGGAATTTCTTTTAACAAAAATCCTAGAGGACAGTATGAAAGATTTTTTCATTAATATTGTAACTGTCAAGTGACATTTAAATGTCAGGAAGGTTTTCTCTGTGAGGTTCTCCTACATCCTTTCATATTGTCATTAGAAATAGACCATACCTCAAAATCAACACTGTAGGTATACATAGCCAGTACTTTAACAATGCAGCTATTAGTGTTCAGTCAAATTTATGACATAAGAATAGTACAAAACAACAGAAAAGTGAAGGTTCTTTATAGATCCTCTAGTTCATTAGCAAGTATTTGAGATTAGCTCAATTGGTTGGAGCATAGTGCTAACAATGCCAAGATTGTGGGTTTGATGCCTGTATTTACTGTATTCATTTACTTAGGAGTTGGACTTGATAATCCCTCTGGGCCCTTTCCAGCTAAGAATATTCTGTGAGATTTGTTCTTGCAGATTTCCTGACATCTTAAAAAATTCAACCAATAACAGTAGTTGCATGCGTTGGATTAGTATTGCAATTATTACTTATGCCTCCAGTGTCTTCCAGTCAGGGTTTTATCGCAGGAGTTGGTTACTTCCCACTTTGTCTGTTTTCTATTATTATGAAGAACAAAAGCAAATGAAGAACCTACACAGAAGAATGTGCAGGTGTAAAATGTTTGAAGATATCTGCAAAACGGAGGTAGAATAAATATGAGGACATTTTGTGACTGAGTGACAAACAGTTGAGTAGGTTCAAGTAGCAAGACTGGGTCTTAGATGTTTATTTTTTGCTTTGGGGAAACCTTATTTTACCTGAAAAACTGACTAGTGCATCTATACGACAAGTTTAATTCAGCATGATTTTGGTCCTATTAACATTTCAGTTAACTGTTGGCACACTTATTCATTTCTGCTCCTCATTAGTGAGATTAAAAATCAGTGGGGTTTTTTTCAGGCATGTGAAATAATAGTTGACTTACACCACTTTTTGCTGTTATTGTACATCACCTGGACATGCAAATACAAGTAAGATTACACAAATATCAGTGAAAATTCCTCTTTTAATTGAAAACTCCCAGGGGGCTTTTTCTTGTGGAAACATCTTTGTGGAGCTCCAAGTGCAGTAAGGCCTGACTACGATTCGATCTAAACATTTCTATGATGAAAAATAATTATCAACGCAATATAAAAAATGAGGTATGTTACTATATTGATGTATTTTATATAGCAATCTCTGTTATTGTTTATACTGATACTGATTTGCAGCCTTTGCTCCCTTCTCCTTGTTATTCTTTGCTTTCTTTTAGCTTCACATCAGCTTTGTCCATCACATGTAACTCTAAATTGGTATTCCTTAAGACTTTTATTTCAGAGACAGAAAGCTGCTCTGTAAGGGAGTATGTTCTTCTCTCATGGAGGTGTCTATCCCACTCTGTTCTTCACCTTGTCTTGGTTAAAACAAGAGCCATATTTTCATTGATTCGATTACTTATTTATTTCAAAACATGAGCTGAAGGCTCTATGAAATTCTGGCAATGAGCAGATGTTAATCGCTGCCTTCCAATGCAGTTGTACAAGAAACTAGCACAAAGTAAAGGCACTTATCACAAAAGCTGTTCAAGTCAAGAGACTGCTCAAACAAGGGAGGTGTCTTCAGCAGTGTCTCAACAGGAAGTGGTGTTGGAGGTTGATGCCTGGGCACTTTTCTTCAGCTCCTGGTCTAATATTTCACTGCAACAGGACAGAGGGGAGATATTTCCCCCCATACTAGGCTTGACTGGATGAAATCATAACAGGAGTGTTCCTGACTCCAGTCAAATTTAGCAGTAGTTTATGTATAAAAGCAGAGCTAAAGATGGCAGGTATCCATCATGCTATTTCAATATTCAACTTTTTCTACCTCCTGGATGATCTTGGCATTATATCTGATCCCATGCTTGTAGAAATCAATAGGAGCCTTTTTATTTACTTCAATGGAGCAGAAGCAGGCTTGTGGTAGGAGGAGTGGCTTGAGTAATTAAGAAAAAATGGCTTTGTGTATCCCCAGCAGAATAAACTCCACTTTGGAATGGAGTTTCAGTGCCTAGTGACTAGACTATGTTATTAAAAATGTGACTTTTGCCAAAAGCATTTCATTTCAGCTGTAACAAGAAGCAGGATTACACTTTCCTAAAGTCAAGCAGACTGTTAATAATTTTTACTTTGTTTGATGTTTTTCTTGCTCAGTTTTTATAGACTTGGCAAGAGCTAAAAGGTTTGTTTAGTTTTCCCCTTTGTCATCCCAAAAGACCATGTTCTTTCCTTGTTCAAGGCATGATCATTCCTTGACTTCCACTGCTAACCACTATTTTTTGACCTCGTTCTCTGAAAACCCCTCCTGTCTGACCCCAATATAATCCTGAAACTTTTGTCTAATTAGACCAAGCTGAGAGATCAAGCTACTCAGTGGGAGGATTACATGGGCTGAATACAATGTTCACTGTGAAATTAATTGCAACAATGACAGAATTGCCACAAAATCCCTATCACTGGGAATTAGAATCATCATTGTTCTTTGTTGTTTTGGTAACTGAAGAAAATTGAATGTGAAATGTTGTTCCTTAGTCTCACTGTTCTAGTTGTTTTATTTTGTTTTTCTTTTTTTTTTTGGTCTGAGAGTAGAATGTTACCAACATGGTTAAGTAGTACCTCAATAGCCAACTCAATTCAATATTCTGAACTCTGTGGCAAATCTGATAAAAATGTGGGTTGACTACATGCGAATAGATACATACCCACTGTAATTCTCTTCCCTCACCTGGCTACACAGTGACATGGCATCCAAGTCCAAGTCCTATGGTAGGTAGATCAGAATATTTCAGTACTCTAGGTTACTGCTGTCCTAAGAGTTACCATGTAGCTTAAACTTGGTTTGGTCATTGAAGCTCAGTGGATACTTTGTGCCAGGGCCCTGAGGTTACTGCCAGGCTATACTGACCCTGACCCATTTGCCCCTGGGACCTCCCCCTACAGCTCTCTATGTGTCCAGGACTCCATTTCAACTTAACATACGGGAGCCTTAATCCCTTCCTGAGCTATGCTCTAGGTATGTCTTCTCCTGGCCCATCTCCTAGGTATGTTCCTTGGGCCTTGATCCCCTAAAGGGATTCTGGACCTTCCAGTGCATCTGCCTTGGGCTATTGATTGTCCCTGTCATCAATGCCCTGCCTGAGTTCTGTGGGATGGCACCTGGGTCAATGAAGGTGTTGCCTGCTCTGGTGTCACCTGTGGTTTGACCTCCCTCGTGGAGTAATCCCATTCTTGATGCTAACACCTTGGATGTCTACATAAAGGTATGTGATACACTCACCACTCTCAAGTACCATGGATTTGGACCCTTCTTGAGAATTATTTGTATGTGAAAAAACCCTTGAGTAAAATTTGAATGCAATGCTGAGAGCAGGGACTCAGCAATAGTTTATTCCAAGTGACTGCTCTAATGCCATAGTTTACAACATACCCTTCCACTTGACCTCTTTTTTCTTGACTATTTTTTCGTGATTTTTTTTTTCCAATGAATCTCAGTTCTATCTATGTATCTTCAAAGCTTCAGATGAAAAGGCTTCTAAGTAGATAAACTGCAGTTTCCTGGTTGACGCGTCTATTTAAAGACCGTATCTTCAAATTCCTTTAGTCTGGGAAAAGACTTTTAGTCCTTGAGCTGTTTTTACTTGTTATTTATGGGTGATAGGCACCACCTCTGTTTCTATAGAGAGAGAAAATTCTTTTTTAATTTTTTTTTCCTAGGAAAAATGTATTTAATATGAGAAGAAGATTAAGAGATGCATATCCCAAGTAGAAGAATACACCAGCCACTTCAGCCTCAGGAAGGATTCAGAGCCAGTGTTTCCTCCTGGCCTGCTGCAGGCAGATTCAGGCAGAACATGTCTGACTTTGAACTCTCTTTCTTCTGCTGATTGTTTGGGATTGCCATTTTGAGAAGCTTGATTCTTTTTGGGATTTGCTGGTGGATTCATGGGGCTAAATCAGGCCTCTGATTTCCATGTTTAATGTTAGATTCAGACTTTGATAGAAATCAGATTTTATTAATGTTTTTCTCTTGTATCCTAAAAAGATTTTAAAACCAAAATTTCAATGTACATGATCTGTGACTAATAGAAAAACTACCTCACTAATAAGGTGATAAGAGTTTTAAAAAATGAACATGTTAAAGGCTACAAACATGTAAAAGCTAAAGAGTTTGAGGAAACCTTATAACATAAGCAGTTGAGCCCAAAAAAGCTATTTTTTTCTATTTTTTTTCC
Organism: Acanthornis magna; assembly: GCA_036785705.1. Taxonomy (NCBI): domain Eukaryota; kingdom Metazoa; phylum Chordata; class Aves; order Passeriformes; family Acanthizidae; genus Acanthornis; species Acanthornis magna. The sequence goes on from JAWUZG010000017.1 coordinate 4,757,158, forward strand.
TAATTTAGAAAGAATTTTTTCTAATTATTTTTTCCTGATTTTCTAATTAGGAAATTTTCTAATTATATTTTTTCCAATTTTTCCTTATCCACAATAAAATCTTTTCTTCATCCCTTCCAACACTGCAGTACTAATGGGACAATTCTTCATCCCATATTTCTGTCTACTGTTCTCCATGTAACTTAAGAAGGCCACTGCTATTTCCTGTGCCTTTGGTTGGCCTGCTGATTGCTCTCTACTGCTGCTTTTGCTGCTCAGAATTGGTTACTGCTGATTAGATTTGCAGGTTGTGAGACAATTCAAGCAGCCTGGATCAGGGTACTTGGCTTCCTTAGCTGGCTTTACTAAATACTTGCCTGCCAATTGTAAACAATTATTTAAGGTCTGTGATCTCCACCCTTTTGACAAATTCTGATATTGTCTATAAGTTTGAAAATGATTTAAGGTATGGGGGACTAATGTTAAAAGTCAAATTGCTAATACTTTTTTCATTAAGAAACCAAGCTAAAGGAAGTTGTATTTGTTTGATTATTGCATGTACATCCGTAGAGGAATTTATGAGTAAGTTTTTTAATTGACTTCCTGATTCTGCAGTGTTTTTATTTTCCACTGATTTATATTCTTTTCCATAGAACCTATATGTGTGTGTATGTGTATTTTACATATATATGTATGTAAATATTTGTGGTTGCTTGTCTACTGATATCTAACGAAGCTATATTAGCTCAGTTATGCAGCAAATTGTTAACCTTAAAAAATTACCATAGGGGACTCAAAGAAAGGTCAATGTAACCATGAATCTTGAGTGAATCTAGGAATAAATTCTGAGGTGATTAGCAACCTTAAACCACCTCTGGGCTCAGTACTTGAAGTAGTAATGTTAGAGATTTCTTTCCCCTAGGGTTTTCCATTGTGCTGGTGAGTTAGAGAAAAGCACTAATGCAATGCATCATTTCTAGATTCATATTTTATAAGCTGACTCAGTCTCTATGTGGTGGTCTAATCTCCCTTCTTTTTTTTTCGTATTTTAGCAAAGTTCCTGTTCATGTACCTTGAGATGCTTATATTTCTTTTTAATTAATGCGAGATTTGTCTTTTTATTGAAATATATTTAACCAGGAGTTCTGTTTGTATTAGAATGAACAAATCTTGTTGCAAACTGAGTATGAATATCAGAGTCTGAATCCACATAGTGTACGCAAAAACTCTTTTATACTCCTGTAGACACGTCCTTTGATATAAAATACAATTAAAATGTTTGAATATGAACACCTAAGAATAAAGAAATTAAACCTGTTTAATAATATTAGTAGTAGTAGTAGTAATCTAATTGGAAGCAAAGAGATAAACTAATTATGGGAATAAATGATGTGACATCTTCTTTATGCTGTAGCTTCCGCTCTGTAAATAAAAAAATGCTTTATTATGTTTTTGTTTAACATTTTTTCCAGTCCACAGATTCTCAACTATAGAAGAAATTTGTGCTTTCTGAGAAATACTTACAGAGTGAAACTATCACAAATATTAAAGCGAAAACAATTTTGAGGTGTGGCAGGGTGGTCTATTTTAGGCAACTGAAAGCTGCCTTAGTCCTTTCCAAACACAAATGCAAAAAGGTTAAGGGCAGAAGGACATTGGGAAAGGGACAGTCTGGATTACCGTTGGGGAAAGAAGACAAGGTGCCTTTACAGATCTGTCCTCTGCTCGCTGATGGGTGAAGTACCTTTAGAGAAAGAAAAGTCTATGGTATACCAAAATGTTAGTGTGGAGCAGGGGCAAATAGCTCCATTGTTCTCCTGGCTGTGCAGCCTGAGGCTGTTCCTCTGTGCAAGTTAGTGTTACAAGAAATAGAAGAATTCAAGGATGTGCTCCGTGTCTGTCTCATTTTAATTCTATTAGTAAAGAAAATCCAGTCAACTGTTTTGTTCTGTCCTCTACTAGCCAGATTCCAGATAAGTCACGGGGAAGTTTTTAACAGTGCTGGTAGGGGACAGCACATCTCATGGTAACATCCTGTGAGGAAAGTAATGGCCTAGAAATCTTTCCTGATATCCATGCCATCTGCTTGGTATGTCACAGAATGAACCAGAGTAAAAGAAGGAGCAATGGTCAGACTTTACAAGAATTATTCTTATTTTGTCTTAGAACTGCTGTAATCACATTGAAATAAATATGTTAATTCCTTATTTTCTCTCTTCCTCCTCCCCACCCACCTTCTCCTGCCATCCTCCTGAATTTGTGGTACAACAAGAATTCAGATTTCTGTATCCTTCCAAGTCTAAAAAAGGTGGTCAAACTCTTTCCTCGCTTACTTACAATCTCTTTTGTTATATAACTAGTTTGTGAACTGTCATTGGAATGGAAAAGGGTGCTTATACCTGTAATAAGCACTTTCTGGTGATAAAATTCTGTCATATTTAGAATTTGCTGCCAAAACAACATTCAGAAATATTCAGAAATTTGACATTTTAAGAACTTTGTGTAAAGGAACCATATATGAACATATTTCCTCCCTCTTTAGCCTTTGGGATTATTAAAAATTATTTTGCAGCTCTATGTCCAGACAAAGCACTTGCCAAGCAAGTAATTTCCCAATGTGCTACTGCCTCCCTGATACCACTCTTCCTTTGTAAAGCCATACAAAGAAGGTCAGTATTACTAGTGTCTTCTTTCACACGTAGGAATATATCTAAACTATTTACAGCTGGTATGAGATGTCTGGGCAAGGACTATTCCTGGCTCAAGGTGAGTATCTTAGGCATAAGCTTGGCATCCTCTGATCTCTTTTGAGGACAGTTATGCTCCTGTGGTTCAGGTTATTTGGGAACAGGACAACTAGGAAGTTTATAGCAGAAATTACCCTTGTAAATTGAATTTCATACTTACTTTTTCCTGCATTTATACTGCAACTTAAGTTCTGTTACTCTCAGCTCAAACTTCACATCAGTCTCCAATCAGTGGAGAGGATTCAGGATTCAAAATCATAGGTCATCCTGACTGATGACCTTAAATGTAATAAAGGCCAATCATTTGAATAGGATAATAGCTCATTTTCGTTTCTTAGTATATAAATCTCTTCAAAAGCTTTTTATAGAATTATCTACAGCCCCTTATTACAGAAAGATAACTTAGAGATATGCAATGAGGAAATTACTTAAGTTCCATTAACTTTATTAAAAATGTTAATTTTTAAATATTTATATATCCATTTCACTTGAAAAATTATTACAGTTAATTTTAGATCACTTGAATTCTGGTTGAACATGTTCTATGGTAATACAAAACCCAAAGTTTTCTATAAAAAACAGATTTTAGGATACAGTTATATAAATTGTATTAATTTTATTGTAAAGATTCAACTGTTTTCCTTGTAGAAGCATTTGGAAATTTTAAATGTGCAAAATCCAATGCTGAAAGTTTGTTTTGGTTTATTTTCTTTTGAGTGGGGACGGAAGCTAAAGAAAAGTAGAACAACTTGAAATTTAAATTTGCAGGATATTATGTTGATGTTATTTATAAAACACCTGATGCTAATAATTACTTCTTTCAGTGCACGAATTCTTCTGCAGGAGAATGAAGGCTAATGTTTTTGATACCAGTCATTATATTGCTTGGTCTACAGAAAAATCCACATATATAACTTCACTCTTCTACTTGAAGAAATTTCAGGTTTTAACAGGGAAAGCTGAAACTGTTAAATGCCTTAACTGATATTCTGATACACTTCTGAACTTAGCTCCAAGAGAGCTATATTTGGTGTTTGTGCATCTATGCTTAGAAAGGAATAAGCTACTTCTAATGCCATCTTATTTGTCCCGTCTTTCCTCAGAAACGACAGGAAACTCAGAGGGGAGCAGTGAGAATTCACAGTCAGTCATTGTGTGTGTCACTGCATGCTGTGGGTGCAGCTCTCACCAGCAGCTTTTTATCCAGTGGAAAACTGGGTACTGGGATGTCCATGCTCAATAATTGACTGTTCTATGAGAACAGATTCAACTACCTAAGGTGAAAGTTGCCAGCAGCAGGGTACCACCTGTTCTGCAGCAGCAGGGCTCTGCTGACTGTACACAGCCAATAAAATAAAAGGAAAATAATTTAGCTTAGAATATTTTGGAGTAACAGAAGTTCTGTGATTTTAGGTTTTTTTGGGGTTTTTTTTTTTTTTTTTTGGTTGGTTTGGTTGGGATTTTTTTTTTTTTTGGACTTTTTTCGTGTGTATGTTTTTTGTTGTTGCTTCTTTTGGTTGGGTTTTTTTTGGTTTGGGTTTTTTTTTTTTTTGTTTTTTGTTTGTTTTTTACTTTGAGAAGTATACTACTAAACTTCTTGGTTTTTTCCTTTGGTGTTTAACACTCTAAGTCCTATTGAAATAACTTCATTTATTATCCCACTAACTTAAGTAATGTTTTACCTTTGGCATTCTGGTTGCAGAGGTAATATACAGAATCAGTCCATTCAGTTCATCCACCTGTCTCTTCTCAGATATATTAGCATTGAGGGTTAGTTTTTTCCCACCTAATAGCTTGTAGTGCTACATATTAATTACTTCTTGTGTGGAGCAATTTATCCTGAAGTCCCTTGCTGACCAATCTTTTCTTACCTCTGGTTCATGCCCTTTGTTTTTCAGCCCATTACTCTGTCAAATAATTTCAGGGCATCTGCCTTCTATATGCCCTTCAAAATTGTGTCCCTTAATCATTGTGTTCTGCTAATCACTTCTACCCTAATTAATGCACACTTTACCTAATCTCCTTTCAGAACTCTTGCCCTGTGTTACTCTCTCAATTGCTCCCTGTCTCCATGTTTGCTTTTGCCATCTGGTTTATCAGATTGTGTCAGATATTCTGACTAATCACCTGCAGTAAGGGCCACATAGCCTATATTAAAAACTCAAGCTCTGGGACCAATTATCACAAATTTGTGGCCTAAACCTGTGTCTTGTCATCAGTTCAATGTAGACAGCAGATGACATCCTAATATTAATGATCCATTCTCATCCAGTCTCTATGTTCATATTAAACTGTGGTCAGTATTTCCTAATAAAACTGAATACAGACAGGAAGAAATATATAGACAGACACATTCAGGATATCATGAAGTAGCAAGCCCTACTGGTAAGTGCAGGGGAACTAGGCAAAATCAAGGAAGTTGTAGCCAGGTGGGAGTCAGCCTCTTCTTAACCGGACAACAACAGGACAAGAAGAAATGTCCTCAGGCCAGGGAAGGTTCAGTTTGGACATTAAAGAAGGATTTCTTCACTGAAAGGGTTGTCAAGCGTTGTAACAGGCTACCCGAGGATGTTTTGGAGTCACCATCCATGGAAGTGTTTCAGAAATGACAGGCCATGACATGACACTTGGTGCTATGGTGTTCAGTCAAAGATTGGACTCAATGATCTTGGAGGTCTTTTCCAATTTTAATGATTTTATAATTCTATGATTCTGTTTCTCAGTCTGTCCTGTCACAGTGAATAGGCTGGGAGATGACAAAGCCAGTAAATGACCTGAAATAACTGAAAAGATATTCTGTACCCCATAATGTCATGTTCAGCAATGAAACTGAAAAGAAGGATTTTTAGGGAGGTTCTGCTCAGGCACTGGCTGAACATCAGTCTGCCCTTGGGAAGAAGGGGATGACTGCCTTTGTGTGCTGATTTTGGCTGTGATAGAGTTAATTTTCTTCACAGTGGCCAGTATGGGGCTGTGTTTTGGATTTGTGCTGGAAACAGTGTTGATAACTCAAGGATATTTTTGTTATTGCTGAGTAGTGCTCACACAAAGTTAAGGCCTTTTTTTGGCCCTCATAGCACCCAGTGAGTGGGCTGGGGGTGCATGAAAAGTTGAGAGGGGATGCAGATGGGATAGATGACCTCAGCTGACCAACTATACCTACCTGAATTATGTTCCTTAACTTCAGTATGTCCCCAAGCTTCAAAGTTTTCTTAAAATTTACCAGTAAAACCTAGTGCCCTTACCTAGTTCCCTTATTAGATTATTTTTTCTTTTCTTCTTCCAAAGAATAAATCTTGGTGAAAGGAAATTGCAGAGTACCATCTTTTTTTTACATGTAGTTTGATGACTTTTGCTATTTATTTTCCCAAGCCTTTCATAAAATATGCTTGGTTATGTATCCTAAAATGAACAGCAATGCTCTAATGGCTCTTGTTCTATTTTATTCATTTAAATATGCTATGTGTACCTGAATAGTCATTATACCATGATAAATTGCTTTTATAACTTTACACACTATAATTAATCAACTCTATTATAGTATAATATCCCAATATAAGCAAAAAGGTTTTTTGTTCAATGTTTGTTCATAATTGGCTTAGTCTACGCATTATATTAATATTTCCAGAATTATTCAAAGACTAAGCCCTAGAAATTCTCCCTGTACAACCTTGTGTGTTTTCACTTCTTGCAAAAATTTTAACACTGTGATTGCATGCTGATAATCCAGTTGTGCTGTTATGAAGACAGGTGATAGAAGTTTTATATATATATATATATAATGGATGGCAGAATATTAATGGCAAAAATGCATGTCATAAAATGTTAGAACAAGGTTTAATATTGAATTCAGTAATTTATATGGACCTTGACTGTCATTATAGCACTTATGTGTTATTGCAGAAATTAAAGCATGCAGTGTTGATCGGTGAGTAGCTTCTGTTCAGTAGATCCCCAGATGTATTTGTGCTCATGAGAAAACAGAGCAGAGGTGGGACTCATCAAGGTGTATCTGACATGTAAATATATGACTGCTCATGGTTGCTTCTAAGGGTTTGTCTTTGAATTAGAGGCTAGAGAAGAACATCTTGGAAAGTAAATGAAATTATATTGAGGTAGTTTTTAATGAATGTCTTCCCTTCATCCCAAGAAGTGAAAAATCTTTCACTAAGATATTCCCAGTTGTATGACATTGTTCAGATACTATTGTCAGCTCTGGCTGAAGTTGATATACTATCTATGATTATATGCTAACTATGTGAAATAGGCTGCAGGTTCTATTCTTTTTTTTTTTTTCCTTCAATGTCTAGTTTTTTTGGCAGGATATGGAAAATTAATACTATTGAATTATTTTTCTTGAGACCTGGCACTTCATAGGTTTATAACTGAAGTGAGTTTTAGATGATTTCTGCATTAAGTAACAGTATTTTGTCACCACGAGAGAATCACTTATCAGTTGGAAAGAAAGTACTGAGAGCCAAACCAACTCTCTCAAAACTTCATTTCCTCAAAAGGATAGTATCACAATAAAGGATGTAAAGCAAAAAAAAGGAATTTCAGAACAAATGGTGGGGCAAAAGACAGGAAACAGAGTTAAACTTAAAAAATCAAATGCATAATGTGTCATCCAAGTTGGAAGGAAAACAGAGGAAATGAGCAGATGGTACCATTAACTAAATCAATCATGGGGCCATATTGATGTAATAAGGATTGTGTTGCCATGAATCATCTCACTAGTACTTACATACCACACTTTTGATAATGAGTGTTAATGACTTGGCAAAAACACAATTTTTGAGGTTTTAAGTCGAGGGAGAAAAAATTTGATTCAGTTCTAGAGTACTGAAACATAAGGGTTTTTTTAATTGCTGTTTTTTCCAAACCTGAAGTGTAAACACACATAATCTGTGAATCAGCCAACATCCTTCTGATATTCAAAGCCAATAAACAGACATTAAGAAATTGAAAGTATGCACTTAAGCCAATACTTCCACTAATATGTGAAAAAAATCTCATGAAAGTTCACTTATTCCTGCTCTTCATGAAATTTTGACCTGCTGAATGTCATGCATCATAATTTTAGATGAACTAAAAGGGGAGTAAAGGATGATGGAAGCATATGATCTATTTTAGGGAGTTTATCAAGAAGAGCCCACATTGAGTAGGAAGAGGGAGATAACACTTGAGAGTGGAGAAAGGTCGTGTCTGTCAAAAAAGGTACTTCCTTTGATAGAAACATGCTTAAAATTAACAAAAGATGTTTTCCTAAATGGATGAAAATTGAATAGAGTAAGATGTGTGAAAGTTTTAGATTTAGAAATTTTAACTTGTTTTTAGTAAATAGCCAAGAAGAATTAAAAAATTTACAGAAAGTTATCCTATATTCTTTACACTGAAACCTCCATTGAAACTTTCTTCAGGCATTAGCAAATGTAGACATCAAGCAGAACTTCATCATCTAGACTAAAATGAAATTACTGGAGACATCAATTGGTTGTATTTAGTTTTCAGCAATTACTTGTTATAAATGTGTCTCCTTAATATAAAAAAAAATTGTAAAGAACAGCACCCACTGCATCTTAAGTCTGTTTTCTTTGTGTTGCCCTTCAAAGATCAGCTTTTCTTGCAAACTAGTGGGGAAAACAAAGTACAAGAATGCAAGGTCCAAGTGTTTTTTCCTTCTAAACCTAGTAAAAATGTGATTCAACAAAATTATTTAAATGGAGACTGGTTATTTGAGTAAATAAAGAGAAGATTGACAACAAAATAATGATCTATTAATTTATAAAATACAAACATAGGTATGGAGCAGCAGGGTTTCTGACTGAAAATAATGCAGACTTGAATACAATGGAAAAAAAGTGTGTCGATTACTACACCGCATTGTGGAAATGAAACCTGAAATTTTCTTTGACAGCATTGGGGTGGTGATAGTGAAGAATTTATTGTATCTTATGACACTGTTACAAATCCCTCCCTTCCATTTCTTTTCTTCTCTTGCTGAAAACCCCAAGGTGCAGGTTCTTTGCTCTTCTTCAGTTACTGTAATCCCCTGTCGATCATTTGTTCAGCTTACAAGCAGGACAATAAGCATTATCTGAGAGACAGAAAAAGTTACTTTCTATACACTTTTGACAAGAGCAATGAAATTTAATCGTGTCATGTCTTGTATGTCACACACTACAATTTGTGTGTGGGTTTTCTATTATGCCTTTAGTAGAATGGTGTGGGAGATAAGGAGAGTGTTTCCAGGGCAAGGAACACAGGCAGTCTTTCATTTAGTCCTCTACAACATCATATTGCTACCTGCTTTCTTGCATGTTCTGATGTTGTAAACCACATTTTGCTATGTTACAATAATTCCTAAGGAGCCCATTTTCTGAATTTTTTGACATTGCTGTCCAAGCTGAAGAAGAACAAATCTGGGTGAAAAGAGATGTGCCAAATGGAAAATATTATATATATTATATATATTTATATATATAATATATATGTTATAGTAGTCACATTTCCAGTATTATCACATTGAGACCGAAAGATTTTACCCCTGCATTGTAATCAATCATGATGTCAGGAATGAGATTTTAATCTCAAGCACTGTGGTAGTGACTGTCCTACTGACATCTTCAGTCTGGAAGTGGAGTAGCTCTGAAGGTCACAGGTGATGTAATCCTTAAGTATAAAGTTTGATATCTTAGACACATAAATCACTTTAAGCGTTGGAGTGGTAATAAGAAACTGAATTTAATCTGTAGTTAAATATTGTTGGGTAATGGTTGATTTATAAATTAACTGTCATTGTCTAACTTCAATTTTTAATGCCTCAGTTTAGGAGCTGCAGTTTCAAAACTTACATTAAAAAATAAAACAACCCTGTAAATTGGAAGACTTTTCCTGAGAAACACATCTAGTTATACCTAAGTGTACCTGGAGTTTTGACCAGAGATACATTTATGTATCTACCTTCACTCTAAATAAGTGAAATTTGTATCAGAGAAGGTGATATAGGCAAAATACCTAGATTCTCTGGACAATAACAGCAAAGAGCAAGAAAGTTCCAAGTTTCTGTAGTTCATCATTTTCTTTGCCTAGTATACTTTTGCAGTAGACCCACAGGTATTCAGAGATCTTTACACATTTTCTTCATAGAAAGGACTCTGTTCATAAACCCCAATGCTCCCATAAGGAAAAAAAACCCACAAGTGATGGAAGTATTAAATTTTTAGAAGATGAAGCAACAGAATTTTCACCTTTATTGTATCCACTAATGTGAATATACTGAAGAAGTGCTTAGAAGAAGTAAGAGACAGCAATTCACTTGCTCAATATTTCTCAGAAAATCTGCAGCAACTGAAAGTATTAAAACATTTGAGATTTTCTTATGCCTAAACTGTACTCTTGAGAACAGACCCTTAATTTGATTTGTAGTTTTGATAGAGTTTTTAAAAAATCTGAAGACTCCACGGTGTGCATTATAGTGGAGTTATAGCATGAAATTGCAACAATGAATAGTAAAATGGGGGTTTTTTTTAGTTTTGTGTGGAAACATTGCACAGTAATTTAACCTACAGCAAATTAATGATGGTATTTACCTCAGAGTATACTTTAACTATAAAGAATGACTTCTTATTGTGGTGCTATAACACTTTATCAGTCCAAAGACTTCAGTAATTTTAGCCTTCTTTCAGACAGCATGGTATTGTACATAAAAAATTCATGGCACACATATTCCTTGAAAAGCACAACAGAAGCAAACATATCTATCTCTCTGTGCAGTTGTAATGGTTGAGATGTGGAAAAGTAATTCATCCCTCTGAAAATATTAGCAAGTAATTTTAGAAAAAGAAATGTCAGCTGCGCCATCTGTCCTATAAATGTCATCTCTAAAATAAAGATTTTTTTATTTCAGAAGCTGTAGCCTAAATTGCTTACCTGACTTTTGAAGAAATTGAAAATATCTGTAATGTGATTAATTATCTTAAAACCCATAAAATCTTATTTTCCTTTATTTTTTATTTAAAAGTACTACTCTGTGATGGGAAAAGGACTTATATTATTTTGAGGCTGTGTACCTGCCTCATGCAGAAAAACACGTTAATAATATATAAAGTATGAATGTGTAAATTAAAAACCCCCCTTAATTGCTGAAATATATTTATAAAAAACCAAACCTCTCAAGTAATCTCAAGCCCCTTCAAAGTTTTCCTTCCTGCAAATCCTGATTTTTGCAGCAAGCCCCATAACATGTTGTTTTGGATATTTTAAAATATATTCTAAATCCAATCTTGTTTGGCATTTCAGGCAACAGAAAGATAATGTATTTGTTAAAAGATAATGTTTTTGTTTAAAAACATCTGTTTTGCTGTGTTGTTGTTATATTTAGACAATTTGTTCCAGACTACTTAACTTAGTTTCACATTTTGTTATCTTATATCAGAGCAGGTATTAACTGTGTTGCAGAGATTCAGATGAGAGGATGATCTGATCTGATACCGTATATGCCATATTAGCTCTCTTCAAAACCTATTATCCGAGACTTGTGATACGTGATTGGCATAAATAAGCTGTCTTTAGTGCAACAACATTATCTGTCAAACAGGGAATTTCATAACACCTGGGTTTACATCACATATCATATATCATATATCATATATCATATATCATATATCATATATCATATGTCAATCATATGTATTATATATTATATCTATCATATATATCATGTTATATATGTATATATGTATATATGTTATATATCATATAACATATATCATATATATAGTTTTATCTTTAGATAATATAACATTCCAGTGGTGTTCTTTGTCCTTAGGGCCACAAAGACTTCCTTTCTAGGTCTCTGTATGCAAGAGGAACAAGATTTTCAACATTTGGATAGTCAGGATGATCTTTATAATCAACAGGGGAATAGAAATGTTTTCTCTTCTATGAGGAGACTTGCCACAAATGATGACATTCTGAAGACAAAGGAAAAGGTGATAATATCTAAGAATGAAAGTATTGTAATTCAAGCTGATGCCCATGTTAATAACTCAGCTTTTCCAAATTCCAATGCTTCCAAGATTAAAAATACTTGCAATTTGCACTGATTAATGTTCTGAGTACTTAAACAAATTCTGATCTTAGAAGCAATTCCTCTGTTGCAAGTCATAAATCTATGTGGGCCAATTTTTCTTGATTTTCATGGTCAATATTGCCTTGTAAATTCATATAATTCATGACAGCCTGTGAGATGCCATTCTCCCAGCCTACTCCACCATGTTGTTTTACTGAGGGAGGATTGAGTGGACAGACAAGGATTTTACTTTTCTGCTGCTAAATAACACTATTTAAACAAGGAAAAAGAAAGAAGGAAAGTATCTAGAAAGGTGAACATGAGATAGCAAAGAAACTGAGAGGGATAAATTTCAAACTGTGTTTCTCTTGCATGTGGAAAGATCATGACTGTCTAAAGAGCTCTTGTACAAATCAAGAGAAAGTGTTACAGCAGGAAAATGAGAGCTTTGAGATGTCTTCTTTCAACAAGTCATAGTTCAACTTCTAATGGAGAGCATGACACCATAAAGTATGGGATAACCTTTTGCTCATTTGGGGTCAGCTGTCCCAGCTGTGTCCTCTCCCAATTTCATGTGCACCCCCAACATGGCCCTGGTGGGATGTGCTGAGAATGAGAAAAGGCCTTGATGTTCACAAGTGCTGTATTTTGGCAATGACTAAAATATTGCTATGTTATTAACGCTGTTTTTGTCACAAATTTGAACATAGAATCATAGAGGCTAATATGAAGAAAATTACCTCTACCCCAAACTAGCCAAGACTAGTACAGAGTGTTAGTAGATTTCTATAAGATTACCACTGTGAAGAGCAGTAGATTTTGTTCAGTGGCCAATGGCTTTCAGTCTACCAACATAAGCAATTTATGGCAACAGATTGCCTCATTTATGTTTTTATCTATATGTTTAATAAGAAGTTCATTGTACATCATAATGGGCTTTGAAGGTTGGCACTAGCTGGCAAAAAGTTTTCATGAGAGAAGATATGTATGTAGTTTACCTCCTATAGGAAAATTTTAATTTCTAATTTGTTAGGAAGTCTTAAGTTCAGGGTATAATGTGACATTTTCTTGAAATATTGATCATCTTGAGGCTCCCAAATTCATATGGAATATCTCACACAGTTTATGTAGAAGCAGGTTATGCTTCAATAAGGAGTTTATCAGACATATTGTAGTTTATACTCTGCGACTATTCCAGACTGAGGTATATTAAGGCCTTTAGCAATCTACTTGAAGCCTCAGGACAAAATTTCATCATTACAATACATTAAAATGTTAATATTTCTCTAAAACCTGAAGGACAAATTTTAAGAGGAAATCCATCCCCACATAAAAGCTCTTTGGAAGAGGGGTTGTAATTTTTTAATGTGTTTGTAAAAAGCCCAAGACAATGAAGCTGTTGATTCTGACTTGAAACTATTTGAAAGCACCTATGGCACTGAGATGTAATTTCAATGGTCAATTTTCCTTGTTCGATCTTTGAGGAAGTTGATGTTACATATTTCTGTGGTATCAGTTACTGTTAAGGGCAGAAAATAAAGCTCCCAAAAATGAAGTGGCAGAACTAAAAAGCGCTTCTCTACCTAAAAGGACTACTAATAAGTAAAGAAGTAATAATAAGAGTAGGGAGGAATTTCAAACATACAAAAGTAAATTCTTAATCACAAGTTATGTTCAAAAGCAAAATATTATATTATTTTAGGCAAAAGCAATACCAAAGACAAAAGTTTGAAATGGCATATAAATCGAGGTATTATTCAGTGGGTCTTATACAGACTGACATTTATCTTTGACATGTATGATTGACATTAATCTTGGCATATTAACAAATGTTGATTTTAAATGAATACAGAAATGCTGAGTGGTTTACTAATTAATAGCAAGATCAAATATAGTTAAAGTTTATTTAAAACTTTTGGTAGATTTTAAACAGCATATTAAACTCCCATATGTTTGGCCTAAAATAAACTCAAGATCATTATTATCCCTTTGTCTATCTTTTATACCTAGTTAATGCCTTCTTATCCTAGTCCTGGCTGCTGTTTGGTCATAAAGAGAGAATGGAACAGAACATCAAAATCTCCCAAGAAATCAGTAAAGCTCTTGTGTGTATCCATTAACAGCCAACAAAGTAATTTGTAAATTTTAAAGGTTCACTCCAAACATCTGTTACAGTTTTCAAACTCTTGTAACTGAATCTGATATGATGTTTAATGTTACAGGCGCACAAAACCATATTTGTTCTATTTTCCAGGATTTTTCAAGAATATATATACAGTAATTGTAGGCTTTAAAATATTAGATTTCTGTCTTTGTGATAACAAAACCTTGATATCCCAGATTGAGAAACATGAACTTATTTTGATCAAAGAAAATTACACCAGACTGCTGTGGTTAATGCAGGGTAAATCTCAAAATTCATAGTAAGAGTTCAGATAATGATCCATAACCTGATGTTCATGCTAGTCAGTCAGTGAATTAACCATATGATTCACAGAGTTTCTTTCAGATATTCATTCATTGTCATTGTCTCACTCTGACTGTGCAACTTTTGTTATGAGCATAGAAAAAAACCCTTTTTTATTTCTGAAAATACAGATAATGTGAATAGCAAAAGAAAGAGGTGCTGAAGAAAAACTCGGGAAGGGATTTCTAGTGGCCAACAGATGTATACAAATCTTATGCTAGAATTGAAACAGAAGGATAAACCTGGGTTGCCTGTTTTAGCACAAGGAAGCATTCACCCAGCAGAATAAAGCTGTGAGTGGGGATGCTGGACATTTAGATCAGCCTAGCCAGAATTAGAGAAGTGTTAGGGGGATACATGCAGGGCCAGCATGAAGTGAGTGTTGAAATTTGAAGTAATGATGTAAGACAACAATTTTAATAAGACAATCAGATCAATAAAAAATGAATTGTCTGTAGAGTCAGTACATGAGTTTATAAATGAATGGTAAACAGAGCAGAATCCAAGATCATTTACTTAACAGGTAAGCATGAGTTGAAAGAGGATCTAATCAGTTTTGCAATGGTTGATTTAATGTACTGTAGGTACCAAGACTGAAGCATATCCCCATTTTTAACACTGCAGAGCAAAACACTATACGTTACACAATGAAATACTACCTCTTTTGCCTTTTAATTCATTTTATTCTCATATACATTTTCAGTTGCTATGTGAGGCTAAAAAATTGATATGTCTTACTTTAGTTCTGTACACTGGCGATAGAAGGAGGAAAGGTGTTCATCTCAACTCTTAATTTCAGCTTTTTTATTCTAATGCCTGGGAAAATTAGTTGTTCCCAGAGCCCAAATGACACCCATCATGTGAATTTACATACTACAAGGCAGTAAAACTAGGAGTGAAAAGGATGCTTAGTTATAAAAAGCTTTTGTTCTCATAAGAAAAGCCCTTGATTGGGTTAAGTCTGGTCTATTTTGCATTAAATTCTGTATTGTCCGCTATCAAAACATCTCAGAATATGAGCTGATGTTTGAAGACAAAGCAGTGGAAATAGAAGTCCAGGTGCACTCTGAAATCAATGTTAATTTTTCAAAGCCTTTAATTTCCCCTCTTTCATTATTTTCTTTCACAGTGAATATTGCTTCCTTTCAGGAGACATGATAATGAAAATTACTTATTTGTTTTCATCCAGTGATCATGATTGCCACTAGTAGAATAATCTTTGAAAATATTACACTTTTATCCTCATACTTTCATCTTTATGCAGGCATTAATCTTCAATGTAGGGAGAAAAGAAATATCTCAAGTCAGATCTACTCTTTTACACTATTCAGCTAGCACAGCTATTTTGGACAAAATCTGCTAAATAAATTTGCAATGCGTCCTCAAGTGTAGTTAATAATAAATACAGAGTTATGACAGTAAGCAGCAGCATAATCAAACCTTTCTTTTTATTTTTCAAAACTGGCTGTCAGCACTGTATATTATTTTTGGGCTTAGGATTATGATCTTGACAAAAGCAAGGGCTGGAGAATTCTTCAAAAATAAATTACTGGGGAAAAATATTTACTGTAACTTCCAAGTTCAATGCCTTAAAAGCATCTGATCACATAGCTAAGAAACATGTTCTTGGCATAAAGAATGTGTATGAGCACACAAATTGTTCTTAAATAAATTGAAAGTTCCCTCATGATCACAGTGATTTGGTTTTGCTGTTGTATGAGTGTCAGTATTAGAGCTATGACGGAAAGAACATGTTTTAGACTTCATTATCTATAGTAGCCTGGCCCTGTATAAACATGAGAAAGCCTTAATGTAATTGAAATAGTTTTCTTGTGGTTTGGGTTTTGGTGTTGTTGTTGTGGTTTTGCGGGTTTTGTTTGCTTGCTCTTTTTTTCTTTTGTTGTGGTTTTTTTTGTTTTGGTTTCTTGGGTTGTTGTTGTTTTTTTATGTATTTTGTTTCTTTTTGGTTTTGTTCCTCCCCCCCCTCCCCCCCCCCAAAATTATAGTTTAATTTATTTCTCTGGAAAGATCTGTTTACATAACTGAGTCAGTAATGTCAGACAACATTTTTCACCTAGAGTCAACTGCAATGCAAAGCAACTAATTTCTAGCTTGCAGTCACTCTAAGGTCAGGAAGTCTAATTATGAATTTGGAAAGAGAATACATTCCTTGGACTGCTAAATTCAATATGTTGAGAACAAATTTTATTGTGTTTTCAACATGTAGCATTTATCCAAAACAGTCACCTGTATAAAAAGTATACTTTTTATTTGAACCTAGATTTGGTTATAGCTGCCAAAACATTTCCAGTCCAAAACAAACAAGATAATGCAAGGTCTGCCAGAGTCAACATGTATTCATTATTTGTGTGATGAAATGTACGAAGACATGAAGGAAGAAACCAACTACCTGACCTTACAATACAACTGGAGAAGTATTCTCAAGATGGAAACAAAATTAACAGAAACTCAAGGGTATTATTGCCTTAAGGAAAACAGAAGATATGTAACTGGAAGCTTGTGAGTTCTGGTCACAAGCAGCTGCATATATAAAGACCTCAGAGCAGCAGCTAAATACCTCCTCAAAATTTACTGGATTTTCAGGGTTGTACTGACCAAGAGCTGTAAGTGTTGCCACTACAGGGACAGAGCGTTCTAGAGGAAGGAGAGAGGCCTAAAATACCTTTTCCTTTTTTGTTTTTATCTCTAGATAAACAGTGTAACAGGTGAAGGACATGTCAACATCTCTTTAGTGAAAACCCAAAATTCACTATTTAATTACTTCCTTGGTAGATTCCCACGTCATATCTGGATGCTGCGATTGTTCAAGTAAAATATGATTCAATGATACCTAATGTGTCTTTTGGCAAAACAGCTTTTTTTTTTTTTTTTGCCTTTACATGTATATGTAATTAGATGGTATTCAAGGTCACTTTCAGCCCAAATCATTCTATGATTGTATGATTCTATGAATCTGAGCTAAAAAAAGCACTTTAATGTTTAGTTTAAATAAATTTATATCAATTTGCAGTACATTTCAGCCAATGTTTTTATTTTTATTTATATATTTCTACAACTTTTATGCTGTATTTTTGAAAACAAGCTCCTGGGTTTAGTACAGGTCCTTGACACAAACGTTATTTTTTCAATTTTCTATTTCTAGTATTTTCTCAAAGCAATCTTAAAGCAAATAAGAATTTTAACTAAGAATATACACCTCCCCATACAGGAGACACACATAGCATGTTTCCTTTATTTATTCCATAAGTATAAACTTCAACTATGTATGCTGGGAAAAACAGAAAATAAAAGGTTAGAGTATTAACATTTTGATTTTTAATATTAATGTCCTGCAAAAGTAGGTTAATACTCTTTTACCTGGTTTCACTGAAGTTATTGCTTCTAGGAAGATTTTCTTTATAATTTCTTTTTGGAATTTTTTCATTCTGATTTAGATACATCCTAATCCTTATTCTTCTCTAGATATGTCTGACCTTTCTCCATTTAAAAGAAATGGGGTTGACAGTTGTACAGCAAGTCTTGACCCCTTTTCAATACGTTAGAATTGTCTAGACATTATCTTTTCCTTGGAACAATAAAAGAAAAATATGTGAAAACAGCTTCTGCATGAAAAATCTTCAGCATAGACCTGTTTAGATAAAGTCTTTTGATGTTCATTAAAAACAATGAAAAGCATAAAAGCTCCTTTATACAAACTCTGTGAGACTGGGAAAATAGTTCTGGATGAAGGCCTCTGCCCACTCAATTTCTCATAAATTTTCATTTAAGAAGGTTTGCAAGTACTCTGGATGGAACATTTATGTTTTTGGGATTGTCTCATAAGAGTAGCACAATAAAATCAGAATAACTTGCATGCACTGCATTTAAGGTGAAAGGCTAATAAGATTGGATAGTCTCTTCCACAGTGTTCCTAATGTTCCAGCACACATATTTAAAGGAATATTTATGTTGTGCTGCTCATTGCTAATATTCTTTGTTTTACTGTGCAAAGCTCATGACAGGGGTTGTGGTTTGAACAGGGAGGCACACTTAATCAGAATATGGCACTCTTTGGTTCTGAGAACCAGGAACCTACAATAATTTTAGAAATTTTCACAGTAAGTTTTTTTCTGAAAAGAGACTTTAATCATATGCAGGTATATATAAGTGCTAGTACACTGTCATCTTGCATAAGGAAGGATTTCAAGCAGAAGGAACTGGTTCTCTCACTTAATCTTTTTCTCTCAGTATCATCAGCCATTTAAAAATAACTAAAATATTTCTGTACTCACAAAAGTAGGGAAAAAAAAGCAAGCTTTTATATCCATTCTTTTAGATGACATTTTAATACACTTCATGGCATTGATTTCTCATCTCCAGTATTCTTATTATTTTATCACCCCATGAGCAAAAGGATTCCTATGTTGTCACCCTTTTTCTGAAAAACAACAGTAGAATGTTGGCTATGTCACCTTTATCTAAATGGTAGCAAATAATTCTTTTGTCTTTTTTTCTGAGTGAAGAGAAAGGGAAGAAGTGGAAACCTTTCAAGATTTTTTGTTGTTGTTGCTGTTGTTTAGTAGAAGCCAATATGTAACAGGATAGACAGGTGGATGGTTTGTAAGGTCAGTTTACCCTGATCTCTTTTTATGTGATGTCTAACTCTAGAGACTCATTACAAACAGGTTTTTCTCCAGTCTTGACAGAGGTGCTTTTTCTGTGAGGTTTCATGTGGCTTTACTTTTAATTCATCCATGACAACAAAGGCACATACCAAAGGAAATAAGCTTTCCTGCAGAAAACATTAATTTTTGATCATGCTGCCTGACATTTGATTTTGTGGTACAATATATCATTTCTTCCAGAGGATGATTTAGATTTAAAAGGCTACCACCTTTTCTTGCTTTTTAATTTGCTCTTTTCTTTCTTTAAAAGATGCAGTCCTGTTAATCTAATTATAATTCATAGGTGGAGAGAATCCAATTTGTTTCAAGCTTTTAAGGAACAGAATTAGAAATTTGAATCCTATCTTGTAAATACCAATGGTGGTTGCCAATGATTATGACTACTAGGGAATGGATATTTTCTGACAAAATTTGTATCAGATGGACTTAAATTAACGTTGGTCGAATTTAAACAAAATATATTAATTGTCCATGAATTTTGGATTCACAAAGACAGCCCCTGAAGTAAAGAAAGGTTAAAACAAGTTAATGGTGATATGAAACAATTATACACCGTGTGAAAAATCTTTAACTTTATAAATCTTTAAACTGTGGAAAGAAAATAATTAATAAATGGAGAGGTAAAGGAAGATAACGAATTCTTCTGCAACTGGGAACTAGGAACATCCACAGTCCCATGTTTTTACAATCTGTCTTGACACTGAAGACAGCCATATGAAGATAGTCCAGTAAAAGATAAATTAGATGTGAACTCTACTAAGGAATGTTTGGAGTGATGGGTTTTGTCTTCCTAAGCCCCTGTTGTGTGTGCTGGAGTCCTGTTTTCCTGGGAATGACTGATCACCTGCCTGCCCATGGGAAGTGGTGAATTCCTTGATTTGATTTGCTTGTGCATGCAACTCTTGCTTTCCCTATTAAACTGTCTTTATCTAAATTCATGAGCTTTTTCAATTTTACCCTCCTGATTCTCTCCCCCATCCTGTTGGTGGGGGAGTGAGTGAGTGGCTGCAGGAGGCTTGAGGTTTTGTCTGAGGTTAAACCATGGCAGGCATTAAAAACTGCATAATAGCATTAATCAGACTGATTTTATAATGGCATCACTTTTAGAGAAGGGAGCATGTCAGATATTTAATTTAAAAAAAAGCTTTGTTGCATTCTCAGTGGAAATTATATTAGGACACTTTTGAAATTAAGCACACCCAGGCAATTATTTTATAAAAGCTCTTAAATGGCCCTGACAATCTTATTCTAGTGTCAGTCATTTACTTGATTCAACCTTCCCATAACCAGTGAATGTCTTTCTAATTTAAATGTATTGAGTCCTCATCTACAAAAATAGAACCTTTGCTATGACCAGTACTTTAATTTAAGGTCTAATATGTTTATCTCAATCATTTTCTTTATGCATAATGTACGTTATTACACTTAGTGAAATAGTAAGAGCACATTAAAGATGCTTGCTAAAATGTTAAAATTATTTAATCTAGTTTTATGTTGTTTGTGTCACTAAGCTTCTATTCAATTCAATTTGGGGCCTGCGGGAAAATGGCTCTAAGATTTTCATGTGTCTGTAAAATACAGTGTGGCAGACATCCTCATTTTAAAGTATAGTTGCTATATCACAAAGTCTGGATAATAATTGGATCTTACTGGTAGATTTGAATTTTAATTATTTTATTGAGATGAGAGACTGGCCTACCTACTGCTGCTTCAACTACTAATAGAATTTGTCTCTTGCATTTTAAAAATGAGAATTTCAAAGGGGAGGATAACTCCATGGTAAATCATTTGTAATAAATAGAGTCAGCAAGATTTACTTTTCCTACTTTATTTTATGTAATCCATTTTACCATTATTTTACAATTTCGTTATACAATACACAATTCAAAATTTATTTACACAAGAATTAGTGAAATTAGTCCTTAGACTGGAAATGCTAGATGCCATAGGAAATCTATTTTTTCCACTAGTCCAGTTGGGTGGCCTGTTACTTATTATGCCCAAGAAATTGAACATTGTATTTGGGAAAACTGTGATAACTATGTTTGAGCACCTTGGGGCTTACTCATGCTCAAAAAGCAGTGGTTTGTCCCGCATCATAGTCATTGGAGTTAAAAGTCTGATGTCTCTGCTAAAGCCAGAAGACTGAAAAAGGAATCTAAAAATGGTTCTTTAGAATAGAAAATTAAGGGGTTTTTTGGTACATCTTTTAAAAAAAATATTTTTACAAGAGCATTTGAACCACAAATCAACATATACTTTAATAAAATATTAAACATAAATATGATCTAAATTTAAATTATATAATAGGTCTACTAAAGGCATGGTGTATGAAATATAATTTTAATAATTATTAGTTTCAAATCTTTATTTTAAAATATATTTCCCAGCTTTGACACCACTGATTTATTTTTTATTTTCTCACTTTCTTTTGGTTTTTATTAAATATATCCATTACACATTAAAAATGTAATAGATTACAATTTCTGCCAAAGCTGTTGGACTTGATTTGAGGATTTGATACAAATTAGCATGCATATATTTAGATATCCATACATCTTTCTGTCATTCACTCCAGGGGAAAGAAAAAAGGGAATAATTTTAGGTTAGATTTTTTTTTTTGCTCTAGTTTGCTCTGTGACTGTGGAGCTTATGGAGCTAGGGCAAAGGTGGGGGCCACAAACATTGGGATAAATGGCTGAGGGCATAAGAAGATTTGCTTCTTTTGGTGGTAGAGTTGACCATTGCGTGTATGAAACCATTGCCTGAGCTAAGGACATTTCTGTTTAGAAAAGCGCATTATCTGCTAGAGATCTACTGAGGGAGGAGAGAAACACTTTTTTCTCTAATTATTTTCAATGTTTGGATTTTTTGTAAATAACAGCAAAAGCATGCTCCCTTTTGCATAGCTGTTAGCAAGACCTGACTGCAGTACCTCAGCCTTCTAGTTAAAGACCAAGAGTTTCTGTAGATGGAAATAACTTAATCACTTGGTGCATTTATCAGCTAGTTAATTCTAGTTATATTATTATCTCAAATTTTAACAAGATAACACCATTGTGATTTCCCCAATCTTTATCAATACTGAACCACTACTGACCAAACCAGCAAATCTGGAGTTTCAAAGTGGCTTCTTTGCCTAAAACTGTCACTGCAGTCTGTCACTGAATGACAGGGAAGCCAGAAAAAATCTTAACAATGGATGTTACTTTTTGGTCACTTTTTCAGGAATATTGGTAGAAGCTGAAAGTGGACTACTATGTTGTCAAATTTCCTATTTATTATTCTGGCAGTATCCATTTCAGGATCCAGTCATTTTCAAAAATTACGGGCTTAAAACTGATATTTATTACAAAGAAACTGTAGAATGAAATATTTCTGTGGCATCTGAATGACTTTAGAATAAGCAGCTGAATGGAAAACGAAAGAAGGACTCTTTTGACTGCACTCCAGTTAAGCACTCAAGCTTGTAGAAAGCTAATAGCTTGTGTATTAATTAATAAATTTATACTAACATGTTTGCCACTCAACAATGTGTATAAATACCTAAAACACTCCAAGGCCAAGGAGTTGGTACTGTAATCAGTGGAGCTGCCAGTGGTCTGATGAGGTCCCCCATCCCTGCCGGCTGGTTGTGCCCACACTGTCAGGCTTACATGCACTGAGTAGCCCTAGCTAAAGCTCACAAGCTAAGCCACAGGATTTTATGACAGTTGCCTGCAGTTATGTGTCCATGCATGTCATGTCCCTATGGAAACATTCCTGTCCAGACAATGTCAACATGTGTTATTATGCTGGGGCAGGAAGGAAATAATTAAGGCACAGCTGCTCAGGCAACTTTACCTTTAAAGTGAATTTACATGCATTTTGAAAGTCCAGAGAAAGAGACAACTGTATTCATGCTGTGGAGAAAAGACAGAAAATCCAACATGCAGCAGATATTAGTGTGAACAAATGGCAGAACTGAAAAGACAGCAGTTGAGTTTTTCATGGATTGCCAAGTCTAAGGGCAACTGAATGGGAGCTAACTGGAATAATTTCACCAGATTATATAAATAGGAATATTAAAAGAAAACTTATATAATAAGGTCAATTAAATGTTCTGACAGGTTCCCATACCTGATCAATTTGGATGAGTAAAATGACCATTTCTAAAGATTCCTTCATGGAGATAATATTATTAAAAGAAATGAACACAAATTAAACAATCTGCTAAACAGTTTTTTAAGGCCTTCTTCCCCACTGAGCTAATACAGTTTGAAGAGATTTTTTGGACAACCTGCAAGTAAGTAAATCCCCAAATCCTTTCTGAATCTGTTTAAAACCCTTCCTAATATAAAAAACTTCTTTCTGCTTCAACCATGTTGGAAAGTTACACATACACATTACTGTCTTCCTTGTTAGTCATAAAAGTAACTGTGGACCTTTTATGTTTTACTGAGGGAAATATAATACTATTTGATCCTTCTTGAGCTGACAGGTTCCTTGGTTTGCAAATGCCCCTTTTTGACCTTAGAATTTTAAACAGAGTTAGCACTCTCATTACTGCATTAGTATATGTTTGCAGTATTTTTTAATAATGTTAGTGTTGCAATTGTTCAGGAAAGCTGAATTTTTTTTTGTCTGACTCCACCACAAGATAATACAAATCTGCTAAGTATACATGGAGTCATTCCAGCTAGCTTTTTATATAAGTGCTGGATAATTTCCTATACCAAGGCCATATTAATTCTAAGTGGGACTATGAAAATCAATGCTAATGAGCCTCCCAGTGACCATAAATCTTCTTTTATTTAAGCACACAGAACTCAGTTAAATAAAAACTTTTGTATACCTTGATGTACAAATGTGATTTACCACAGCATATTTGGGGAAACTAACATTGTGTTTAGAGCTAATGAGTGCTTGGGCCAACCTGTGCCAGATTTGCCCTTCTCCATTCCTATCCATTTCCACATAAAACACAATGCTCTGCTCCCATAGCAACTGCTGTTGTTTGAGACCATATCTCTGTGCATCCAAAAGGCACCTTGCCTTGCACAGGCCTTTCAGAGTAACCAGGAGGAAAATATTTTTTAAAATATTTTAAATTCCATTGAAATGGAAAAATGAAACAAAGCTGCTGGGACTGTAAGCAAAGGAGTCTGTGCCAGGCAGACAGGGTTTGTGCATTCATCTCAATCCAAATCTAGCAGAAACAGACTGAAGCCAAAATCAGAGAAATAAGCAGTATTTGTGCAGCTGCAAATGTATCAGTGATAACTGAGGAGTAAGTAGCAATTTTTGTCAAACTGAAATTGATAATGAGAAGGAGTGTCAATGTGTGAAATAAGAGACAGATTTTCATTGTTTTCCCATACTTTCTTCTTATCCTCTATCTTACTTGAGGTACTTTTCATTCTGGTACCAGCTTGCATACTGAAGTCTCAAAAATAATCTGTATATAGTCATGTCTTTGACTGAATGTAGTAACACTTTGAAGCAGCTGGACATGGGGATGAACCATAAAAGTGTAGAAAGAATATTTATTTCTATGTGTTAATAAAAAGTAATTTCCTTTTCTCTCTGAAGAGGGAATTTGAAAACTTTTTTTTCTTTTCTTTCCTCTCATCCTTTTTTAACTCTCATCTGTAATTTCTTGGGTTCTTCACCCAAGACAGGCAAAGGTGCTTTTGTCTTTCACATAATGGAGACTAGAAATTTTGATGAACTGGAACCATTACTGACAGATGGTCACGCATATTTTCATTCTCAGTATTGTGCCAAAAATCATGTGCCCAGCACTGGTCAGCAGGCAAATTTAAGCTGGAAATGGAATAAAGAAAGCAAAAATGCATGGCATATATTTCATTTTGCCATAATTTTCTCAAAATTTGTTGCCTAATATCACCATCCTTGATTGAATCCATCCATCCATCCTCGAAAGAATTTAGAAAACTTTATCTCTTATATAAAATCTTCAGAATGCTGTCTAGTTATTAGTATTTATTGCAAAGTTCTGTTTATTTTCTGTAGATGATTAGTGGGCCCTCAGAAGTAATTTCTGAAATTGCTGTGCCATTATAGGTCCTAACTTCATTGAGGACCATTGACCCTGCAGCATGAAATTCAATTCAGACTGCTAGACTTGAGGCTCCAGTGTATACAAAATTTTTTAGCCAATTTAATAGGATTAAATTCTAGATCAAAATGAATAAGATACACCAATATTAGCTACCCTTAAGCCAATTTAAGAACATCTGCACAAGGGATTTCACTGGTTTAAACCAATTTAAGAATTGATTTAACTAAATTGTTACAATTTCTTTCTGTACACAGGGGGGAAGTTACGTGAGTTTTATTTTGGGAAGCGTTAATCACTCACCTACAATACCATGGATTACAAATGTTATTAATGGAAAGCAGGTGCTTTCCATTAGCAATATTAGGACTAGTGTATGTTGTCTGGGGGATGGGCACAGGTGACAGATACAGGGGAACTGGATAATTATATATCATAATTATATATTTATATCTATGTGTATTTATAATAAAGGTAAGATACACAGATATGAAATTAGAGGGTCTGGGAAAGCTCAGATTCAAGAAAGAATTACAAAATTGTTATTATGCAATTGATAGTGAATAGGAAGAGTCTTTATGGTAAGAAGCTATCATACATGTCGAGGTTTGGATATTTTTATCCTTGAGATGCCAAAATCAAGATTTTCACAGGTATGTTAACAGTGCAGCTCAAACCTCTGTTAATAACCAAAATAATTCAGCATCTGTTCAGCAGCTGTTTAGTCCTTGTATTTCTGCTAGGAATACTGGGCAGATTGTCTATTAATGACACTTTTGACAATGCCTACTCAGCCGGTAGACAGCTATTCTCTAGGAGCTAAGTGTTCCTTCTTTTGGTAACACCAAATTGCAAACTAATATTCTGTCATAATAGATGAGATCTGAACTGATATTTCTGTTTCAGTTCAATCCCATGTCGTAAGGGTGGATTGACTGATGTCAGTCCCTGTTTAGTGTATGCTTAATAGTCATGGAAAGCCATGGAAAACTGAAACACACGTTTCCATGTGTTTCTATACATGTTCCGCTGTACAGTGTGCCTCATTACTTCCCCGGCCCCTAAGGTTGATAAGGTTTTTCGTTTCCTTCTTCTTTAGCAGAACAGTTGCAAAAATGTCACTGTGTGGAATAATCTTTCATCATTGTCCTTATGTTTTCACATTCATTTTCAACATTGAGCTGTATTTAAGCAAGCATGAAAAATTAAGACCTGAATATTTCAAAAGCTGTCAGGAAAGTGAAGATGGATGCCTGAAATGTAAAGACTTGTAACAGAATATTAAAGAACTCCCTAGAAGCCCTTAACACTTTAGAAATCCTTAACTGTATTCCAATGGTTATAGAAAAGAACTGGAATGCAATCTGTGCTTAATAAGATTAAGGATGTTACAGTTTCCTTAAATGCCTAAACACAAGTAACTATTTTATCAATTCAACTTTCATTTTTATATGTGCCATTCCAAGTATAGAGGATACAGGGCCACCCCTACGTGACATCGGTTCCATCTGGTTCCAATGGACACACCCCAAGGTGAGGTAAGCCCCACAACCAGAGTGGTGATACATCTGGGGAAAGATATTTAAGATACATTAAGAAAACCATGAAGCAGTGAGAAGTGAGAGGAAAAAATAAGAGAAACAGCCCTACAGACACCAAGCTGAGGAAAGAAAGAGGGGGAGGAGGTGGTCCATGTGCTGTAGCAGAGGTTGCCTTGCAGCCCCTTGGAGAGACCATGCTTGAACAAGTTTATCCTGAAGGACTGCAGTTTGTGGACAGAATCTATGTTGGAAAAGTGAGAGAAGGAATAGCAGCAGAGAGGAGCTGTTATGGAATGATCTCAACTCCACAGTTCCTCACAAACCTGTCAGACAGGGGTTCAGAGAGGAGTCAGGCACGAGGCAGAGATGTTGAGTAGGAAAAGGAGTGGGGAGAAACTGTTCTAGTTCTTTTTCTTGTTTCTCACCATATAAATGTACTTTAATCAGTAATAAATTACACTGATTTTCCCCAAGTTGAGTGTGTTTTGACAGTAAATGTTAAGTGATCTCCCTGTCTTTATCTTTGCTTCATTTTATCCCACTGTCCTATTGAAGAGGGTGAGTGAGAGGGCAGCTGGACAGGCATCAGCCAACCAAATTGATCCAACATATTGGGGTGACTTATAGTTACACAGAATGTGCCTGTCCTAGAAAGACAAAACTTGGTAATTTTTTTCAATGTAGATCCTAGAATTCCATGGCAGTTATGAAGACAACAATACTTTAACATGTTTCATTTTGGTTAGATTTATAAGAGCTATCAGAAGAGGAAAAAATTATAAGTGACTGATCTCCATACCTATCACTGCAGTTACAATAGGAAGAATAGGCTTTTAATTTATCTAAAATAGTTGAAAGGCTGTGATGATGAGAGTGTAAAGTGCTGATTACATGCTGTCACTGTTGTTTGCAACAGCAATTTTAAGAAAACATCGTTAAGGGAAAGAGACAATTCAGTTTTGGGAAAAAAGTCCACAAATGATTACAAAAGATTTTTCTAGCAGGTGTCTAGGTTGGAAATGAATCCCCAAAAAATGCATACATGATTGCTTCTTTTGGTGACGATACATCTGACTCAATTGGTGCATTTAATTTATTTATTTCATTACTTTCAGATTGATTTGTTTTACCTAATGATTAGGTATAAATCTGCCTGATACTTTATTCAGTATAATATCATTTCAACAAGAAAAAAATATAAACACAATCAAATTCTTTCTCAATTTCTCTTTCTTTCAGATAAATCCTGTCACAACATAGCAACTCTAGCAGCTTTGTGGGAAAAAAAAATAGCTTTAGGTTGGGTTAGTGTTATAATTAGGTTGAGGCTTTTTCTTATTTTTTTTTTCTGAGGCTTGTAATTCCTAAACTTTCCATCATGTTGAGAAATCAAACTTTGTCAGAAGATTATGAAAATGAATGTAAATATGAGCTAATGAAAGGTGATGCAGGTTTTACCACTTGTTTCGTAGTAATATCAAAGTTGGAGGATTGGAGGATAACCAGATATTGAGTAATTAAGAAAGATGATGAAAATGGCAAAGCTGTAAAAGCTTTGATATGGAAAGATTGGGATAATTTTCTTTAAAAATCAGATAAACATGAATAGGATATAGGAAAAAGGTTTTTTTCAGGAACAAGACAATATATAATTTAATTATAAAGTGTGAAATTTAAACTAAATTAAATGACTGATTGTAATTACACTGCAATATTCACTGAATTGAAAAATTCTTGAGTCTTAGACCTTAACAAAGCAATAGGCTGATTTCCTTGATTATCTAGCTCAGTCCTACAAAGCTGTAGGTAAACCCTAAAAATGAAATTTGCTCTGCTTAGGAATTAGGCAAGACTTTGGCTCATCAGTATATGTGCTCGGAAAAAGTACTACCGAGTCTCATTGCTGTCCAACTTTTACATGTTATACTGATATATTTCACTTAATTTCCATTGCTCTGTCTTCAAGGTTATCCAAACATTAAGTATTAAATACTGCTGACACATTCATTGATTTTATCTTACAAATTTTTATCTTATTTTTTGGACACTTTCCAGCTTGTTTTACCAAGGTCATTAAGGAAATATTAAACGTAATCAGTCTCAAGACATTCCTTATGATATTCACAGTTACTCTGATCACAGTTCATTATTTTTTCTTGCAGTAAGACTATTACCATTTCAACTTTAACCAATTGAAAAATTTTTTAAAAGTATATATAAAGCTTGTATTAAGTCCCATCTGTATGTCAAATAAGGATTCTTCCATATAACATTGCATCAAATCACCCAAAAAGTAAAGATTTGTTATATTTACTTCAATGTTTTATTATGTTATCCACGGTAGATCTGAAAAAACTCCACATATTTGTGGTCCTGTTGCTTTCTATACATTCTTCCATTTATTTCCCTCAATATTTTCATATTTCTTCAGCATAAGTTCTCGAGTTTTGTCGTTGCTGAGATCCATTCTTTCTTGTCTTCACAGAATGTTGTACTTCTTTTCCTCGAATGTTATAATATACTTTTAGAAACTGACATGACTCGTGTTTTATAAATTTTGACAACTTTGTGTTTTTAATTGCCTAGTTCTTTCTTTCTTTATAAGTATCCCACTCTTGCAACTTCTTTTCCAGTATGAGTCTCTACTTGTGTAATTTTTCAATAGGACCTTTGGGACCATCTCTGTTATTAGGAAAACATAAGGGAAAACTATAAATACAACTGTTTTGAGTGATGACTACATTGCCTTTAATATTTTCCCCTGTCAAAAAATTGCCTTTTCCCTCTCATGTATTTATTCATTTTTGCTTAATTTATATGGTTGAATAAACTGATCCTATTTGTTCTTAAATCCTTTACAACACTGAATCTAGATTGTCTTTTGTGAACTATTATTGACCACTAAGACAAGTTTCTCTTCCCAGTCCCCTTATTTATTTTTTCTTCATACCATTTTAAGCCTTAATACATCTTCTAAGACACTCATTTACCATTCAGGTCTGAAGTATTTTACTGTAACAGATATATATTCTAGATAAATTTCACATCTTTTACAAAAAAAAGATAAAAATAAAAACTCATCCAAATCCCAGCATTCCAGTACAGCTCCCTTGATTAATTCCTTTGACTTATATAAATTGTCTGCTTTGAATTAAAGAAAAAAAAAAATCCTGATAACCTTTATGTATGCCACACTATTTCCTTTTCATGCAAAGCAAGATTGTTTTCTTAATAATGAATTTTTGTAGTGTTGCTATTTCTCCAAACCAATGAAAAACAACTTCCACTCTGAGTTAATTGATATTCTGTGAAGAAATCTGATGAATGTCATATTCCAAAGTTGTCTAAGCCTTGCCCTAATTAAAAAAAACGTAAAAAAAGGTTTAGAAAATTACTTCTCAAGAACATAAGAACTATCATAATTAAACCAAACATTTCTGAAATGTTCTGGTTTAAATGAAGGATGGATTCAAAGACTCAATGTTTCAGAGTTTAGCAGTGTTTTGTTACGATACCCAGATATAACACTGCATTTTATGAACACTCAGGCCTAGAATGAACACCAGCAGAGTGGCACTGGGATACCTGATGTACCCATCCAGTGTTCCCTAACAAAGGGACAACTTCTATTCCACCCTACTTTCACCCTAGCTCTCCTGACTAGAAGGACACCAACTTTATTGTATACCGAGAGAAATGGGTGTGAATTATTGCCATGCTCCAGCAGTACTGAACAAGCACAAAGCTGCTCGATAGGGACCCCTGTGTTGTCTCACAGGATTTCCGTGCTTTACTACCTCTTTCCTGGTCACTAGACCATCTCTTTTTGCCACCCTTATACCTTACATTACCCCAACATCCTCCCAAGTAAATAATTTTTGTTTTCCCTGTCAGTGTCCCTTTCACCATACCTATACCCAGTTTTGATGCTTTTGATACAAATACCGAGGTAAAATTGCCCTCATATAGAACTAGTAGTGGTTCCCCAGTGTTCCCCCCAGTTACGTATGAGGCTTGGCTCCTGTAGCCACCCATGGGGATGCCACCGTCTGCTTGGCACTATCCCTGCCTCTTGTCCAGTGTTCACATTGTTGGCTGTCATGTTATGCCACTCCTTATGCCACTTCAGAGGTTTTCATATCACATTCCATTAGTGTAGCATCAGGCTAGTGACCTGGTCATTTCCTGCAACCTTAACAGTGTGGAGGACAGCTCTTTCCATAAAGCTATGAACTTCTATAAACTTCAAAAAATTGTTTCTGAACCTTTTTGTGACATACCGGTGCAGGTTGTCAATAGTGTTACTTTTTTTTTTTTAATTGAATGTGTGATCCAGCATGCTAATCTCATCTAGCTAAAGAATAAAAGAAGCATGGCTAGATAACAAAGAAAAAAAATCTTGTATTTTTTAAGTGGATTCCTTTTCCTGAGTGTCACACAGTATGATTTCTTATTGATAATGCTGCATTTATGACATTTCATTTTAACAGACTGTAGAGAGAGGCTCATCTACTGTTTTACATTCATGCACTTGAATGCCGGAATATTCACACTTAGCACTGATAAAAGTGACTTTGACTTGAAAAACAGATTCTTCAAAACACATTAGCATTTGGGGAAATCAGTGTTCTGAGACTTTCTGATAAATTAAAACTATAGACACAATCCAGGAGAACTCAATTATTTAATACACCCTTGTACAACTTAATACATTTTATTACAATTTAAGTGTCCCTTCATACAAAGGATATTATAATGTTAGGGCTTTGAAGATAAAGGAAATTATATACGTGCAATTTTTTGTGCTATTAGGAATTTTTATGCAGAGGAAAATCCATGGTTTTATGCAGAAACAAATGTCTCATATTATTATGAGAGCTTATAAATAATGAATTCCTAATGAATTGCTGTGGATCTAATGCATAAACCAAAAAATAAATAGAATATGACTGTGGTCCCTTGAGTTCCCCTTGAAGAGAATGTCTTTGGCGTTGTTAATCTGAAAAATCACATTTTTTATGATCTTTTCATCTTGATATTAATCACATATCACATCATACATTAGAAGTTGAAATTTTTAGAAATATAAAAAACTTGAATTTAAAAAATAGAAAAATGAGAAATTATTTGAAAATATTTCTGTTCTGGTAGTCCATTACCCAGAGATGCCATGTGTTATGAGTTCATATGATGAAGCAATGAACTTCAGCAATGAACCTAGGGTTTCAAGGATAACTTGACAGTGAATTTGTTTGAATTGAACTTGACTTCACACGTACTAGAAGTCATGATGAGAGTTTTTAGGAGAAAGAATCTCATTGAAATGGATGAACAGGCCCGCACATGCTGGCAGATAGAGATGCAAATTACACTTTTCTGAACCCGAACGTGCTGTAGGAATTTTGTAAAGGTTCACTTAAGAGACACAGAAGGGGCATTCACCTTTTCTTGAGAATTTAGCACGCAAGGAGTAGACTGAAAAAGGAGAATTTATTTCAGGAGAGATTCAGTTATATCAGTTTTTAAAGAATGAGAATCCCTTCTCAAATTTTTATCCCCATGTTCTCTTTCAGAAAAATAATTGATTTTGCATATCTTACTTACAATACAAAGACCTCCCTTTCAACTTCAAAATTATCGACTTTTAATGAATAAGATAATTGCTCATTTAGTCCAAAAGTTCAGAGAATCATTTTCTGTCTCAAAGTTTTTCAAAGAAAATTGATTTGATTTATAATTTGCTTTGCACTTTAGCTCATCAACTTGTTTGAATATGCCCTGAATTGCTTTGACATTAATATTGTTTATAGCTGTATGTAGACTTCTACATGTACCTGGAAAACTATCTATCCTATCCGAAACCAAAACAAAGCAAACTACACCATCATGAATATTTCCTTACTGTTTTTCTCAGTAGTTGTTTTGGAAAGTGCTTTCCAGTAATCAAGCAAAGTTAATCCTTATTTACATAGGCATGATAAGAAAACCATGGCCCACAGCTGTTTGCCACAGACCTAATACTTCCTTGTATTCCTGAAACTACAAAACAAATTTACCTTTTTAGATGTTGCTGTATATGAGCTCTGTTATTAAGATGTTCATGAAATGTACACAAATTATGGCAAATGTTTAAGTTAACTTCAGCAACTACATTGAGTTTACCAAGTTCCATGAGTGTAACAAGGCTGTTACAGAAACATTTACACTGACATTACAATCCACATGTGTCATTAAGTTTAGGAAAAAGTGGTCCCCCTGGAAAGAGCCCTTAAATATTCAGAATAACAATTACTGCTGTGAAAATTTAACTAAAAATGTTAACAAAATGCATTTTTAAAATAAGATCTAACTTTTCCCATAAGGACAATTGAAATTGTTTAATAAATAATGGAAAATCCCCTGTGATGCTAAGAGAGATTTCACTTCAGCTCTTCTGATATCATAAGGAATGTCTTGGTTTGATAGACAGGTGTCTGCTAAGGAAGATGGGAACCTCCCTTAGAACAGAAAATGTGAACCCCCTTCCCTCCGAATTATTATAACTTTGGAATCAAGGGCTCTCAGGCAAAGGTATGGGAAAAGGAATAAGAGTTTTTTACTAGTATCTAGAATGAGGTAAACAATCAGTAACAAAAACAGTAAACAAGATAAAAAACAATAAACAAAACCAAAAACTGGGTGGCAGGCACTTTCCCGTTTGGTGCAGTCACAGTCACGGCCAGCAGGGGCGCTGTTGGGCTCCTAGACCAGCAGGGCAGGTGCGATGACTCCCGGGAAGCTGCAGATGGCGCTGTGCCGTGAGGTTGGATCTGTGTCACGCGCGTAATGGCAGGCAGGCTGGAGCAGGGTGGCGTGCAGATGGATGGTGTGCAGCGGGGCGTCCGGAGTGGAGAGATGGAGCGGCTGGGTCAGCCCACCTGGGCCAGCCAGTAGAGGAGGTGGCAGGAAACTCCGCAGTCGTGGCCGGCAGGGCACGGGGTGATGGCAGGCAGGGTGCGGGGTGGTGACAGGCAGAAGCGCGGGGCGGCAGCAGGTGGGTCTCATTCTGCTGCAGTGCAGCTGGGAAACACGCCCTCCCAGAGGGTAGAAGGGGCCGGAATCCCGTGCCCCTTTTCCCCAAGAACTCACCCACCAGGCAGAGAGAAAACCAGTGCAAAGCCGGGCTTTTTTTTCTGCAGTGGCAGCCAAAAAACAGAGAGCCGCTTTTTTCCCTGCTCTCTCCTCCAAGACTTGAGAGCGAATGTCCCGTTACCAAATCTTGCAATCTCTTGTTGCCCTGCCTGCCCAGGCAAAAGTCTTTGTCTCCTTTGTGAGCGTAGATAGCCCTTAGGTACCGGTCGTTAGTTGCCTAGCAACAGAATGGTAAAATTCCACTCCCCCCCCCAACCTTCAACAAGGAATAATTCTGATATTATAAGGAATAATTACAAACTCCATTTCATAAAATATAACAACATAAATAACAAAAAATTATTAAATTAGTTTCTTTGTAGAAGAGGATCCAGTTTTGTAAGCTGAGCATAGTCTTAATGTCTCTTTATTTTCACTGTGATGAGCAAAATTCCAATATTATGTGGATTAACAAAATAAAATATTCAAATCTATTTTATTTTATTTCAGTATATAATTTCTATTTTGAACACTGCATCATAAAAATAAAGGTAAGTTCTGATGGAAAAATGAAAACCAGAAGCCACTTCTGAAGTTATATAACCTCCTAACTACTCTATATCTCTTTAAACTGTTGTAAAAAAAAAAATCTATACTCTCACCATACAGTGAAAATATGAACACAAAAATTTGAGAAGTATCTCAGTGCTGCAAAGGTGAAGTCCCAGATTTTCAAATTATTTGTTTGCCTTCAGGTTGTTTTGAAAACCAGTGAGACTTAAATTTGCAGTAACTGGAGATAATACATACAAAGAGGGAAGGTAGGGATGGTGGTTCTGTCTAACACAATTAATTCCTATTCGTTTCTCTCAGGACAAGGATTTTAGAAGCAGAAGCTAACATCATAAACTAGATGGTTATTTTCATTTTAGGTATCTAATAGTTGTAAATTCCATTTTAAAAAAAAGAAAAAAGTGTCCTATTTCTAAGCTTCACTAAAATGTTTAATCTTCTTTGACTTATCTAAGTTTAGTGGAAAATTGTAAATTTAACTCAAGTTCAGCCCGCAGCTGCCCATTGTAATCACACTGCAGGCCTCTTGTCTGTCATAGCAGTTACTTGCATAGCTTATTTCTACACAGATTATTCCAGACATCACAAAAAATCATCTGATCATTTGTTGGATTTCACTGTGGTTTGTGTCATGCTAATTTGTGAATTTTGCCTCTGGAATTTTATCTCCCACCAAATATCGTACTCCAACTATTAATTTTATCAATGTGACGCTCATGTGGCTTCAAGAATTAAGTCAAACAACAACCATACTCGGCTATCTAAAATGATTTTTTAAAAGTCAAAACAATGTAGCTCCAAAATGTTGGCATGCAATTTTAGTATCACAATTACTTCCCTTTCACAGCACCTTTCCTTGAAAAAGCTGGAGACAAAATATTTCTTCTATTATACCCTTTTTTCAAACATATTTGGAATACACAGTCTTTGGATTTTTAGCTGTCCTTCAACACTATGACTTTTTTTCTCTGATAAAGATTCTTAAAAAATTTCTTGAAAAGAAAAGTTCAAACACCTTATTGTATGATTTCTGTAACACATATTCTGAAATGAGCCACCTGGGAGTGTCTTTGAAGCTGATGCTTTGATGTGTCATTCATTTTCTTTCATGTTTAGCTGCAATTGCTTGGAAGTCACTGCATTTTGTCCTTATTCTACTTTCTTGTGAATTCATTTGATGTCTGTAGGATCTGCTGTTATCACTGAACTGGTAGAATAAAGTGAACAAAATAAACCATGACTATTTTCAGGACAAGAAAAATAACATCAAAGTGTTTAAAGTTATTTCAGTGGTTATGATTGATATTGTACAGTAGCTGGGTAACAAGTATATTGACTTTCTTTCATTTTATTTTGAATTTAAACTCGCTAGAAACATTTTTAGGTCTGTTTTATCTAAATGTCAGTATTGCAATAAAAGCTGGCTTTTAATCTTCACTTCTTGACCAATACACTCAGGCGGGAAACAGACATCCAAAAAAATCAAATCAGTTCATTCTCCACTGTGAGAGACAGATACTGAATAGTCAGCTGCATTTAGTAAAAACAAAAAAGCCCAAAAAACCAAACAAACCAGAAATTGATTGAATGACAAATTTTGATATTTTGTCATTTATTTCCACTTGATATTAATAATGAAAAAAACAGCACCTTATCAGCAAGATGTGAGAAACCCACTGCTTGGGAGAATCTGGTTGGATAGTGGAAGGCACAGGTTTAAGGCATTGATACATATTTTCATGAACCAACGAATTTTAAAACTAGCCCATGTATGTCCCACATTCTAAATCAGTGATTTAGATCTGATGATTTCTAATGGATGATTTCTTACTGTTCTTGTTCTTGCTCTGGTCCTCATCTTTTTGGTTTTACTGTGAGTTTCACCTTAGGTCTGATGAAGATCTCATGAATTTTGTTACCAATTTTCTTCTAAAGGGAAACCATGTTTTTCTCAAGTTCTTCAGTGGCTCTGCTATTTACACTGTAAATTTATCCAAGAGCCAAGACTTAGGAATTAATAACCTACAGTAAGTGAGTATATTATAAATTCAAGCTACAGCTATTGTCCTCAGGGTGTCATTTCTGAATAAACTACTTTATTAATAAACATTATTAAGGATGTTTTCAGGGTGACAAACAATTTAAATGACAGCGGAATTTTCTCCTCTATTTCAAGATCACATAGAAATGTCTGATTTTGCAGTCCCGGATATTTCATCCTTATGAGGAGCAGCTGAGAAGTTGTTTAGCCTGGAGAAAAGCAAGCTCAGGAGAGACTTTGTTGCTCCCTACAACTACCTGAAAGGAAGTAGTAGTGAGGTGGGAGGGGCGGTCTCTTCCCTCAAGTAACTAGTGACATGTCAAGAGGAAGTGCCCTCAGCTTACACCAGAGGAGGTTTAGATCTGATATTAGAAAAAAATTCATCATGGAAAGGCTATCAAGTATTGGAACAGGCTGCCCTAGAAAGTGGTGGAGGTACCATCCCTGGAGGTATTAAAAAGATGTGTAGATGTGGCACTTTGGGACACAGTTTAATAGTGGACTTAACAGTGTTGGATTAATGGTTTTCTTTGATGATCTTAGAAGTTTTTTTCAACCTAAATGATTTTACATTTATATGATCCTGAGGGATCTGTATTTCAATCCAGACATACAGTATTTTTCCTTCTTCTCAAAACCAATCTGATTACATAGATTTAAACATACATTGACAGTTGGCTCTGACTAATCCACTCTGTCAAATAGTCAAGGTGACCACAGCTCATCTCAGGTGTTATAAATCACTTTTGCTCATTGACCACCAGATCTCAGTGATAAAGTTCCAACACTAAACATCTGTTTCACTGGTCTTTTCTCCCCATGTTACTTTTTACATTCTTCATAATATATGCTAAATCTCTTATGAGCTAAAACAGTAATAAGAATTAATTCTGCTTGCAGATAGGAATTAAGAATTTGCTGGTTTTCTGTATCCCAACTTCAACGATGATAGTATTTTTTGAAACAGCAGAGAGATTTTTTTCTCTTCATAAGATGTCCGTGCACTAAATATACACAATGGAGTTTGCACAGATAATACATGCAATCTCAAAATTATTCTAATGCAGGAGAATTTTTTTTTTTAAATTATGTATGATATATACGCATATGTTTCCAAAGGTAAAGGTAAATATGTACATATTTACCTTTCTAAATGTTTGTGAATACATCATATTCAGGATTAGTATTTTCCTTTATTCGTGTACACAAAACCACCCAACCTTTTCTGATGTGAGAAATTAAACACTGGCATTAAAAGATACTTTGTGAATCTGACTATAATCCTCCCTGCAAATGTTTTGAATTCCATTTGCATTATTAGCAATTAAACTGTCTCAGAATTATCTCACTCTAACTTGTTTTCTTTTAGTAAGATGCTTCACTCTGTATTTAATATGCAGAAAATAGAATGTTTGTTGATTGTTCTGATAAGAATGGAGTTCTTAGCATTGCACTGTAAAGAAGGTACCTTATTGCAGTGGGGCATATTTTAAATTTTCCTTTTTTTCATTTTATTAAGAGTTTCTAGTACAGAAAGCATGTTATTTAAACAACAATTTGATAGCACCTGAGTTATGACTTTGATTTTTATTCATGAACCAATTGCAAATCTA
The DNA here is from genome assembly GCA_036785705.1 of Acanthornis magna. Lineage (NCBI taxonomy): Eukaryota > Metazoa > Chordata > Aves > Passeriformes > Acanthizidae > Acanthornis > Acanthornis magna. The sequence continues at coordinate 4,795,048 of JAWUZG010000017.1, forward strand.
TTAGCATCACTGCTACATTTATAATGGGCCAGCTTTGAAATCAGTTGGTGGGAATTCCTGGCACAAAAGAAGCCTGTATTCCATCAGCGAAGATAAACTAGAAAGCAGGTCTTTGTAGGAGGCTTTCACTCTGTGGAGTGAAACAGAGAATAAAAACCCCTGCTTTTATCAAATTTCTAGAGATGTTGAGACGTAATTTAAATACACTCCACATTCTCTGTGCTACTCTTTTAATATTATAGAGCATAAAGGGACTATAAGTTTGAATTTTGTATGGAGATCTCTCATCCTCTTAGTTATCTTACTAAATATTTTTCTAGGTTTATTTTACATCAATATAATTACATAAATAAAATTCCTTTCAATATAATTAAAATAGCCTGGCATTGCATGCTTCCAGTGTGGATTAAAATTTAGTTATTGTATCTTTATTTATGCATGAAAACTGCAGAACTATAATAATATTTTTCTTTCTTTCTTTCAGTTTTTCCAGGTGTTCTAAGCACTGCATTAAGCTGAGTGAAAATCTATGTTAAAAATCAGGTCAATGTAATTTGTGTCTAGGTATGAATTTAAACATCTATTTAGGAAGCTTTCTTTGAAAATGTTGATCTTTGACATCTATTTTCTCCATATTTATTCTTTAAAACGTTGAGATCAAGGATAGAATCCAGTCACTTTTCTGACATTTAAAAAGTGCTGATGCCCAATAACATTAGGAAGAAACATCTCCAGCACTACTTTTACTTTGAAGCTGAAATAGATTAATAATATTTAGTAATTTTCAATGTTTTTAAAATTCAAGCTATTGCATTAAAATGAACTTTCAGTGGTTTCTGAGCTTCCAGGACTGAAGAGTAATTATTTTGTTTTCATAAAGGCAAGTTTTATATTTTTAGAGAATGATCTATTATTATTCAGCATCATTGAAACATGGTGAGTTCCATAATCAGGTTAGCTGATATATTTACAATGTATATATCTTGTCTACAGTGCCAGAATACTGTTTATGTGACACCAATGTTTGAACCAATGTTATTATTCATAATTAAATTATCTCATGTGTTTGCACTGTCTGTGGTAAGAAACACCCACTCTTTTTTCCTCTGTTTTCTGAATTAACCAATAAAGCTGAATTCTCAACAAGTCCCCTTATATTATGCCAGAGTAAGTATTTCACACTTTGTTTAAGGGAAACATCACCAAATCCTGGCATGTGTAGGTTCCTCAGGGATATTTTCTGGAGCCTGTGGATGAACTTGGAGTTGAGCTAGAAAGAAAAAAATCCTGAACATTTTGTTTCATAGCCCATTGACTATCTAGCCCTTTTTTCCCATGCAAACTCAAACACTGTGCAAGAAAAAGTGGGGACAACAGGTTTATATCAATTGTTCCCTGTGAAGATTGTTATCATTTCCCATTGGTTTTCTTTAATGAATAGTAACTTCTTACATTAAAAATACTGGCATTTTATCCCAAATAAACAGATAAACCCACATTTTTTGTCTAAAATTTACTACTGAGATCATGAAAACCTTGAACCAGAAGACTGTGTGTGTAAAACTATATATAGCATCTAGAAATGAGATTGTTGTTTAAGATCAGGATATTTTTACTGGATCAGGATACTTTTACATTGAAAAGGCTAATTGTTTTTCCATGTAAATAGGTGGGAATGGGTTGAAGAAACCAGCTTAAGGACACTACATGTGTTTGTGTGCCTGCGTGAGAATGCATTTTTCTGGGGAGGGAGTAGGATTATTAAGGTAATACAAAGAACAAATGAGTGCTTTGCTTTGCTTTAGCTGTATAGGATCATCAAGCTCTAGTAGCCACAGTTGGAGTGCTGTGTCCAGTTCTGGACTCCTCAGTACAAGAGACATAGGGAGCTCCTGGAGTGGATCCAGCGGAGAGTGACAAAAATGATTAAGGAATTTATGAGGAAAAGCTGAGGGAGCTGGGCAGGTTCAGTGTTGAGAAGAGAAGGCTGAGAGAGGACCTCATCAATGTCTGTCAGTATCTGAAGGGAGGATGCCAAGAGGATGGATCCAGGCTCTTCTCAGTGGTGCCAAACAATGGGACAAGAGGCAATGGACAGAAACTGATGCAGAGGAACTTACACCTAAATATGAGGAAAACCTTTACTGTGTGGGTGACTGTGCACTGGAACAGGCTGCCCAGATAGATGGTGAAGTCTCCCTCACTGGAGATTTCAAAAAACATCTGGACACAATCCTGTGCCATGTGGTCTGGGATGAGCCTGCTTGAGCAGGAAGGTTGAACCAGGTGACCCACTGTGGTCACTTCTAACTTTATCCATTTTGTGGTTCTGTGTTTCTGTGAAATGTTATAACAATTTGAGGATACTTTGAGTTGGTCCATTAAGATATAGCAAGAATATTTTAAACTGCCACAATCAACACTCTCATGAAGTGAGATTAGTCACTTATGGATGCTATTTTTTTTTTTTAATAACTGAGACTGCTGTATGTCAGCCATAACAGTGCTTAAAGTCACTGTCATACACAAAAAATCTAAAGCTTCAGTGTGATTTGCAGAAGAAGCGAAAATGGCTACTGCCTGCCAGCTTCAGAACAGATGAGGAACGAAATCTGTCACGAACCTAGAGAACTTAATATATCACTAAAGACAGTTAATTTAGCAACCATGACCCATGTAGGCAACAGAATTAATAGCAAGTCTGCTCAGCAATGATGTTCTCCCTGCTGTGCCATTGGGAGTGCTAGTCAATATTCTGATTTCAGCAGTGCTTTCTGTTTAGTCTGTTCTGGCTCTGCTTCCCCATCACATACATCTCCCTTGGTGTCATGGGAGCCAGCCACCATGTTTCTAAACTGATTATGTGTTTATTTTGATTAAGGAGTATTCCAGCGCTGTGGTGTGAATTGACTAAAAGTAATTTTGGGATTAAAACATGAAATAGACTTGGTATTGATTAAAAATCCTTTTATTGTTGAGCCCTTGGATTCCATTTAGAAAGTACTAGATTTTCTCCTGACTTCCTATGTCCTTCCATGTGAAATAAAATTAAGAAAACAGTTGGGACAGGGCTTTTGTCGCAGGTGTATCATGACTGTGAAATGGTATGGCTACTCTTACAATGTTTCTAGGTTTATTTTCCCAACTGTTCTTGAGGTGTTTTTTTCTGTCAAGAGATCTCTTTGCAATACTGCTAAAATGAACTTCCCAAATATACAGCTGGATGAAACAGCAGGACAACCAAATATAATACAAATATCCAGCAGGTTTCTATCCAGACTACCTTAAGTAACAGTTTTCTTTGCAGAGAGCGAAATTGTCAAATCCTGAAAGTAGTTTTATCTGCATTGATTGATACAGTATCACTTTTGCATACTTAAAATAGTGGAAATACTAACAAAGTTTTAAACTACCAAGCAAATAACAATATTTCTAAAGTATTGTCTATTGCAGATGTGGTTTGATGCTATATTTGAAAACAATGACATTTTAAAATTGTCAGGAATTGTATTAATTTAGAACAGAATTTTAAGATTATGTTCCAAACCCCTAAAATGTGCCAGTTTGAAGACAGTAAACTTTGCCTTATTTAGTGTATGTAAGAAAAAAACAACTTTAGCTTACATATCGCATAGAATCAAGATAATTAAATGTTTTTTAATGAATGTCTTTAGTGGCTTAAGTGCAAATATATGTTTAAGCAATCTTATCTCAGAACTGGAGTTACATATTGATTTAAATTTGACATCTTTATTTCTTTCTTCCTCCTTTCCTTTCCTTTCCTTTCCTTTCCTTTCCTTTCCTTTCCTTTCCTTTCCTTTCCTTTCCTTTCCTTTCCTTTCCTTTCCTTTCCTTTCCTTTCCTTTCCTTTCCTTTCCTTTCCTTTCCTTTCCTTTCCTTTCCTTTCCTTTCCTTTCCTTTCCTTTCCTTCTTTCTCCTCCTCCTCCTCCTCCTCCTCCTCCTCCTCCTCCTCCTTCTCCTTCTCCTCCTCCTCCTCCTCCTCCTCCTCTCTTTCTCTCTCTCTTCTTCACTCTCTTCTTCTCTCTTCTTCGTTGAATAAAATCAGTTTTGCTTTTTGTTGAAAACTGCCATTTAGGCATGTTAGTCCTGTAGTTTTATACCTCTTTCCTGAGAACTCAGTCCGCCACCTGGAGCTCCATGTACAGTGTGGGTAGCTTCCATAACCACAACTGTATTTTTGAATGAATGCTCAGGCTTGAAAACAAGTCGAGTTATATATGTAGGGAGAAGGTTAGATGAGCTGGTATAGCTGACCCATGATTAATAACAAATACCAGGTGAGGTTTCAAGCATAGAAGCCCTCTGTAGAGATAAAGATGTGAAATGGAAACAACAGGAGCCAAGTCTAAGATGAGAGCAATTGATCTTTGTTTAACTAGAAATATGTCAGTAAGATCATCAAAAGGGAAAAAGGAGACTTTGGACACCTGTGGAGTAGTGGAAGTATTATGAACGGGAAAATAGCTGATGTGGTGTTTTCCTCCTAAAGGAATGCTAAAGTTTTATTTATAGCATGTGAAACAGAGAGATATTAACTAAGGATGGAGAAAGGATGGGTTAGAAGAGAGAAATATTGTAAAGAATTAAAGAAATCTCTGTGGAGATTTCTGAGCTCCAAGATTGGCAGTAAAACAGGGAGGGATATTTCTGTGGAAAATATTTTCCCACTGGTAACTGTTGTTCTATGTTTGCTGGTGTGTGGGTGTGTTCAGCAGGTTTTCCAGCCAGAAAGACAAATGGTGACTTCCCTGGGGGCCCAGACAGAGCTCAAGATGGCCGCAGGTAAGGGCGGCAACACTGGCAGTGTGGGGCCTTACAAAGCATTTGAGCTCCTCTGAGTATTTTGGACTTATGTGTTTAAAAGAAGCCATTTATCCTTTAGTAACTAAGAAGTTAGGAGAGGATTTTGAAGATTACACTTTCCAATACATCCATATGAATTTTCTGCAAGTCCTTGGTGAATTTGGCCACAGTAATCTTTTCTTTGTTCTTCTTGTCTTTGAAACTCAGTGTATATTTCTGTCAAACATACAAGATCAGCATGAAAACTATGTGCCAAAATGGCGTTTAATTATAGATCTGCTTTCAATATCAAAAAAAAAAAAAAGAAGGATTTTGGGAAGTATGATCTGGTAATCTCCCAGGCACACGGTGTGGTTCTTGAGGTGGTCTGTGCAGGGCCAGGAGTTGGACTCGATGATCCTGATGAGTGCCTTCCAACTCAGCGTATTCTATGATTCTACAAACACAAAGAAATATACCTTAGAAATATACCTTGCCATGGTCACATACTGATGGGAAATAAAACATCAGAGCAAAAAAATCCTATGTTAGGTCATCATCATACTTTTAAACTAATATGATTCTGTTATTGTGACCCTTGTATACTGTCACTTCTTCTGTTCTTTGTTTTTCAGTATAGCTCTTTACATAAATGCTTCAGTGCGGAATTGGCTGTTTTCTGTATTGCATTTTGCACTTGGTGGAATGCTTTGTTCTTGTACTTCCAAGTCTTACTTTCATGTTCTTATAAACCTTGAATAACATTTATTTTATTCATCCCCTGTTTTTTTTCATTCCCCCTCTCTTGAGTAGTTTTGGAGTTTTAAAGCTTTCACAACTTTGAGAAATGAGTATATCTCCTTTATTTTACCTCTATAACTTTTTTCTTTCCCTCATTTTAATTTTTCTCTCTCTTTCCATACTTGTATTTGTCTAGATTTTGCCATCTTTCACTCAAACTGTTTCTGTTTTTTGATCTATTTATTCACCAAAAATTTCTTTTCTCCAATATTTTGTGCTTCCTCCCTTTTCTCAATACTTCCTTCAAAATTCAGAATCAATATCTTTTGACAGGACTTGTTCATGATGGAAGAAAGGCATATTCCTTATTGCTATTATAGTGAAATGACTGAGAAGAAAAGATAACAAAATTTCTAGCTAAAAAAAAAAAAAAAAAGAAATAATTTTGAGACTGTGAAGAGAAAATAGAACACATCTTTTCATTCCCTGAAGCCATCTTACTTCTTTCACTCCCTGAAGCTAGTGTTTAGAAAAGAAAGGCTTTGAAGGAGTTGCAACAAGGAGCAAAATAAGACTTGAGTATTCTACCCTCGTTGAGAATGCACACATTATGATTGGGATAACAAGGAAAGAAAAGGAAAAATTTTCTTGGAAAAAAAAGCAGAAGGCAAAATTATTTTGAAACCTAGCAAGAGAAAATGATATTTACTAGCCTCACTAGAAAATTAAATAACCGTAGAATCATAAAATCATGGAATGGCTTGGGTTGGAAGGGACTTCAAAAATTATCTTTTTTAATGTCCCCAGCATGGGCAAGGACACTAGACCAGATTGTTCAACATCCCATCAAACCTGGCCTTGAACACTCTGGGGAATGGGGGACCCACAGCTTCTCTGCATAGCCTGTTCCAGTTCCTCACCACCCTCATAGTTAAAAACGTATTTTAAATATCTAATCTAAACCTATCCTTTTTCAATTACAAGCCAATTCCCCCTTGTCCTGTCACTCATGCCCTTGTAGAAAGTTTCTCTCCATAATCTTTCAGTCCACATGTTGATTTTTATTTTCCATTTCCAAGTGATAGCTATGTTTTTTTTTGGTTTTTTTTCTTATAAAAATTTATGACTCTAAGTACTCAAGGTACTACAGTGAATAAAATTGTAGGTCAATGTAGGTTTCACCAAACTTGTACAGACAGAAATGTTGTAGTTAATGTTTTCAAAGGCTTCTGGAGTAATTTAGATTATTTAGGTTAGATTATTTTCCAGATGCATCAACTATGTTGTGTTCTCCTCTAAAATTCTTCCTTCTATATGATCCCATTTTTCTAGCCATGACTTTGACAAAAGGAGCTCACCTACAACTGTTAGAGCCTAGTTAATCACTAAACTTAACTATTTTCCTTAACAGGGCCTATACTACATCACTGGTTTGTGAAAAAACTGGTTGGTGAAATGTAGCTGTTTGAAATCACAAATCATAGAATGGGTCAGATTGGAAGGAACCACACTGGGTCATCTGGTCCAACCTCCCTGCTCAAGCAGGGTCATCCTGGAGCACATGGCACAGGATTGCGTCCAGACAGTTCTTGAATACTCCAAATCTACACCTGCATTTCTATGGAAAAATAAGTGTAATAACTGGCTTCCTAATCTTGTGTTTGGCCTGTACAGCTGAAACCTTTTGGTTTTAAAATGCCAAGGACAAGATTATACATTTTTGAAATGTTTGTGCATCTAAGCAAATAGAGAAAATATAACCTCTAGTCCCAGCTATGAGAGGTGTAAAATTCTCACTCCTTGTAGTCTGGAGAGCGAGATTCATCAGCTTTGTAGTACATCACCTGGGGTGGTAGTGTCTTTAATCATATGAGGAAATCAGAACATTACTCTAGCACCACACACCATAGGGATGTTCCTACCAGTTCTAGAGCTGAACACGAAATATTTCTGTGCATAAGTTTCTTATTAGACTATATTTATATACACACAGACAAACTTACTATTAATATGATGTTAATGCATTAGGTCATGTTGCATACAATTTTCTCTTATTCTGACTTTTTTACAATACTGTTTTAAGATCTCAGCATTGTGAAAGTAAAGTTGCATTTTCCTTTAAAAAAAGTCACAATCAAGTTGAAGGAATAGCAAAATATTTACTCATGATTGCACACTAAGTCAATTCCAGAGCCAGAAATTGAACCAGTTTTTGCTTTAACCATTTTACATTTCACCTTGTAATACCCTCAGATTTCTTAAACTGTGTCTTAGTTTAGTTGGACATTATATTTGTAGCTTCTCTTCCTCCCTTAACCCTAAAAATTAAGTGAGAGGAAGGGCATGAGAAGAATGATCAAATAGATTGCCCAGGGAAATATTTGGTAAATTTGAGCCTGTGATGCAGAAAAGTGAACACTTTTCCTCTTGCTTTTTTTCCAGAAGTTTTTGGTATGTAACAATAAGCCATTGATTGTTGATGTCTCACTGCTGAACTGTTCCTTTTTAATCCCATTTGGCTGTTATTATGTATGAAATGTTTGAAATTCTGAATCAACAGCACATACTGCAAGCACTTCTATGTAATTCAATGGAAAAACTACAAGACTTATGTAATTAATACTTGTTAGCATATCTGTAGTATAAATGAAAGGGATTGAAATTTTTTATAACCAGCTGTACATACTTCCAATGAGTCTATAATTTCCTAAGTCCCTTGGCACATGCTTTTTGAGTATTTTTTCTATGCATTAAAACAATTTCATTTGCTTTCTCTGTGTAAGGGACAATCTCTGAAAGAAAGAAAGCACCTTAAGGCAGAACAGTAGGAAGATATTCAATACTGCTTGTTTATTTGTGTCTTTATGATATATAGTTACATAAAAGTTGTCAAAATATTGGGTGAGCCTGACCAAAAGAATACACAGCTAGAAAAGCAAAACTGCACTGAAAAACAAGAGAAAAAATGAAGATTTGACAATTGTATCCAGCATAGCTAGCAATAATTTTAATGCTTTCCAAGAAGGAATGATAAAAATCCATCAACATATATAGCTAAAGGAAAGGAATTTTAGTTCCTCAGTACTGAGCCCAGTGACGAGTTAACACAGAGATTCAGGCAACATTAAGTTGTGTCAAGAATGATTCATATTATTAATTTATTATATAAAGAGATCTGAAATTTAGATGAATTAGGTTGTTTTTAGACTTGCTTTGTAGACCAGAGGTAACATGGATGAAAGCTACAAGAGGAAAATGAAGAGTGAACAGAAAATATTTGAGAAATGGAGACCCATCTGCTACTTTATTCTCCACAAATATAGAATATAGAGTCAACTTTATTGTAAGAATATTTGTGGAAACCTATCCCACTTTCCTGTGGGGTAAACATTATAAAAAGAGCTTTCTATGATAACATATATGATATCAGAAATAATTGCATTTTGAATGGCTTCTAATAATTTTTAAACTCTTGCAATATATTTATTTTAAACTATTTTGACCTTATTTCAAAATTATGTCAGTATATTTTCAAATATGCCAGCAATAAAATAATTAAAAGCAAATTCAGAATAAAAACATCTATTTATAATTAACCAACAGTTTTCAGGTTAAGATGTGCTTCATCTAACAATGCAAAATAAACCCTCACACAATTTTGTTTGATTTCCTCTCTCTTGTCCCAAAGTAAAGAAATGTGTAACCCTCCTCTTTTTTCCTACCATTACTGTTCTATTTTCCAACAAATATTTTTTAACACATTAGGGAACCAGGGGATCTTTTAGTAGATTATGAAAATGGAAGAATGAATTGGACCCCTAGCAAACTGGAGATGTTAATAAAAGAGCACAACATCTCTGGATTAAAATATCTAATGCTTACCTGTCATGTCTGAAAGTTTAAAAGATTTGTAAACTCGATTTAAGATCTATCTTGGTTCAGTTTTCTAAGCACAGTCATGTGGTACTATTTGAGGCAATTTCTTGTTATCCAGGATAAATACACAGAGTTGGCAAAAAAGTCACAAAACCTATGCGATGACTTCCTGAAGAAGAGCCAACCAGGATACTAAAGATGTTTTATAGATCAGCAGTAGGACAACCAGAGAAAGGTCATGAGAAATACAATCAGCTGAGCCTAGGCAGTTATTCAGATTACCCTAAAGTAGTGGTTGATTAACAGAGTAATTCTCCAGATTCCATATTCAGTGTTGACTTTATTTTAATGGATTAGAATTCCAAGTTAGATATGTCTTGCACATTCGTCTGAATGTAGATGTCAATCTGTTGTTGGATTCCATCCTAGGTGATGATTACACACGGCTTTCAGAGACACGGTAAAACGGAGGAGCTGCCCCAGATGACAGAAGACTACAGATGGTAGATGAAAAGTGCCACTTGGAGCTCAGACTTCAAATTAGCATAGCATGAAGAGACTGCAGAGTACACCACCTAGAATTCAAAGTGAAGGCAGGAATAGGCAGAGAAAAAATGAACAAGATGAGAACAGTTTTCTGTCTTTAGAAAAGGGCAGTATGTAACCTAAGTGAAAGGAAAAAAACATTGCTGGTTTTATTAAAATTATATATCAATATTTGGACATAGTTAAAGTATAAGCATATCATACAGGTGTATGATGTACTTCACAGGAGATATAAATCCACATAAACCCCTACGTACATACACAATGTATTATATGTACAGAATCACAAAATGCATAGTATTGATAATGCCCAAACTGTGATCGCTTCTGCTGTGTGACTAATTTTGCCATGATAATGAAGAAAACACCACTTCCTGTTTTGGTTTTTATTTTAATCATTTGAAGTGCTCCATCCAAATGTCACTGCATGATGTGTTGAGCTTCTGAATTTCTGAAAAGCTGAAAAACACTGAAAGCTGTAGGCTCTCTTTCTTTGTCTCTCACATTCATCTATGCGTACTGTAAGAATGTGTTGGAAGATTTTTCAGAACTCACACCAAATATTTTACATAACGGTATTGTAAAACATATATGACAATAACTTTACATCTGTCTATTACAGACTTTCTCCTAAAAAAGTAGTGTTTCTGTATTTAAATAGAACTGTACCATACCATGCTCAAAAAAACTGTGCATAAATAACCAGAGTATTTTGAACTCCCTCAAAATTTTATATCTAGAGTGGTCCTGAGGAGTTTCTATGACATATATGAAGTTTGGAATAAAGCTTCTTTCATAATGAACAAGAAGTTCTCTCTTTTTACCAAGCTCTTCCCTCATAGCATGCAACAGGAGAGAAGTCTTTTGAACATTCAGAACTCATCTTTATTTACTGGCAAAAACACATAGGGAGAAGTAACCTTTAAAATAGGTAAGAACCAAATGATTAGAATTCCCATAGATAAAAAAAAAGACACTTTGAGTCACTTCTCAAAATTAATCACAAAACATCTCAGACTCTGGAAAACATTCATAATAAAATAAGAAACATTCCAAAGAATTAGGCAGTAAGATTCTCTGACTCTAGATATAAGCAAAATGCAGAGGTCTGCAAGTGCAGATTTGTTGTAGCAAAGTCTGTACTCCACTTGAACTTTATATATGATGAGCATTTTTAATCTTTCTGTTAGAGCTGTCTGTCAGAGTCTCGCTTATCTCTTTCCATTTCTACAGGACTTATGGCAACGCTGAACTGTTCTAGTATATTGTGAAAAAGGTCTTCTTAGATGTTCATTTGTGAATGATTTATGTTTGAAAACTAAATCTTTCGAATACAGCTGGCCAGAAACTGATAACTTTTTTTTTTTTTTTTTTAATGTTCTTTCTGTTCTTTTCAGGCTGTAATTGCAATTTAGATTGTAATTTTAAAATAAAAAGTTAGCCAGTTGAATTTAAAAATTTAAAGCTCATAACATGAGATTTTTTTATGAGCTCCTTCAGGGAAGTATTTAGAACAGAGATATTAAGAGGCATTTTCTTAAATAAAAGACCTTATATTTGTACATATATGTTGACTAGGAAGACTTGAGGTATAATACAATTATTTTCAACCTACAAAATGTCTGAAATATTTGGTTAATGAATGTTTCCCTAGGCTTTTTAAAACTATAATAGCCATATACAACTGTCTTTTACTATATGGATAGTTAATTCTGTGAGAAATTAGCCATCCATAGAAACCCACCAGGGTCTCTAGGAGAAAAGATTGGTAGAGAAAACCAATGGAAATTGTGAGATGTGCTTTTTTTGCTTCAGCTGGGAAGAAATAGTGAAAGCTTGTTTCTTACAGGAACAAGATAGGGAGGAAGGAAATGGGGAAAATTATGAATACCAGAGAATGAACTGTGTCTGAGTCTCTCTGTGTTTTCCTAAAGAGGGAAAAGCTGGACTGGATTGAGTTTTGTTGGGCTTTTTTTTGGTATTTATGCTTGAAAGCAGGAAAACCTGTGCTTTTCTGTTTTGCTTAAAAGTTACTGTCTCCTAATTCAAATGTTAACCTTTTGCTGTGGGTCAAATACATAGTGGAAAAGATCAAGATGTTATTTTGAGGAAACATTTTATGTGGAAAATGTCTTCCTTCACTTCTAGATCAAAAATCATCAATGTTCCTGTAAGAAGAATTTTTAAGATGCTTTAAAATTACAAAGAGCACATTTTTTCATGGATTTCTACTCTGCTTCTGGTACAGATGGCAATCAAATTCTTAATGTTGCATATTGAAGTAAAAGCAAATGCCTTCCATGGGAACTAAATATGTATATTATTTGGATATACATAATTCAGACCACCAAAGGACAGAGATAAGAATGCTTTCTCCTCAAAATGGAATAGATTTTTCCCTTTAATGTTTCTATGTACATGATTTATGAAGCATTATATAATTTTAAGGAAATTCTCAATCAGACTTCCTGTGGAAAAATGTTATATCTTTTAAACAGTTTTATTTTTTATTTCCTTCAAAAATCTGACATAAAGCTGATTCAGACAGTATCCTCCAGTTAATTGAACTGTCTGTTTTATGCTATGGACAAGTGGAGATCAGTTAGGAGAAATCACTTGTTTTTTCCTGCTACTGCTATTTATTAGTCTATACATAATGTTATGGGAGAAATCTTACCTTTTTCAAAAGCTATGTTTAGAAAAAATGACCTACAAAATTTAATCTTGAAGTATGGGTTCAGAATCAGAAGGGTACATACTTTTTTCTGCACAAAATACAGGAAAGATAAAATTTTAATCAGCATCTAGCTCTTAAAAAAAAAAATCTTCTTATTAGGGTAATGGAGAGATTAACTGCAAAGGTAAGAACAGCCACTTATGTTCCAACAATGCAAAATTTGAGAAGACATATGTAGAACTGATTCTGCAAAGTCTGTCTGGAAAGTAGATTAATTTCCAGCTAGGAACCTGTTGTGGAACTTCTTAGTTTAGTGATTGTATAGCTAAATGGAAGGTGTCACTCTGAAATCCAAGTAGATCCCAAGTAAATTTGAAAATAAATGCAGGACAGTTGCTCATTTGCAAAGTCCAGCAAGTGAAAGACATAAAAATGGATCTTTTGTAATAGAATTTTCTCCCATAACACTGATCAGGAAAAAGTAGGATCAGTCTCCATATTTGAGCATTGTACTTCATTACTTCCATGGTGCAACATGCTTACATGAGTCCCAGGCTTATATTTAACTGTGTGACATACAAAGTTTACAGATTTTAGGTGAACTCTGAGGACGTAGATTGCTATTTGATTTTATCATCTGCATTCCATTAATCTCTCTAAACAACACCTTTGTACTGAACCTTGCTGCTTCCTGACACTTCTGCCAAGTGCAATTGTCTTAGCTTCTGTGTTGTTTTTGGTGCACCCTGAAGTATCTTTCTTGACTGTTGCTTCCCACCTTGCCACCCCTTCCACTTTGTTAGACTAGACAACAACTAATTCAAAGAAGAGGAATGCAGACTCCAGTTTAGGGCGCAGGAGGCCCTGCAGGTTCTGGAATGGGATTTCTGACTGGGACCAAGTCAGGCTGTGAGACCCAGGTATGGTTCTCAGTGCTTCTGGAGTGGTATGGCCCTGCCCCAGATGAGAGCTGTGGGGACAAACAACCTGTACATTCTCAGGTGTTGGTCAGGATGGTAATGAGATCATAAGAGTGATGACAAATAGAGAGCTGGTGAAGTGCATCTTGGCCATTTTGCTTTGAGGAGAGAGAAGTAACCTGTTACCACTCCATGGAAATAGCAGGCAGATAATGACTGTGGTTCTATTATGCCATTAAATAATTTGATAAATAAGTGAAAAGAGGTCATTTTAGCTGGGAATAAACTAAATGTCTTAAGGGTTTGACTGAAAAATAATATGTTATCACTTTAAGCTGTTGAACTATCACTTTAAAGTAGTTTGTGTGGCAAACTCAGCTACCTCTATGAGGACCTTTCATCCACATAGCCCAACATTTTCATTTAGCATTTTCTCACATGCAGTGATGCTCACAGAAACTGAGTTTAAGTTTGGCAATTTCCCTTGTTCAGGATTATGTGAAAGAAAATATATTCCAGTATAAATAATCTCATATATACAACACCGAATTAAAAAATCCCAAAGCAATTTTGAAATTGATTGGTTTGCTGTGTAGACTTGATCTTTATTTGTAGGTGTGAATTTTCAGAACCTGCAGCAGCAGCTTGGAGAGCTAATAACAGAACTGAGATTAATTGTGTGCTCTCAGAAAAATTCATCCAAATCTTATTGGATTCCATCTAAATCTTTCTACTGACTCTAGTGGGCTCAAGAGGAGGGCTATCTCTTAGGGCGAGATAGATTAAAGTGCGATTCTTCAAATATCTAAAATTTCTAGGCCATTTAGATAATATTTTCATTTAAGAGAAAAAGAGAGGATAGGTTTGTTGTTTTTTTCTTCTTCCCATGAATTATATTAGACCTGTACTAAAGTTGGCAGAAAATAGATTATATACGTGATGGAGAAATAGAGAAAAAAAGAACCCTTTTCTTCCTTATCTTTCTTCTTGTCATTAAATCACTGTAGTTGAACATGGAAATGCCAAGGTAAATGTGAGTGAGTAAAATTTCATGGGTGGCAGGCGATTTCAGCCCTGCAGTTGATAAGCACCTTTATAACCCCACCTGTGGAGTTCCTTCAGGTGTGAGCTTGTCTGGTGCTGCTTTAACTTTTCCATATAGCACTGGAAAAGGAGTGAGAAAGAGAGCATCTGAGATGCAGAGCTTAAAATAAGGTGAAAAAGTGTCTTGACTAAATGTTTCTGTTATGGATATAGATTGGCACATTGACGGCAGTGTTTAGCTGGTGAAATATTAAGAGACAAAGGGAACAAAAAATTAGGAGAAGGAAAATATTTTGTGTATGTTTATATGTGAAAACGGAAATTTATAATATATATATATTATTCCAGAGTAAATCCAGTCTTACATCGAACGCTGAAAGGTGTCTCTAAGTGACAATTAATTGACAATAATATCCTTAGAGGAATAAATCCTTAGAGACTAAGGATATCTGTAGGCAATAGAAAAAGGTCTTTTTGCACCTTTAGTAAAACAAGGTTTCAGTTTTTCATGCAGTCAAACCTCTGAGTATCTCTTTCCTCATAAGTGGTGTGACTGACTGATTAGATTCTGGTCATGGCTCTTTCCTCCTGAGTTCTCATTCTGATACTTCTAGCTGGGTTATTTGGTTGAGATCTCTTGGCATATAAAGTAAGGCTGTGTAGTGAGAAAATAATTTTCATCTGAGAATAGTCAGGTGGAAATCTTGTACATGATTTTACATTTTTTAAAATTGATGTAAGCTCTGTACATCAGCTGAAGAAGTACCATTTAGTGATCACTTCTGCGACAATTTCTTAGTGTGCATTGGCAAAAGGAAGAAGTTGTTCTTTTCCATG
Source organism: Acanthornis magna (assembly GCA_036785705.1). Classification (NCBI taxonomy): domain Eukaryota; kingdom Metazoa; phylum Chordata; class Aves; order Passeriformes; family Acanthizidae; genus Acanthornis; species Acanthornis magna. The sequence goes on from JAWUZG010000017.1 coordinate 4,810,492, forward strand.
AGGTTTTAATTAGAGATAATTTTCAGAGCACTGTTGTTGATTTTTGAGCTGAGACTTCTGAAAGAAGGGGTTTTCCTGTGTCATTGACCTACCATGGAGAAACTCAAGGACATAGACTCTGTAAATAAACAAACTTAATAGATCTCCATGTCACTGCTTTTACTTCCATGAGAAACTCGGCTCTAAAAGGCCAAACTACCAGGTATGACCTGACAAAAGGACAACCATAGAATGTACTCTACATTTTTTTGCAAAAGCTTAAAAATATGAGAGCCTCAGAGGTAAATAAAGGAGCTAACTGGAGTAAAATGTCAAGAGCAGAGTAGAAGAGGATGCACTTGATTCTATGTAATAATAACCACAAGTGGACCAGCCATCAGACAACTGTAGTTCGCTATTTTTGTAGAGGTCATTAGAAATGCTGAACATTGAAAAGTGTTTACAATAAAAACCTCATGACTGAAGTTTTGTTTTCTTCTTCTTCTCTATAGTCTAATTTTATTGATTTAAAAAGGCAGAGGAAAATATCTTGTCCTCTACTCTTGTGATAATATCATCTTGTGATAATATCATCTAATTGCCTCTAAGAAACTCTGTTTTCCCAAGTTTTAATGTGAGTAAACCCATCTGAATCTTAGCCTTTATTTCCATAAACTTATCCAAAATTATTCTGGGTTTATATTCCACATACCATCTCTTTTACTGATAGGTTTAATGGAAGAACAATGCAGAGTTACTCTTAGATCTTATGCACTTCCTACATTCATGAGCTGCCTCAGGACAGCTTTTGTAGAAAAGCTAAGTATTCCCTCCTGAATAACCACATTAGCTAAGTAGTAACACATGGCTAGAACTTAGTTTAACCAGATTAACTTGACAGGGAAGGATGCAAAATTAAAAAATAATGATTGAGAAGGTAATTTTAGAATTGTCAGTTTGGCAAACTGAAAGCATTCCACTGTGACATTGGCTTTTGCCAATTCTGATTTCAGTGAAATCTGAAGAGTACAGTTGTGAAAGTCCTTGAATTTCTGGCAGCTTAGTGGCACAGATGGGGTGATGAAACATCTCAGGTTCCGTCTACTGAACTGGAGAGTTGGCCATAATGGCTGCTCTGTGACCAAGAGCTTTAGAGGAAATATTCTGAGTTGGATTCAGGATTACAGCTGAAATAATGTGTGAGCACAAAACCTAAAAATAAATTATGCCAAGGGTTGATTGGAAATTGAAAAAATGTTTAAGTTTACTATGAGCAAGAACAACTCCTCTGACCGCTGCTCTTCTTAGGAGGGAAGAGACTTGTTGTTGAATTATGTAGAACAAATCTGTGTCTTAACAAGAAATGTGAAGAGTAATTTTGAATATGTGGAACCTCTGGGGTAAATAAAAAAAATTTCAGGAACTTATTCTTCCTTTGCCAAGTCAGAACTGTCATTTTGGTGAAGAAGTAATTATCTTTTCCATGGTATTACTCTGATATCTCTAAACTCTTGCTTCATCTGGATTAGCATACAAGTTTTCTCCATCAGGCTCCATTAAGGAAGAAGTTCAGAGTTCTGCACAGAAAGCAAATCTGAAGATGTTTCAGAGGAAAACAAATGCAAAAGAGGATGAAAGTATGATGGTCGTGTTAGTGAACATTTTACTAGAGTTGCTAACAATAAACTCCATGCTTACTCCAAAAATATCTTCTTGCCACTATTAGAAAGGAATTTAATTAGAACATAGCTCTTACTTTAACAAAAGTAATGTGTCCCTTGTTTGTTTGTTTTTTTTTAAACTATGAAATTAATTTAAAAAGCATTCCCATCTCTTAATAACATATTATCTCCTTTTACAAACTAAAGTAAATTTCCTTTTACAGCTCCATCTGGTAAATAACTGCTTAAAGTTAAAATGAACCAAGTTAAAAGGCCTTGGTACATTTCCAGTGTGCTGGAAGTATATTGGAATGATTAAAACAGAATAGTTTGTATGGGTCTTTGTAGATAAAATTTCAAGTCCACAACAAGCAACTCAGAAATTTTTGATCTGGTATTTCCTTTGGTTATCATAACAAAGGCTACTGTGAAATATTTCAAGATGAAACTAACAGGACTAGATGTCTTTCTTGTTAAAAGGAAAATTCTCTGTAGTATGCATAAGATCAGAGATTGCTGAGAATGATGCACAGACACAAAAATTTGATTGCTTAATATAAATAGTAGATAATAATTTCTTTTTATTTTCCATGGTAGATCTCTTATCTAGTCTGATCAGAAAACATTTCATATATGATTTTTATCTTGATCTATTCAAGACCAAAGGCTTCTGGATTTTTCGCTTTTGTTTCAAATTCATATAATCATAGAAGTGCACTGTGGGAAAGAATCTTAGAATTTTATTAGTCCACCTTCCAGCATGACTGAAATTAATATTTATTAAAATGGATGTCAATAATTCCATGTGTAATGTTAGAAAAATTGCCTGAAACATTTTCTCTAGCACCTTAAAAATAAAAAAAGCAAATTAAAAATGCTAATACTACCTGTGGAAAGGAAGGGTAATGAGAATCCACAGAACTTTTTTTTTTTTTTAATTTTTGTATTAAGGCACTAGTTTTGACTTTGAAAATTTCTTTTCCTTTCAATTTTAGATTTTCTGGGAGATCTCAGAAAGTGAAGGTAGAACACATTGGTGCAATACAACAGAGCATGCTGCACATGGAGCCATCTCTAAAACCAAAAATCACAGTAGTGGTGGTTTTGCAGCATCTGCAGGGATAGAGACTGTGATAAGCTGCATGTTGAATAAAGTTTTAAACTTATCTAGTATCTTCTCAGGTCAAAATATGGAATTCAAGCTCTAATGTGTCTTTTGTTCAGGTTACTGAAATCTTTAATGTAGGTTTGAGTTCCTCCAGTACTTGTCCTTAAATTTGCTTGTCTCTTATTTCAGCACAGAGCAGTGAGTGCCTCCGCAGGGTGCTGCACCATATCAGTGCACTTAAGTGGGTGTAGCTTCACCTAGCCTATTTCAAGCACCCTGCATCCTTCTCTCTTTACAAACCACACACTGAAATTTCTTACACATTTAATTTTACAGCAGGATTTGTCAGCCTCAGCACTTCTCAACTCCCACTTTACAACTTGTCAAATGATTACTGAGGCATTATAATAAAAAAAAAAAAATACATCCCTGGAGTTTTATTTTTTGTTAAAAGGAAGATGAAAATTAGCTTATCCATGTCAATACAAAGAGAAAATAAAATGCTAATAAACAGACATGCCAAAAAAAAAAAAAAAAGGAGAAAAATAAGACCAGTGAACACTATACTAATTTGCTAAAACAACTGAGTGCCACATGTAGAATTGTAATTTTTAAAAGGTAAAACTATACCTTTTGTGACAATGGCCATTCAAGCTGCTCTGGGACTTAAGGAATTATAACTTTAGGAAAAAATAGTTCAATGACTATGAAGAATCTTGTTTAAATTTTTTTATTATGCTCTGTAATGAAAAATAATAAAACTTTGCTCCCTTCTGATCAAAAATTATATATATAACTGTTTTAGTTTTTTGAGATTTGTAAGAGTAAAATCATTAATTCTGGTGAGCCTTTTTGACTTTAAAGCTGGAAGAAATATGTAATAATCAAGATACAAGAAGAACAAATGAAGTAAACAAGCTCAAAATTCAGTAGACTGCAATCCATGTTTTTAATACCACTTTTCTCCTCTAAGTTTCACTGTAACATAGAGTAAGTAGAGTCTCTTTAAAACAACAAATTAATGAGAAGAAAAATACTTTTTCTCTCTGTATCTCTTTTTAAATGCTCCAGTTGAACCTTCACAGACCCATCACCCAATGATTTCAGTCCTGACAAATTGACCTCAGTGTACATTGACTTAGATATTCTTGGAGTTGAAAATTACATGCTAAAGAGAGTGTCCAAGACCCTAAGTTGTAAAAAAACTATTACAATTTGTTACTGCGATATCTGCTTTTATGTCCAGACTTTACATTTTATCAAATGTCTTTTTTTTCCCCTCCCTTTTATCAGGTAAGACAATGAAAATGGTGTAAGTGGTACTTAAAAGATGAATGGACATAAAAGCACAAGTAATTCATGCAGGTCACAAAAAGTGAAAAGGAAAGTACTTTAAAGCAAAGTGATCAAAATAATTTGCCATAGAAATTTTATGGCCGATCTACTACTGAAAGAAACAGTTCACAAAAACAGCAACTGAAAATATTTCTGTTACTGTCAATAGGAAGTACATGAAATTTTAGTTTTCCCCATATTGACTTACTTTTCTAAGTATCCCCTCATCCTCACCCCGAATAATTCCATTTTCTCTGAGAACTGAAGCAGCTATGCCAGATCTCACTGAAACAGCTGCTGGATGCCAACTCTGAAGTTTACTCTGGGTCCGTCTGCAGGCACTGCTGGATTTGCCTGACTGATCAGGCAGGTCTGTGACAGGCTAGAATAATTTTGTCTGCAAGGTCTTAACCGCCATGAATAGAGAAGTATTTGAAAGAATAAATGTGATGTAAAAATAGAAGTTGGGAGGTTTTTCAGTGTACTTCTCTTGTGTCTGATGATGGACTCCTACTAAAACTGCATTGTGAATTGGACCTTTATCAGCAACCACAGAAACCTCAAAGAAGAAAAATCTCCAAATGGACTATCTGGTGTCCAAGAAAATACAATCTCCACGTACATTTCTCAGTGTTCTATGTTCCATGACTTGTGTCCTCTCTATACTTTTGTCTGAGCTTGCAGAGTATTCTTTCCGTCACCGATGACAACAATTCAGTCTCTATTTCCCTCCTCTCTTCAGCTGCCTAATTTCAGACATTGCATCAGAAAACACTGTCTTTGAGATCTGTCTTCTGTATGTCAGTATATTAAATTAATATTAAATTACATTCTTTAATAATTTTCATATATTAATGTAATATGAAATAAATCTATACCTTTACCATTCTTGTCTTCCTCAAACTTTAGTTAATATTTTTGCAGGGTTGAACATTAGGGGCAAGCAGAATTTAGAACGAAGATGAACAGAGACAACCCTGTTCATAGAAAGTTATGTAGTTTCAAATTCACAAATTTGAAAAACCTACATTAGAAAAAAATATTTAGTAAATGCATTCAGTAGAATACAGAGCAGTTGAATCAATGTCTGCATACATATATGGGAAGTAACACGATAAACACAGAGGTTTATTAGCAAGAAGACTAACAAGTTTGTTACTGAGACAGGAAGAAATCTATATTGAGTCTGCATGCCCTAGGGGGAAAAGCCATCTTTTGAAATTGTCTCGTCTATAAACTCATGCTATAGCGAAAAAGCCGGACAGACATTATGGAACCATCTTATCAAGTGGTTGCCAAGGCAACCTTGAATGAATGTGTAAGAACAGGACAACTCATCACTTTCCTGGGATGTTTGGAGCGCTCAGAGGGACTATCACTGCTTAGAGGTCACCGTCTAAGGTACTCTGCTGGTTACAGTGGAGTGAGCATGTAATTATACAAACCCAATTATTGTTGGTCCTCTGTTGTGTTGGAGTAAATCTAACACACACAGCCTCCTGCTATTTTGCATTTTTTAACTTCGTCCTTACCTTTGGGCTGCAATACAAGCAAACAAACAAACAAACAAACAAACAACCCCAAAACAATTTATGCATATTCATTTTCTTGAAATGTAAATGCAGTGCTTTGAAAGTTGAAAGTATGAATTATTATTTATTATTCTTCCACAGTATATACAAGGAATCTATATATTTTCATGCCTTACTTGGTTCCCAATCTGTACATTTTGAGAAATTAATTCTGATCTTTTTCATTTGAGGTATATCAAAACCATTAGTATTTTAATCTAGCTTAAATTCCTATTTTGAGATATGGAAACTAAGCATGGTTATATGGTAAAAATACATCTCTCTTTTTTTAGAGAAAAATTGTTTAAGGCTTATGAATAAGCAAAGCTTATATGTTTAATGAAAATTTATCAAGACTTTTGAACTGTAAATCATATTTTTTCAATAATTCTGCCCCTGTATTCCTGGGCACACCCAAATCATAAAATAGGATAGAATACACAACTTAGACGAATGCATTAACTGAATTTGAACCCATCTTGAAACCTTGAATTGTTTTTGATTTTCACTTTTTTTCATATATATCTAACTTTATTTTCATTAAATAACAAAATAATAAATCTGAAAGTGCTTGGTCAAAAAGTGGATATCTGGCATGGTATATACATGTTTAAAAGGTCAATTTTGAACAAAAAAAAAAAAAAGAAAAACCAACATTTTTAGACACACTTGAAATCAAGTCTGGTTTTGCTAGCAATGTTGCATATGCACATTGCTATATACAAGTACTACTAATGAAACAAGGTTTTTTTTGTCCTGAGCCCTTCCTCTTTGCCTCATGTGGTTTTCTTCTCAGAGCTGACTAGCACTGAAGCAGCTCATAGATCAGACAGCATAAACCCAAGTCTCACTGAAAAAGGTTAAGTAGGTCTGTTCTTCAATATTTTGGCAACACCTATAAATGTTAAGTCCAGGTGCCTTCTGCTAAGCAAGTGTATGATGACAAAAATTATACTTTCGCTGTGGGAGTACCACAGTGCGTCAGGGCCTCCTTTGCTGGTGCGCACATCTTTGTACCTCCAGTGCCTGACCTGGGGTCTGTACCATGCTCAAGAAACAAGAGCTGGGCATGGTCTGCCAGACGCCCATGTCTCTTTACTTGCCTTTTAACGTAGCCTGGACTCCATGTCCTTCCGAAAAGGCAGGTGCAGTGTGATTATTGTCACTTGTTGAAGGGAGACGTAGTTAGGCTTTTCATTAGAATAACAGGGAAAGAGTGGGGGAGAAGAAGAGAGAGTTTACATTGAATGGTACTATTGCATTCCACCTAAGCTGGGCTTGCATTGCACTTGTCATGCTGATTTTTAGAAACTCAGCATTTATCTCATGCTGATATACTGCTTGGAAGTGCTAGCTCTTGAAGGGATAAACTAAGGACTGAGAAAAGTCTGTTAATGTAATTTCTTATGTATTACTAAAGCCGATTTGATTTAATCCTCAAGGCTTCTGTGACAATATGCAGAAAGAGCTGCCCATATATGGCTCTGAAAAGTGACTCCATAGCTTTGTTTCTATGGCAAGAGCCTGTCATAACATAAATCAGCTGTGATATCATTCACCAAACTGCTTTGGTGCAGCAGTAAAGGCATAAAAATAAGCCAGTCATCATCATGTTTGCCAAAGTAGTGATAGGAAAAATCTGCTGGAATTAGACTTTTGTAACATAAGCTAGTGTTTTTCTTGTAAGAAAAAGACCAGTCATTGTTCATGGTTGTTCTTATTGACAAAAATTCAAAATAATTTGGACACTAACACAATGAATTGTCACAATGCTCTACACCAAAGTAAAATGGGCACAAATTATTGCACTATGTCAGTATAAGATTCTGCATTTTATTTTCAGTTTGTCACTCTCTCTGTGTTTCTTCTTTTCTCATTATATGTAATTATTTCTTAGGTTAATGAGTAGTTAATTCCTACTAAACCTTTCAAAATCACAGTGCATGCACACATAATTGCACAAAGGTTTTATTATTACTCCACTGACTTCACTGCTAGAAATAATAAACACTACTAGAAATACTGAACAATATACACCCCCTGCCCTTCCAGCCTGAGTAATCAGCCAGTACATGGAGCTTTTTTACCTAATTGCCAGAATAAAATTAATGACTGTATGATTCCAATGTATCATAGAAGTAAGTTTGTTTGTTTAATAATCTTGTTCTTCTTCCAGTATGTTGGGAACAAGCAGAGAGGGCATCTTAAGTCTCCCAGATTTGCCTTTTCTGTAACTATCTTGGCCAATGGAAAAGATGATGTTTGGCTTTCCCCCAGGTCCATGCAGCACACACCACACACCGCCTGCCTATTTGCCTGGCACAGCTTGGCCTTGCAGCTGCAGCCGCTGCAACCATGGGGATCGGTGCTTGCCTTTGCTTTTCCAGCTCACAGTTTTGCTCTGATGGCTTAGCTTTTCACTATCCTGCCCAAGCAGCAAATTGCTGTGCATGGTGGCACTCATTGTTTCAGCATTTAATTGCCACTTAAGAGAGATTTAGTTCCTCCTTCTGTTTAATGTGAATGAAGAGTGGTAAGCAAACCTCCACTAAGATATTCCTACGGAAGGAGCAAACTGAAGGGCACACAATGAAATACCTGAAGAAAAAAACCCAAGATTTTTTTGAGGTTAATGATATGAAAAAAAATGAAACCACACATATTTGATTTCCAATTGCACCTCCAAAATGTATTTGTGTCTGCATGTATGAATATCTGGTAGGCACACAGATAAAATTAGGTAACAGGAGAGATTAGAGACTGAGGTGTCTAAATTTCTCATTACCTAAGGTTTCCAATTCACAGATACACTTTTTTAGCCAAGCCATTGAAGCATGCAAGAAATCTTTACCTTGTTGGATTAGAATGCTAAACAAGGCAGTGTTTTTCAGGACTATGCCTGCTCGGTTTCTTCTAACCTAGCTACAATCCTCTATTTGTTTGAGTGATAGGGCAGTATGACCTTAACACTTTGTTACTGAAGACAAGAGGAAGAAAGTTACATTGGCTCTAGCATTTAGAGTAAAAAAGAGGGATTGATGTGTAAAGGACATCTTCTTTGAAGTCAGATTCCATATGTGGCCAAGGCAGAGACTATTTTCTGTCTTTTACATGTTGTTCTCCTAAAATATCCTCCTATCTCCAGAGGGAATTCTGTGGCAAAGATAGGATTTGAGAGGTTAACAGTATACTTGTACACCTGTGCTCATCTCATAAAATGCACAAAAGACTTAAACAGTCAAAATCCAAAGTAGGTGTAATTCTTGAAGAACAGAAGTGATGACATTATCCAGAAAACATACCTGGAGAGCACGATAAAGCTTTCTAATTAAGCATATTTAGATTAATAGCTATTTATATATTTCTATATCTATATTCTATTGATTCTTCATTGTTTTAGAATACAGTAAGGATTTTCTATTATTTGTCTATTGTTCCTTTAGTACTAGTCACTTTGAATACTAGAAGTCCTGTGGTGACTAGTCATATGTAGCTGCTCCATGGGAGATGGCTCATCCCCATAAACCTCACTTTTGGCTCTCCTTTTGCGTGACAACCTTGGCCTTTTGTGGTGACCAGGAGGCCAGGCATCCCTAGGTTTGGGAGGCACACCCTGTGATCAGCACCCCAAGAGAAGAGGGTGTTTGTTGTGGCTTCAGATGTCCATGTTTCCCACCTTACAGCCACAAACCAAAAACCCAGCCATCACTCTTCCACCTGGTTTCCTGATGTGCCTGTCTGAAGCATACAAGTCCCTAGGATGCACCAAACCTGGATTTAAATTATTTAGCACCCTGCCACACCTGCCTGACAATTGTGTACAGCCAGGGTCTTACCTGGAAGGGTTAAGTGGTAAGGGAGGAAAATGCTCACAGCTGAGCTGATACATCCTGGTGTTTATATGGAATATCAAGGTGGCAAAATTCAACACAAGGTAACTGAGTGCACTAGGTTCTGACCTAGTAGTAGGTTCTGACAAGACCTCTTACCTGGCCTCCTCTAACCTTTCAGTTTATTTGCAAAGGAAAATTTATATGGCACTTTTGAGATAGACATTTTTGTAGCTAGAATCTCAAAAGAGCCTTCATGTTTCAAATTATGATCAATGCCTGTTTTCACTGTCACTCATGTCCAGATGTTTCTTAGATAAACCATTTATTTTGATCATAACATGATCAACAGCATACAGAAGGCATATTTAAGAGTATTTTTGGGGGATTTCAGAGGGAAAAACTAATCAGCGATTTAATAATAGGGAAAAAATTCTTCCAAAATATATGGGACATTTACATCTTTCATCACAACAATATAAAAGAAAAAAATAGTGGGAAGCCACAATATTCTACTGTAGTATTATAATATTTAGACAACAATCTTGAAAGTTCAAGTTCAGTAAATTTTGAGAGCAGATGTCAAACTCTCTCTCTCTCCTCCTAAGTCTTTTGTTCTTCAGTTGAGCTGGTTGTGCAGAAGCAGCTAAATCCTGTCCCTAGGAGGTATCACTCTGTCTTGAAAATTGATGGAGGCTACTTTAGGAAAAACACAGGAACACTGGTGTTTCCCAGTGTTTCAGTGCACCAAACACATATTATACATTTAGATAATGGCAACTAGCCTTTGGGGCCAGTAGACTTGATCAGGTTTTTGATTTCCATTTTGTAGGGATCCATCCCTTCAAGGAGCTGAGCGGCCCTTGGAGGTGGCCATCTCAGATACCTGAGACTCTTGGAGTCTCAGGACTAAGATAAATTTTACCTGGGAGAAGCCCCAAAGCTGTGAAATACCTCTTCCCTCTTGGCCATGGAACAAAATGGGCAGAATCCTTAATTTCTTTGTTGACTTTCAGTATTAGGCAGCAGTGAAACATGGTATGACATATGTCTTCTTGCAGTGGCATCTAATCCCTTCAGAAGTAAACCTGCTTTTATTTTACCTTGTTCCACTCATCTTTTAGAAGAGCTTTTCAACCAGGAAATTCTTCCCCAGGGTTTTTCTTGCAAATGGTGAGTTGCATTTCAGGCAATAATAGCTTAAAAGTCAGGGGTCACTGAAGTGACTATCTGTGATTTGATTAAGTTATTGTCCTGGTTTAAGCTTGGAAGAGTTAATTTTCGTATTTGTAGCTGGTACAGTGCTGTGTTTTGGATTCAGTATCAAAATATTGTTTTGGTTGTTGCTAAGTTACACTTGCTCTAAATCCAGGACTTTTCAGCGTCTCCTGCTCACTCTGCCAGTGAGCAGGTGCACAAGGAGCTGGGAGGGAGCACAGCTGGGACAGCTCAACCCAACTGGGCAAAGGGATATTCCTCCCCAAAGGACATAATGCCCAGTATATAAACTAGGAGAGATACCCAGAAGGGGCTGATTGCTGCTCAGAGACAGGTTGTGCATCACTCAGAGGGTTGTGAGCAATTCTGTTGCTCTTCTCTTCTCTTGTGCTCCTTTGCTTTCTCTCACTCTTCTTATCATTAAAATTAACATTATTAGATATTTTATTATTATAAATATTTATGTTATTATGTTATTTTGCTTCCATTATTTTTTTTTTCTTATCTCAAGCCACGAGGTTTGCCTTTTCTTTCTGATTCTCCTATGCACCAGGGGTGAGGTGAGGTGGGAGGCAGTGAGCAAGCAGCTGTGTGGTACTTTTTTGTCAGCTGGGGTTAAACCACATCTGTTATTCTGTAGCCTATGATTTTCACTTTGTCATTTTAGAGGTGAGAGGGGCCTGGTGGATTGATTTGGATAATTTTTTGCATAGCAATACTGCTTCAAGATTTGGATTTTGGTTTTTTGTTTGTTTGTTGGTTTATGTGCAGATATTTCTATTATTTTCATTATCTTGATGAAAATACAATAGAGCTTAAGTAAAAATGACAGCCTGCATGAAGGAGGTCTGAAATTATTTCCCTGGTCTGACACTGATCCCTTCATGGTGGAAGGGAATGGTGGTCCTTAACCATCAACAGATCTGGATTATATCCATGTCTTTGTGAATGACCAGAATGGTAATGTCCTCTTCAAGATTTTGCCACCTGCCTTCCCTGCCCTGCACTGGTGCCTACATGAAAATATGGTTTCTTGCATGGCCTGAAGGACATTTTAACGAGTCCTTGAATTAATTTGTGCAGTTGCAATACAGGAAGTTGGGCAGGATAGTTTTAAGGTTAGCTGTAGCACTGCTTTAAAAAAAAAAAAAAAAAAAAAAAAAAAAGTAGACTCCCCACTGCAAACCCAATGTCCTCAGATCCAAGGCAGCATTGTGTTTATTTTCCACGTCAAAGGGATCTATGACCATAAAAGCCTTCATGTATGGGATGTTCAGGTACTGCAATAATGGGGAATACATACATCTTTTTATAAAGTAATATCAATGCATTATTTATAAAGCAACAGCACACTGAAGAATAAGACGTAGAAGCAAAGTGAGCAGCAACAAAAGTCTTCTGTTGCTTCTGCTTTTTCTTTCTTAGGAAAACAATACCACTGAAGTTATCATGGTTTGTGCTGTCTATTACATCAACTGCATTTTAGAAATATTTAGCAAGAGCAAGCTGCAAATGCATAGCCATAACTATAAATACCAGCAAAGTAAACAGAAAGCTCAAGTGTTGTTTAATAGCATGTCTCCAGACAGAGAGCTTTCATAGCTGAACAACTTGGTTCCTCTGTTATTGAATTTCTGCCCCAGAAATATATCAATAAAACTGCTATGCTGAGTTTTGCCCAGGACAAAAAGATCATTACATATTGGGATGAGATTCACTCTCCATCCCTTTGAAATATTTTGTTTCTTAAATAAGAGAGTATCATGTTGAAATGACTATAAAAAGCAGTGTGATTTTGGTTTAGCTGACTTTTTATGAATACGTTTTGATAGTAAAAGAACTATTCAGTGGGTTAACAGTTTTTGAAGAAGAGTCATCACATTCTTTTTGTATTAAAATAATGGTTTTTAAAATAAAAACCAATTTAATTTTATAATATTTTTATTTATACTGTATTATTATCATATCTTATATCAATATTGTATTGAGACACAAATATTTTTTCTTTACAAAACATATTTCCACTGTGATTTCTGCAATGCTACCACTTTTAGAATGAAAGAAAAAAATCAAAATGTCAAATATTGCATGGATTCATGAATTCCTCCCAGAAATGTCTCAGTCATTTACTCATACACTGAGTGTAGGAGCTATGGTTTAGCATCACCAAATAATCTATATAATATAGCCTTCAGAGTCTGAGAATACATCTGCTTATGGGTATAAAGCATTTCAAAATGGTCATTGGTATTTTACTAAAACAAATGGTTCATTCATAAGGTCAGAAAATATCTATGTTCTTTACATAAATGCTTTGAAACAAACAATATGTAGCCCTAACAATGTTAAAACTGGTGTTTACTCAGCCAGCTATCAATTAATGTTACAATTATTTGTGTCAAGTTACTTCAAAATAGTCCCTGAATATAAAAGAAAGAAGAACATCTCAGTTTAGATGTGATGCAAATTAAGTAATAACATTTTTTAAATCTTAATTTTTTCATATTAAAAATGACATTAAAATACTCTTCTGTTTGCAGTCTGGTATCAATTTTCTTCTTGCAGATGACTGGTTTGGGGAATGAATTCTGAGCAGTGGTAATGAAATCACATTGGGGCTCCCAAGGATGAGGGCAAAGAGATGATTGTTTACTGTGACTGAAGCTTGAATGGTTCTGCATCAGGAAAAAAAAAAAAAAAGAAAGAAAAAAGAAAGCCAATGTGCCTCCTGACAGGCAGAATGTCACAGGATCCTCTGTAGGGGTAGAGGATGTGTGCACTGGAGGAATGGAACTCTATCCATACACTTCTTGCAATATTCTATGTGCAAAAATAAATAAATGAATAAGTAATAAAGCTGTTTTCTACATGGAGATTAGAGGGAAAAAAACTAGATTAGGGAGAAAAAGCTAAGTGTCAAAAGACTGTCTCTTAGGCTGTGATTTAAATAACAGCTCAAGAAAAGCCTGAATTAGTGCAGCAATAAATTTACAGACCATCAGGAAAAAAGAAAAAAAGTAAAAAAGGAATGAAGGAATTTGCTCAGAATGATAATTTGAAGTGGAAGCAGATAAAGTAGTGCATAGTAAACTCTTTCCAAACTGTGGAAGACATTAGTTTAAAAAGTGTTTAGAATGCCATCAGATAGCCCAGATGAGACCAAAGAAGTCAGGGTAAGAAATCAGTGATTTGGAGGTCAGGCTATAAACAGGAGATATTGTGACAGTTCTATCCAGCAGACATAAACCCAACATTTTTGAGTGGGCAGGAGATTTAGAACTGTGTGAGATTCAGAAATAGTTTTTCCTCCATGAACTTCATTCTTTGTAGCTGTCGACTGATTAGGAAAGCCATATACTGTGTCTGCATGGATGTTTTTTCTATTATATAGTATAAGGTCTACAAATTGATGTACAGTTTTGTAAGGATTCTGTGTTTAAAGCATGAGCTCCCTCTGTCTGTATATTTGAAGTTTGCATTAAAAAGCTTGTTTTTATCGAACAGTGTATTGAACACAAAAAAATGCTTGTTATTCCTCTACTTTTTTCCTTGTCCATTTCCAATATGAAAATACATGCAATTTATTACAATTCTTTTAAATATGATAAGTCCATGGTTGTAAAACTGAAGATAATATGCAACTTTGCAGTCTCTCAAGTCTTCGCCTGTGAAACATTGTATTGTCTTAGGTTATTGAGCCTATTTGCTAATGATCTTAAGTTTCATATTTTGAGATACCTAGAAGTAGAATAGGTGCCAACATTTTTGGACTTAACATGTTTCTTACTGTAGGAAAAAAATAATGATATAACAACTTGGTCATCTTTTCCTCTTTTGCACAGAAGCATCATATCTAAGGTCCCTCTCTTTCCTTTTTGTTTTTTCCTCAATGACTTGCAAATTTGAATGTAATATGTTTGATTTTCCTTTGGATGAAATACATTCTTCTTGAGCAGTAGGACATATCTCACAATATAGCCTGATACAGGCAACTATAAAGAAAAAAAGTGATTGCTTTTATTTTCGGTTTCTGTACCTTCTTAATTGGTACACTGTGTCCTTCCCTACCGTGCAACGTGCAGTGCAAGGTGTATAAATATTGACCTCTTATACAGAGCTGGTGTGCCATTGTAATTCTGTGTCCTCCTTTACAGGAATAATAAAGTAACACCTGCTTAGTGTAGATGTCTCAAAATATGCAATTAAAAGATGGGAAAGAATTTTAGTCAAAAATATTTCTGCATGGATTTTATTTAGACTATTTTTTCCTTTAAAAGTGAAAAAAACCCACCAAAGAACACCAAAAACAAAACTTCACCCCAAAAAAAGAAAATTTATAAAAGATAAACTGAATAAAAAAATCTAAAGCTCTGCAGTTCTGGGTATTTATAATAATTCCAGGAGAAATGAGTTAGTTTTGAAAAAGGCCTGAAAAGAGAGGAAGTGCTGAGTTCCAATGGACAATGACCCATTTGTAAATAATCCTGTCTGACAAAGATAGATGTTACATGTCCATAGGGAGCCAAATGACCTGAAGACAAAAAAAAAGAGATGGCAGATAAATTGGTAACAGAAATAAAAAGTCACACCACAGCCACATTCAGCCTTGGGATGTAACAATGCCTGAAACTGGGTAAGAGAGACACATAATACAAAGGTGGCAGTAGATGTCAGACACATGTCTGAAGCAGGTGGCGTTGTTATAGTTATCCAAAATAAAATCAGCAAGCACAAGGGACTTGTTAGATACTGACTTTGTCTCTTGGCAAAAGGAAATCATCACAGAATAAAATGAGCCGTCCCCAGGAGCTGATATATTAAAAAGGATATGGCAATACTTGCTATGCATTCCCTGCTCTTGTACATGTACAAGAGATACCTGTTCCTGAATAAAACAAAAGTATGGTTCTTGCAAAGGGAAACTTAACTTACTCTATGGTTATTTATCAAAGTGCAATATTTAGCAAGTTTTCAATTGACCAGTTGGTATTGTGGCGAAATTTGTATCTGAAGATTTATAGTTTCCAATACTCCAACAACCCCCAGCCCCTGAAAACACTGGTATAACAAACAAAGGATTACCTTTCTCAAATTTCCTCTAATTTTCTCCTTTTTTTTTTTTTCCTTAGAAATTCAATGAGAAAAAAAACCCAAAAAACCAAAAAAACAGACTGTTTCTTTAATCTATTTTCTTGGCCAGGGTTAGTCAAGACAGAGGTAAATGAGGGAGTGCATGTTATGTGTAGTCATACCTTTCTTGCTTCCCTAGATTCTCCTGGGAGCTAAAATGGTTACCATGCAGAGATGTTTTTCTCTATCTAAAAGCTGCAGGGAATATTATCTTGGACTGATACTCTATTCACCTTCTGAATTTTTTACTAATTGGCCACATTTATTTGTACATATCAGTGAATTAAAAAAATAAGATGTGATCCTCAGTTATTAGATGTCGGTAAATTGATTCTCTGAAACAGCTGAAAATGAGTTATTTTCTATTTGCTCTGTTGATTTGCAGTAAATCAACTTGATACTCTGTACAAGGGTTTTCCCTGTTCCTGGTGGTATTCCACTGTTGTAGGAGACAACAATCTCTAATCCTGGACTCCCATGAAGCCTGGGCTCCCATGAATGACAGCTGAAGATTGCTTTGCTCTTGCTTTTTGTTTTTTTTCTCCTGGAGAAAGGATTTCAGTGGAATTGCCCCAATAGACTAACTCTTCAGTACAGACAGATATTCAGAAAGGAAATTGTGAGATCCTGAGGTGTGTTTTTGACCATGCCCAGAGCTGAAGGCTTTGGTTCAGGTGCTTCTTTCCTATGAGGATGGCTGGCACATGTCCCTTAGAAGCCATGCTCCAGGTGCCCTGCAGACCGACTGGCTTATGCTTCAGTCATTGCATCAGGTTTCCTCAGCTTTTTGATAGAAAAGAACTGATCTTTTTAGTTGATGTGGAAGGTTGGCAATCTAGATCTATATTTTTCTCTGTTTACATATAACTCCAGCTTTGCTAGGGAAATTATAATATAGGCTTCTCAAAACTGTTGCTGATGTTAATCACTTGCACATCGCTCTGCGTGAACAATTGTTAGAAATCTATCAACCCTGAAATTTCATTTTAGAATTGCACGACTTACTTAGCCATCAAGCCAAATCGATGTTGCAAGTGAGTTATTAGGTTTATAGTTTTGTTACCTAAGACACTGATAGAGACCTATATTGTTATGGGTATATGATTTTACTACTTTATCCAATCAGTGCTATCTATGTTGTGAGATTAAAAAATACAATACATAGGAAACAAACCAATAAGAATTAAAACCAATTGCAATTGAGTGTCTAAAAGTAGATTTGGTTAAATTAATAGTGACAATCAGACAGAATGCACGTACAAGCACTATCCAATACTACACCCTTAAATTGCCATTAAAACTGTCTTTCAACATTAATTTTAAATATTTTGGAGAAAATTAATCTTCAGTCTATGCATGTTTACTTGGTGGATGAATGAAACATTGTAAATGAATGGGATGTGCAGGTATAGTAAGTGGGTTTAAATCTTTGCTATATGGAGACTTCCAACAAAATTGGCCAAATGAAACATACTGCCAGTGAAATCTTTGTCTTTAAATTGAACAAAGTGAAATGGTGGGGGAAGTGCTGGATCATAAAAGAGAGTGCTAAATTATTCACACCCTTGGGTTTGTCTTGGCTGCCACTCAGTTAACCCACAATCTACTGTTCTGCAATCTACTTTTAACTTTTTGTTTTAAATAATCATACAAAAATAAGAGCATAATTCTCCACAGATGGCAGGGAAGATATGACAATGGTGAATGTGTTTCCATTTCTTTCCCTATTGACACTGGTTTATACATTTGAAGCAGCTGTATACTTTTAGAACAGCCTTATGGAAACACAACATGGTCCATTCAGCACAACTTCATTAACTCCAACTGAATTATGTCGAGGGTGGATCTTAGTATAGATCCTTTTATTATTTTTTTCAGTTAATAACAGCCTTCATACTTTGCAAGTACACTTCCACCATAGTTTTAGTGTATGTGTCTTTACTATTAACATTGAAAGGACTCTGATATTTTCATGTCTGAAAGGAAAAACATTCTATCTAAGTTTGCATTTGACATAAAATATTTGAAACAACAAAGTTAAACAGAACATTCTTCAGGGTCATAAACTTTATACCTGTATCTTTGGTGGAAACTCTGCTTATGCCACATTATTAAATAATATATAGAGTCCAAAAAGTAGATTTTATTAAACCTACTTTTGCCTATCTTCAAATATTCCCAAGAAAAAAGCACTTCACATACATTTTGATTTTCATCACTGTTAAGCCCATATATATATATAAACACACATATATATATCTGTGTGCATGTATATATATATACACACACATATACATACATAATTGCTAAGCTTATATATATACAATTATATTACCCTCCATTTGCTGTTCCGTACATCTTCTTCCCAAAAAGATATTATACAGAATATTTCACATACCGACTGATCTGCTAAAAATCAAGCTACTTTTTATTTCACTAGCACCATGTGAAAGTTTAATTACACATGAATACATGTCGTGGGTTTGACCCTGGCTAAATGCCAGGCACTTGTGACGTCTGCTTTCTCTGCTCTCTCCTGCTGCAATGATGGAGAAGAGAGGAAAATAAAACTAACACAAACATGCTGGACTCATGAGTTGAGATAAGATCACTAATAGGCCGCACTGGAGAGGGCAAAAGCAGGCGGTAAAACTTAAAGTTGCAAACATAGTGATTTATTAGTCTAACAGAGTCGGAGGATAAATCAGAGGTAACAATAAGCTGTTAAGACACTGTTTCTTAACTCACCGCCCCCTTCCCTCTTAAGGCACCGCTTCTCAGCTCACCCCCCCCTCCTTCTTTCCAGCTAACCAACGACTCCTGGGCAGGGGCAGGGTGTGGGGTTTTTTTCTCTTAGGTCAGTCCATCACAATTCCTTTACTAGAAACACTGTTTCTCTATTCACCCCCTCCCTCCATCCAACCAACAGATCCGGGCTGGGGCAAGGTATGTGGCTTTTTTTAGTCAGTCCAACACCACAATTTTTCTGCTACAAATGCTGTTCCTCTACCCTACCCCCCTCCCTATTAAGGCATTTCTCAGCTCACCCCCTCCCTCCTTCCTTCCAACCAACAGCTCTGAGGTGGGGCAGGGTATGGGGGTTTCCTTTGGTCAGGGTCAGTCTATCAGGGAGAAGAGTCCTCTATTTAGTCATGGGGGTCCCTCCCACAAGAGACAGTCCTCTGCGAACTTCTTTGGCGTGGGTCCAATCTCACGAGCAGCACCCACCCGAAATCTGCTGCAGTCTGAGATTCTTCTGTTCAGGTTACAGGCTTCCAAGCCGAGGCCAGGCTGTTTCCATCCTGGGAGCAAGGCCCTTCTCTCTCCTGCAAGGCTTTTGCAACTCAGTCTCTGGGACTCCCACTGGATCACAGCTTCCTGCAGGCATCCACTGCTCCTCTGGTGTGGGCACCTCCCCACAGGCTGTGGGGGGTTCTCTGCTCCCCCTGGACTCCACGGGCTGCAGGTGAACCACCTGCTTCCCCACGGTCTTCACCACAGCCGGCAGAGGGTTTTCAGCTCTGGCGCCTGGAGCACCTCCTCCCCCACCTTCTCCACTGACCTTGGTGCCTCCATGTTGTTTTCCCTCACATATTTTTACCTCCTCCTTCTCCTTCTCTGGCTAAAAAGAAGTGCATGTTCACATTGTTTTGATTTCTTCTTAAATATGTTTTCACAGAGGCGTAACTAACACCTCTAATTGGCCCAGGTTTGGCCAGCAGCATGTCCATCATCTTCAGAGCCATCAGAGATTGGCTCTGCTGGACATGGTGGAGAAATTTCCAGAATCTTTACTGGAAATATTCACTGACAAAAACTGGGCCAAGCAAAACCACCACAATACATAATACATGTTGAACAACATAAACAAGCATTAACATTTAGGCAATAGAATCTAACTTATCACATTAAACTTCTCATGTAGTTCTGTTTATATTCTAACATGTCTGAGTATAACTGGTAAGTGTTAATTGCTATTTTGAAACAATTTTGGTTCAAAGATCTAAAAGAAAGGTTGGTTGCCTACTATTTTCAGATCTGGTATTTCTCTCTTGGCCTAAGTTATTTTTTTGGTATTTTTACATTAAGATTGTAGCAAAAGTATTACCCAAGTAGAAAAAAAAAAGATTGCTTACTTAGAGTGTTATGAAAGAGACATTTGTAATGAAATTATCTCAGTTTTCATTGTTCTGAATGCCAGAGTGTCCTTCATTATTTAAAAGGGGAGAGAAATGCTTACTTGTTTACAGTAGCTGTCTAACCATGCTAAAAATAAGATGAAACAGAAAGAGAAACCTCTTCAGTGTGCATGCATATGTATCTCAGTATGACTGGACAAAGCAGGCAGTCTTGATGCTGTAGAATTTTTTTGTGAGTTATCCACTCCTAGATCACAAATACTACAGGTTCCTTATTTTTCCAGTTTTAAGTTTCACGTGATTCTTGCTAAAATATTTGCTTATAACTTTTGAAGTTTTCCAGCAGATTCAATGACTGGAAAGAGAGCACAATATTTAATTAAGGAATTTAGACAACTGTCTTGAACATCTTACATATATGATAGTAGAGTGCAATAGATATGATAGGGTGCTATATATGTGCTAGTAGCTATATATATGCTATATATATGACAGTAGGGTGCAATTTAATCATAATTGTTCGATTAGAACAGTACTATATTTCCTCATAGCTGTCAACATTAAAGGCCAAGAGAAAAAATAACAGTACTATAGCACAGCATTTTTACAACTTTCTTGACATATGTATTCCTTCTGCATTCTGCTACTGATCATATATTACAAATAAACTTTATTCTGCACAGCCAGTAGTTAAACATGGAAGTGGTTATGCTTGTAGTCACATACAAGTGTATTTACACAAACACTCTGCAAATGAGTCAACTTTGATGACAGATAAACACACAACTAGGCAAATTATCGGTTGAGGCATTAATTGTAGCCTGTCCATGTGTAGAAACCATATGGTGGTATATGGCACATTTATGCTCATTATACTAAAAAGACTCAATAAAATCAGCCTACGGTATTTAACTGCAGACTATAAACACTACACATGGCCATAGAAAATAGCCACTTACAGCACTTTTTACTTCATTTGTCCCTGGGGTTTGCTTAAAGATATTTGCAGATATTAAAATGACCTCCTTAGACCACAGGAGTATGGGTATAAATGAGAATTCTTTTGATTGATTAATTAATTACCCCAAAGTACTGTAGTTTATAGTTTGCATATTAACAGGCATGTTATTAGACAGTGGAGAGAATTAAACAACTATAAATACATTAAATGGAATAAGCATACAGAGTGAGCTAAAAACATTTTTTAGAAGTCTTATTCTTTTGGCTTGCCATGTACTTTTGGTGGTTTGGAAAGACAGGGATGTTTAGTTCTTTGTTTACTTACTACAGTGTTTACCACTTTGCTTTCATTGTATTCCTTCTGACATTTCTGTTTTTTTTTTCTACTTGACTTGCATCTTTTTTTATCAATGTCTGTGGCAGTACTCTGTTAACTGATGCAATCCATGGGCTTCTTTTAATAGGAATGCATGGACAGAGTGCTGCTGCTGAAGCTTCCCACAGCACTATGGCGGTTGTATGTTAAAAGTCTTTTCCTTGGGCCAAGTCTCAGTTCTCCTGGCCAAGGTGACTATTTTAGCAGGAGAGTTTGTGAAGCAAAGCAAGTGGGAGTCAGTAATTTTATTGTTGTCTTCATTATAGTGTAGATCTAAATTAGGGATAAGTGACTAGATCAGATAATATTCACTCCAATTCTCCTTTTAACAAACAAAGACTTCTTAAAGTTGTGAGATATTTGAAAGTATCAGACAGCTTTTTAATCCTTTCAGTACGTTCTGCATATTTGGGATTAGAAGGTACTTGATATACCAGGACAGAGATGACTGCCAAAGAAGCACATTGCAGCTGAAAATTTGGCTTCTTGATATCTATGGAAAGGCTTATTACGTAATAACATTTTTTGTTATGGATTTCTAGGTCATAAAATTGTTAATATATATTGAGAAATCTTGTTTTGAACAGCTAGTGGAAATTAAACTCCAAAACTTCTGAGATCAATACTCTAGAGACCACATACCCTTAGAAATAAAATTAAAATAAAGAGAAGACCCTGAAGATAATTTAACCCTTAGACAAACACAGAAAATGTTATTGGCCTGGAAACCTAGTAGAGATAGATAAGCATTCTTTTATTTCTGTTGTGTACACATAACAGCTGTTAATTTTAAGTGTAGCTGCATATAATTTTCAGATTAATCTAACACTTTTCAGACCATATAAAACTGAAGATGATGAGTAAATATCTACAAATACTGTTGTTGAACGCTGCTAAAGCAGAATATTGCCATTTATTTAGTGAAATCACTCTAAGCAGAGTCATTTTAAATGACACATTGAATAGATTTTTTTTTTATTTTATTGTTGCTTGTCATCTATATTTGATATTTGGAAAGCTAAATATACATTTACCATGGTTAAAATACTTTGATGTGATGGTGCACTAACACATAATTTCTTTTCCTCTCATGTTTACTTGCATTTGTGTTATGTAAAATCAATTAAGAAAAAAAAAGAAATAACGTAATCCTTCTATAGTCTGTGTCAAACAGAAGTTAAGATTAAATACAATACTTTGGAAAACATTTATTTCAAATTTTACAAGGTCAGATGGTAGAAAATCTTCAGTTATAAAGTAATATGAAAAGGATGTTTTACTTACAGTAATATATTTATAACTCCAAGCATAAGAGAAAGAAGTAAAACATAAGACTTTATCTCAGTATGTTTTTGCAAATAGGAAAACCAAATTAATGTACCCAGTTAAGCCTAGAGAGCCAGATGAGTTATGAAGTAAGAATCCTGCTCCATTGGCTTCAAGAAAAGGTGAATATTAGTCAATTTAAGACCTGCACAAATACATTTTCCTGCTAACTAGCTCTTCAACACCACCCAGTGCCTAACCCTGAATATGCATTTCTTTGTGATGCACAAAGCAAAATGTGAAATGTCACCCGGAGCTATAAAGGGACATTAGCCAAGGAGCTGAGCAAATTACTTGTGGTCAGGAATACGACTCTAATTTAAGTCTTGTAGTGGCTACATGGCATATATTTTGGATTTGAAACATATTTTAGCTAGCCTGAATTCCCTGAGCAGCAGCATCATGTTGTTAGTGCCTCACAAGTCTCATTTCTTTTGCTTGTCTTCGGCATCCTCATGAAAACGTCAAGAAAATATCCTGTTGCTCCAAAAGTATTCAAGACCTGTTCAACTCACAAGCATTTAACCCTTAAAGAATTTCTTGCTTTTTACATCAGAAGTATTTTTATATTTTATATAGCTTTACACCATAGGTGGGCAGAATACTCATTCAGTGATCAGTACTCATATGTCAGAAGGATTTTGAGCTGCTTTTTTCTCAAACTGCTGGCATAAAACAGAAGCAAGAGCTGAAAATCCTCTGTTTCATCCAGAAGGTCAGTCCTAAAATCGCAATTCTCATAAATACATTTATTTACAAGAGACTATGGAAAAAATACTATAAAAGGTGAAGTTTGTCATTGCATTGTTCTCTACTGATACTTGCACTTCACTAACACCATTGATAGGAGGGCTTTTGAGTAACAAATGATTTGATTTGTCATGATTAATCCTTCTCTGAGAACATTTAGGGTAAATTAGACTTGGCGCAGCTCAAGCCTATTGTATAGTAAACTTCAACTATCTTATCTTCAATGGATCACCTATAGTTTGAGAGCAGAAAACATTCATATTCATTCCAAAATCCTGCTATGTTGTGGTTTTTTCACCCGCTTTGTGTATTTTTACACTTCTACCAGACTGTGGAGATTTTGCCAGAAGCCTTGAACAACGCAAATGCTTCTGAGTTTTGATTTTCTGTGGAAAAATAGCAAGTTTTCCCATTCTTTCCCAAAGCTGGTTTTAATAAGAGACTTAATGCAGATCAACACCCCACTGAGCAATACTTTATTCTCTAAGCATCTAATAAGTTTTTTGCTAAGTTGCTGAACTGGGAATAACTAGAACTCAATCTCCATAAATTGACCTTTTAGCTTCAGCTGTGCAGCTCTCTACTGAATAATAATTGTAAATAAATAAACCTAAACAAAATGACAACAAGCATGAGCCAGTAAACAGGAAAGCTGGGCTGTTTCATGAAGCAAAATGCAAGCTAAAGCCAATGGTGAGAGCAAGGCAGGGGGAACTGATGCCTCAGCAGCAAGGGTGCGGCCTGGCAGGACTCACGAGAGGAGACCAGCTCGGGTCACAGTCCCGTGGTGCTCATGCGAATGCACAGCGACAAAGCAGGTCCAAGTCAAAGCTTGTAACTCACATCAGCAAGGACAGAATCAGCAAGATAAGGCATCAAAGCACAGAAATACCCATGACGCAGCACAGAGAAGGGACAAGGCTGATGGCTGAAGAGCTTCTTTGTGTATTCAGGACCTCAGCGAAAGCCAAGCTTACATTTTAGTGAATCAAATTCATATTCAGGTTTTCTAGTGATACATGAAAAAGTGAAAGACATGAAGAGGAGAAGGGCAAATATTTGCTTTGGCCCAGCATGTTCCACTTATGCTGAATATTTATAAAGAAATCAAGAAAGCTAATTTCCCAGAAATGTCAGCTCTTGTGCAACTTCCTTTTTACGCAAAGAGCAGGTGGTGCAACATATGTGTATGATGTGTGAGTTCCAACTTTCATCTCCTTCTCCTTTACAGACTCTCCAAGGCTACATGTCCGACTTCCTAGTCTGTTCCCCGATTTGTCTTATAAGAAAGGGAGATCTGATGTTGACAGCATGACACCAGCAACTTAACCTGCTCCTCTAGCCTCCCTGATTTATGAGTTCTGTACTCATTTGAAAAAAGTATTAATTTCCTGATCCTTAGAAAACTCCCATCACTTTGAAAGACTGCTTACTAACCATGGCACTTCCAGTTAGATCCCTTTATTCATCCAAGAAGCTTTGGTATTCTCACAGGCAATGTCCTTCCAGAGGCCTAAATGTAAGTTCCAGCTAACAAAGCAGGGCCCTTAATTTTAACTTTCAGGGTAGCATTTCTTCCAGAAAATATTAGCAAACAAAAAGGTGTCATATCATCAAAATTTCGTTTTGTGCAGAACTCTGTAATAAAGGCAATTGAGAGCTAAGCAGAAAAAATAATAAAAAATTATAATGATGTACTCACTGTGATTTATTGGAATGACTTAGAGAGATGTTGCAGCATTCTGCAAATGCTAAATTCATCTAGAAATCTGGTTTGACTTGGTAGTTTTTATTAGCCTAATCTTCCTAAATAAACGTATTTAAATATATGGTGAAAAAAGCCTAATTTATTACCACAGATTCTGCTACATATTTATTTTAGTAGAAAATGCTAATTTCATGAAACATGCTATTTGATATATACCACTAATACAGTCCAAGCCTTGTAATAAATCAGTGCAATACTAACGGAAGTACCTAATCTCACATATTACAGTACATCTGAATTTTTTTAGTGTATTTTACTAAGTAACTCCTTACCTGGACATGCAGCAGAACAGCGTGCTCTTACATGGTATTCATGTTTCCTCATTAATGCAGCATATATCACAATTCCAGACCACTGAAATTTGATGAACAATGATAAAACAGAATCACTGATGATTTCACATGGAAAGAAATCTGCTTTGCCCACAACAGTTCTCTTTTTTTGTGGACAAATTTTCCCTTTTCCTTTGTCAACAAATCATGTGTCTATATTACGTGTTACCAACGTTTAACTCTTCAAGGAAGAAAGCAGATTAACCTTTTTTATGGAGGGCATAATCCTTTTCAATTTTAAGTTTCATTTTAAATCAGTGTTCATATGTATGTCTCTAAGAGATTAGTGATATCAGCAGCTTTTGGAACTGAAAATTTTTTTTATTATCTCTTAGTGCTTTTATTGCTGGAAGAATGAATGAAATTTTACTTAGACTAAATATATATTTGATATATCAATTTAATTGATAGAAGGTTAAATTATGTTTGATTCAGAAAGTTATTTTGAAGAAAATCTGGTCATAAATTAACTAGATAAATGGTTCCTTTTCTTAAATTACAAAATTTACTATTAATATATTGCTTTGGATGAAAATTTTGTCTGTAGTCAACTCCATTTCAAGTCAGAGCTGTCACTGATCACATCATACAGTGTTTGCCACCTACTAAAGAATCTGGAATCACTGAGGCAATCACACATTTTTAACAGTGACAGTGGATCCCACAGGGTGTTTTATTCCAGTTACTTCCGGCTACAGAAGGGGGTAACGCTTCTTCCCACCTGGAGATGTAAAGGTCTGTCCGTACATTTACTGCAATACTAGGTCTGAAAGGTGTTTAAATAAGCAAAATGGTTCTAAGTGTTAATGCAGGAATAGACAAATGTGGTTTCACTATTTACCCTTACACAGTAAATGATGTTTGTTTTTTATGTCACCTACAGATAGATCCCCATTCCTAATGCGCGTGAAAAAACAGAAATATAATGTAGACATGAATTTTGAAGGATTGAAAAAAACCGCCAGGAAATCTTCAACTGAAAATTAACCAAGCATTTCTACAGACATTTACCAAGGTACGTTTTTCTTTCATACTTAGTCTGATATAACTATGACACGTTGCCCAGTCTTTTTTTTCCTCCTCTTTCTCTGTACCATTTATCTTTATGCAGCTTCCCAGAAGGATGAGTTAGTTCAGCTCACTGATGACAGAAAGTACACTTCTCAGCATGTGGGAGGGAAGAGAGGATTAATTTTCTATCCAACGAATGTGTCAGCCAACTCATCCTGTGGGCTCGAGCTTGCAAGACAGAAGATAGAAGTGTGTACATGGTAAACACGACCTTTCAGGAGCTGAATTCATCTGCAGTGAAAGACTGTCCTTGTGACTCAGCAGCTGAGAGTCCAAGGTCATGAGTAAGATTACTTGGAAAATCTTCCACAGAAATCACGTGGCCAAGCCGTCTATTCACGAACACATGGCTTTATATTTGTGAACAGAGTTTACAATGTCACACATAGCACATTTGTGACCTATACCTGAAATCTTCACTTTGGCCAAGTGACATGCTGCCCAAAGGCTTACAAGACCACAATCAGAAGTTAGCAAGACAACAAGTTTGTCTTTAAGCTGGCAATTACTTCTTTTAGCTTCTTGTGCAGATGGAGGGATGTTCTGTTTTTCTAATGTTAAAGAGCATGAATACAATGGTTTCCACTACCTGCTTTCACTAAGGGCTGGAATAAAAGTGGAAAAACAGCTTGAAGCTTGCACCAGTCTCATTTAGAGCTGGGCAGTTCCCTGAATAGACACCTGCCTAGAATTGTGTGCCTCACTCTGTTCCGGTCATGACTTAGAGCTGTGAATTCCTACTTGTGATGGGTTAACTTGACTGAGGGCCAAAGCCCCTGCCACACACTCACTTCCCCTTCTTAACAGATTAGGGGAAGAAAATGGGATGAAAAAGCAGATGGCTGAAGATAAAGACAGGGAGGTCCCTTGTCAATAACCTTCACATGCAAAACAGACTCAATTTGGGAAAAATTAATTTGTTTTTTACCAGTTAAAATAGATTTGAATGGTGAGAAACAAATACAAAAATCAAAACAACACTCTTTCCCATACCTTTTCCTTTCCAGGCTCAACTTAACACCTCTCTTCCCATCTTCTCTGCCTGTTATTCCTTGACTGGTGTAGGAAGATGGAGAAATGGGTGTACCAGCTTCTTCCTCTTCTCGTGTCTCTTCTGCTCTATAGTGGATCCTGTCCAAGGACTGCCATCCTTCAGGGTAAGCCGGCTCCATCATTTCCATTGATTTCTCTACAAGCTCAAATGTAGATGTCTGCTCCTTTGTGGTGTCTCCACTAGCTGCAGGGGAAGCTGCAGCAGCACTTTGCTGTTTCTTAAATATAATCTCCCAAGAGCATCACCATCTTGTCTGAGTGGCTCAGCAATGTCCTGTGGTGGGTCCATTGGAGCTGTCTGTTTCCAGCATGGAGGGCAGCTCCTGGACCTTAGCTATATAATCTACACATAATGGGCCAATTGCACCAAATCCTGTTGCTTTCAGTATGTTCAAACCATAAATGATCTGTCTGTGAAGACAGTAAACTTCCTTAGGGAGTGGTGGTTTATAAATTTTTGTAACAGTGTTCTTAACCAGTGATGCTGTCAGTTACCCAGGTCTGGTTTCACTGTTCTAGGGGTTAATCTTTATTCGTATGTCTCTATTCCTGCCTAGACAAACAAGCCTTTTACCAGCCCCACATACTTCTCCCGAGGTAGGTTTTTCTTTAGTCATACCTCATTCTTCTACAAAACACACTTCTTAGTGAAGGCATTATAGATTTTGTTATTCTTTGCTTTTATGGTTTAGTTATATGGGGTATGATGAGGCTCAGGAGTAAGTATAAAAATATTTTCATGCTGAGCCAGACTAAAGATCACTCTAGCACTAGCTCTATATACTGTTTGACAGGATGAGGAACAAACACTTAAATAAAACCATAGATTAAAACTTACTACTTTGTCATACCATTCCAGAAATCAGGAGATAAAGACCTTTTGGAGTTGTAGCTTGTACTTCCATTGCATCTTTATTAACAGCCAATTACATCAATTTGTTTAAAAGATTTACATTTTATCCTTTCAAAATTAAAATATTATGTGTTTAGTAGGAGTTTACTATAGATATTGCTTTATATTATTGCACAAAATTATAAAGTCCTCTGTCTCTTCTCATTCATCTTTAGCTTAAAAAAGTTCTTGACCTGCAAACTCTGACCTTAGTTTATAAACACATTAAACTCTGGAGGCTTCAGAAAAAAAAAAAAAAGAAAAAAAATGTTTTAGCAATATCTGTGTCATCTCTTTCTTCTGCATGAGTGCTCCATTTTACAAGTTCAGTTTCCTGACCTTGCATTCCTTAAAGTAGAATCTTATTGC
Organism: Acanthornis magna; assembly: GCA_036785705.1. Classification (NCBI taxonomy): domain Eukaryota; kingdom Metazoa; phylum Chordata; class Aves; order Passeriformes; family Acanthizidae; genus Acanthornis; species Acanthornis magna. The sequence goes on from JAWUZG010000017.1 coordinate 4,839,360, forward strand.
CAAGACCCAGATAAGCTTCTGGTGTGAAACAAATATTTATTAACCTGTAAGTAAAACTGGGTTTTATCCATTTTCACTGATTTCTTCTCTAAAAGCAAAAATGAGAAGATTTAAATTTGGAAGTTGGAAGAAAAATTATGACCCTTAATCACCAGGAGTGTCTAATTTTTAGTCCATTTTCAAAAACTTTTTCATTTAAATTATAGGTAAGAAAGAGACTGAGAGAGAAACAAGTGAATGAGAGAATGAAACAAACATTTCTTTGAGACAGCAGCTATTATTTCTTGGTAGCTAAATTTGATTTTTGTTTCTCATATAGTTAACATAGCTAATATTAGGGCCCTTGATGTTTTTTTCTTTCTGAGTAGAGGGTCATATTTTTATGCTAAATGAAGATGAAGTGTTTCAATTTTATCATGAGGTATGCCAGGCAAGGTCAACTCATAATAAAAGAACAAAATTAAATTCTTCAGATTACATAAAGTTACAATGGAAACATGTTTTTTAATTTGGTGTTCTGGGTAATTCAGAGGCTAAGAAATAACTTTTACAGCATTACTATTAAAAATGTCTTAAACTTCTCAAAGTGGTTCCTGTGCTTCTGAAGTATAAAACTTCTGGACCATTTAGCCTGATGTCTGGCATGGTCTCACAATGTCTCTCAAAGTTGCAATTAAAGAACTGTAAATTTTCATACTGGAAAGAGCTGTTTCTCTGTAAATCATAGAGATATAAAGTTAAGTGCTTCTAAGGATAATCTGGTTTAATTTATATGGCTTTGGAAGCGTTCCAATTTAGCCCAAGAACAGAATAAGATTGCTGATGCTGGTCTTTCTGGCAGTATAGTGTGTACCATGCTATAGAAATCATCTGCCTAAAGAATCTCTTAGTATTTACAGGCTTATTTCCTTGGTAAAACTACCAAAATGGTTTTAAAAATAATAAACCACACTTTGTGTTATGCATTGATATCTGCAATCGATACCAGTATTTATAGTACAGTTTATTTCTGTGAAAATGCTCTCATTTTCATAGCTAATATAAAAAACAGTATCATATTAACAGGAGATTCTTCATATCAAAATTATTTGTTTCTAGGGGTATCTGAAAGTATTGAGCATTCTGGGAGACAGAAACATGGATGCAATAAAAGCAGATACTAATGAACAAAAATCCCTGGTTGGACATTTTTTCTGTAATTTGCATCAGAGTTGAATCTAACTGCTGCTTCATGTTTTATGGAAAAGAAAAAATGCTGACATGAATGACGATTCGTGGGAATGCAACCTGCCTGACTTGTAGGTCCATGAAAGGGTTGGCTGCCTTCTGTGACTGCAAATTTCACCAATGGCCTCTGATGGAAGACCATTTGGAGAGGGACTCTTCCATCAGTGTTCCCATCAGTTTCTTCTTCAGATGCAGGTTCTATTCACTTTTGTGCTAGAGGCTAAAGAGACTATTTTTACTGTTTGTGTAAGGGTTTTGGCATTTCTTGTACGGAATTTCAGACATACAAAAGGAGCATAAATTCAACTCTTGAACCTCTCTTGTAAAAGTCACAAATAATAAAGAAATAAGGCTAAAATGCATCTAGAAAATTGGCACTGATGCAGTAGATTTGAAAGAAGGGTTTTGCATATGTTCGGTCTATGTGTCATGCTGCCTGCTATTATGGTGATCTGGTATAATTAGTAACAAAATAATAACTTCCAGCTTTCAAGAAACTGGATAATTTTTCATAGACCTCCTCATACTAAATATTCAATGGACTAAATTTGCCTATGCTTCTTTGTGGTATAATACCTTTTTTGTAGGGGGTATAATATTTGGCTGTTGTTTTATTTCTTAGGCTTTGTTTTACAAGTAGCAGGCACTGATTTTATATTCCTTGCAATTATTTGCCACTTACTAGACAACAAACAATTTTGCGTGCCTTTCTTTATATCAGCAATAAATGGACTAGCCTAAAGTTTTTTTATTGGAAAGTGAAAGAGAGCTGGGAGATGAGGCAGACAATGTTGGACCTGATCTAATTTTAGTGCAAGCCGTGGATAAGTATTGTCTGAATGTTAAAGGAATCACTAAATCAGAATGTAAGCATAGGAGTTTTCCCATTTCCCAGATCATTAAATGAGAAATCCTCTCATAGTTCTGATCCTCCAATGTATTGTATTCCTTCCAAGACTTTAAATATTGCTGGATTAATGGTGATTAGTACAAAGTTTTGCTACAAAAGCACATTTTTGTTAAGCAGTAGTAATAAAGAATTTCCACTTGGAACTCAGATGTAGGTAATTGAAAAGTCAATATGTACTTTGAAACAGAAGATGATGGACAATATACTATTTTGTAATTTGCTTTTCGTGTTTCTCAAAGTATTCTATAGCCATCCCAATACTGTTGTACATTCTAGTTAAATGATTCACAGTTACAAGAGTGGCCAATGTTTTACAAAGAAGTATATGGCTCTTTTTCCTTTTTCTAGAGTTTCCCCTCATCTTAAAATACAAAAGAAAAAGCTAAACAAAAAGTATACAAAATAACAAGTTTTTTGTTTTTTTTTTTTTGTTTGTTTGTTTTTTTTTTTTGCAAAAGTAAAGGCTGCTTTTGCTATTCCCTGTTTATTTACCACTGGTTCAGTTTACTATTCTTGCTCTATTATGCTTTCGTCTTTTGACTTCTAGCCTGCAGACCCAATTTTTTTTTCTCTCATTTTTCCCTTTCCCCTGAGCATTGACAATTTGTAGTCGAAATTAGGAATTAGCAAATTTACAGTGTATCTATTTCAGTTTTCCTGTGTGTTTGTTTAATTTGATTTGACATTCAGCTCAACGTTTACTTCCTACACATTCTATTTCAATTTTATTTTCAGTCTTTTTTTCTCCAAAATTAAACCTAAAACTTGTCTTTCCCCCTAATTATTATACTTTTATCATTCAGATGCAAGCAACAAATATTATAATGCAAAGATAGTTTTAGCATTTTCTGACTAATCAAGAGTCAATATAAAGTGAAAATAGCAAATATAATAACTTTTTATTTTAAATCTAATAAAAAAATACTTTAAAACACAAGAAAAAATATACTCTTGGATTTAAGTGTTGTATTGAATTTAGGTGGCTAGATTTTGATGACACTGGGAGTGGCAGGTGTGGCTTCTGTGGAAAGACCCCAGAAGTGGTCCCCATGCTGGTCAGAATCCATTCCAGCTGGCTCCTAGAAGGACACTCTGCTGGCCAAAGCTGAGTCTCTCAGCAGCCTTGGTAACATCTCTGTGATAATGTATTTATGATAGGGTTAAAAAACTCTGTACAAAAACAGAGCTGGGAGAGAGAAGTGAGAATATGTGAGAGAAGCAGCCCTACAAACACCAGGGTCAGTGAAGAAGGAAGGGGAGGAGTTGTGGAGATTCCCTTGCAATGTGGGGCACAGGTCATGGTGAGGAATGCTGTCCCCCTGCAGCCCATGGAGGTCCAAGGTGAAGCAAATATCCACTTGCAATACCTGCAGGATCCTACACTGGAACAGTGTGTTCCTGTAGGATTGTACCACATGGAAAGGATCCTTTCTGGAGCTGCACTGAAGAACTGCAGCCTGAGAGTGATGAGGAAGAAGTCATAGATACACTGTTCGTAACTGACTGCAACCCCCATTCCTCATCCCCCAGTGCTGCTCAGGAGGTGGAAGAGTCAGAGTGAAGTTAAGGCTGGAAAGAAGGGAGGGGTGAGGAAAAGGCATTTTTACTTTTGTTTTACTTCTCACCACCATATTTTGTTGCAATTACTTGAAATAAAATACATTACCATCCCTAAGGCAATTGGTAAGTTGTCTCCCTGTCCTTATCTTCATCCACAAGCTTGTAATGATACTTTTTTCCTCCTGCCGTTTTGATCAAGAGGGAATGGTAGAACAACTGTGTGGGCACCTGGCATCCAGCTGAGGTCAATCCAGCCCCTGTATGAGAGTAGATATAACCAATGACTTCAACTTTAAGGACCCTCAGGAAATTTAGAGGAGCTGTCTCTCAATCTCTCTCTCTCTCTCTAATTGTCAGGTGAAAACCCTTCTTGCAGAAATCTCTTAATTGAAGTTTTCATTGTAAGAAAATAAATTAAAACGCAAAATATTGTAAGTTTTCCAATCTTTCCGGCACAGAGAAATAAAAAAGTAAGGTGATTATTTTAGAAACTCGTTTTCCTACAATATCTAAGATAGGTATCGAATTTTAGGTTACATGAAAACTGCTTTTCATGGTGCTCATTAATGTATGAAGCTGAAACTGATTGCTCCTGCTTGTATTTATTTCAAGAGTCAGTAGGATTTGGGAATGAAATATTTGCATGTTATTGGAAAAATCTCTTAAAAATTTTGTGGCCTAATGTGTAAGTTTTAGGTTTGCTGATTAATTTTGTTCCGTTTCATGACCGATCTGCAATTTTTTTTTTTCCTTAATCTGATTTTTTCCTTTAAAGTTGTGCAGGCAGTGTTCAATACTGAGACAATGTCAGGATTTAACATAATCTGATCTCTGTGACAGCGCATTCATTAAGGCTAGTTTCCACATAACAAGGAGAACGGTTGAACAGTGTGGTCATAATTATATGGAAAAGAAGATTCATACCCTGACAGGCAAGAATATTTACTTACAGGAAAAAAAAAAAAAAATCCACATTAAAAATCTGCAATAAATAACCACCCCATCCAATAAATATCAGTTCTTAAATCTGCAGGTTTTAAATTTACAAGAATGTTTTTGCTGCTAATTTTTCCTGTAGTGGTAGATTGCAAATAACTTTCTGCATTTTTAGTTATTTCTAGAATGATTCTTAATATAGTCATACAAATTTAGAAAGCATTACTGTGCTTTTCAAACATATCATTCCATATTAGTCCATTATAAAAAAGTGCAATTTTGAAACAATATGATGGAAGGAATAAAAGCCATTCTGAATTTTCTACAGTAACATATTGTACCAGTAATGCACAAGGTGGACAAAATGCTAACTAGAGGGAAATACAAGCAGCAACTCTTCAGGAGTGCATCAGAACAAAAGACTTATGTTACTGTGTCAGATCATCCATTTGTCTATCTTCAATATTTGCAACAGGACGCACAAAGATGGAAGACACTTTGCGCCAGGCCCTGTCTCTGGCTCATTCCCATCATACACTGCTTTTATCAACAAATATTGTTACAGAAATATTAGAGGATACATCCCTGAGAAGATAAAAAAATATAGTTCAGTAGTTTATTGAAAACTGTAATAATTTTTTAAACTTATTTAAAAGCTCTTTCATCCCTAGGACCAGCAACTGCTTTTAACAACATAGAACAAGACTCTTCCTTTTATGGGATGTACCTTGTCAAATGCCAACTAAACAATCGTGAACTAATGCATGGCATAGTAATGTTCTCAGCTGAAAAGGAACTTGACAGAAATTGAAGTAAATACTCCCAGTTTGTATTTCTCTCAACCAGGTTCAGAGTCTCAGGTTGATCCTGTAATTCACACTAACAGATCACATTTTCCTCAGACATGTTTTTGCTATTCATGGTTTGTTCATGAATCACTGATGTGGCATCTTTCGTTCTGAGCTGTGATTGTTGCATTAAAACAGACAACACTTTTTGAATGCATGCCTAAGTGGTATACACATTTCATTTCTATTAGTTTTTGTCAGTATAATAAACGTCCCTGATGTTTACAGAAAATTAATGCTGAAGATCTTAATGTATATTAGAGTCAATGGAAAGTTGATTTTTGAAGGAAGGAAGTGATTTAGCAATGGTTCTTACTAAGAAGGTATGCAGTGAGGATTTCTCAGAAGAAGAAAATAATTTAGAAGCTTTTACTCCATGGAATAAATAAAAATGTCTGAGTTAGAGGTCTGTATAAAATACTGGCCAAAGCAGATGCAGATCCAGACATATAATCTAGTGGCAACAGAAAAATAAAACTATTTATTTTTTTAAATATGTTTATTGACTTACTTAAGTATGCCATCTACTATAGTTCTGTTATTGCCTTTCTCCAGGGTTACCAGCAGTTTTTCAAATTAATGTTGTCTGTGAAATTTTCAAAGCAAATGTGTTGGATAAGCCTTCAATTCCTGCTGAGCATAAAGCAACTAATGTGACATTGCCTGGAGGTAAAAGCATCATTGTTCTGCAAGCTTTCGGATATGGTTCTGCTTTCTTTATTTAATCCAAGGTCATTATTTTCAAACCACAGCATGTTCTCATGAAGATCAAATGTTTTCCCAGGAAGGAATAATGACAGCATGGTACACTGGAAATTAAGAAGTTAAGGTCGTATAAACCACTGATCAAAGGAGAGAAATACTGTCAAAGGAGGAAATTGTATTTTTATTTAAAAGACTGAGCTGTTTACCCAGGGGAACAGATAATTGTGAGATACATTTTAGAACTAGGGAAAAATTATTTGTTTCTTTAGTATCAAAAAAGATTTCATTTTTGTATTGCTGTTTGCTTTTCTTTAGTTTGCATGCCACCCGCTATCCTACTCTCCCAGGAAAAGACATTTAAATGGTTTGTGTTGAAACATCTCTATGTTGCAAGATAAGCTTGATGCTTAATATATAAATATTTGTATTAGTATTATTCTGAGGTTAAAAACTTAGGATATGTTGTTGGATAAACTGCCATTTCCTTGGCAAATAATTATTGGAAAATAGAGGGTTGAAAATAAAATGTAAGTACATTGTGTTCCCTCTTTTATGCTAACATGTTCATCCATTTCTTAACTGATCTTGAGGAAAAAAAAAATTCATTCTGAATGATGAGAACTCTTCAGAAGAATGAAAGACGATAAGTTATAATTATAAGAAGGAAAGTGGATGTTAAATAAATTAAATAGGATGAAAAAAGATTGCAAAAGACTGAAGTAAAATATGGAGTTTTACAGGAATGTAAAAAAGACATTGGAAGACCAAACCCACATATTTCCTCTCCTTCTGAGATGGGGAACTGTCCTGATTTTGGCATCCTGTAAATTATATGTAATTTCAAGTACTTGCTTACACCGGTCAGCAACACCTTCCAGTATTTCCATTACCGATGCTGTGGCGATTTTTTAATGATTACTTAGTTCAGAAGTGCATATTCCTGCATCAGCCTAGTTGGATGAAATCCAGCCATGCAAATAAACAATAAATAATGGCTTATTTAGGAACCTGTGCACTGGTTTACCTCCAGTTTTGTTGTAAAATTTGCATAGGTCACTCAGCTATGTTCAGCATTCAGAGACCCTCCTCTATTATTCTATTATCCCACGGAAGTCTGAAAATTTAACCAATGACAGTGCTCTAGTTTTGAATCCCCTGCACCCATCCAGATAAGCGCATCAGAGATAGTTTAGATGCATTTGGTGTGGGTTTAAGACATATGTGCATCCTTGGTCACCTCTTAGGATGCCACCTCTTTGATCTACCTTAAAACCCATTCTGTAATGAAATCAAAGACTATGACAGTATATGCACAGACTGTAAAAGCCATCTAAACATCACAGCTATGCCAGCAGATAAGACCTAAGTCAAATATTCAATGCCTTTGTTATAAACGCTTTTCTCAATGCAAACATTTCTAGTAATGATCATCCCAGTTAAAAGTGTTTGCAACTAATTGCATCTAAAAGAGCTTTTCTGCTTGAAAAGTGTTCTAATATGCTTTTTTCTACTTGTCCCAAAGCACATATGGTCAGAGGGATTTAACAGGTGAAAGAGTCCAGGTTTGCTGGGGTTTTTTAGGAGTAATATGGTAAACAAATATTGGAATCACAGTGGTGTAAAATGTGATTATTCCATTTTTGCTTTGCAACATTTTGCTCTTGTGAACTGAAAATGTTAGTAAAACATTACCATATTGACTATCTATTTTTAACTTTTCATCTAATTATGAAGTAGAAGAGTTTTGTTGGTTTTGGTTTTGTTTTTTTATGCTCCTTTGGCATTAAATTTCTTCCAAGTAGTTTCCAAGAATCTACTACTTTGTGGCAAATAATGGAATGCAGGAAAGTAATTTCTGTCAGATGGCTACTGTTAACTCCTCTGTATAAGCCTATTTTTTTGAAATAGTGATTTTCATCACTCTAGAAGCCAATTTGCACAATTCTTAAATGGCAGTTATTGTGAACAGTATGAGGATCTTTTGTTTCCTGACACTAATGCCATTATCTTTATGGACTATCTTGTCTAATCTAAAATAGTTCAGTGTTAGCAAAACAATTAAATATATTACTGTATTTGAAAAATTGCATATTTGATTTTTTTTTAATGGCACTGAAACCTATTATAAACTAACAAGTGGCATGAAAAATTATCCTATTTCTTTTTTCCTTTTTAATTGTTATTGAAACGAGGCCATGCTGACAGGGGTTAAATTTTACAACTAGCATAGCAATAAACCACCAAAAAACTCAGTTCCAGTGAGAAATGGACTAGTTAGATGGATGTGGTTATGGATGAAACACATTCTTTTTAAATGTGATCAGAAGATAGATTAACATTTAATAAGAACAAAGTATGATGCAGATCTAAATTTCTTTTAAACTGTTATAAACCCAGGACTAGCACTAGCTGGAGCACATCCTGCCTTTTGTCATGCTGGCTTACAGGCCGGCTGCTGCACTGGAGTTATCCACCCTGGCTGCCTGATGCCTGTGTGCTGCCCAAGGAGCCAGAGGGTGGAAAGGAAGCTTAGGAGACAGGTCATGCCTTAATCAAACTCAGTATTGAGTTTGCGTGTTATTAATTATTTTTCCTTTAACACGTTACCTTTTTTTCCCCTTATGTTTCCCCTTTGTATTATAAATCCCAGGTTCATTAAAAACATTGTCTGGCACAATACTCAGTTTAAAACCAACTGAGAATTTAATCCAGCAAATCTCTTGATTCATTCCTGTTAGCTATACCTGACTATACAGTATAACATTTCTGGGACAGATTTCCAAAGGTGTTCATGTATTTGATTTCCATTCAAATAGTTAAATCTATAGAATTTAAATATCAAAATATTTTTCAGAATCTGTTCTTTGTTGACTATTTATAAGATTCCAACTTACCTTCCATCCTCCATACAACTGGCTGTCCCTGCCCCACAGAGAACCTACATTAAAAAAACAAAACATCAAGAAAACAAAACAAAAAAAAAATCCCAAACCCAATTCACATACGTTGAGCTCTTGAGAAGCAAGAAATCTAGGTCCAATAAGATGATCATAAAACCAAGAAGGAATTTCCTGTTTCCTTTACACAAGAACATTGATATTTATTATATGTTAGTATAAACAGTCGAATTCCTTATTATTTTTTTCTTTACTCATTCATGTATGTTTCTATTTATCTTTCTTCATCTAACTCATAGGGATTCACAGGAGAAAAAAATGCCCTTGATGTTGTGAACACACAATAGAGGAGGCCTTGTGTTTTCAGCTGTTTTTCTGTCTGAGAGCTGACAGATGAACAAGGGAAAAACCTTTTAATATTTCCTTGTGGTGACAAGAATTTATTCTGGGCTCTGTGGCTTAACTCCAGCTATGAGACAGTCTGATATCAGTTTCTGAACAGCCCCACTTTGAATTGACTGTACCTAGATTTATACTTCTCTTATTTAATTTTTAAAGTTAATTATTAAAAGTGCTTAAAAACTTTAAAGTAGAAATTTTGAAGCACCAGCATTTTTTTAATTACTAAACAATGCCATTTTTACTACATTCCTAGCACCATCATACTTTATTAAGAGGCATAGCAAACATGACTTTAGTATTATTTAATAGGACTAGTATGAAATTTTTAAATTCTGCCTGACAAAAGGAAAAAAAAAGGGAAGGGAAGTTCCAGGAAGAGAAGTTCCAGGAAGGGAAGTTCCGGGAAGGGAAGTCCCGGGAAGTCCCGGAAAGAAAAGAAAAGAAAAGAAAAGAAAAGAAAAGAAAAGAAAAGAAAAGAAAAGAAAAGAAAAGAAAAGAAAAGAAAAGAAAAGAAAAGAAAAGAAAAGAAAAGAAAAGAAAAGAAAAGAAAAGAAAAGAAAAGAAAAGAGAGAAAAGAAAAGAGAAGAAAGAATATTATTTTTTGCTTAACAGTTTTCGGCCACCACACAGGCAGCCGAAACATACAAGGAAGAGTGAGAATAGATGTGTAAAAAATGCAGTATTATCAGTATGTCCAGAAGTTTCTGTTATGACGATATTGTGAATATAAATATATAAATCCTCCAAAATCTTCTACACCTTTTGAATTCCCTACTGTGTTCTTGAAGACAATGGCACAATTTATTAGGGGTTCTTCACCTTATTTTAATTTCAGAATACTCACTTCAAATTTGTAATTATCATCTTGACTGTTGTGACTTTGGTAACTTTGTAACAAAGAGCCCCATTCACATCAAAGAGCCCCATTCACAAAAGGGATGAAATGCTGGAATTTTCTTTTTTTTCCCTCCCTCTGCTCTTTGGTATTGTGTGGTTTAAGTTCAGCAGTGAATGATTTTGAAATTTCTGAAGCATATAAAGTCATTATAAACAATGACCAGAAGAAAGGTCATTCATTGTGGTTTCTGCTGAATTTTATTCATGCAGTTGCAACAAAAGCAATTGGAGGCCTGCTCAGAGGTATAAAACTGTATCAAGGGGCGCACCTTGAGGCATTATGAACCTAATCAGTAAAGCAAGCAATCACCACCACTTGGGAGTATTTCAGCTTTAGCAGGATCTTAGTATGTGCTCGTTAATCAAATTAATTCTGAGACAACACCTTTTCTGGTGAAAAATGGGGATCTGTCATGCTGTTAAAACACTTTAATAATGGAGTATCAGTCTATAAAGCTGAGGCCCCTCCAGTAAAAACTGTGCGCTCTGCCTCCTCCTCCTGTGCCTTCCCCCACTCTTTCCACCAAGTTAGTGTTTTGCATGTGTGCAGTAAGAGATATGATCAATAGTTTGGGCAAAACAAAATCCAAGTGTAATTATGGGAGAGAAGACTGAATGTTGTATCTGTTCAGTCCTGTGCCTAATACAGGGAGAGCTTCTCACTGCTCTGCCTAGCTGTGAGCTAAAGCTAAGATGTGCCATCAAAGACATCTTTGTTTGTTTGTTTGTTTGTTTGTTTGTTTGTTTGTTTGTTTGTTTGTTTGTTTTTTTGTTTTGCTTTGGTGAATATGAACTGAAATTAAGACAAGAGAGAGTTAATGGAATCTCTTAGGAATGTGAGATGTGAACGTATCTGCTACTGTGTTGCCTCCAATCAGTTAACTCTTCCATTTAACAGGTACCTAATCCCACTCATGACTGAAAGCTTTGCTGTAGAGTTGAGAATCTTTCTGTTTTCATCGAGACATGATAAAATTCAATTTGTATTTAGCAATGAATGAAATACCAATTACAAACAAGCCATTTTAAACCCCTTATTCCATTTTCTGATGCTTCTGGACTTTGAGGAAAAAAACTACAAGACAATAGGTTCAAGAGAGAGAAATAATTAAAAAAATCAAATTATTTTTCACTCTACACTGTTTGAAACTATATATATTTTTGTGTGTTTGCAAGAATAGTGACTAATCTGGAGAACAGTGTACAGTCATACTGCACACATCATAAGAGTTTTGCAGTAGTTAAGGTAAGCAATATTATGTGGGAAAATGTGGGCTTAATTCACTACTTCTTAAACTAATTTTCTTCTGATTTGTTATGTTACATAAATATATTTTCCTTTCACTTTTTAACACAGATATAATGTATAATAAGGACATTTAGACTATTTTGAAATACTAATATCGATCATCCTCTGTTTTTATTTGTGGTGTACCATATCAACCAAATATGCCAGTTACGTGACAGTATGAAGATAATCAAATGTCACTTAGGCAGGTGAAGTGAAGCAGCAGTAGCGGTTTGAATCCTTGCTGACTAGAAGGGTCAGATTCTATTTCAGTTCTCTCTATTAGAGAATGGATTCCTGTTCTTATTTTTCAATGTTTGTAATATAATCTTTCCTTTCAATACGTGCTCATGGACACAATCAGACACCACCCTCACCACCATCCTATTGAAGAATTTCTCTGTTTGGACAAAGCCTGCAACCTCAAAAGGAAACCCTCAGATCGACACAAAGCATTTGACTTCACTTTTTATCACCCACCTAGTGCAATCAGTTGAGCTGAATTTAGCTCATTCCATAACATTCCCTGAGAATTAGGAATCCAAGGACAGTATTACTCAGTTCAGGACTCCCTTTTATACCATTATTCATTGAGTCCTTTCCTTTTTCTCTTGAGTTATTGTGTACCCAGATTTCTCACTTTCTGTGGGAAATTTCTAATTATCACATTAAACATTTCATGACATAACACAGAGAAAGGTACTCTGTGGTGTGCAGGCTTTATTTTTAGATGTCTCCATCTACATTTCAAGGTTGTTCCACTTAGCATTGGGAAATTAAATAAATGACTGTGAATGTGAGAAAGTCAGGGAAAAAAAAAGCAGTGTGATCCAGAAAGTGGGATACTCACCTGAGTATGAGGAAAACTTTATTGCTTTGATCCAATAATCTTTCCACCATTATATAGCACATACATCAAGGCCACAAGCTCTAAACAATTGTCTGCATAATCTTTCTCATTTGGATTGAAAATGTCACTGTTTCTAGAATCTGACATCTAAGGCAAAAGGAAGAGAATTATCTACAAAAAGATAAACATCAAAAGAAGAAATTGAAAAAAAAAAATCACTTATTGCAAGTGAACACTCTTTTCTGAACTCAGGGCCTGAAAGTGGGAGATTATATGAAGAACCTAAATGATTAGATATATTCAAAAAATACCCGTCAGTGTCATCCTAGGAAACGAAAAAGAAAAATCCAACAGGGTGTAATCATAAGGCACATATCAGTATTGTCAAAAGGAACTGCCTTCAGTGTCACAAGGGAAGATGGTGAAGCCTGATGATCAGTGATGAGAGAGAATAGCTGTAAGTTAGAATGAGGAAAACACAGCAAGAGGAAAGTCAGACAGAAAAAGAGAGAGGAGCTTAATGAAAGTATGAAATGTAAAGGATGAACATTTTGGCAAGTCAGAGAGATGAGGCAGAGCATCAGGGCAAAGAAAGTGAAAGTGATCAAATGGATCATTTAACAAAGAAGCCAAGGAAAAGTGCGGGATGCTGAGGAAAGCAGAGAGACTGAAGCTGAAATTAGAGAGGAAAGCTGAAGTGCAGTGAGGTGATTGGCAGTGATAGGACATGCAGCAGCTGTAAAGAAGAGAGGAAACTTCCTGCAAGTACTGAAAATGAAAGGAGAATTGAGAGGGTTTTCAGGAAATGATGAGGGGAGGGTCTCAGTACCTGATCTGGCCTACAGTGGGTAGGTGAAATGAAAAGAGGATCAGATAAAGTGTTTCAGGTTTCCATAAATCAGAAGATTGTCTATCAGCAAAAGGGCTCTGAATGGCTGTATTTTTGCTCCATTTTATTTTATTATATTTTATTCTAAGGATGGAGGAAATGTCCCAGAGAAAGGAAAAGGTTAATAACAGAAATGGCCATAGAAATGACAAAACAGCCCATGAGTAGTGAAGGTTCTGAGGAGGATAGATAAGTTTGATGGGAATAATAGGCATGCAGGATGGTACTTGTAAAGGAATATAATGTCAGAGAGCTGGCTGAAAAACTGTGGGTGAGGGGATCTGGATTTGTACTAGTTTGAAAAGGAGAACAACAAAGAAAAAAAAAACCCTAAGTATCTTTAGTCTGTAGAAATACAAAGGTGGTAACTATAGTACTACAATGTGAGAAGTCTACATGATATGTTTTTGCTGAACATGGATGTGGATAAGGTGAGAGAGGCACAAAATTGCTGCAGAATAGGCAGATGTTACAGCAGCACCTGTGAGCCTACAAAACATTTCATGGAAAGCAAAAAGGTGGGAGTTTATTTCTTTTCTGTGCTTCTGAAATTACATTATTTTGGATCTCACCCACTGTGCTCCCAGAAGCAAAAGTAAATGGTAACCCAACAACTGAGAATGCATGAAAGTTGTCTTGAAGTATATGAATCTTACAAAATTAGTTGCAATGTTGAATGAGGTTGCCTTAGTTGTATGTCAGCTGAATGAGGTTTTCGGATTCTAAAGGTATTCTAACTGACATAATTGTCAAAGTTAAAAACCTTCTTGTCTATGTGATTCTTTGCACTGAAGAGGTACCAAAGCATCAGACATCATTGGATAGGCTTTTAAATGCGTCCTTTAGTGAAATCAAAATCTTTCCACCTCAGTTTGACCTACTTCCATGTATTTTACGTGTGCTCAATATTTCACAGTGTGCAAACACTTTACTCTGTAACTGAAAGATGGATGTTTCCATTAAGTTACATTCAAACACTGGAAGTACAAAGCTCATATTTTTAACTGACTGTCAGGATTAGGGATTGTCATCACTGTTTAGAAAGATGGACACATTATTAAAAATAATCAGAACTATATGAAATTGTCCCTGATCTGATTAATTGTAGCAGGTGCTCTAGATCAACTCTAGAGGTCCTTTCCAGCCAAGCTGTGATTCTGTGGTTCTCAGATATTGCTGTGAAAGAACACATTGATTTGTGTGTGTTATCCACACAGAGGACAGCTGCGTCTTTGTAGTCACCTAAAATGTTCGGTCATAGAATTATTATAGAATAATCTGGCAACCCTCAGGTTTATTCTTAATGAAACATGATATTCAGAAGAAAACTCTAGTTGATGTATGTTTGGAGGATGAAATTCAGATTCTGGACTTCGGTTTTACATAAACAGTTTGTTTTTGGATCGAAGATGCAATCGTTATGTTTACCCAGCATAAAACTCCCTGTATGGCAAATCATTGTGTTGTTCGATTGAATAAGTGCTGGCCTCTGGATCTAGAAGCAATCTAGTTAATAACATCTTGTTACTCCTATAAAATAGCATTTGATCTTTAAATCTTAAGTTTCTAATGTGCATGCTTGTTCTGGATACATGACGGTAGGATCACAGCACTGTTTTCTGCAGATGTTTCTGTCATCCATAAATAGAGGACTGTTGCATCACACTACACAGTTTTGTCCCTTGCTTATTCCTATAACAGATTGTCGAAGGGACAAAAGCCAACTCTCAAGGTGCTGCAGAGCTGTAGTACAGGGATTGAGCTCCATCTTGTGGAATAAAGAGAAGCTTACAGGAGATTCTTTTTTCCCCTTCAGAGAAGTGATGTGAAAAGCATATTTTAATTAATTTCCTGTTGAAATTTTTCCTTGTTAAAGTTTTGAACAGATAGGGAAAAATTATTACAATGTACATCACATTCATAAGATACATTAGATTTAAAATTGTTGGGAGATAGAGCCATGGGACATAATGTTTTGGTGAACATTTTTGTTAATACAGGAGATCACAGAATCATTGTCAATTTATCTATTAATATTTTTAAATATACACATAAATATTGGATTTCAGCACTCAGGTTTTTAGGTCCTTTAATAATTCACTTTACCCATTTGCTGAAAAAAAAAAAAAGTCACCTTCCATTTCTGCTGTAGATGTATTGCACAATATTTATGAAAAGAAATGAATGTATTCTCAGATGAGCATACAGACACTCCTATCATAAGATTTAGTAATCTGTTCAATTAAACTTTTCTGTTGAAGAATTTAGTAATAATGGCAGCTGAGGGAGAAAAATAAAGCCATTATGTGTTTATGGCAAATGCTGTTAAACATAAAAAATGTTTTTAAGACTGAAGAAGTTCCTCTTTGACTTCAAAAGAAATGTACCATTGAAAGGCATTCAATGTTATATTCTAAGAGCAGAATTTTTGCATATATAATTACTCATGCATATACATATATGACAGGAAAATCCAGACTGTATATTTTGTGCAGCTGTAAAGATGACATTGTCTGACATTGGGTTTTCTTAGCGGGACTAATCAAAGATAAAAGGTTGGGGGGGTACATCTTTTTTTTTAATCAGTCTGCTAATATCCAGGCATCAAAACTGCACAAAAGCACTTAGTGGTTGTTTAAAAACTGTCAAGCACACAATTTTGTATGAGTCTAAGTGCTTTTGAAATCTCTGTCTCATTCCAGCTAAATACCTTTCCAAACCTGGGTTTAAAAATTATGTGCCAATCGACCTTTTCCAAAACTTCTCTCTACGATTGTAACAAATTTTTAGTGGTTCCTTTGAGAGTGTCTAAGAATTTCAATGAAATAAATGTTCCCAAAACTCTCACCTAGGTTCCAGCTTTGTCCTTGTTTACGTTACATTTCTAAAATAAAGACATGTCTTGCAGGTCATTGGGTGTCACTTGAACTCAGCATTTTTCATAGAATCATTAAAGCTGGAAAAGGCCTCCAGATAATCAACTCCAACCTTTGACTTCATACCACTATACCCACAAAAACATTGCAAAGTGCCACATCCACTGTGTTTTTAAATACTTGTAGGGATGGCGACTCCACCACTTCCCTGGGAGCCTGTTCCAATGCTTTCCCACTCTTTCAGTGAAGAAATTCTTCCTAATACCCAAGCTAAACCTCACCTGGTGCAACTTGAGGCCATTTCCCTTTGCCCTATCAGTAGCTGCCTAGGAGAAGATGACCACCACCTCACTACAGCCTCCTGTCAGGTCTTTGTACAGAGCCACAAGGTCTCCCCTAAGCTTCCTTTCTCCAGAACACCCCCAATTCCCTCAACCACTCCTCATAGGCCTCATTTTCCAGAACCTCCACCAGCCTTTTTGGTTTTCTCTGCTGCTCTGTGATTCTGTGCCAAAGGACACAAATGTGACTTTGCAGTGTGCGTGAGAAGAGAATAAAATAAAATCAAATCAGAGTAAATACAACAAAATCCTAAGCAAACAACTTGTAACTGCTTTTCTCCTCCTCTTTCTTTTATCTATGTGAGATAAGTGAAGACTGGCCACAGTTTTTGATAACAGTGATGTCAGTCTCTAAAGGATTGCTGACTTTACTGAAGACATGGTTAGAGTTTGGGGAAATTATTTTTGTCCACAAATCTGTTTTGCATATACTCCTTAAGTGAATAAAGGCTAACATACTACTACACTACTACTACTACTACTACTACAGCTACTACTACAAAAAATAATAATGACAGTGAAACTCACAAAGCAATTATCATTAAACAGTGAAAAATTTTACCACACAAAAGTTTCCCTTCAGGAACACTATTTGTGAGCTGACAGCTGACAGGTTCCACTGATTTCACTGGGAGCCACGGACTTCAGTGCTGTGTGGTTGGGATGATATTTGCTCATGCGCAAAATAAAGTCTTTCATTCTTGCTGTGTAAATGCAAACTCTTCTCAGCATCTTTGGAATAATTCACTTTTATAATACTTCCTTATTCAAGTATTGCAGCTGCTGCATTTTTTTATTTTTGCCAAATTGTCTGGTGATATTCTGTCTGTAGTCTTAAAATTGCAAAGTGTCTCATGGAAATTGAAGCCTAAGGGGTAACCTTATGGGAAAACTGGTACTTGCCTCCCCAAGTAAGTATAAAATCTGTTTCGGAGAGGAGTGACATTTGCAAAGAACAGGTTTTTCTAAACGCAACAGATTAACCAATAAATATGTAAGCTAAATGATAATCATGTTTAGATTGTCTCTGAATTTTTTATATCTCCTTTATTAGACAAGCTTTGAAAAAAAATTTCCAATTTTTTTGTGATTATTTTCCACATTCTTTAATCTTTTTCCCAGATCATGTGAATAATAATATCTCTTTGAGATTTTTTTTCTACCTTTCTTTTTTTTTCTTAGAGATAATTGTCCTTTAAAAACCCAGAGTAATTCTAGATGAATTATAATGGAATGCTTTTATTTTTGACAGTTTTACTATGTTATGCAATTTCTCACTTGATGCTTTTGGGTGCAGTGCCAATACAATACTTTAGATTTCATTCAGTTGATCAATGTCTAAATAATTTTTTTATTTGTTTAGATATCTTGACAAACAATCAGTGCATGAATCAAGTAAAGCATTATAAGTGGAAATTACAGGAAATTAAAGGGAAGCCTCTCTCCCAAAACCCACAGTACGAGATTATGGTCAATGGGATGAATGCAGTGCCTCGAATAACCTGGAGAATCTCTGAGGTGTCTGATTGATCTCGCTCACATTTGTTATTCAGGAAGCTCTAAAGTTACAGGTAGAAAAAGCATTTTTCTCTAGTCAGAGAAAAAGGAATTTCTGTGAACGTCTGCCTTCCTCCTAAGCACAGGCTCCAGTCTGTTTATTAAGAGCATTCAACGGTTTATTCCTACTTGATACTCTATAAGCTTAAATCCTTGGCATTATTCTTGCTTTTCTCATGTAGTACATTCTGGCAGGAATAGAGAAAGTTACCTTGTGAACCTGTTACAGAGTTAATTTTTTTCCAGTAGCTGAGGGGGCATGGATGTGAGCATACCTAAGAGGTTATTGCATACCACCAGGGGCAGGAATAAGTGACATGGCAAAAAATTAAAAATACATGGATATAACAGCTGTGTGAGAAGACCTATGTCTTCTTTAGAGAGAGGAATAAGAAAGTGGATGGAGCAGACCTTAAGTTTGTGGCATAGTTTTGTTTATTATGTTCCTGAAGTCCTTGGGCCACATAGTTTAATTTCTTTTGAATCATTATTGAAGGTTAATGTTTTGTTTTTGCTAAATCAAATAATTCATCATATGTTCACATGAAAACCTAGATGTGTGTGAACGAGGAAGAGAGTCCTCCTTATTTGCAATGACATGTAGAGGAATCAACAATTTTTTTCCTTAAATATATCTTGAATGAGAAGGAAAGCATCCTCTCTAGAACGTGGGATCCATGTACCTGAAATGCTAAGCAGATGCTTAGAGCAGAACAAGATGAAATATAATCTCTGCAACATCCTTTTGATTCTAGCTGTGCTGCCTGGACTTAAGATGCCGGTGCCTGGCAAAGGTGACACGGCTGACACAAGTCCAGCTCATAGTTATGTGATCAAACTCTCTACAGGGCTCTTTTGCAAGCTTAGTTTGCTTGTAACGAAGGAGGTGAGTTAATCATTTCCATCCCAGAGCTCTCTACTAGCAATGGCGCTGATAAAGACTTCAGGCCTTATCAAACTCAAATAGGATTATCTCTTCCACTTTTAAATTAAGAGTGTCTTAGCACATTTTTTAAGCAAAAGGTTTCACAAGTCAAGCAGAATATGATTATCTCTAATGTCTAAAATAATCCACACCCCTGAGAGATTCCTTGTGTGCCCTCCCCCCCACCCCCCCCCCCAAGACCGTGAGCTGCAAATGACCAGTCTGAAATTTAAGCTGGCCTTGGAAAAGCTATGTAAAATGTGTCCCAAGCAGCCAATTCTTTTAAAATGGATTTCTATTACTGTTTAGTTGTTAATAAAAGAAAAAAGAGATAGAAGGATAAAAGTGCTGTCCTACAGACAGCAGTTGGATTACATTGAACATTATGTGCTGAACCAGATAGTTTGGCAGAGACAAGTATCATTTCATCTCTAAACATAACAATCATTTGAAACACTTCCACAGACCTCAGGGAAGAATGGAAAGTACTTTAAAAAAAACCCCTATCTTTTGGGGCATTAAAGTAGCTGAGAATTGAGACATTCATTAAGTGCTTCATTTCATATGAAAACATCTATTTCTGTACTTTAAAATCAACTTTTAGGAAATATTTCATATGACAATTTCTAGGAACAGATTGTGCTTTCAATACTGTATGTTGTATGATATGTTCTGGGTGTGATTCCCAGTGGTATTTTGGTTGTAATGAACTTAAAGTCAGTACAGATTTTTTGTGAGCAAGAATGAAGAATTGGATACTATATGATATTCAAATGTATTAATGCTGTAATGCAATTAATATGTCCTGTAAAGAAGATATAGATTGATTTGTCATCACACCAAGTAAAAGCACCTTCTGGATTAAAAACCTGTTCTGAAATGTGTAACAGATGGTGATAAAATGAAATTTATCACAAAAACAACATTATTTTCTGTGTAATTAGTTGTAAAAATGAGTTGTATTCAGCTTTGAATAAATACACACCAGCTGTAACTCTGTATATATCACAGTTTTACATTCCATTTATACTAGCATTATTGGAAACCAGAAATTTCCTGACAATTTTATTTGGAATAACTAAGAAGTCAAAAACATTTTAAAAAAAGAAATTCGGTCATCGAAGTGTTTTCCTAAAGGAAATAACATATTATTTTTGTATAGGCTAATTATTTTTCTTAATCAAAACTATTCATTTGTGGACTAACTCTAGTTTCAATCTTCATTGCATCAGAATTTACTTTTTTAAATTATTAATAAGTCTACATTAATTAAACCATACTGAAATATAACTAGAACGAACTGGAAATAAAATAAAAATATCAAGAATTTTTTTTAAATGTCAGTGTATTAAACACACAAAATCTAGTGTATAAAAAAGGATATTTTAACCTAATAGAATGTGCACAAATACATGTATGGATAGAAATATATATACACACATGTATGCATATACACAAAACTGCACATGCAGAAGTGTGAGATAGACTTTAAAACTTTTTAAAATGTAGACATTTTAAAATATTTATTGTTGTATTCCTGTTTGACCAAATTATGAAAATTGCTTCCCTGTTAAATTCAGTGTATGATGGTGCCATTATATAATCTGATTAATGATTGTTTTCAAAAACTCATTAAAAGATTCAGTTTGGGGGGGAAGTCTTGGGGTTATCCTGTTGTAGATCTGGTTCAAAGCAGGAGCAGGTTGCCCAGGGCTGTGTCTAATCAAGTTTTGAAAATCCCTGAGGACAGAGACTCCACAGCCTCTGTGCATCTTGTTAGTGTTTAATAATCTCCCACAGACTTAAAGACAATTAATTGAAAACAGATTGATATAAAGGTCTTAGGAGCTCAGAGAGGTTCCACGGTGGGGGGGTTGTTTGTTTGTTTTTTTACATAATTGGAAAAATTGTAAAGCACATTCATCTTGAAATTAAGGGGAATTGCTGAGAAATTACCCATGCAAACAAAATCAATTCTCATTTGGAAGTGTGATGCAAATTATTATAACATGCTGGGATCATCATCACAAACTGAAATGAATACAGAAACTGTTATTAAAAACTAAATATGCTAAACTGATTATAGCTCAGCAGCAATATAGTGCACCTTTGTAATCAGAATTGAAGGAGAAAAACTCTAAAGAATGACTAAAATAAGTTGGAAGCCAAGTACTATCCTCATTATTGTATTTTTTTTTTTAATTAGATGATTTATGTTTTAGCCATTAACTGCTCATTGCAGAAAATTACATACACAGATGTTGTTCCTACTAATGTGCAGTGTCAAAACAAAAATCATTCTTTTCTTTAGTTGTTAAATTGTTGTAGTTTGTTTTTACATATCTACAATAAAACTTAATTAGAGAAACAACTGGTCTTTATTTTTGTTAACAAGTTCTCTGAAATTCTTCACAGGTGGGGACTGCATCTATGTGTTTGGAAGAAGCACCTGGCAGGCTGACTAATAAATGTCTTGTATGACTTTTCCAATGATATCATTTAAGTAATTCTAAGACGTCTTTTAATACAAGTAATGATAAAGTTGCAATTGTTAAGGAAAAGAAAATTTTTATAACTATTTCTCACAGCCTACCTAGCCCTGGAAAAGGCTCAGACTTTTAAATGTACATTCTTGTTCTTCTAAAGGGCAATACTTGAATATTTATTTTGTCTGATCTATAGAATTCTCCAGGAATATCCAACAGTCAAGATACCACAACACTCTAGTGACAGAACAGACAACATCTAACAGAACCCAACAATTTGGAAATTAGGCTGTCACCATGCTTGTGGAAGATAAAAGCTCAGTCTTTTCCCAGAGTTTAAGCTAGTGCTCTTTTCTGATTCAGAAAATGTTTCAACCACTTTCAGCTCAACCATGTTTTCTGCCCAGGTTATTTGGTTAAGCACTGAGCAAGTACATGACAAGAGAGTAGCCTAAATGAAAATCTCTAGAAAGGATTTAGGAGCTCAAAATCCTAATCTAAATGAGTTTGCACATGACAAGTTTAAACAAATTATTTAGACAAATAATTTTGCCTAAAATAAAATAAAATAATTCCTCTAAATCCTAGTTTTCCATTTTCTCTCATAGTCTTACCACTACTGAAATTAGGCTAAACCCATTTCTATTTGACTTCCACTTCTAGTCTGAGTTTTCAAATATAAGTCAAATACCACACCCTCAGAATTTTAGAAACAATTATCTTCTCAAGATCTGTGGTGAGAGAGAACCTCAGTGCTCTCCTAACTAAACATAGCAAGAAATTGTATCTGGTAATGTACAGGACTGATTCTCTCAAAATTAGGAGTTAGTCTGCTTATCTTAATACTGACATAAACCAGTGAAAAAAATTAATACAAAACCCTTTGAGTGGGTATAAAGGTTTAAATTATCACGATAATCTATCTTTTACACAGATCTTTTTTTTTAGTCATCTGATGGCTAAACATATAGCAAATAGAAAAACTCAGTCCTAATGGTCTCAAAATTCAGAGTTTTTTCCATTGCCCAGGAAGAAATCTTTGGCAAATACTATCTAGGCTGCTCCAGGCAATATTGTACTCTTTTCATTCTGGTGTATAATTGTGATGAAGTAAAATATAAGAATCAGAACAGATGGGAAGAAAAAAAAAAAGACCACACCTTCACAGCTTACTTGTTCGCTTATTCGCCAATTAAAGGAAATGGTTCTGAGAACTGTTTCTGGACTGTGAGTCTTGAGCATATGTATTCTATTTCACAGAAGAAAGAAAATGTTTATTTTCCCCATCACCACCTTTTCCTTTAT
Source organism: Acanthornis magna (assembly GCA_036785705.1). Lineage (NCBI taxonomy): Eukaryota > Metazoa > Chordata > Aves > Passeriformes > Acanthizidae > Acanthornis > Acanthornis magna. The sequence continues at coordinate 4,862,259 of JAWUZG010000017.1, forward strand.
AACAGGAAGTTCTCAGCCTTGAAAATCTCAGCCTAAGCATTGACTTTAAGTGACTGAACAGAGTATTTCTCTTCCCACTGGAATGATGATTTCTATCCTCTTCCTTGGCTCCTGGTTCAGCTCGGCTTTTTTGTTTCTTTGTTTGTTTGTTTGTTTGTTTTTTCACAAATGCTCTGTGCAGTTATCTTAGTTTATTTGCCAGATATGAAATCCATTCAAGGGTTTTTAAGGGTATAAAGGGACCAGTAGACTGCTGTACTTGACCAAAGGGATGTGGCTTTAAGAAACAGTAATTTGAGAACAATCACTCCTTCCATTCTTCCCAGGATAAGTATTTGTGGGTTTAAGACAAACTTCAAGAGAGAAGGTCAAATACGTAAAAGACTGCAAGGATACAGGTGGAGGGAAGCAGTCTTGCATCATTAGATAATGATTACCTGTTTGTCTATTGGAAAGAAGTATTTTTTAAAACTTTTTCTCCATCCAAAACTGTCCAGGCAGAATTGGATGTCTGTAGTGCCCATAGCACAATGGGATTCAGATGTTTTTTCAGTCCTGTACGGATTTCACTAATAAAAATTAATAACAGCCTCATCCATTTCATAGAACTGAAAATTAAGTAGTTTTAATGCCACTGAGGAGTAATCTCAGAGATTTAGACAAACTGTCCTCCCTATAAGGCTCATTGTTATTTCTTAAAACTTTCTAAATAAAATTCCAATGAGCAATTAAATAATCTGGGCTCTTCATTCCATTGTCCGTCAGCAAAATTACTTTGAGACCACTTATTGGCATTTTTCTGCGAAGCACATTATAATAATTTCATTAGTGTTGGATTTTAATCTATCAATTTGGATGTACATTTCCTATTGAAGTTGATCTTGGAGCAGCATCATCTATGGATGGCCTACCACTACCTTTTAAACTTCAGGTTCTATATTTCTATCAAAAATTTGAAATGGTACGCACTTATGATTTTCTTTTTGGTTTTTTGGGTTTTGTGCTGAAACATAAATCAACTGAAAAGGAAGGCTTGACTTTTAGACAAGTAAATCTAGCACAGCACTATGCAGTTGTTGAATCCAATTTGCAAAACCTTGCTTCAATGGCTCGACAAACTTGATAAGCAATTAAACAACTGCCCTGGGAAGCTCCAAATGGAATGGAAACTCCATTCAAGTCTGTGGATATTCCAGCAAGGCCTTAAGTTGGTGTCAGGATTTTTAATGCATGTCTTGCAGCTGATTTCTTTTAGGGAATGGTAAGGAGGTTAAGCAATGCTGCACTTAGGGGACTTAAAGGATACTCCTAAGGCACTATGTAGGTCTATGCCCTCAATAAATCATACCACCTAGCCAGAGGAAAAGGTATAAGCTTCAGTTCATTTACATATCTTATTCTGAAATATATGATAGGTGTGTGTGAGAAATAGGCCCATGAAATCAAATTATTTCTTCACTTCAGATTCTCAACCTATATGCAACACATTTTATACAGTGAATATGGCATTTTTTCCTAGTTAAAATACCATTTCCAGCCAATAGAAATAGACACCCTGAATTGCTGTTTATCTCTTCATCATGCTTATTATAGTATGACATAAGAGTGCAAAGAATCTAGAAAAACCAACCTAATCTCCTGTAATTCTGTAATAATTTTCACAATTTTTTTTGTATGTGCCTTTAAATACAGTAGATATTTTTTCTTCAGTACTTCCTCTGGGAATTTGTTCCATAGCCTGACTTTTCTAATCATTAGCAATCTCCTAATTTCCAGTCTAAATTTATTTATTGACAATTGTCAACAATGCCCTTTTGTTTAAAAAGTTCTTTCTCCTCCTGGGAATTTTGCTACCCCACTCGTTCCTGGAGTATTTATAGAGAGCAATCACATCTGTTCCCATTATTTGCTTGAGTATTTGCTTTTTCAAGTGTTCTGTAAATCACACAGCATTGCTGTTGTTCCCTGATTAGATTGTTGAACCATCTAAAAGGAGGAGGGCTGTTTAAACCGGTTAAAATTGTTTGCATCAATACTCAGGGAATGGTCCTGTAGGCAAATATGTATTTGTATGGAGTGCATTGAGCCTGGATGCAATGCTGCTCATTGTAAGCATTTTACTCTTAACAGAGCTGCTTCATACCTAAAGAATGATACCTGCCATGTAGCAGACACCTGCCATGTAGCAAACACCTGCAAATGGAAAGTTTTTTTGAAGCAACCAACCTGCCTCAGCAGCTACCTTTGCTGGCACAGAAGTAGGGCAGGGAGGGAGAGGGAAAGAAAGATAAAGGATACTATTTAGCTGGTGTTAAAAAGTATTCATTACCATGATCTGCTTCAGTGCATTTTAGTAGTTTGTAATAGTTTTAACTCTTTTCTGAGAGAGTGTTTTCCTGCCATAAACTTGCAGCTCATTGCTCTCTGTACAAAGAGATACCTGTTTGATCTATGTCTAATGAAATCTTACCTAAACCTTTAAAGCAAACTATTGATTGAACAATTATACTTCATTTATACCGAAGTGTTATCTGTTCCCCTATTCAGTCCCCTGATTCTTTATCTGGCATTCTATAGACACTCGTTATAACTCTATTTATAAGAACTGACACATTTAGATTGTAAATCAATTTTCCATTTTCATTGTATTGAAGAAATTGCTCTTCAATAGGATTTTCCTCCCTCAAAGGACAGGTTCAGTGTAGCACTTATATTTAATTGACCCACTAGGTTTCCTACTGAGATCCTTTCCAAAGTTGCCCAGGTGAAGTAATCTGCAGTATTCTTATTGCTGAAAAAGCTGTTTGAGTCTAAAATTAATGTTGAACTTTGTCACCTATAAAATAAAAGGGCGTTAGGCTGGTTTGTGTGATACTGAAATAATTTCCTGGTTCAAGACCATTTTGAATTTGTACATCCTAGCTGATTTTTTTTTTCTTTCAGCTCTGAAATAACAGGGACTAGCCACCTCCGTACAATTTAGAGACATTTAAATAGATACTTAATTAATGAATTTGTTTAAGTACGTTCATTAACATGTTAAGAGCACTACCTGGAAGAATTTGCAATCCCATTAAACTCTTGAAAGAACGCCAAGCTATCTTCTCAATCTAAAATTTCATAATACCCAGAATGTCATGGGAAAATCATCATTCCTTATGGCACTACCCTAAGCCTTTCAAGACAGAAATTTCCCAAGACTTGTTTCTCAGAGTTGGGGGGTGGGGGGGGGGTGGAACATGAAAAGAACATTTTAACCAAATTTTAGGTACCTGAAATGTGGGAGGTCCATCCCTGGTCGCAGCTGTCTCCCACTCCAGCTCCACCTCCTCTGAAGGAGGATCCCCGTTAAGGGAGGACTCAGGGGTCTAAAACCCACCCCTGTTCTGGAAGGGAGGCGTGCCCAGGGCCCTATTCCTGAAGCTTCTATTATGTTTGAAGTTTTATTGGTCATAAGTTATTGTACCCCTCCCTCATATAGTTTTATTGGACCCCGGACGCTTGTACCCTCCCCTTGTCCCTTCTCCTATTGGTTGTGCCCCTCCCTTATAACCAGCTGCCTGGGGGCAGTTCCCGGGCTTTCTCCTCTGCCACTCTCCCTGCCGGACCCCCTCGCCCGACCCTACAATAAAGGAGATCACGGGGGAGACCCTCTCCCACACCCTTTGCTTCTTCCACCTCGTTTGTCAGCGGCACCTCATTGGTCCCTCGCCGGGGGCAGCCCCATCTCGGCGTGATACAACCACGCAGAAGCTGTGATAGTACGGGGGGCTCGCGCTCCAGACGAGGGCAGCCAGGGACAGCCAGGCACAAACAACTTCTACAAGTGGCGCCCGAACAGGGACCGGAACGCCTGGACTCTTGGATCTTGGTGCTGATACTTCCCTTGTGTGACGCACGCTCTGTTCTAGGAGTGGTGCTCCCAAGGGTGGATCGGGGGAAACGCCGGACGAGGAGGACCTGTCGGCGGGACCCGACAAGCTGATCCCGAAAAAAGAAGAGGACCCGGCACCGTAGCTTCTGTTGGAGGGGCAGCCTCAAGAAGAAGTTTGGTTTGTCCAGGTAAGGAGTCCCTGAAGGGATATTTTTGCTGCTCCCTCCCCATTCTTTTCTGTTTCCTCCTTTTTCAGGTGCTGTGGGTGGGTGAATTCTGTGGGACTAGCTTTAAGATGGGTAATGGCTTGTCCGCAGAACAGTGGGAGTTTTACGTCCAAGTTAAGACATCCCTGGTAGATAATAGGATTCTGTTCTCTAAGGGCCTCCTTAAGAGCTTCGTTCGGTGGATCTTCAAGGAGTTTCCTAGAACAATCCCGGATGAGGCTCGATTGGTGGCCTTTTGGCGAAAAATAGAAGGGAAAATGAGCCATTACTACACAAAAATCTTTACTAAATCAAAAATCATTAGATGCCTTTCTGAACAGTAAGTCTTTTCACAATCATGTGGTCAGTCTGGTTGGTGTGCACCAGCCCTGGAATTCTCCCTTCAGCAAAGCCTTAAAGGAGCATCAGAATCCACTTATGCTGTTTTCAGTACATAACTAAGCTCGCCAACTTTCTTTTTATTATTCATGTGAGAAAAAACCAAACCAAACCCTATATGCATTTCTGATCATTTTAATTCTTGAACACTTTCTGAATATAGATGTAAAAAGTATATCTTTCATTTTTTTCCTAAGTAAAACATCATCATATGAAGGGAGTGTTTTACTAAAAATTATTAAAGAACTTGTATTCATTTTTGAGATATGATGTTCTTTGCAATGGTTAATCCTTATTTGGATCAGTATTATTTACCATCTTTGAAACTGCAGTGCTTTGATTAGAACATCAAAAGGTTTCTTCATTTCCAATGAGAATAAGTCTGGCTTTCTTGCTAGTGCTTCATGAGTTGAGTCTTAGAAGGTTGGTATCTATTTGACTGTGCTCCATTGCATTAATGATAGCATGAAAGGTGTGAATAAATATTAACATGGTTGGATCTAGGAATTTCAGCTTCAGATCATTAATTTCAAAGTCCTATAAACTGTTTGTAGTCACTACTGAGATTTTAAAATATATTATCTCTATAGCCTCTGAAAAGCATACAGAGGGAGAGTTCTCAGGTGGTCTTAAGTGAATGGAAGTGGAAGAATTAAACACAGGCAAGTCTCTGTGGGAGTCTGAATGTAGCATGTCTTAAATAAATTTTAATGCTTGAAAACTTATGAACTTAAAAAAATATTAAATTTGTGTGAATGACTTCTATTTTTATATCTGTTGGAAAGTAGTGTTTAGGAGTTTTTATGAGATTCACTTGGATAGCAACAAAACTTCAGTCATAACCTTGAAGTTCTACTTGCTTTCTTTGGGATTTTCTAATTAAAAGTACTGGTTTCCATTTGTTAGTATGGGCTCCCTGGAAAAATCTGGGTTCACTACAATATTTAGGTTTCTTAAATCTCAAAAGTGGAAAATTAATGTGACATCATCCCTTTAGGTTGTGGGATATCTCTGCTAGTAAAGATTTCAAAATGAAGAATGCATCTGAAGATGCCTGATCCTTAAAAAAAGAGAATAAAATGCTACATAAAAGAAGTTAAATTATACTGAATAGGAAAAAAAAGGACATGTTTTTGTTTCATCATGTGTTTGTTTCATCATTGTACCATCATTGTTGGTACCTCATGTTGCTTTCTTGTGTTATTTTCTTTGGGGTTTTTTTTAGTGAAATTCTGAAAACAAGCAAACAAAAAAAAAAGGAAACTCTTTATCTTTGCCTTTTTTTTTTCGTTAGGGAAAGTGCCTTCATTGCCTTCTTTCTGCTATAATAGTCACTATCCAAATGGAGACACTTGAGAACTTTTTCATTTAGGATTGTGATGACACAGCTACACTGCAGGTTTTGTCAGAGCGTTTCACAGAACGATATAAATTTTCATTAAAATGTTTCATCTCAAAGTCTGGCATCACAAACACAAAAGATTTATTTCCACATTTGAGTAAAAAAATTATATATGTGACTAATACCAGTTATGTTTTGAAAACTGATACTTTTAAAAACCAATAAATCCCAAATGTTATAGGTTAGTCAGAGAAAAACCAGTTGAATTTCAAGATACCACTGCTAGGAGTCACGGAATACAGAATAACTTGGACTCATTTGCATTTAAACAGATGTACTTGCAAATTAGGAACATTTCAGCTACTATGAGTTCTGAAATAGAGAATCTCTTTTCTGCTGCATGTATACAGTAGAGTAGTTACACTGTAGATGAAGCAAAACAAGCTGCCTGTTACCATGAAAAAAAGCAGCAAGACATGTTAGATTAAAATTTCTGAAGTTTATGAAAATTTTATGAAGAAGTTTATTAAAATGGAAGTTTATGAAATTCTAATCATGAGTTAACTGTTATAAAGGGTCATTTCATGCTGCAGTGAATTTAAAGAGTCAATTTCAGAAAGGATTACCCATGTGTCATGAATGCTTATTAACAGTCACTGCCTTCTGAAATAAGAATGAATTTTAAAACAGATGCAAAATACAATTTGTATGGGTATAAATAGCAAAAACAAATTTCTTCAACTATTTTGCCAGTTAAACCCCAGCTTGCTTTCATAGACACATACTCAGTCTAAGAGAGGGTTTAGGAATAGGGAAGAAAACATCACCACTAATAAAGAAACTATCAACAGACTAGAGGTTACAGCTACACGGTTTTTCCTAAATTCTTTTCAAAATCCTAAATTTTAGCTGCTGAAACCCTATCCCCTCATTATTTTTTCTAGCTTCCATGTAGCATGTGAATTTTTCTTTTTGTACATCAATAATATACAATACCAGGCTTAAATCCAACTGAAGAAAAAAAAGAATCCAAACAAACAAAAACAAAACCAACCAAACAAAAAACTCAAACCAAAACAAAACAAAGCTAAAAAAAAAGGAATATTTGTTCACACACAGCCTTAGAACTTGCTGCAGACAGTAACGCTTGAGAAATACATGGTATTTCTACAATCCTAAAATACATCGAGGTACTGTAATTTCTTGAACTGGAAGTATTTGGTTGATGACAGAAGGCTGGGGAGTACTGTTATTATCCTGTTCATATTCTTTTGTTAGCATCTATTTGTATACAGTTTCAGGAACAGAACACTGACTTTCACCTTGATGTGGTGTGCTCTTTCTTAACATAACTACTTTTTTCCGCCTTCTGTTCTTTGTGCTGTTCTATTGACTATGGACAAGGAATGAGGAAAAAGAAGGAAACACAAATGAGTTGATAAACATGAGTGTAAGATAGATGAGAAGCATTGCAGATGAGGCAGATAAAACTGAGTAAGTGAATAGGGACAATGACCAAGAAGAAGTGGTAGTAAGAGTGGTCAGAACTACATGTCACAGAAATAAATATTTCTAAATTCATAGACATAAGGATTGAGTGTTGCCTCTACTATCCATCTAATGTTCTCCTAACTCCTAGATTATAGATGCCTCGCTCTTTCCTTCATTTTTACAGGGGATATGTACAAAGACATCAGTTACAAGGATATGACCTTTCAACTGCTTTTATGGTGTTGGTATTTCAATAATTTGTTTTTCTGTATTTGATGAAGGTTATCATTTTATGTATTGAATAGACTGGGATAAGGGGACTTTTATCATTTTCTGACACTTTCCTTATGCCCCTGAACTCAGAGGATGAATAATTCCACCTTCTATGAAAAACTGAGGAAAAATATTTTAACTTCTCTTGTTGCAGGTGGTAGCCTTCACCCTGGAATAATATTCAGTGCTATTACTTGCTTAAGAACTGGCATTTATTCTCAGTCATGTGTACACATAACACTATTATATCTGAGAAAAACTTGAGGGTCTCTCTATATTGTTTGAATTTATTCTCAAAAAAACCCAAAAAAGAAACCTAGGACACTTATCATGCTGCGAGCTTTCACTCATTGTATAAAGACGAAGAAGGTAAATTACAGATATGTTAAATGGAGATTACATTAATTAGAGAAGGAATGTCATAGGGTGAAGCCTATAAAAATGCATAATTTTAATAAGACCCTGGCTGTATCTGCCCAGCTCTATCATAATAAATTATTGGGCTGGGATTACTAACAAAGCACAGATGATTATTATGGAGAAGGCTTACCCTAAAGAGATGGACCATATCCACCTTTCTCTAATGGTTTCGGAAAGAAAGATGCATAGATAAACTACTAACAGCTTTTCATCCATGTATTTAGGTCAGGGCCACAGAAAATGATTGCAATTTAGTTATCAACAGGTAATTGACTTAGAGTAGAGGACTTTGTATTTTTTTCTGATACATTCTGACTGGTATAGCTGGGCAGATGGGATTAGAAGAGAAGGTTCTGTCTTCTGAGCCAACTTCCTGCTCCATCGCGAGACTCAGTCCTCTGCCTGGACTCACTTCCTGCAGGAGGGCTCAAAGAGCTGGCTGTGCATGCAGGAACAAAACAGCACAAAAAATCTAGTTTACATAAGAGGTGTGCACCAGGTTAACCACAAAGGAAAGTGGGTTGGGCCTCCTTGCTCTCTTTTTCCTCCTTCACTTTCTTTGTCTTAATGTCCCAGCTCCAGACCATCCACATGGCCAACATGGTATCTAAAGGCTGGTGATATTTTTTGTTCTCTCTCTCCCTCTTCTGTCTGTATTTTTCTCTGCCCTTGCTTTGTCTGGGCAAAGCACAGCCATCATATTCTACCCTGTGTTCTGTGCTGAAGTCTGTTGTGGAAGTGGGTAAAGAGTAGAAATTCTCTGTGGCTTGTTATCCAGAACCTTTGGGGAGTTTGTTGTGGGAGTCGAGAACTTAGAAATGTACTGTAAAAAAATTCAGGGCTTTTCAGGCACCATTCTTGTGAAAGGGTATTGTAAGAATTTAAGGGATTATTAGCTAATACTTTTTGAGTATAAAAAGTGGACTGGTTGCCAGAATTAAGGTGATTGTACAATAAAATATAAGAGCTCCCTGACACGCATCTGGTGTCTTTGTTCAGCCTGATGAGAATTCATAACAAACATCACACTCCCTACCAATGGGTTGTGACACTTAGGACATGAGACAATCAAGAGATTGGCCTTGGGTTATGCCTCTTGTGACTTAAGCAGAATTTTTAGGATATAAAGTAACAAATAGCAAAGACAGTAGCTCCTCTTGGGGAAAGCATACTCACTTATGTGTTTATCACTGCCAAAGGCTGAACTCAATTTTCCATCCAGGGCTTGGACATCTCAGACAAGTGGAAGATATATCCTGCTCCCTTGAGACCATGGTGCTGATCACAGCTGGACTGGTGACCTTTTCTGATGTGGGAAGCCTATGCAGACTTATGTGTGTGCATATATGAAATAGAATAGGAATTGCTATCTAAGTCCTGTACTCATCTCACTAAGTAAGTAAATCTTAGATTTTGTGTTACTGGGTTCCATCACACTTAACTTTCCTTCTGAGAACAAAAATCTTGGCAGCACAATGACCTCTTATATACTTCTGATCAGTTACTGTAACTTGGAAATATATTCACAAGTTCTTAGTGCTCCTTTTTTATGTTTTATGTTTGGACCTCACAAAAGTTGATCAGTTACATTGGGAAAATGCAATTCATGGGAAATATCTATGGCTGGGGAGAAGATCAGCTGATTTCCAGTGTGGTACAAGTAATTAATAGGGAACTATGAAAAGTAAAGGATACAAGTTTCAATAGCTGTGGGTGGAAGAAGAGGACTGTGAGGAGACAGATATATTTTAAATAATCTGTGTCTTCCAAAAAAAAGTGTCATCTAAAATTGCTTTGAAGGCAAGAAGACAACTCTCATTCCTGCTACTAAGGAAGAAAAGGAGGGGTAGGAGATGACAGTTAATTTCAGAGGGGTTCCTGCTGCTGCTAATTAAAAATTTAAGGGCAATATTAACAAAGATATAATCCTCTCCCATTATCTGCTTTTATATCTTCCCGTGCTCTGCAGACAGTGATGGTCATTCAAGCTTGAGAAAAAACTCACATTTCCTGAGGAAGTATGGCAGTTGCTTATTCCACCGCTTCTTAGTGCTTTCTCTGTTTTGTATGGCCTTGTAAGAATTCTCATTGAAGTTATCCTACTAAATAAGCAACTTTGGTTTTCAAAATTTGTGTCCCTCTCCTGACATTCTCTCTGCTTAATGGGAATCTGTACAGATGTAGGTGCCTTAATTGGGGACGATCTGAATTCTGGAGTAAATAATGAGATATGATATTGACAGTCCATAAATTAAAGACATTCAAGATAAGAGAAAAAACCAAAGAAAACCAACCTAGTGACACAAGTGAAATTGCTAAGTTGATATTAGTAACACCCGGATTTAAAAAAAAAATTGCTATTTTTGACATATATTAAATCCTGAGTAAGAGCTGGAAGACAGCAACTCAGCAATGTTGATGATCTGTCTATGCTGTGGAACTACAGACACCCACATTTTCACGACCTCTTCGGCCTGCAGTGACTCTCATTGCATTCCTGCTCTAAAAACAGTGAGCTTACTCATGTTTAACTTTATTGCATGCCAGTCTAAGCCATCTATTATGTCTGTTAGCTCATGATTAAACTATGTGTTCACATAAATTGTGTATAAATACTGCTTACAGTATTTGAGTGCAGGTAAGGATGCCCAAATTAAATTATTTTAGGGGAGGATTACATCCACCAGCCCTCTAATATAGTTCCCTTTCACATGAAAGGGAGCAGGCCTGGAATCATGCGATTTTCTCCTTCCCATCCAGCCCTAAGGTTATTGGTTACCGTATTAATAAAAGACAAATTTAACAGCAGATTTTAATTTGGCTTGGAAATAGTGTTATGGACAATAGATAAGACTTGGGAAAAAATCAAGAAAATACACCTTAGATTATTTTTTTTTATATTTAAAAGAGTTTTATTATTCAAATATATTAACCTGCAGTATCTCAAAGCTCAGGGTTTAATTTCTTTTGAACTTCAACCATCTTCATAGATTTTTTTAAATACTTCCTCTGAGGCTTATTGCAGATGAAAGAAATATTTCCTTGTGCTTTCTTCAGACATTATTCAGAAATCCAAATGGTGTTTTCAGCATTAAGTATTAATATTAACTTTTTGATCACCTCTGAAATTACAGCATGATATTTATTCTAATTCTTTTTCATGCCACTGTTGAGATTCTTGTAGGAAAAATTATTGTTATTGCTGATGTAAATTAATCACTTGGTTAAGAAAAAAGAGCAGCATTTATGATCAGAAGATTATATCAGATTATAAGTTTCTTTTCTGTATGTAAAATAAAGAATGATGTGATCAAACCCATTTTCTCTAAAACCAGAAATATTAACCTATGACTTTTAAATTAAACTTTACTTACACCATTCTTCTCAGGAAGCCCTAACTCTTTCAATTCATTGAAAACAGGGTTTCTTTCAAATAGTTTTTTATTAAAAAGGTAAACCAGTCTCAATATAATGATAATACAGCAATTTTACTCTTCTAAAGGGTTTTTTCATTTCAGGCTTTCAAAGCAGCTTAGAAGTACTAAGGACAGGTTTTTTAAAAGGAATGATATTAGCTTACTGATGCTCTTGTTAAACTCTGGAAAATTCTCACTAACTTCAGTCAAACCAGGCCAGTGCTGAGTGTCTTGGGATACCCTTCCCCCACACCATCCAAGGCCTTAAGTTATTTTACATAACTGATGATTTTAGGAAATAAATACTTATTATTCATACTTCAAACTTAAACAAGAACCATGATTCATTTAATCAAACAGCAAAGATATATGACAACCTTGTTTAGAAGTCTGGGCTTGAATTTCAGAATATGTGGACTTTTTTTTTTTTTTAGTAAAAATTAGGTAAAGAGTAAAGCTGCACAGAAATTTGCACCATGGAAAGGAAATAATTTTAAATTATTCCCTAATTGAGAAAAAAGCTTGCAACAAAATTCAAAACAGGAATTTTTGAAGTTTAAAATATTTCCTTTCATAGTTTCTCCATTTATGGCTATTTAGTCATTTACCCATGAGCTTCTGCAGAGACAGGAGAAACAAGCAATTTCTCACTTTCCCAAGTAACTGCTGATAGAAATTACCACGGTTCCTCCCAGTGGCTCAGTTCTGTTCAGTAAAGGTAAAGCGTAGTGCTATAATCAGCATTCCTGTCACCTTCTTTCACTCTCTGAGTCCTGACATGGAATATAATCTTTCAGCCCTTACCAAGGACAGTAGAGCAGGTCCAACCAGAGCTGCCCCAGGACAGGGATGTCTGAGGCCAAGTCGGGAAGACAAGGATCACCAAGGGGGTCATGTCACAGGTATTCCTACAGCTCAGGCAAGGGCCAGGGTTAAGGGGCTGAGCTCCAGAAAAGCCCTCATGGGAGGAGGAGACCCATGGAGTCTGATCCCAGATCTTATCCAAAGTCACTGCCACCTGGCAGCAGAAGTGGGCCTCATGTCCCTCCCCAGTCCCAGAAGGGGAAGGGAGAGGAATGGGATAGGATGGACACTGCAGAACTTGTTGCACCCAGGACACTAGTGAGGTCATCAATATTTGTACATGATAGAACGGCTAAAATAAATCACTGCTTTTCCTCCCTCAAATTTGAAGAACTCTTGCTTACCATTTGTTAGTTTTCCTGCAATAGAGCTGAGTTTCATCCAAACTCTATCCATTATCTTAATATTGCATATGATCTCAGTTACTCAGTCACATAGTTGTGCAAATGGTTGCTAAATTTTTTATCACTGTGCAAAAGTTATTCATGCAAAAATCAAAGTTTCAGTGTTTTGTATTACCTTATCTTCCCAGTAATGTGGTCAACAGCAGTGATTCTTGGCTCTAAGCATAAGAAGAGGATCTGTTTTATACATTATTGATTGGAGCTTTCTGCTCAATTGCATGTGTAAAAGACTTAATGAATGTAGTTAAATAATTTTCTAAATTACCTGAGTTACAGTTCTTGATCATACTAATTTCAACTTCATATTCATAGATCATATTATACCATTCATATTCACATCATATTCATTTGGATTTCTTGGTCATTATCCACTATTTTCAGATAGTTCTAAAAACTAGATTTGGGTTATATAGGCAATTCCTGGTACGTGTGAAACAGCAGTCCTTCACAATCCTAATTCCCCTGAAGTATTTTCTTGTTTATTATCCAAAATTAGTTCATTGCAAATACTACATCTGGTGAATATTGCCTTGGTGATTCACTAGAGTGCTGGCTAATGCTTTGATAAGTTGAGTTACAGGGGAAAATATGACAGCATAATCAGCTGTCAGAGATTTCCTTTGCATGTGAATAAAACATTTGCCTGTTGATGCCAGGTATATCATGAATTGTCAACGAGAAAGATGGCTGTTTAATATGAAAGATGGAGCTCTGGGGTATTCAATATTGTATTAAAATAAGGGGATTAATTTTTTTCACAACCAGAACCAAGCAAAAAATAGTAGGAATGTTACAGAAAAAGTGAAATATTGGGAGTCGAAGATGTTATGGATTTTTTATGAATTGTAGCTTTATCAATGACTGGTTTTCATGATTCAAATTTTGAAGGTAATTTCTGATTTATCTTCCCAGATAACATCAACATTTTGAAAATGTGACAATCAAAGGTGACAGAAATAACTTGATTGGAAACCTTTTAGCAAGTAATATGAGAATTAACCTATATATTTTTTGCAATTGGAAAATTAAGAAACAAAAAAAAACAAACCAAAACAAAAAAACCCCCTCACCCCACTATTTTCTTTTTTCTGATTTTCCCAATTCAGTCAAATTATCTCAATACATTTATAAGGAATCAGTACAGGTTGCACAGGTTCTTACCCCAATTTAATTCCTTTTATTTCCTATAATTTTACACTCTAATATTGCAAAACTTTTATGACTACAGAAAAGTTTGCACAGCATAAAGAAAGTGTATTATTAATATAAATAGGCTTTCAAAACCGTATCGTTAGTAGTATCTGCTTATCTTTTGATGTAGCCTAAATTATTTTGTACACATAAAGGAGCTGGTCATAACATGACTATGTGTTCTTTCTCACTCTCTCTGTGTGCTTATAATAAATATTTCATTGCTGAACATTTTTTTTCAAATCAGTCCAAATATTTGATATGCTTACATGAATATATATTATGTCTATTTTTTCCTTTTTTGTTCGTACTATTCCCTACAGTGAAAAGGCTTAGCATAATTTGATGCCCCGGGGTAGGTTCCATATTCACTAAAAACCAGGTTATCACTAAAGTTGGAGAGACACCTTATGTCAGTGAGGTTTGTTTGCAGTAAGCTACAATCAGATGTAGAAAACGTGCAACCTCTGACATCCACAAATGACACCGCTGTTCTTTCAGCATAACAGAATTATCTACAATGAAATCAAGTGCTGCCTTTGAGAAAGTCAGAACTGTCTTAAAAGCCTAGTTCAAAGGAGCGAATTCTCACCTGTTTCTACCTTCACAAACTAAGCATAAAGGAATCACCCCTTTATGCTCCATGTAGTGCAATTGTTTAGTAACACATATATTCAGAGAGTCATAAACTACTCAGAGGTAATTTCATAGTCAATGTTTCTCTCCAAAAGAAAAAAAAGAACAAACAAAACATGACAAATGTTAGTAGTATTTTAAAATTAATTCAGGGAAGTTGTTCAGTTATTTTGGTGATAAGAACCTGTGTAGAAAAGGACATAAAATAATGAAAAGCAGACACTTGTCTCTAGAATAAATAGCACCACTCCTGGATTGCAGTCTCAGCAGTGCCATGTGTTGAATTGTTCACTGATACAAGAAACTAGAGCGACATGACAGGTTTAAATATTAGCAAGGTTCTGCCCTGTTGTTTTCTCAACAAGTGTCGTGTGGTGAAAGGGGATCTGCAGCTAACAGTACAAGTGGCTCCTGTTCTTCCTTACAGTCCCTGAAAGAGGGAAGGACTCACATCCCTGTGCTTGGTCGCCCCTCTCTGGGTCTCCTGAAGGAGTCACAGGCACTGGAATTATCAGCCTGTCGTTAGGTTTGTAATCCTTGTGCCGCTAGATGTCCCTGTACACCAAACTTTTGGAAGGTCTGCCTGGGTACCCCGACACATTTAGAGGCAGAGCAGCATCCACAGGGCAAGCGAGGATAGCCATAAAATTTGATTGAGTGGAACTTGACCTTTTTTTTTTTTTAGGTAATAATTGCAGTAACTAGAAACAACGCTGAAGATTATCCACCCTGCAACAACCGTTATTATTCATTCACACAAACGTAAGGTCCGTGGCATGGTATTGACAATCAGCATCATTTAAGTAATGTCTTTCCTCACAAAGGTGAAAACGATGTATTGAAATCAGGCTTGTAATGCCTGTTCATTCAATAAACTTGAAATGCCCTTGGTGCTCTGTATGGAAAGGCAGATTTAGAGCAGCAACCTTGACAAAAAATTGAGACAATAGATATAATGCTACTTTGATTAAAGCAAACATTTGCATATACTGATTTGAATACCATAAAATAAGTATTTTTAAGGAGCTGGAACAGGACACATATATTAAAAAATACTTTTTCTAAATTACACTCAATTTGATCCAAAAAACCTTCTCCTTGATTAATTAGTATTTTTTAATTATTAGAAATAATTCAAATGTTTGCAAAATAATTTCTGCAGTTGTGTGCTGAAAGGGTACTTGTGTTTGAGCAGCACTAGAAAGCTGATGTGCAGCAATTATTTTGTTGTCTCCTGGAGGAGCTAAACTTGGCAAGAAAATTTTTACATAAAACCAAACATATTAAATGTCTGCTTGTTGTGGGTATAATTTTGTTTGTTGTCTTGGAGAAAGCATTTAAGTTTGGCTCTTTCATAACAGTAGAATACTGCTTGGAATAACATGCTTCCTGTAGATTCCTGCTCCAGAAATCCAGCTTCAGGAAAAAAAGATGGGTCACATCCACTGGCAATTTAAAAATTCTGCTTCTTTCACCAAGTTGTCAAGGTTTGAGTCATATTCCATTCACGGTGAAAATAACTGAAGACTAAAATAACTATAATTAAGTTCATAACAACTGAAAGAAGTGGCTTCTTTTTACAGAATTAAATCAGTACTACTTCTTGGTTTTCTTGTGGTGAGCTGTTTCAGTTCATTCAGTTGTTGCAACTCCTTATTTCTGCCTGTTGGATTAGGGAAGCAGCAAATGATCAATGCTGTTTCCCCTACTGTGGACAATGGTGCTGTAGGTAACAAGCACTCTTCCCTAAAAATGGGATCTGTGGAGGATACAGAAGCCTCTGGATGCAGAATATCCCTCCTCCCACTTCTTTCCCACTTTATAAAAATGGCAATATTTATGTTTACTCTGACCCTGACATCTTTCGTTTCTGTTGTGGAATCTTGGGTGTTGGGTTGTTGGATGTTGGTTGGTTTGGTTGGTTGGCTGGGGGTTTTTTTTGGGGGGGGCAGATGGAGATGTTTGGGAGGTATTTTTCTTCTTATTTTATTTTTTTTTCTGATAAGTATTCATTAGAAAGACTCTTCCCTTCAGGGCTAGGAAGATTTTATTGAAACCTTTTAAAGCCTGAATTACAAAAATGTAGAACTAACTCAGAGACTCTCAAATTATGGAGAAAATTCTTAGGAAGTATCACTATATACTTGTCCTGGCCTTAAATTCATCCTTGGGCAATCAATATCAGCAGCTGGTAAAGAGTGAATATATGGCTATAGAAATATTGAACAGTTCTTCCTATATAATGCAAGACATCTCACTTTTTTTCTCTTTTTTTTTTTTTTTTTTTTAAATTCAAAGCATGCTTTTTGCACAGATCTCATCTATCTGAACGATTTGTGGTTGGATGTAACTGTCATGATTTTCTTGTTTGCCTTCTTGTTGTAAATGGAATTTCTACAGACCGTGCACACAGAAGCTCAGTGTAACACTCGAAGTATGGAGATACATCTACTATCTTGCAGTGGGAAAGTAGACCAAGCTGTTGATTGCTCTGGGGAAAAACTCCACAATGAATGTGTGAGAGACAGAGACTGTCCACAGGGAGAGAAGTTTTAAAGTAATTATTTTCCACTAATAAATGCCATGTTCGGCTTTAGAAGAAGTGACTAGCTTTGTTTTAGTAAGGAACACGTGGCATATGCATTTCTGCGTGACTACCTCATGCACTCTTGCTAGACTGCCAAGCTGTCTGCTCTATTTTGTTATAAAGTCATACACAAGTAACAACAGTGCTATATTTATAGCTAATCCACAGCACGCTGTTTTTTGTGAGGCTTTATTCTAGTCGCTGCATCCCATGCGAGCAGTAGGAATTGTGGAGAGATCAAATAAACCCATGACTTTGGGTTGGGATCCCCACTGACACATGTACCACTAACTCAGGCAGTCAAATATGTGACAGCAATAGCATATTAGGCAGGAGATACTAAGAGTATAAACCCCCTGCTTCTTCCTTATTCTTTTTCCTCAAACAGCAGAAGCCATATGCCAGGAATATGTACAGATTTATACAATCATACATTTGTCAGACCATTTTTCATAGCCATTCCTGAAGAACCTAGCATGTGGCAATTTTTACTATTACTTGTGCCAATTATTTACATGTTTTCCAAGGGATGTTTTGGATTAGTCTTAATGTTCTATTAGATAAACAGGGAAATGTCTTGGAGTTGTACTGTAGAAATGTAAGAGCCAAGAGCGTTTGAAGCAAAATATTCTTGGCTTTGAAATGGTTTTTAGGCTGAACTCTATGTTTGAGATAATCTTAGGCAAGTCTCAGTAGAAAGAATTTAAGCAAAACCCTCGTGGAATTACACTAAGTATCAATTTGCTGCTGTTGTCAGGGAGTCAATTTTGCAGGGAGCACAATAACCACCCAGTCAACTGCAGGAGCATTAAGCAGATCAGTAAGTAAAAGTATATAGATGAAACAGAAGAATTAAATATGTGTTAGGTAAAATTATCTACCCCAAATCTCACCAGTAACTGGGGACTAACACTGCTAATTTTGTGGAAGTTCCTGAAAATGTTCAATATCAAAATGATGAAGACATTAATTTCCGATCTCATACAGAATATGTCACTTCCAGCAGCACAGCAGAAGGTGATTGATGATTACTTGCAAAATAGAAGTATCCCCACATGCTGAATCTCTAGTGTCACTTCCTATAAGTTGCACAATTACTCTAAAAGACAACTATCTAAACTTCCCCATGGAAGAGAAAGATACTTCTTGGTCTGATTGAAAAACAGGTATTTAAGAAAGAAGTTAAAAGGTATCACAAACAACACTCTTCTCTCTTAACATCCATTCTGGCTACAAGGGAACAAGAAAGTCTAAAATAGCTTTTAACTGGGGTCACAGGTCACCATAGAGGTGACCATAGCAGTAGGAAGGGAAGCTTTAGACTCTCATGATATTTTAAAATGAAATTCTCTACAGTGACATACTGCTATAAAAGAAAGGCTTCATTAAAGGCAAAAGACTATTGAAAACCATTGCAGGGAGAAGAAACCCAAATGTACTAAAGCAGGAATAGACCTGGAAAGAGGAAAATGCTTCTCTTCTCTCTCAAACACTTTGTTCTACAGAGTGACTCATATTTGGATTTTTTTTTAAGAAGCATAAAAATGGGGAATTTAAGTCCCTTGTTTTGAATAGTTCAGCTTGCTGTGAAGTCCAACCTTGTGGCCTCCCAGAGTCTGAGCAACTCTTGAGGTTGTGACTAGTTTCCGATGACTTGTAGCAGCAAATGCAATCATACCTCCCTTTCATTTTCTTATTATTATTTTGCTACTGACCCTTGCAACAAGATAGAAGGAAGCATACTGAATTTTAAAGCAGATTTCACTAGAGATGACTGTGTCAGCAGTAAGTTATACACTTTTTAATGATTTTTGCACGTTGAACATGCACAGGGAGCACATCTGGGGAAGAGACATCTAAAAAGAGGATTTTTTTTTATTCTTAACCTTTTTTGACAGGCAGTGATGGTGAAAGTATTGCAAAAAGGTATTACAAGAGTGATTCATGACAGATAATTGCTTATAAAAATATAGACGTGGGAAGCCAGGAATTTTAGAATGCCCAAAGTTTGAAGCTGGGGGGAGTTTTACTTTCCTGAATTGAAAACTTGTGTAGATATCATCTCAAGAAAGGTCATTCAGGTCTCTAGACTTTCTTTGTCAAAGAATATGAAGCCCTTGGACTACTGGAAGGAAAGGGAAATACCAAAGCTTTAGGGTTTCCTTGGGTCAGCACCCCCTGGAGGAATTAAAAGTGTCTCCAAACCTCTCACTCCAAATGGAGTCAGAGACCTTTGTTAGTCCTCCTCCCACATGCTTACGTATGCATCTGAAGAATCACAACATATTGCTGTTTTACTTTCTTGAGAACTCAGGGAGAGAGAAATTATTTGAGTTTGGCTGGGTTAAGGAGCAAAGAAAAAGGTCTCTTGACAGTCTTTGGCTAAACACCTGCACACTTAAGACGTGCTTTGTATTGTCCAAAGAGCCAATGTTTTAGGTGTCTTTGGGAGTCACTCTTTAAATACCTCAATTTCTGCTAATCTAGCTCATGTGATTTTAATTCTCCTTTTGGTCTGCTTTGTAGATGAACAAAAATGTAAATCAGCACCACTCCTCTAATTTCTTATTGTTTTATTTGAAAAAGAGTTTAAGAAACCTATACTCATATGTCTCTATCCTTGATTATAGCAAAATTGTGGGGTTTTTTCCCTTAAATGCTCTGTGATTAAATGAGAAGACATCATTTTATTGAATACTTAGAGAAGTTCTTCTTTAAGGATTTTTTCAGTCAGATTGTCTTCCTTCCTTTTCCATGGATTATGCTACTATATCCTCACAGTGACAGGAAAATAATGATCTATTACACTGGCATGTAATCAGCATGGTGTTTCTCCAGCAATACATTATATCAAATAATGAATGTAGCAGCATTACAGCAGTATCATTTTGACAATGATTTAAACTAACATATCATCAGTGCTACTGTACATCACTTCAGAGATAGAGCATGTTAATGCCTTGTCAGATTGATGTTGCTGTAGCAAAAAGTATTAACATAATGCAGGGGTGATGTAAGTACAATAGGTAAGCTTTCTACTTCTGCTGTAGTATTAAGTATTAGCACAATGCAGGAGTGATGTAAGTATGCTAAGTCCATTTTTCCTCTTAAACATTTTTCCAGTTAATTTATCTGTGGAAAGTCCATATACATTCACTTTACACATGAAGGTCAGATTGTGCTACTCTGGTGCTTATAACTAATTTAATTATGACACTCAAACCTGATATTTGCATTGCTTAAGTGAATGAAAACTTTGCTGCTGACTTAAAAGAAAAGATAAAATTTCAGTTGAGAAATACTGTCTGGCTCATTATAAAAAACTTTGATGCTGAGAGAAAGACTAGCATAATACATTGGCTGGAAATTCAGGCAGATGCCTTCTGCTCCTGGTGGTTTTCCTATGTGATGCTTATGCTTATGATTAAATGGAACAACCAACTGACTGATTTTGTGTAGTCACTTCTCACTGAGAGGTCTACCTTTCCTGTAGCACTTGTTTTCTTTTTGTTGATTAAAACATTTGTGTTTTTAATGGTTCATCACCAGTATTAATAAAATGTGTAGCACACCAGAACTTTAATCTGGTTTCTACAGCCTTCTAAACAGTCTTTGATTTGCCTTTAATAAAGATTTAATAAAAGATCCAGAATAGGAAAAAAAATTCTAGTTTGCACAATTTTGGGTTTGTTTTTTTTTTATTCTCTAAAGAAGAAAATTTTTATTAATGAACAGCAGGATCAAAGAAAAGGATTAACACCAGATTTTTTAGTGGCCAGAGCAGCAAAAGTTTCTACTTCTCCCACAACTGGAATCCTAAAAAAGCTTGACACCCTAATCTCCTCATTGCTCTGGGGTGGAAACTGGGGGCACTTGTCCAGGCAGAAAGGTTCTGGATTTATTCCTAACTTGAATACCTTACCGCTGGCTGTTTGTTCTTCTCCCTGTACTGGGAAAGTCATGGTCCACGTCCTTTTCTCCCATTTGGTGGCTGAGACCAATTGGGCTCTGAGACTGTTGCTTTGCTTGAAATGTAAGACAGAAATACAAAGTGAAAATATGGTGGTTTTGAGTAAAGGTACTAATAAAAACCATCCCTCCGATTTTTTAGACTATGATAAGGATGGGTGGATTATTTCCAAGTCATAGATAATGTTTTTCAAGTCATTCAAACCTGCACCAAAATGTCCACATTGTTTACACCACAGTTCACTGCATACCACAATGATTTTTTTCTTTGTAACCGTTTATGCACAAGATTTACTCACTGAAATTTATAAAAGAGCTCAAGCATTTTAAACTGAAAAAGGTGCTGGGCCAGCTTGTCTAGACTATGTTTTTTGCCAAGAAAGGTTAGACCACGTGATCCTGGAGTTCCCTTCTAACCTGGTATTCCATAATTGAACAGACTGTGGAAAGGAATTACAGGG
This sequence comes from Acanthornis magna, assembly GCA_036785705.1. Lineage (NCBI taxonomy): Eukaryota > Metazoa > Chordata > Aves > Passeriformes > Acanthizidae > Acanthornis > Acanthornis magna. The sequence continues at coordinate 4,883,792 of JAWUZG010000017.1, forward strand.
CAAAAGCAGTTAACGCAGAAGCATCTGATAAATGTGATTTATAACAGGCTTCTGTGACTCAGCATGTCAGTTTGCTGTGTGATAAATATTGCACGTATAGCCCAGTACCTTCGCTCTTCCACAGCTGTGCAGTGACTAAAGTTCAGAGCAACTGTTCAGCAGACTGGTAGCAGGCTTGCACTGGAAATCAGTTCCCAGGAATCCATCAGCATTCCAAGTCACTGAGCAGCAGGACAATTCTCAGCCTTCCCATGAAACACACCACAAGAGATTTAATGTTTTAACACAAAGAGGTTTTTGTGGTTAAACAGTCCATGAGTGCTGTGTCACCTACCTCACTGCCCTGGAAAGATTTAACGAGACTCCTCTGTCTGCTCCATAACCAATCAAGTCACTGTTAAGTGATTATGCTCTGCATTCTGGTTTTGTTGCAGTCAAGCAAGATGCAGCATTTAACATTTTACCTCTTTCTCACATAGACTTCTCCCCAAACTCACCAGAAGGGAAATTCACTGTCGTTGGTATGCTCTTCCTGTGGTTAAGTTTCTTATCAACAAAAAGTGAGATAATTTTTCCAACATTAGCTTTCACAAATTCACCATAGAAATTATTTTGTCTATTAGATTAAACTCCCATTTTCTTGCATGTGCAACTAGAAAATGTTGGATTCATTCAACACTCTGTTCAAAGAACTAATTCACTTGAGCTTCTTAAAAATCTTACTTCAATAAATATTCTTCCTTTAATAACTTCCTGATGCTAGAGGGAAAATATGTGTGTATATATGTGGTGGTTTTGTCTGGGGTGGAGTTGGTTTTCTTCATGGTATCCAGTGTCGAGATCTGTGCTGAAAACAGGGTTGATAGAATAGAAATGTTTTTGTTATTGCTGAGCAGGGCTCAAACAGAGCCGAGGCCTTCTCTGCTTTTTGTATGGCCAGGCTAGTGAGGAGACTGAGGGTTCATGGCAGGTTGGACACAGCTGGGTCAGGTGACCCAAACTGACCACAGGGATGTTCCAGCCACAAGACATCATGCTCAGGATATAAAATGAGGGAAGAAGGAGGAAGGGATGGATATTTGGAGTGATGACATTTGTCTTCTCAAATAGCTGTTGAACATGATGGGGTCCTGCTCTCCTGGAGGTGGCTGGACATCTGCCCGACTATGGGAAGCAGTGAATTAATCCCTTGTTTTGCTTTGATTGCATGCATGGACATCTTTTCCCTAATAAACTATTGTTATCTCAACCTATGCACTTTCCAGCTTTTTTTCCTCTCTCCCTGATCCCACCAGTGGCTTCGTGGGGCTTGGCTCCTGGCTGGGGTTAAACCGTGACAATCTATTATATATATATAAAAATATTTAAATATGCATCACCAGGAATGAGGAGACAAAGAGCAGCAGAAGGTCAAATAGAAAGTCCTATTCTTTCTGTTTTGCCTTGTAATGTTAAGCAGCTTGCACAGGATCCATGTCCTTTCCTCTCCTTCTATGATCTCAGTCCATCTTGTCTGAAAGAACCCCATGGATTCAATGCATCTGAAATTCCTCTTGTCAGCTCATAACAAGAACAGAGAATGTTTTGACATGCCAGAATTTCAGAATGCCTCTGGACTTCAGTTAGCATTTCCAGACAAATTTTAGGTAGAACAAGGAAGAAGCAGGAAGCAGACTGTAGGGATTTCAGTAAGATGACTCCTAACCATATTTAAGTGTTGAAAGACAGTACATCTGCTCTAATTTAAAATGAAAAATATAGATTTGATTCTTTCTTTACCTTTTAACGGTCTGTAGAGCTCTGGAGGAACAGGTAGCTTCCACACTTTTCATTTATTAAGGATGTTTGTCTGTGTCTCTGTTGATTAATAAAGCTCACATTGACAAGAAAGGCTGCTGTGACACAAAGTAGTTATAGGGTATGTTTTAAAGAACCTTTCTCATATGCCTAATTTCTTAGCTATCATTATCATGTCATCTGTCATTTTCAGCCAATCTGCTGTAGCTAACTGACTCAATGAAAGAGTGCATCTTAATTTGTCAAAAGCAATTAAAATAATTCACTACACTAGGACATGCATGCAGCTTGTGCACAGCTGAAGAACATCTTGTAGGTGAGAAGATTCTATTATCCCTTCAATTATGATTTTGAGTTATGTGTAATCATTCCTTGTAGTGTATTCAAAGAAATTTACAGAGCCTTTACAACTTTAAAATCTGGGCCGCTTGAACGTTTGCCAAGTTTTACTTCTGTTCTGCATCTGATGGCATCAGACAAACGAACAGTAAAATTGCAGTGGGTCAACTGTGGAGCTTTATGAAGCATGGGAGTTCTGTTTCTATTTTACTTCCTTGTTTGTGATGGAATAGTGATTTTTGTTTGGATGTGTATTTTAGCTCTGCTCATCCACCACTATAGCTACTGCAAGTCCATTGATATTCCCTGTAGTCTGCAGCCTACGGTCACTGACCCTCATATGAGTTCTGCTGCTGATAGCAGAAAGTGAAGGGCTAGTCAACAAAACTCTGATGCAAATAATTATTGAGCAAAAGCTATTCCAATACCTGAAATATATATCAGGATATGCGTAATTACTCTGTAATTTAATCAGAGAAATCCAGTAAAACGTAGAAAACTGTACTGTCTTCAACTCCAGTAGCCCCAGCACCACAGAAGTAGAGCTTCATATCTGACCAGGAAGAAGGCACTGGTCTTTCTGAGTTCTTACTGCTCCCTCTCAGATCACTCCTTCTCGTTTGCTTATCAATGAATTGAATTTGTATTTTCCAGTTCTTCTCTGATTTTTGCATCAGCTCACTCAGTAATCAGAGCTTTTTAGTAGATATTGATTAGATCAAATGCCTACAGTACTTCCCTCCAGAAGCTGGCAAACAGTTATGGATATTTATTTTTGTAATGTTCATTTTACCACTAGAATTAAAGCAACTGAAGAAAATTGATAACTGGATTGGTTTGGGTCCTTCATTGGCAAAATGAAAACTATTTTAAGCACTTTTTATTCTTGTTGTGGTTTACACCAAATGAAAATGTATGTGTTTTGTGAAACGCAGAGATTTTCTTGCCCCTTTGCATTTGATTTGTCTGTCAGTGACCCAAAATTGCTGAAATCCCTGTCAGTGTCCCATTATGGGGACCCTTCAATGATCAGTCCTGTTGTTTCAGAGGGCAGTTTGACTGATTTATTCAGGGACACATACCAACAGGCTAAGGGAGACCCCTCAGCAGATCTTTCCAATTTGTGACCCCTCAATGAGTCTTCCACTTTATTCCAGTATGTTACCCATTGCCAGTGACTGCCAGCACCTGTGACGGACTCACACCAACAGTTTATGGAATAAAACTCTTTCTTAATATAAAGGTGTGACAAGTTAAGGTCCGAGGATTGACAGTGATAATATCTGACTGAAAATATATATTCAAAGCAATACACAGACAGGCTCCAATCGTTAATAAAACTATTCAGTGCACATAGAGTGTGGTTCTTACCCAATACGCATCCCTATTGACAGGTTTAGCCCATCGAGTGATCCCAGTAGTTATGATGGAGTCTTCCCTACCTTTTCTCCATTCTTAAATTACTCTTATATTATTCCTTTATGTACAGGTGGAGCTTAAATGCAGGTGTCTAGGTTGAAGATTGCATGTATGGGGAATCATTGCGGAACAGGTTTTGAGCATGCCAGCCACATTCTATCCAGTGAGTATCAGCTGCATTTTACCCCATACTTTCTGTTACAACTTCTGTTAGGATGTGACTATAGCTTCACAGTTTCCTCCAATTTTACTCCCAGCCATCCTTCCACAGTATGGCACAAGTGTTTCTCACTTGATTTATCAGACTACAGTCTATTACATCTTTGACCATTTAAGAAAAAGCATTTTGTGTTCATGACTGGATAAGCAATTACATCAAATGAAGGATGTAGAGATGAGACAACAGAAATACTTCTATGAAAGAGAGTCCTAGCATAACTGGATATGAGATTTCTAACTCTTGCATGCAAGTTTGTCCATTTAGAAATGTAGAAGGGAAAAGGATTAGCTCAGGTCCTTCCAATGGCCAGAAAATTTGCTTTTTACATGTACTTTCAAAAACTCTACAGAACATCTTTATTACATAATGCAGTCTGCAAAATGGTTCCTGGTAACCCACAATGAACATTAAATTTTTAATAAACCCCCAAAGCTTCAATTATAATGTGTCATAGGAAGAGAAAAAGAGAGAATCAGGAGCCAAGTTCTGTATTCTATTGTTACAAGGCAATTCTTTAATGACTAAAATGTTTACAATCTCTTTTCTCCAACTGTTTTGATTGATACTGTACCAAAAACTCTTTCACATTTTTTCTATACTGAAATAATGTAAGTTCCAGCATGGATGGATAAGAAGGACTATATTTTCATGTAGTGTCTCTTTTTTAACAAGTGTTATTATGCTCCATAGCCTAGAAGGTGGAACAGAAATACTAGTCAACCATACGTCTGTGTTTACAATTTCAATTGTTATTTTTTAGACCAACAAGTGTTTCGGCATCTACTCAAAGTTTTATATTGTATTTGTGTTCTAATCATAGTCATAGAAGGTAATTATAATCACGTTTATCATCTTATTCATACCTGGGTTTTTTAAATATGTGTTTGTATTAGAAAAAATAAAAGTTTTAACTACTCTGAATGGATTTTCATATTTTTTGTATTTTATGTTCACTAGTAATTTAAGTCTACATTTAGCTATTCATTGAAAACTGATGATTTAATTTCACTTATGCAAATGTACTTTAGACAAAAATAAATTATCATGACTTTAATTAGGGGAAGTCTCAGTGGCAGGGAATATCAGTCTTTCTACTGATTTGATGCCTTCTTTATAACGAGTTATCTAATTGTCAAAAAATCAAGGCTGAACCCAACTTTTTTTTTTTTTTTTTTTTTTTTTGCTGGTAACAGCAATTTAACAGAAATATAACCTCACATCCCAGTAGTATACTTTTAACGAAGCTTTAGGTTTTGATTAAGTAGAGAAATAAGATCTTTGAAACACATGGAACTGGTTTTCTGAAGAGGTAGACATATTACAAGAGCAAGCAAAGTAATTTCAGAAAATAAATAAAAAAAATAAAACAAACATATTTGGGTTTTAATGCATTCTTTATTCAAATAAAAGCTGCAACTTGTAAAGTTTAGATTTCCTTTTTTTTTTTTTCTGTCTCTATAAAAAAAAGAACATTTAAGATCGGATGCCAGTCAAACCAAAAACTACTAATTCAATTTTTTTTTCCTTCTTTTTTTCTTGGTTAAAGATTTTAAACTTTCTATCACTCTTTTCAGATAATATAATAAATCAATTGTGTTTTGTAAGGTATAGATTATGAAAAAGGTGATGAAAAAGAATAATTTATTAATGATATTTGTGAGAAAGACTTAGTGTTTAATGATTTCCATGTAAATTAAAGCAACAAATTTACTTACTTTGCCACATTTTTCTTTCTAACATCTCTATATTCAGATTTCTATAAACCAGTAAAGTGCATCAATAAATGTACTTATAGAACCTTACATTGTCTTGTCTTTACAGGCAGAAGTGATAGGACAAGAAAGGAGTAGTGGAACACTGCTTCCAGAAGTTAAACATATCTAAAAGAAAGTTTTTCTCTCTAATAGATATAATCCTTTTTGATTAAGGCTGCACTGCCTGTAGTTGCCTTGCCATCTCTCAAAATTTTCCATCTTATTTTCATGTTTTTGTAATGTTAGTTCCCTTAGTATTGATAGCATTCCCCTTGCTGACTAGAAATCATGCTTATTTCATATATCTATCATTAGGTATATTGTTTTTTTTCACACATAGGGTGTTGCTAAATTTGATTTTGGGTAGCTATATTCTCAAGTGGCTGCAAAAAATAAATTGCAGTTAGCCTTTTTGTGGAGGGTCCATCCCTTGTGGCAGCCATGTCCCGGGCCAGCTCCACCTCCTTAGAAAGAGGAGCCCCACTGGGGCAGGACTCAGGGGCCTAAGACCCGCCCTGGAGCTGGTAGGAGAGGCATGCCCGGGGCTCTGGATCCGCCCCCTCTTCCAGAAGCTTCAGTTAAGTTCACTATGTTATTGGTTATTGTTCATTGTACCCTCCCCTTTTTATTGTGATTGGACCTCAGACCCTAATTCCCTTCCCCTACCCCTCTCCTCATTGGTTAACCCATTCCCTCTGTAACCGGCTGCCTGGGGACAGCCCTCGGGATTCTCCTTCGTCCTCCCTCCTGAACACCCAGCACCCTGACCCTACAATAAACGGAGACCACGGAGGAGACCCCCTCCTGTACCCTTAACCTTGTCTCACCTCTTTCTGCATCAGCATCTCGCTCGCCTGCTCGCCGGGAACAGCCCCACCTCGGCAGGAAGCACCCCTGCAGTAGCCTGTGGTGGGCCAGCGGCTCGCTTCCCAGGCAAGGACAGCAAAGGGCAGCCAGGCGGCTTCATATTGACTACAACACCTTTTTCTTCAAAGCTGCTACATATCAATATTCTTTATGACTTTATCTAGTCTATTGCCTTATTTAAAAGGTGGGCTGCTGAAGAAGATCAGTTAGGAGACTTGACTGCCGTGTATTTAGCACATTGTAGGCACCCAGCCATCTTTCTCCATGTAATCTGCCCTAACAGCCTGATTTTGAATGTGGAATCAATTTCTTCTGAAGGTCAAATAGAATTTGAAATTTTGCATGCAAAATCATATCATTGCATTCATCAACAGTGGTGATTTTTGGTACTCTAAATGAAAAATTTTATATCCAAAGAAAAGTGAAGTAGAAATATTTTGTACCCAACCTCTAGAATATTTATTACTTTGTGAATGCTTTTTATGATGATTAACATTTTGCTGGCTAATAAAAATATCTGTTTCAAGTAGGAAATTGCAATTGAAGAGATTAGCAGAATATTCTAGTCTATGTAAGTAAACCATTTACTCTGATCTAATAAGTTAAATATTTGACATAGATAATGGTTTTTAGGTTTTGTGCAGGAGTATGGTTGGCCTGAATATCTAATTCCCTTGTAACTTCATTGAGCAAAATCTCCATCAAGAAAAAGATAAATTCTTCCTCCAGTCATGGTACAGAGTGCTTTTACTGTGCCACACATGGACTCATTAATTAATGACATATTTTAAAGTGTCCTTTAGTCCTCTGCCATGACAGTTATCCTGTTGAGTTATGGTTCTCAGGTACCAGGGGATGGCAACTGGAGGCTGCTGCCAAAAAGTGAGTCTACAGAGTCTGGAAAATTAGTGAAGCTTCCCTACACAGGCACATAATCTGGAAAAGTTAAGCTGTTAATAATTTATCAACTGTGAAGTGGAATGAAAGCATATTTATTATCCTTAATATGATTTTGTCCTTTTTTTCCCTAAATATTCGCGCAATGCTCTGCAGCTACAATGGGATTGTTAGGAGATTGGTTTTCTGCCATCACTGCTTTGTCTGTGCCCACAATCAGTCACTGGAATGTTGGCTGAGGAGCTCCTATGTTCAGTCAGACAGCCTCTGATGCTTCTACAGGATAGTGAAATCATAAACTTATCATTTGAGATAAGGACTTGAAAAATATAGTTTCATTGCCTTTCAGATACTTCAGTTCCAAGTGATCCCATTAATTTCCTTGGACTAAAACACACAGCACATCTTAAAGCAGTTTTATTTTATTGGGTAGTCTCTTGAGGAGAGGGCTCTGGAATAGATGTAGGTCAGATACTTCAGTTAAATTAACAAAGCTCCATTACACTATTGCTCTAGTCAGACCCATTGAAGCCACTGATGATTTATGAACTCTAATGAACCAAGCCTTTAATAAAGGTTCTGTTGTGGTACTTCAGGTTTGATCCATGAAGGAATTCCCTTCTTCAGAAAAGGATTTAGGAAGTGCACCTAACAAAATTTATACTTCTTGTATATATGTAAATCTTACTGCTTTAGGAGAAGAGAGTATCGTAATTTATGTCTCTGTCCTATAATGCTGTATATAGTAGATGGGATTTACAGCAAATCTTAGAACTGATCATGGACTTAGATGCAGAAAGCCTAATATAACTGTTGCTGCTCTCTGGACATCACCAAAGGCACAGCCAAGGATCCGTCTCTAGAATTGGAGCTGTTACTCATTAATATATTGTTCTCTCTGCCTATTCTACCTATGTTGAGAAATTATTCATATCAACACAAGTTTGTGCTGTACTGTTTGTTAAGGGTTTTCACAGAAGCAATTTTTGAAGTATGCAGTAAACCATACACCTCCCTACTTCCCACTTCATCATAGGTGGAAAGGAACATAGAGTTCCAATTTTGTAATATACTATTAATCTTAAAAAAAACTTCCAGTTTTCTTCTGGTTTAGGTCTGTTATCCAGTTTCACACAGATTTTTTAATAACCATTTTCATTTTATGTGGCTGATTTGCACTTGGTGAATACACAACCTTCAAACAACTCCCAAAAGGGAGAAATTGGTTATTTCGGAGTACATCAAACAGTACATCAAACAGATGTGATGCAAGGACACTCTTTGGGATCCTTTCTGTAGAAGAGTCTGCCCAAAGAGTGTCACAGCATCCTGAAGCAGCTGGTGGCATTGTGGTTAGTGTTGGCAGCACTCAGTTATATCCACTGTGATGAAAATTGCAAAGGGATTGTGACAATTATTTTCCCACCGCTGCAGAGCTCAAGTTTGAGGTTCCTTGCTTTATAAGCAATCTGATTTTCTCTCCACTTGGTTATCCTTCCAGTACCTGAAGGGAACTTGCAGGAAAGATGGGGCATGACTATTACAATGGCATGTAATGACAGGAAAAGAGGGAATGGTTTTAAGTTGAAAGAGATTAGGTTTAGATTAGATAATAGAAAAAAATTCTTTTTTATGAGGGTGGTGAGACACTGGAACAGCTTGCCCACGGAGATTGTGGATACCACATCCCTGGAAGTTTCCAAGACCAGGCTGGATGGGGCTTTGAGTGACTTGGTCTAATTGATCGTCTCCCTGCCATTGAAACTAGATAACCTTCAAGGTCCCTGCCAACCCAAACCATTGTATGATTCTATGAGTGTCCTAATATTTGACTCAATCACCCCAGTGAACAGGCTTGGAGTGCACAAGAATCTGGGAGGTGACTTGTCCAGGACAGCTGATATCAGATGACCAATGGGATATGCCCTACTCTGTGATGTGCTCAACAATAAAAGCTGTGAGAAAGGAGAAAGAAGGGATGTTCATGGTTGTGGTGTTTGTCTTCTGAAGTAATCATTAAGCATGACACAGTCCTGCTTTCCTGGAAGTGCTACTATCTGCTGGCCAATAAGAAGCAATTAATTAATTCCTTGCTTTGCTTTTCTTGTGTGTGAAGTTCTTATTTTACCTATTAAACTGCCTTTATATCAACCCATGCCTTTTTTGGTTTTTGCCCTTCCAACTCTCTCTCTCACCCCACTGAAGAGGGAATGACCCAGCAGCTGGGTTGACATAGCAGCTGGTTAGGATCAGTTCACCGTGTGAGAGCTTTGCTTTTTTTTTTTTTTTTTTAAATTTAATTAATTTGCAGAAGGTACTCCACAAAATTTTAGTTAGGTTTTTCTTTTTCTTTACAGCTTCAAGTAATTAAAATACCTTCTAAAGCAGCACCACTACAAACCTCAGCTGTAAGCATTCTGCCAGCTGCTATGTAGAACACACTGAGAGGTTCAGCCACTTTCAGGTATTGATTCACACCATTGACAACACACTACATTACAGAAACAACAGAACAAACACTGTCAGCAAATCAGCCAAAGTTTGTCAAGATTCCTGTTGCTTCTTGTAATGCTGTTTTGTACACCAAGGCTTTATGAGAAATCTGGAGGTAAATCCTTTGACTTCTTAATAATGGATAAAGTGATTTGTACTGACAGTGTTCCTGAATGTGATTGATGTAGGCACAGGAAAAAATGGTCCTCTATAATAATTTTAAACAGACTTCATTACTTTACTTTAAACATAATGTGGTGTTTTATTTAGATGCTATAGTAGGATATAACACACAGACCAAGAAAAATTTTCTCCATCTGCTTGTATCCCATTACTGTTATGTCAATTTCCATAAAAATTATATTTATTGATATGCATACCATAAATTCTCTAGCTTTATATAGAAATACCTTATTTTTTCTTTTTTTCCAAAGACTGAAAGCTTTCTTCCCTGACTGAAAAACTAGTCAGCTAGTATTTGACTAACTCTTATAAAAGTATGCTTTTACAAATCTGTACTTTATGGTACCCTTACAACTCTTAGTTAACCTAGTCTTAATGAAGACTGGAAAGAGGAGAAATCAACACACAAAAGACAATTATACATATTAAGGTTCAGTCTGACTGTCCTACTCTGTGAAGCAAGAACTTTGGTTTTCTAAGTCTCTACAATGAATTACACCTACTTTTTCCATAATTGCAGATGAAAATTAAAAAAAAAAAAGAAAGAAAAAACACAACAAAAAACCCTCCTCATATCAGAGCAGTAAAAAAAAAATCTATTAGTATGACATTGTGATTCATGATTGTATGACATTCATGATTCAGAGGAGGGGGTCGATCTAGGAAGACTGGTTTTGTATCCAAGTAAAGTAATTGTACCCAGATTAACTAATGTTTCTAGGTTGGACTCCTAACTGCACTTTCTTTCCAGGGACTGTGCAAAATGCTCGGCATTTCAGCACCTTTTTGGAATCTGAGTTTGATACAAATCCCTTTTGAATCCATTTACTTCCTGAAAATGTGTCCCTTTATTATATCTCCCACTTTTTATCTCCCTCTGCCGTTATATCACTTTCATATTTTAGCTTTCAAAGCAGCACTAGACACAAAGCAGTATTTCATAATCAGTAGATAAACTGAAATGACTTCCAGCAGCCAGGGCAAAAAATCACAGTGAAATCCTGGACTTTACATAGTAAATTCTTAGCTGCCTGCTTTTGATCTCAGTTGATCTTTGTAAAATCCATGATTGGTTTATGGTCTAGCCAAAAGACAGGTAGGTGTAATGCTCCTGGATATTCATAGAAGCTGATAGCAGAACAGTGGTCCCTTTGCTTAATACAAAATGCACAGGAGGAATATTATCTATTTTGCTTTGTCTCTTATTTATGTTGGGATACGTACGTCTCCTTGGAATAGCTTCTGTTCCATTGCTCTCTCATAAAACAACTCTGGGTTGTTAGAAGTATATGTTACTAAGGTTTAACAGTTATCACTTGTCTCAAAGGTCCTGAGTATGTACTGTGTACCTTTGCTACTCTGGTTGGAGCAATCCTGACTGAGATATTCTGGAAACATCATGACAGCACACAAGCCTTGGAAGGTAATTTATCACTCTGTGTGATGATTAGCAGAAGCAGATACCAGATGTTGTGCCAAGTACAAACAAAAACATAGAAATTATGAAAAATTTATTTTAATTTAGGAGAATTTGTTCTTATAATTCACTAGAATTTGAATGAAATCTAAATAAATGAGTTTCATATGTGATTTGTACTCTCTGTGGCACAACAAGCTGCCTACGCAATGTGTTAGCCAGTCTGCTATTGTTAAATACTTCATCTTGAATCCCCTTCCTGCCCCACAGCATGTGATTTCCCTTCAGTGAAACCTTTCCTTGACTTCAAACTCCACTGCTTCCTCACTGCAGCTAAAAGCTTAGAAGAGTTAATCAGCTTGGGGTTTCCAAGAGTTGTGTTTTGGGGGTAATTTCACTTCTGCTTGTCTCAATGCAGATCATTCAATTGAAATTTCTTGGAAGTTCTTTATCATGGCATTTCTAGTATTGTGTGCTGCCCTTCATTCATATACCTTTATTAGGAGGACGTTAAAGGCAAAGTAAAGATACGTGCAGTGAACTTTTTATGTTCAATGACTCTACTGTAATAAGAAACTTTTTGTCTGCTTTGGAATTTGATTGGATCTTTTAACTTCATGAGTTAAAGACCAAATTTCTTACTGCCTAGCTGAGTTTTTAAAATGAAAAGTACTGTGAAAGAAGGTGGTTAAAAATTGTGGAGTTTGCAGCTACCATATGTGTCCTGTTTATAATTTTAAAATATTTAATCTGCATAAAGTGTAGTTTTGGCTGAATTTGCATTTTTATTGTGTCCTTTACAGTACTGAATCACAAAAAAAAAAAAAAAATTACATATATACATATTAAAAAAAAAATCTTAGTTTGAAAAGAAACAGAGTTTTTATTAACATTGAAAAGATTAAAATTTTGTGACTTTTGTTTTTTGAAGGATATAAATTTAATGCAGTCTGGTCTTTTTTGTTAGAAATCTAATCAGTCCCTTTAGTTTCTAATTAAGTCTATTGATCTCATTGAGCATTCAGTAAGGTGATGTCAGAATACCCTGGATAGGTAAGGAATTATTATTGACCCCTTAGGCAGGATCCGGGAAGCAAATGTTGAGAATTTGAATAATTCCATTGAAGTTGTACTTTCTCTTTTAAAACTCCAAGCCTTTTTCTCTCATTAACATATTTATACACTGGATACTGAAGAGGAAAAGACAAATTAGGAGTCCATGAACCTCTTTCTTTCACTGTTTTGCACTTCTTTATTTAGGTGTTATCAACACTGAACTACAGGTTTTGTCAGCAAAGACAGAGAACACTAAGATCCTAGTTCAAGGCAAGAAGTGAGGTTTGTGGAAGCTGCAAATCTTACTTATCAACCTCCCAGTTAATCTGGATTTTATTAAAACAAAATGCAAATTCCACTGAAAACAGAGGTTACAGTTGTTGAGTAATTAATAAAGTCCTACAAAGTGACATCTATATTAATTCTACATGTTCATGAAAAGTCCCTTCGACACTTAATATACCCTGCAGAAAATAAGAATTACAGTTTCGCGTAGTTTCTCATAACAGAATTTATAATAAAATGATTCTGTCAGAGCTATAGGGTTTTTAAGATTCCCATTATAACAAATGGTAAAAGACAAACAAGCATAATAACAGCAAGAACAAAAATTAATGAACCACTAACATAACCTTGTCTATTTGAAAATTGGAAGCATATCAACTTTTATTTCCATTTGTTTTGAAAGACTGAGTTTATGGACCTGAGCCATAGAAATTTTTATGGCAGTAAAACACATAAGTGCATGTTCCACCATCCAGCTCTTCTTCCTTCTTCTTTCCTCTTGGTATTTAAAAAAAATACAGAAAAACTATAGCATTTTGTAACAAACTTATCTACAAAGAAGCGTAATCACTGCAGAAAGTCAACCCCTTTCAACAAACCCACCAAAAGCCAACACCAAAGCTTCTGGCTCTGAACATTTCTCCTAAATTTACTTAAAACCTCTTGGTAAAAAAAAAAAAAAAAAAGGTTTAGAAAGAAATTGACAAATATATCTGTCTGGCACATTTAAGTGTGTAAATAGGCTGAATGCACTTAACTTACTTCCGTTCTGAAATTATAGTTTTTATAAAAGAACTTATTGTCTATCTATAGCATATAATTTAGATATTTAAATTGAAAATGTAAACAAGTTAAGACTTGGCTTCTACAAACATTGTTTCCATACATAGATACTGTTGTTATATAAACAATTATTTTCTAAAAGATTTATCTCCGATAAAAGAGTCAAATGAAAGAAATCTAAAAATTTATAAAGTATTGAAATCAGCTGTCTCTCATTTTTTGTCTTAATTTCATTTTGTTTCTTTTCAAAAATACTAGATTGTCAGATGTCTGCTTCTATTGCTTATTTTTCTTTATTAGAAAATTTTAATTAAGATTTATAAAAATATATTCTGAAGGAGACAACAAATACATTCAGTGAGAAGAAAGCTATTTCCTTTAAATATGGTATAAATATCAACTTCTGTCAGTTACAATGGTTACTTAAATTAAGCTGAATACATATCTTTCATTAAATGCTTGAGAGACAATCTATAAACCAGAGTTAGTACACAGGAGATTAAAGACTGAGGTTTATTCTCAATTTGCAGGCTCTTTACTCCATAAGAGTGCTTGTGTTTTGTTCGTTACTGTATTGCTGCAAGAAGTTTAAAACCTACTGAGACAGTTTTATCAGACATTACATTTGATTCATTGCTTGATAAGGTCATATTCAATCAGCTAATATGCTTCTTCATAGCTCTGCCAATTTAAATGTAGTACATTCTGGTTGTCATGCTATTGACAGGCTAACCAAACAAGCATGGGAGCATTTCACAGAACTGTTTCTGTCATTCCATTTGCTCCTCACACTGGAGGAATCAAGGTGCTTTTCCTGTTAAAAATCAGATGGAATTAATGTCAGTATGGCTGGTTTAAAGGTCAAAGGTACAAATCTGGAATGCACATCTGAGAACATAAGGGACTTTGGAGCACAGGTAGATCTTCATCAATGCTCTTGGTCAAAGGGAAGGGGTTTGAAATGGCCAGTTGAATCCAGTGAATCAATAAATGCTTACCAAACTAGTGCCACAGCTAAAGTTTCAGCTCCTTAGACAATGGGACTCACCTTGAGAAACTTTCTCTTCTGGGGGCAGATACGGTCTGTCTGTCCAAGAAAGGGAAAGGCATCTCCAGTCATGGGCTTGCCAGGCCGATGAAGAGAGCTTTAAATTAAAGTTGTCAGCTGACTGAGGGAACCTCAGTTCTACCTACTCCTAGTAGTCAATTCTATTCCTCCCATTTGGGTGCCAGTGCCAGCAAGAGATGTCCAGAGCTTGGAGATGGATTCCAGGTCAGCAGGAGATCACCTGAAGAGCAGCACAAAGCACTTAAGCCAGTAAATCAGTTTCATTAGGGGCCCAAATTAAACATACGTATGTGAATGTACCCCATATGGGCAATAAACAAGAGGAGTTGGAGTTTTATGCACGCCTGCAGGGCTACAATCTTACTGGTATCAGGAAGACCTGGTGGGATGGCTCCTGTGACTAGAGTGCTGGCATGGAAGAATACAGGCTCTTTAGTAAGGACAGGCAGGGAAAATGAGGAGGCAGTGCTCCCTCTTTGTCAGGCTGGAGTGCATGGAACTTCACCTGGAGATGTATGAGGAGCTGAACAAGAGCCTATGGGTCTAGATTAAAGAGAGGAAAGGGACAGGGGATGCTACTGTGGAGGTCTGCTACAGACCACCAGACCAGAAAGACCAAGCTCATGAGACCTTCTACAGACAGGGAAGAGCAGTCACATTCAAAAACCCTGGTCCTCTTTGGGAACATCCACCACCCTGTCATCACCTGGTCTAGTTGAAGGTGTCCCTGCCCACAGCACAGGGGTTGGAAATTCATGATCTTCAAGGTCCCTTCCAACCCAAACCATTCTATGAATCTGTGTTTCTATGATCCGTTCTGGTAAAGAATTGGTGCTCAAAACAGAATTTTATCCAGATTCCAGAACTTAGAAGTAATCCTTAATGCTAATGTATTTATTATAGTTCATGGTTCATGGAGCTACTTGCTCCTTCCCCAGCTTCTTGGTCTCTAAGTGGATGACACTCATGTCTCTCTAACTAACTTAATTTGCAATAAATATAGAGGATCAGAGAACGTACAAAGGCTTTTGTTCCCTATGGATATGAAAAAGCAGAAGGCATTTGTGATCTAACCCATCTGTAACCAGAAACGTGTGAAACCTTCCTGTTATTCTTGCAAATGTGTTTATTGTTTAAATAGAAGTAATTATTTTTCTTCTGCTGGAAGTTCCAAATTGAGCCAAATGTCTTTAGCATTCTGCCAGCAGATATTTTAGAATAGTGCACATATGTTCAATTGTTTTATAGAAGAGATGGGAGGTAGTAACAGTCAGTTGCTTAAACGTAGATTCAGCTTCTGGAGAATAAAAGTCTGTGCACCAACATGTTAATTAAATAAGCAAATATTCAATGAAAGCTGGTTTTAAAAATACAGCACTTTTATTGCACTGTATCATGCTATGATTTGAAGTGGGGTTCTGTTGTCTCTAAAACTGTCAAAGTGTAAGTTCTGTGATCAAAATTTTTGTTACTTTCTTCTGAGTTTTGTGGAAATCACACTTGAGTACAAAAGAACAGAATACTTCAGTAGGTTATACAAAATATTCTATTAATATGTTTTTCCTCACTGCAGAGCTAATGAATGGATTAAACCCATTCTATTTTTAAAAGAATAAGTTAGATTGTATACAAGGACCTAAAAGCTTTCCATAGCTCTGGGGAAGACCTGTCAATTCTTACCTAATGAAACTGAAGCAGTTCTTTAATTCTGCTTTGACATCAGGCTGAAGACTAAGAATACATAATTTAATTTTCATACCTGCTTTAAAACAAATGTATCAAGTAGTGTACAAAAAATTTACCATTTCAGTTGGAATGTCACCCATCCCAGAAAAATACCATATTCCTACATCTTCAGAGTTCATTCTATTTCAGTATGAACTGAATCACTTGTGAAGTTCAGACTTATTTTCTGGCAGAAAAAGAACAAAACACATTCTTTCATACTTTGGACATGAAGTATTTTGTGAAGTAATGCTAAAACATATGTGCTAAGCTTGAACAACCTCAGAGTAGCTGTGCAGATTATCCATTGGAAAAGGCAGGATAGGTCTGGTTTGAAATTTTAGAGCAGACAGCTAATCATAGGTAAATAATTGAAAGGCTTACAATCTTGACAGGAGGAAAGCAACAAGTGTCTTGGAGAGACAGGTAACTTTAAAGGTCAGTCTTAGAGATCATCAGATGAGCACTGGTTTTATTGAGTTCACTGGGTTTAGGAGTTGATCTTAATTAAGGTGCCCAATTCTCCCATATACTGTATAAAGGGAGATGACAGTGAATTGGTAACTGAGTATTTCTGACTCTTGTTATTAGCCGTCATCCTATCTTTTTGAGGGTGTCATATAAACTCTGTGTAATTCCACTGAATCTTTAAATTTATGTAAACAAAATTAAGATTTTGTTGTTTAGGTAAGTTGGTTTTTTTTAAAATTCTTTAATCAACTTTATAATATTTAGCTTTTGAATACTTTTAAGTTTGATACCTTTCAGCAGAAGGACATTTTGTCTTTTGAAGACTTTTTATTTGACTGATTTAAATGAAAAATCTTTTGTGGTAAAAACTTGTGTTTATTTCCAAATTGCAGTTATATAAGAGAAATGTCCTCTTAATGTTGTTGACTTCTCTAGTTTATATCCATTGATTGCCTTGAATAAAAAAGCTGTTTCCAATATTATTTTCAATTTCTCCCCTTCAGTTCATCAAAGGAATATATTGGCCAATATTTTGAGACATGCATAAAAAGTGTTAAATAAAAAAAGAGAGCTCTGTTAGAATTTCTGTTTAACTCTTCTGGTATGAATTAAAATAATTACCAATTTCCATGTTTATTTCCCAGTATATAACATCTGTAATGTTGTTCCAGAATTGTATTTTTATTGAGTAGACACTTTCTGAGTTAAAATTTGCTTTTTTCTTCTTTTTCTGTCTTCAGAAAGCCCTTTGTACCAAGAACTGCCTTTCTTCATGTTTTGTTGCAGTTCAGTAGCAATAAATTTCACAATCAGGACTATTTTAGCCCACTGTGTAAATTTGACTTTTCAGATTATTTTCACTTCTCCAAAGCTGGTAAAAGTAATTATTTCTTGTCCAAATGTCTTCAAATAGTTATTAGACTATGTATAAATTTAAGGTGTCTCAAGACAGACATCCTCATAGATGTAAAGGTTACTATCTGCAATGAAAGTTTCTCAGTAAACGTAAGTCTTTCTTAAAGTTTGCAAAAAATTGCAGCTCAGACTCTCTAGAGACATTTCTGGCAGGGAAAATTATGATTTGGAGTTTTTAGTTGTTGTGGTTTGGTTTTGGTTTTTTTCCCTCCTTAATCTATTCTGTAAAATACTGCTAAAATCAGTGATATCTGATCAGCTTTCTCCAAATGAAAGACGAATTTAACTACTTTTAAATGAAAACCCATGAGAACTATATTTTCTCCTTCCATCTTTACCATTAATTTAAGGTATAGCCCCTCTGTAAACATATCTTCATAGCAAATGAAGAAAAAAATTGTTCTTTTCACAGGAAATTAAATTATATTTGGAAGGTTTTAAAGACCATAAGAGATCCCAGACTAATGTTAAAAAGAAACAAAGCAAAACAAAACAAAACAAAACCACAAAACCCTCAAAACAAGCAACAACAAAAAAAGCAAACAAAAAAACCCCCCAAAAACAAAAAAAAAAAGAAAGGCAAACAAAAAAAAAAACCCAAAAAAAAACTTCTCTTGCCCTCCCTGTTTAGTTCCATTGCTGAAAGATTGTTTACACTTTGAATGTTACATGATGGTGGGCTAGTAAAAAGCTGTAGGTAAATCTCCCATGCTTTCTATCAGTTTGCTGCTTTATTTTACTTTCGTCTTCCTTCTTCACTCTTTTCATTACTTAAACTACTTCATTAATTTTAATGACCAAATTACTTTTAAATCATTACTTTTTGCTTGTTAAAGTGATTGATTTTATTTGTTATGCATTCTATGTGCAAAGTGCAAATAGTTCCAAAACGAACAGGTATTTTATACAAGCATTATAATTTGCTTGTACATATGAGATTAAGATATTAAAATAAAGGCCCTCTGTAACTCTCAACTTCTGCTTCTCTCAGGCATTTGTTACACACAACACAGAAGATAATGTTTGGAAGCTTCTGTGAAAGTAAAGAGCTATTATTTTTCTCATTAGTTTGGATTTGATTAAATTTCGGCCTTGGCAGAAGGGATTTTTATCATGCATATAAAAATAATGGGGGTTTATGTATGGAATGGCAGATAGAATGACTGCAAGGGATGGTTCTTGTAACTGGGTTATCAAAATTTTTTCTCTGATCTCTCTTGTTCTGTGACGTACTGACTGCCCTCTCTTTCCTTAACAAAAGGTGTTTTGAGGCAATAAAGCATAGATGCAAACGTAGGAGCACGAAAATACGGGAGTCATGTTTACTATAGGGAATTCTGCTATTTTGTGACAGACACAGTGCTTTATGAAGACCTTCTGCTGTTTGTCCAAAAGTTTTATTCAGAGTTTTTACATTTCTATCACAGGTCCCTCATCAGTTTGTCATCAATGAAACATAACCCATTTCTCTAGTTCTCTCAGAGGAGATCTGTTTTTGAAAGGATGCTGTTTTGTTTTCCTGCCATAAACATAATTTCTGCTGGCTAATATGTACATGGGGATTGAAGTCATCCACTCCCATCTGTCTTCCCACAGACCTCTTATAGAATTATCTTACCTAAATAGCAGCTCTGTTTTCTGTATGACCTCCAAGGAAAAGTTTTCAGAAGTCCTAGGAGTCTACAATAGTATAAATTTCAAAGGAGTATTATAAGAGAGGGTTGAAAGTGTCATCAGTTTAATTCCAGATCTTATTGAACTCCAAGTTTTTTACTTGAAAGTATAATGAAGTATATATCTCTGTAAAATTATTTGAATCCTTCAAGAATGAACATTGTTAAAACAATCAGTCTGAAACAACTTGGAGTTTAGAAGTTGAAAGTAATGTATAGGTTCAAAGTACTTTTAATGTCAAAGCAGCAATTACATTTCCAGAAAAGAGGGAAAATTAAGACTGATTATAACATTTTAGATGTTATAAGCAAACCTGACATAAAAATAAACCAACAAACAAACAAATAAATAAATAAATGCCCTTAGAAACAGTGGTTTAATTTTCTAGCAAACTGAGCATATAGGCTCAGAGCTGAAAGCCTGTTGTTGTCATGCAGAATCTTCTGAAATGAAGTCAGTTATGTAGCTTCCTAAATAATGATATAAAAGCCTCTTTTGCTCTCCTACCTTCAAAGATTTTAGTTTGTCATATTCTCAGTGCAGCAGGCTGCATTCTACTCTGTGACATACAAAGGTTTTCCCTGGATTCAGACTAGGAGAAAATGAACTCATTTGCTATATGCAGAGAAAGTTCCATAAAAGATGGAGACAGTGAGAGAGAAAGAAAGAGGAGGTAGAGATTGGTGAGAGCATGTGGAGGGAGTCTGCTGAAAGAAACATCCAAATAATGCAAAGTGAAGCAAAGATAAATACATAGACAAGGAATTGTGATGAAAGAAAAAAAGAAGAGAGAGCAGATTTTAATGGAAATTTTAATGAAAGAAACCCAAAGCATATTCTCCCTTAATGTCTTTTATTACTGCTGGCTTTAGTCTGAATGAGTAGGGACTAAGCAATTATTTTGATCTAAATACTTAATGTGCTGTCTTTACCTGTGAAAAATAAACATGCTTGCAAAAATATTG
The DNA here is from genome assembly GCA_036785705.1 of Acanthornis magna. Taxonomy (NCBI): domain Eukaryota; kingdom Metazoa; phylum Chordata; class Aves; order Passeriformes; family Acanthizidae; genus Acanthornis; species Acanthornis magna. The sequence goes on from JAWUZG010000017.1 coordinate 4,904,121, forward strand.
AATTGCCATTGGCAAAAAATAGAAAAGAAAAAGTAACTGCTCATAAAGCCTGAGAAATTACATTAACTTTAGTATTTAAGGAAATCTCTGAAGCAGACTCTGAATCTGGTACTGTGGCAGTGCTGCTCTAAGTGCCTTTGCCCATTTCGCTGGTTTCAAAAAGCTTATTGTTTTACGCAGATTTTGCTCGATAAGGCTAAAGATTTATATACATTATTGTTTCATAGACATTTTCTGGGGTTTACAATCCTGCTCCAGATTTAGAGCTTAACATTAAAGCCCAGTCTTGTAGCAGTTGAGTTTGCTCTGTTTGGTTTCTGTGGGATAACACACCACTCCCTTCTGGGTACATTTATTCCTGCTTAGAGTACAACACGGATATAGATTTTAGACTATTGTTTAGAGCCACAACTCCACATGAACTAAACAAAGAAACTGAACATATGTCACATAATTTTGGGGGCTAAGTGACAATTCATTATCCAAGCTTAAAAAGAATTTGAATTGGCTTTTTATTTGGGTGTTGTAACTTTTTGGCACTCGACCAAAAAGCGGGTTGTAAACACCAAGACAACTTATCAAGCAGAAAATCATGTTATAGAAGAGCACAGCACCTCTTCAGGCAGTTGAATTTTGCTTCTTCATGGACATTCTGTAGAGCCAGTTTATACTTTGATTTTACCAAGGTTTTCCACTTTAAAGTTCAAACTAAATTTAAAAAATAAAAATAAAAAAATCAAGCCCTATCATATCACTGCAGAGATCAAGCCCTACCATATCCTTAAAACAGACAACAAATGGCAGCTAAGAAAGTCAAGAATTGCTAGTTTAAGTGTTTGCAAATTATATTTGTAGGGCTTTGTACATACCAGCACACATACCTATAATGTTATCTATTTTTAATTCTATTTTAATGAGGGATGTAATAGAAAACTCACTAGTGCTTAAAGCAACATCTTTTTCATTGTTCTCTACTAGCTAAGCTTGAGTGCTAGTGAAAAATGGTGTGGAAATGGATTGGACTAGAAAGATACATGTGCTACTCAAAATAAACTTAAGTTAGAGTTATAATGACTGAGGGAAAACAGCTGCAGGCTAAAAGGTTTAAAACAAACTGAAATCTCATTCTCCAAAAGTGATTATTTCAGCAGAAAACAATGCAATTCTTGTTTACTGGCTAGGAAACATGAATTTATAGTGATGATAGACATTAAAAGCCCTTAGGGAGATCACTGTGAAGTAAACCCCACATTTTAATTGCAAAGGAATGCAAACAGCTTACCTTGAAAAATTGCTGATATAAAACTAGTAAAATTTCCTTGGAGATGTGATGTAGAGTTTCAGAAAAGAATTTATTACTATTTTCAAGTGGTGACATGCTAAACATTGATGCTAGAAGGCCAATACAATTTCAAAATTAATACAAGAGGATTAATTTTGATGTCTTTCTTAATTCAGTAGTAAATACTACATCATGCATGGAAACACTGATTACTAGTGCTAGCTAGCTTTCATTCCTTTGTGACTCAAAATGTTGAATTATGTAGTAATAGACAAGAATTAAATGCACTAGTCACCAATCCATTTATCTGATACAACACTGATATTTTATTAGAACTGCTTTATAGAGGTCTCCACCCTTCACTCTCATATATGTGGATTTAGGATGAAATATTTATGTAAATATCATAGAAAATTCATGCACCTCTTAGAGGGTCCATTTATCAAGATGTGTCTTGGAATTTTGTCTCCTAAAAGCTCCTCCAGCAGGGCATAGTTTGCAACACATTTCTTTTAAGAGCATTTCAAAATTAACAAATCTAGTAAATGACAAAAGAAGAGCTAGGACAACATAATGAAGGGGAAAGGGAAAAAATAGAACAGAGACAAATGGAGGAGAATAAAGAACAAAGAAACAAACAGATGAATAGAGAGAAAAAGAAGCAAAGAAAGAATGAAAAAAGGAGAAGAGGGAAGAAGGAAGGAAAAAGGAAAAAAAGAAGACAAGGAAAAAAGACAAGAGAAAGTGAAGAGAAAAAAGGAAGGAATAAGAAAGAAGAAAGAAAAGAAAGGTGGAAATAGAAAAATCTAAACTCTACTTAGTGGATGTATATAACAATAAAGAGCAAGGAGTGTTTTGTGTGCATTTAACAATTTTAAATTGCACTGTTGGCACAAAGATACTGTTGTTAATAGGCACTTTGGAAATGACAGTGATAATATGCTAGATTAGGCAATGACCATTTTCTGATCATTACTAGCGCTCTGTTTAAAGTAATTACTACAAGTGACCTTAATTCCAGTGAGGACTTGGTTTGCTGAAATTAAGCTTCCAGCATCAATGGCTAAATTGTCTCATATAGCTGTTAGTGTTTATACATTTATTTGTTCAGAAAAGAGAAAAAAAGAAAAGTGTCAGATAAATCTTTATCTGATGTAAATTACCACAGCTTACATGTCCTCTAAGTTGATTTACACAGACTGGTCAATATGGACTGCAGTTCACCAAAAGCCAATATTCACTTTATTTACAAATTGGAAAATAAGCATGCTTGCTGGAGGGAAGAGTAAAGCATGTCTTTGATTCTTCCTTGAACAAATAAAAAAAAGAACTAGATTCTCTCAAATGTAAGGGTACTGAGTCATATCACAGTGTCATTTGCAAAAGAACCCTGAGGCTGTAGCAGGCCAGCTTATCTTATTGTTGCCAGGTTTATTACTAGCAGAGTTTTGAATGCTTAACATTTTTTGAAGGATTTCAGAATGTCAGACTCTGACTGACAGCTTTACTTGGTGACTTCCTTGCTTGTGAGTATATGACAGTTTGACAGGTATCCTTAGGGTTCATTTAATTATTTTATGCAAGTCTCCTTACTGAGTAACATTAATCACCATTTTACATTGTGTGCACAGTGGGAACAAACTTAAGCTGCCATATTGCATCCTATCCTAACTCCCCCACTTAACTAGCTCTGGGCATTTTTATACTTTACCCCCCACCCCCTTTTTAGCCAAAACATTATATTTAAAATAATATATTCACACAAAAAGGTAACAGTTTGAAGACTAATGTTTACATGGTTTCTTATGAAATTAAAATATCATCAAATGTTAAAAAAAATGAGCAGATGTTTATATTGATATGAAAGACTTATTCTGGAAACAGTCTTTTAAAGGAAAATAAAAGCAGCAAAAGAAACATAAGGAGAGAAAGAAGTAAGAAAAGTTTTAAGTTCTGAATAAAGCATATATATATAGTCACGACTATTAATACCATTGATGTTATTACTATTGTCATTGTTATTAAGGTTTATCCTCCAGCAGGTTGAAACTATACATCTATCCCCAGAGCTACTTTAATCCAGGCAAATACTGACTTTTTTTCTCATTATGGCAGGTATGGTTCCTTTCTTAATAGTTAGACAGTCTTGCAGCAGCTGCCATTGATGTGGAATGGCAGATGTGATCTATAGAGTCATTAAGTAGCTAACCTGCTCTTGAAATGTTCATTAACAATTCTGAGATTCAGAGTATGAGAACCTTACATCCATTCTGACTGGATAACACAGTGACGTTGTCTTTTCCTGTGACTCACTTGTCTTCTGTCTGCAAGTTCCTTGCCATTTTTATTACAGCACTTGAGAAAGAAAGTCAGACAGTAGCTTAAAGACTCAGAGACTTAAACACTACATCATAGATCTATCTAAGCTATCACCTAGTCTGATGGGAGGGGGAGATGATAGTATTTATATTTCTCTGACCATTCTAAAAAGAGAGACAAAACATTCAACAGAGCAAAATTTGAAAGAAAAATTACTCCTACTTCATAGGCTGGGAACATCACTCATAGAAAAGGTATCTTCTGAAATGGTCATATCTGCTGCTTATCTGCAGAATATCAAACATACAGAAAGGTTAACACTGAGTGACTTAATAAGAACCTCCTGCTCCTCTTTGCTTAAGAACAAAGTACATAATTAGGATTGGAATTTCATCAATGAAACCCTTTAAAAGAAAAATAAGTATATTTTTCTGGCCGTGGAAAGGATCTGATCATTTTTCATGTTGTAAATGTGATTCAGTTCCTACATCCTGGTCCACAGAATTTCTATTTCTGTGATCTTTTCAGGGGGTCTGGATGCCATGCTGAAAGCCATGGAATGAATCACTATTCAGGAAATGTCAGATGTTCATAAAGTGATGCATTGGCACTGCTGTTGGAAGTTCCCACTAAAAACTGAGAAAAAAAGATAGGGTAATTTGAAGTTTTGGTAGCTAAGCAGTGCCTAGGAGAATTTAATATCCACTTGGCTTTGTGAAACCGTTCCTATGTTGCCCCAGAATAACTATGAAAGGCAAAATGTTGTTTCATGAACTGCATGTTTGCTTCTTATTAGAAAAGCAGTTTCAGAGATACACTTTTCAAAAATTATTAAGTGTTAAATAATTATAGCTACAAATGAAATTGATGAAAATGCTCAGCATTTCTGTGACTGGGGCAATAATCAAGAGAAACAGAGAATTATGTACTAGAGACACTTGTGGTTCTTTCACTCAATACTGAAAAAGCAGTTCAATGTTAAGTCGAGTGGTATACACATAATAATAAAGCAATTGATAAATCTACATTTTGCCGGAGTCAAGATCAGGCTTTTACCGCCTTGACCTCTGACTACACTTATTTGAACAGCGCAGAAGGCATACATCTTATTCTACTATAGTTCAGGTCCCTTTCTCTGTTCTCAAAGAAGCTTAATATTATAGAAAAATGGATTTGGTTTCATCTTAGAGGTAGGGCTTTGCATGGGAAGTCAGTGATAATGGTTCTTGATAAAAATTTGATAGATGGTCTCTGTGGTGAAGGCATCATCAGGATGTGGACAAAGTGCAGCAATGATGATCCATTCAATTTTCTATCAGGGAAGATCACCACCAGCTATCATTATGTTGAATGGCACTATTAAATCAAAAATAGATATAAGGATTTGGGATGAAGAAAAATATTCTTATGCCACCATTCTTGAAAAGACCTTCTACCCTTTGTTCCATCCCTTGTTGTCTTTCATGGAGAAAATAAATCAATTGTGTGAAAATAATAGATTATGCAGACTATTCATTATTATCATCACACTCTCTGGGCTTCACTGACAACTCCGATCTTGTGATTATGTTGTGCAGAGGTAAAAACATCTGCTGAATTAATGACAAATCTGTCAGTGCCTTTATCCACTGCCCTGTTTGAAATGATTAAACTCATCGAGTGTTTGCTTAATCTATTTTTCTTTTTCATATACCATGCTCACTGCCTGGGGCAAACCCATCTAATAATTTTCAATTGAATAAAACTATAACTCATGACCCAATAAATTATTGAAAAACCCTGCATTGCATCAGATTCATCATTCATCTTACCACAGTGGCAGAAAGCCTACAGAATTCCTTAACAGTTCTTGCTGTGATAAATAGTTCTATTAAAATTTATGAATACAGTGGTATATATTAACACATATTTTGTTACTGAATTATCTGTCATACCTTTGTGTTTTTTTCATGTACTAACATGGTGCATTAATAATTTCATTGGTCTGCAAAACTCACAGTCAGCTATCATAGTATGTTTCATTGTTTTTTAATTTTTAACTTAACCCTGAGATCCCTTCAAAAAAAGTGGTAACGATGCTGTTCTGCATTGCTTTTGCTCATATTCCCAGTCTTAATTTCTTAAGAATTATTAACCTCTATGTCCATATGAAGTGATTAATTGCAAAACAAACATAGAACTTTCCTGGCACAAAATAGAATTAAGTAAAGATTAAGCAAGAAGCTTCCATAAGACTGAAAGATAACATAAATTAGGAGAGGTCAGCCTAGAAGTGTGTGAAGTGAATGTGAATTTTTTGCTGCCCCACAGTCTTTTGATTTCACAAAGTCATAGAATCATAGATTTTATTTAAGTTTATATTAGAAAGCACCTTAAAGATCATCCTGTTATCCCTCTGCTGTGGATAGAGGTGTCACCGACCAGACCAGGTTGCTCAGGGACCCGTTCAACCTGGCCTTGAACTCTTCCAGGGATGGGGTATCCATAGCTTCTCTGGGCAACCTGTTCCAGGGCTTTACCACCCTCTGACTGAAGTAACCCATCATTGCAAGTGATATTGTCTGTCATACACAGTTTCAGAGAAGATACTTTTATAACATATTGAATAGTATGAAATTTGCTGTTTTAAAATAATTTCAGATTCTGTGTTCCTTAATTTGCAGTAAAAATCTTATTTCTCCCTAGTGGGGAAAAAAAAAAGGTATGTACATCCCTTCCTATTTTACTCTGCAAGAAGAAGCAATTTGTCTTTGGAGGCACCCCTTCTTCCATGGGGAGGAATATGAGAGCCATCATTAATCTCATACCCTTTTATTTAACCTGAGCTGAGGGACAAAGATAGCTTACACTGTGAAATTGCATTGTATAGCTCTTTAGCAGCAGAACCTGAGAAAATCGCTAAGGATAGGCTCCATGCTCATCAGAATAATGCTGGAAAGGCTATCCAGCATATGCAGAGTTACACTCTTCCTACCTGAATTTGCATTTATTTCTTCCTGGAACGTACTTTCACAGCATGATGAAAAGATATAATCCAAGATATGTGTTAAAGATATTATTTGATGATTACAAGTTTTGGTCATAGATATTTTCTGCAGATAATATTACTCTATAAGTAATCTCCCCTGCCTGTACACAAGGTTTTGACTTGGTCACCAAAGCCAGAAAGATCCTTTCTAAAAACTGTCTTACATGAACAGCAAAGATATGTTGTAGAAAAGTATTTAAATCATGGCACTTAAATACTCATAAAACGATGTCACTTATTAGAGTGTAGAGGAATCAAAACTGGTTTGGTGAAATGCACTTTGACCATTCACAGTATTAATCATGTAGAACTACTCTGTTTTGGCTTAAAAACAGCTAAAATGAGTAAATGTATTACTGGTTTTTAGGGCCTAACACAGTGTGGCTAGGAAAGAAATTATATTAAGTATTTTTATCAAGGAGAACTTGAAAGACTGAGCCACACTTGATAGGGGAAGGACCACATATGAATTCAGCTCTTTCAGATGCTTATGTTCGGATGCTCAGTCCAGTCTGCAAAAGATAATTTCAAGTAATAAAATTTCAGACAATAAAAGCTGTATCTCCCGGGGTTTGAGAGCCAGAGAGCCGTGTGGGCCCAGGAAAAGTCTATGCTGCTTCAGTACAAGGTGAGAGGATCCAGTCGCTTCTGCTCGGTTTGAGCCCTCACTGTGTTTAATCTACAACTTCTTTTTAATCAACGTAGTTGTAAATTCCTCCCACTGATGCTCCACATCCTCCCAGAGGAAATGCTTCTTGTATGCCTCTGGTCAGGAAGATTCAGTGTCTGCAGCAGCAGCACTATGGGGACATGCAAAATGTACCGTTTATGAATAAATGCACATTTAAGACAGATGTCTTTTTTTTTTCTAGAGGTGTAGACAGACAAAAACACAAGAAATAATTGTGTGTTCATGTCTGAGTGTTCTCTGAACCCAATCACCTGATCAAAATGCAACCTTTACCTGCAGTTGTACCACAGCAGGAGTAGCAAATTATAGGACTAGTACAGAGGAGCTCTGCTACAAAGTCTCCCATGTCTATCACTCTGCCTTGCCTTTTTCAACCCCTTCCCCCTGCCCCCCACGAGATTAATTATATTTTTCCTTATTTTATATATATATATATATTTTTTTTTTTTTTTTCCATCAGTTAGCAACTATTTCCCTTTCTGCTTCCAGAAGAGTCCCTCATCCTCAATGCCAGAACAGTGAATGGGAGAATGTTACAGATAATAAGTTGATTGTTTCATTTTAGAAAAAGCTTTAATATAATTAAAGTACTCAGAAGTGGATATCATGGCACTCAGATGGCCTCTGCTATACAAGGAGGCCCTCACTCTGCCATATAAGCCCTAGTCTGAATACTTGCCATTACCTGCAGGTAGAAGGACACCAAAATAAACAGTTGTGCTTGTACCCTCAGGACTCTGCTCACAAGAGAACTGTCAGTTCAGACTGGATCTCAGCTAAGTGATCAGTGAAGAAACTGAACAACTGTTCTCAAGGAAATCCTCTCTGCTCAGATGCCAGATATGAACAATATGGATTAACCAGTTTATTATCTCTGCCACAGTGCCTGCAAAACACTGAGGTCTACCTCTTCTTGAGGTAGAAAGGGGACTGAATGAGTCTGTTGTTAAACATGTTCTATTTAATCATGTTTCACCTTTCTTTTGCCACTTTACAGATGAACATTGCCATGCTGCATTGCCATTCAGCTTCCCTTCAACCTGCATGGAAGGCAGATCAGTCTCACTCAGAGGTTTGTTTGTGAAGCTTCTTGCAGCACAGCTGTTCAGGCTTGGGGCGGATTTCACAGTGCTACTGCCATGGAAATTGGAGAAGATAAGTCTGCAACATCCTCTGCATCCTCAGACAGCTTAAGCAAAACTATTGATTCTGTAAGCAGGCAGAGTCAGAGCAAGGCCAACACATCCCAATTCTAACACCAGCCCATATGCTGCCCCATTGAACACATCTGCATCATTTAGGCTTTGAATAGGGGAATAAAACGCCTTCCACTTACAGTTTACTAGTGTTAAAATGTAGGTATATTTTGGGGACATACATCAACAACACCCAAATTGTGATGAGGCAAATATATTCACTTCATTTAACTTCAGAAATTTTACCTCAATTTTGTTTACCATATATTTTGTAGGAAAACAAAAATGCATGCAGATTGGCAAAATTAAGAAGCCCTTATTTGAAGGCTAATATGATCCAAATGGGGCATTATATTGACAAGCAGATATAACTACATTCAGGTCATATTTTAAGCTGGTAGAAAACGGCAGAAATCCCTGAAACTTCAGTATTCATTGATACTTTAACAGGTTTACACCCCAGGACTTGGTTTCTGCATAGAGAACAGCAATATAATAAAATTCGTTTATCTGAGCTGTTGCTTCACCCAAAGCATTTTATTGTTTGCAACCAGTTTTATCTGCTTTAGAGAGAAACAACTGAAAGTCTACAATGTTTCTGTTTCAAGGTTCTGAAGTCCAAATAAACCCCTCTGTCTCAAGACTGGATTCTTCTGAAAGAGTAATTCCAGCCTGAGGTGTGGGATGGGAATCTCACTTTAAAATAGGAAGATTTTAAGCTCTCTGGATATGTACCTGACTGTATTGTAATTTTCAGTGAGGAAATCTATACTAAGCTTTATCAATGTACAAAAGTATGGGAAATAAACCCCCAAAATAATCAAGAAAAAAAAGTAGTCCTGGTTTATTTTCTGAAGTACACTACAGAGTGCTTTCTTTTGGAACACTATGTCACTACAAATTATATCAAAATTATTTTAGTAATGTAATAATCTAAAGAATATATTTTTCTTTATCATTATAACCCTCCATCAAAGCTACATTAATGTTATTTTGTGTACACGGAAAGAATTTAACTGCTCGTAGAAAGGCAAGATACAAGCTGGCATACTGCATATTTGAAATGAATGTAATATTGGACTAAAACAGTCATCCTTCTTTCACTATGTGTTTGAAAACTGTACCATTTAGAGGTACTGCATAACAGCTTTAATTTGTTTGGGATATGGATTTTGATCAGAACTCACATTGCATGATCTTTGTCAAGGTACGTGAGTCCACTGTGCCCTATGAAATTTGAAGTCTATGAAGAACACAACAAAGCAGATTGAAAGGTAGGTTATCTTCTATCTGTGGTCATATTCTTGGTCATTAAGTTTAAATTTGGGAAGAATCAACAACTATATTCCTCACTTTTCAGGGAGATGCCCTGTAATCCTGTAAAGCAATTGCCCTGGCATATTTACCAAAACACTGTGCCTTACAAACTTGCAAGATCCATTCACAGGTATCTACTAGTCAGACTTTAACCAAAGCATAGATAAAGAGGGAGGTGTGGGCAAGGAATTTAAGACTTTAATGGCTTAAGATCTTAGTCAGTTGGGAAAAGGGAACAGCATCTAAATTATCTCTTCTGTCTGTGTCCCAAGACTACAAAATGCAGCTTTGACATCTGAATTACGAGTTGCGTCACATCAGACATTTAAGGAGGTTAACAGATGAATAGAAGGAAAAAAAATCCCAGAAAAACCTGAACCAAAGTAAAACCCAAAAGAAAAGAAAACCCAGAAAAACCAGGAATGAAAGAGTCACAATATATATATCCTTCCAGAGAAGACAGAAGTGAAGGTAAAAGTGGTAGGATTCTGTGATATTTAGGCATTGATAAAACCCAAGCACTTAGCATGAATAAAACAAAAGGCACTTTTAAATCTCTTTAGGGAAGGATAGTAAAGAACAATAGTTGAAAAATATTTTATAAACTCCTATTTGTGACAAAAAACGGAAATATTGTGAGAAATACTAGTAGCCCTTAGAGCCCTCTTATTATGATAGACCTTAGCTTCTAAAGATACATATTCCAGAAGAAATGTTACTGTTAAAAAGTGCTGAATGTGCTAGGAAGGAAATTTATTCTCCAAATTTGCATAGATTCAAAGAAGAGGGTGTCACAAGGGAAGTGAAATTGGAGAAACTCTGATTTAGTGGAAGCATTAGAGAAAGGATGGGGAACCGATTAGAGAAAAAAAGTTCAGTGTTTCTGGGATGTGCTAGAAAAGGATATAACCAAGAGGCAAAAAGATTACAAGCAGTTTCATGGCAATCTGTGCTAAACTGGAACATTTTCAATATTTTAAATATCAGAGAGATAGGTGCCTAAAATATGTGTGTGCTAAAAATGTAATTGGAGATATGTATTTTGGCATAATTGATAAAACAGAAATGATTTTAAAAATAAAAAAAGATGGAGTGAAAGTTCCGTAGTATAAAATTCAAGGTCGTGTGTTTGAAAACAGTAACATAAACCTGTACTAGGAGTTTATATCCTAGAACAGCCTACATTTGGGTATATTGCTTCACCCCAGAAGTGATGAGCAAGTGTCTTTACATTGTGCGGTTCAGTACTGCAACAAGAAATACAATCTGACTCAAATATAAAAGGAGGATATTATAACATTTTTTTTTTTTTAAAATCTTCTATTCAGGCAAGCAAACTTCATTTCTTTTACTAGAAATTCTGCTACTTTCTTTTAAATGCAATGAAATATTCTTCATTTATCGTTTTTCTTCAGCAGGCTGGAAAAGGAAGATGTAGGTATACCAGTATGTAATTCCCTTCTCCTCAGTTGAATAGTCAAGATTATATCCTGCATATACTTCCCCTTCATACTGATAAGATTCATACAGTTTTGCCACTTTTGGTCTTTGTTGATAGCTCTTTCTATTTGTGTTATGACTTTTTTACTGTTTTCTTTATTTTATTCTATCGCAATAAAACATGATATGTAAGACAATTACAAGCTTCAACAGAAACAGCCATCTTCCCAGTGCTACCTATCTCATTATTCCTTTTCTTAGCATTCATTTTGGCCCAATGATTTTATATTTTTTGCAAGAATGGCAAATATAAACTCCTCATAAGTGCCATACTGATTCTACTCCTGCACGTGTTAGTAATTACAGTCACACATACACAAGTTTTTGAAATGTAATTTGTGTGTTTGTGCACCCAGTGGAAAATATTTAGGGTGCAATGTTAGGTAGTAGGAAGCTGACTTGCCACATGAGCTGATCAAGGCCTGGTACTTCCAGCCTTCAATGTGACAGCTATTGAAACAATACAATATGCAACAATAACTAATGGAAAAGGAACCATAAGAGTTTTTTCTTCCTTACCCCTTCACATTTCCAAAGATGTTGCTGGGTAAAAATGCTAATAAGAAAAGGAGAGGCTGTTTAACTGCAGGCAGTATTTGACTCTCACTATTCTTTATTTTTAATCAGAATAATTAAGCTACTATTTCCTCCCATTTTCCTGATCCGTCTTTGTGCCTCATGCTGGTTGCTGCTGAAATAAGAAGAATGTAAGTATGAAAACAAGCATGTTATCACTGGAGCTTACAGGCAATAAAGAAAATGGGGCCAGATACTTCTTGTGGTATCTAGTTACAGGAGGAGAGACAACAGACAGGAACTTAAATACAGGAAATTTTGTTTAAACCTAAGAAGAAAAAACCAACCAAACCCAACCTTTTTTATTGTGATGGTGGTCAAACATTGGAGCAACTGTGGAGGTTATCGAGTCTCCATCTTAAGAGATATTCAAAACCCAAATGGACGTGGACCCTGAGCAGCCTTCTCTAGATGACTGACCTTATTCTGAACAGGGGGATTGCACTAGATAGTCTCTGGACTCAGCACTTTTATGGTTCTGAGATGGTGTGTGTGTTCAGGATTGTTTTTCCTGAGCAGGTGAAAATTGTCAAGCTCTGTATTTTATGCTTCTTTAATCAATGTCTCCTTCCTGTTGCATTTGCTAATAAGGCATAGTAGCACAGTATCTGGTATGAGGTTCTGAAAACAAATATTAATCATGTGACATGTGGTATTATATTTAAAGGGATAAATGACATAATGTAAATAATCTCCAGCTAATTAGCTAGTTTCTAACACTTATCCAAAATCCTGACTAAATGTAAGTTGTATAAATTGTTTATAGAAATCATAATAAAAAAATTGTCATATCATAAATAAGTCTGTGAGTTATTTGTAGAAAACATTTTATGGGAATTAAACCCCTCTACTGATGGGAACAAGAAAAAAAAAACAGAGAAAAAATTGACAATACTTAATAGTAATTGTTCTAGTTTAATAAGTGTTACAGCCTCAAATTGGATACGTTTTTCAGTTTCTTTATGAGATCCCACATAGAGCAATATTTTGACTTCATTTCATTTACAAGCACAGACAGTCCTGAAGTGTCTCATTTTGCATGTCAACTCAGCTGATTTTCCACCCACACTTCATTACTTCTGCCGTATAATGTCACTTTTATGATTTTGCTTAAAGTAATAGCTATGGTTGGATAACAAGAGAAAATGGTGCTTTCCACCTCTGCTAATTATATTTTTTGCTTTGTGAAGACACCAGAAATATTTTACTGTAACATTTAGCTCAGTAATTTATATACAGCAATATGTATAAATTGCATGCAAGATTCTAGATACAAATGATAAATGCACAATATTTATTTTTATAGTTAACTTATTTTTTAAACCAGGGTAGGTGTTCATTTTCTGACTGCATTAGTCTCATTTATCTCCATGATGTCCTTAATGTTATAAGATGTTACAGCAACATTATCGGCTCCTGCAGGCCTGTATCAGCCTTCAGCTACTCAGGCACATTATTAGATTGTCAACATAATTCAGACATCTCATATAAAAAGAGCCAACCCACTGGCTCCAGTCCTTTGTAAATGTATTTGCCTGATTTAATACCTTTAAATTTATCGAGTGTTCTTTTTGATTTTGGTTACATAGACACTACTTGGAGAATCTTGTTTAAGGCTGCTAAAAATACTGAGAAAGGTAGCACTTAGCACAAACTCTTGCTATTGGCACAGACTGTGCTATTCTGGTACATCATTGCACAATACCTGGATGAAGAAGAAAACTCACAGAATGTTTTTGAAACAAAAATAGATAAGTATTTTGAGGTGACTTTGGCTGACTGATATAACTATGTTTAGAGCATTTTAGGAAAGTTACCCATTTTTTATAGTATTTAATACCAAAAAAGTTTTGAGTGGTGTTTGTTTGTTTGTTTGTTTGTTTGTTTGTTTTAAATGTTCCTGTTAATTTGTGTTTTAAAAAGATGATATTTGAAAAAAAGAAAATTCAGGACACATTTGGTTGTGAACAAGTAGCAAGAGAAAGAATGGATTCTTTTTAAAATGTCTTCTCTGATACACTTTTCAAATAAGTCTCTTGAACCCCCACTCTGCAAAAATGGGACGAGCATTCAGGTATTCTGTTAGTTTGCAATTCTAAAATTTTTTTTAGTTATGCATTGAAGTACGAAAAGCATTAATCACCAAAGTCCAAAGACAGAAAGAAGATCATCAATAGAAGCCCCCTGTATAATTGCATGAAGCTGAACCATGCCATCTCTGTGGCAAAACAATGTATTTCATTGGAATTCAGTGCATTTTCACTTCTTAAACTTTCTCACTAACCTACATAATGCTAAACACAGCAAGCACAGTAATTCAGCAAACTTCGGTAACTCATTTTCCAAAATTTTATTCTTGTGATTTGCTGTGTATCTGTATATATGCATACACAACTGCCTATGTCACACAGAAGTTGAACAAAATATTATAGTTAAATTTTCTCAAACAAAAATATTAGCTCTTTGTGGTCATTGTAACAGCTTTTGGAAGCAAGTTATTGAAAGTGCAGAAACCTCATAGGGATGGCTGAATATTTGTGTGTTTTGCCTACAAATACACAAATGTACTGTTTAAAAGGGAAAGATGTATACAAATTCATTATATGTTATATATGCAGAACTACCAGCAAATTAGTCATATAAGCAAAACACTTATTCACATTCCAAACCTCATTTTCAACTACTGTAATAATGAACCGATCGATCGTGGGACAGAACTGAGTAGATACTCTAAATCCATCTAGCTTTAGCATCTGGAACTGAAGTCAGTGAGCTAATAAATGAGCTAGTTTCGGGTCAAGACGAGTATGCCCAGAATCTTAAAAACTTTGAGCAGGTGCTAAGTGTAACTGGATAAGACAAACCAAAATCTTATTCCAAAACCTGATTTTTTTGTGGGCTTTTGTAAAATTCTCTGTATTTTCATAATTTTCTCATGAAATCTAGATGGAAAGTGGATATGAAAAAAACCAAAACCAAACAGCCTAAAACTTCACTAATAATAAACCAAATGCTTTGGATAGGTTTCTGTCCCTTGGGCACTCTGTCCACATAGAGTATTGTGAGAGCTTTTTGTTTGTTGGGATTTTTGGAAGTGAAGTGGGAGTATGACCGCAATCATTCAAAATCTCTGTAATTTAAAAATGCCTTTACTACTGATTCTGCTATCTCAACACCTGCCAAGGGCACACCTACTATCCTGTGCTCTTTGTCAACATCTATCAAAAGCTGACATTAGGCGTGTTGGCATTTGTGGTAGAAATATATGGGTTTGCAAAGATTCTGATTTACTGAAGTCATTAAGCGTATTGTTATTCCTTAAAACTCAGAAACCTTTCATTTAAATGGAGGAGAAAGTATGAAGGAAGGCAAGAAGAAGAAACAGAGGGAATGAAGGAAGGGGGAAAAGATAGAGATCACATGCAGAGGCAGGTTTATGATTTTGTAACCTCATATGCATATCATTGTGCTGATTTGTAATGAGCTGCCAGCTAGCTGTTAATTTACTTACTGTTTTACTGGTAACATTTACTGTTAGAAGAGAGAACTTAACAAACTTTGCTAATGATGCATTTTTTCCTGAAGTTGAGTGAAGAATTTGCAGATGTTAACATACTTGTGAAGTTCCAGTCTTTTACATGATGGAACACCTGAAGGTGGGTGTAGAACTCCCTGTGTGTCCATTTTCACTTGCTATCTATGTCTTTGGTCAGGTTTTATTTTGTTATGCTTCTTTTGCCGTGAATTTCTTTTGAAAGTCAACACGACAAGAAAACAATTTGTTAATGTTGTCTGTCTCAGGAGCCAAATATAGCATTTGATCTAAGCTAATCCAGAGAGTTTATGCTGTGGTGTTTACTTTTACTTTGTTTGAAGCATTAAATTTGAGTGAAACATCACAATATTTTACTAAAAGTCTACCTCCCCCCTCCAAAAGAAAAGCTTTTTCACAGTCACCAGTATATTATCATCTTACCTACGGCAAAAAGGAGAAAGTAATTTCTCTATATCTATTTTGGCATTTTATTTGATAAATTATATTCATTGATAAATCTAGTAATCTAGACCTAGTTTCAGGCATCTAAAACATATGTGATTTTTTTTTTTTAAGAGTATCAGTGAAAAGTTCTGTGAAGAAGAAAAGCTGGAATTCCTAAAGAGGAAGATAAACCAAGGTCAGTTACAATAAACAACTTTGCAGGCTAGAAGCAGCATAACAGCTTGAACACATTCTCAGCAGCAGGTGTTTCAACAAGAGGTGACATTTATTTGGGAGCCCATGAGTCAAGAGAATGATGTTGTTAGGAATAATACACAAAAAAGACTTTTTGGAAAGGATGAGGTTATTAATATTGCAGATGAAGACCATAAAAGTGTATAGATGTAAATTTGCACTTGCTTTTCTACATTATATAAAATGTTACAGGTTCAAAGCTAAGCCTTAAGATGTCATTTCCTAATGGATTAACTCAACAAAAACCTGTGGGTCTTTGCCTTTCACATTTTTTTTTTTTTTTAAATACTAATCATTGAGTGGGAAGAGAATTGCCTACAAAGCAATGAAAAAGGCAGCTAATGAAAAGTAATTAGTCTTATCCTATCCATTCTGCTGGCTGATTTCTCTGCAGGTGCAGAAGAAAATGCCTGTCAGGACTCTGTCCCTGGCTGCTTAATAGATCTGAAGTGATACAGTTTTACCAAAGGGGACATGTCCATTAAAAAAGAAGTGGAAGCTTCTTTTCACCGTGAAACTGCATTACATAATGACAGAACTCTCAAACTGTAATTATTTTAATATCATCATTTTAACCTAGGTGAGTTTTCATCCTCCAAACAGATTTTTTTCTCTTGCAGATAGTGACATGCAGCGTACTGAAAGTTTAATAAGTAAATCAGAAAAATCTATTCTTTGCATGATATTTTACAGCCTGGAAGATGTAGACTCCAGAGCTAAAAATAATACAGAAAAACCCTTATATCAGTGATAGAAATATGTGGAATGAAAATGTTTCTCTATATAACGCAAAAGGAGGTCCACCTGGCACTCTGCAAGATGCTGCCAATTACACTGACTTTTAAATATCATTTATAAATGAAAGTTTGACCTTCACATTTTTGCAATATTAATTAAGCCTTTCCCAGGGAGAGTAAGAGAAAAATCAAATGCATGAAGATGACTAGATAGCATTCTTATGATGCTCAAACTCATTGTGAGGTAGAAAGGATTTTTTTTTTAGCAGGGAAGATGACTGGTTATTGCAGCAAACTATGAAAGTGGAGGATTTTTGTTGCTTGCAAGTCAGTTTGTCTCCTTTCAGAAAGAAGAGTTTTATCCAAACACATATTAGAAGATTCAGTGACAAAATAAATTGGTCACATAATATAGTTTATGCTGTGCAAGAAGCAAATTAAATTACCTGATGTTCTCTCCTAGATGTAGTATCTGAGGGTCTGTTAGTGAGTGACACAGAGAGATTTAAAAGTTCAGAAGAGTAATTAATCACCTGTAGACAGATAAACAAGCATAACATCACTACCATTTTAGTTACTCTAAAAGTAGTTTGACAGTTGTGCCTGGTTTTCCTTTCTAGAAATAAAAGATTCGATAAAAGATTGGGCAGCCTTGATTTCAAAAGGAATGACATTTTAAAATGGGAAGCAATTAATAACTTCTGAATGAAGTTACAAGTGAGACTCGTAAAACTGACTGGTGAGTTTCTCTTCTCCATTAAACTTCTGCACTGTTTCACATGGGTAGGTATTAATGGCTCAGTACATTCAAAAATGATCATCATGTTAGTTAATATACTTATTGCAGAATTTTTACTTCATCAAGTATTTGAATATCATACTTTTGTAGACTGTTTCTTAAGAAACATCATTCGTGTTTCTTCCACAGTATTCTGTCACACCTACCATAAGTTTTTAAGAAATGATAGGTGTTTGTAAATATTTATATAGAAGAGCTACATTTCAGAATAATTAATTGCAAACTTTATTATCAATAGGCAATACAAACCATAGAATCATGGAATCATAGAATGGCTTGGGTTGGAAGGAGCCTTAAAAGTCATCTATTTACAACCCCTTGCCATGAGCAGGGACACATTTTACCATATCATGTTGCTGAGCACTGCATCCGAGGGTGAGAACAGATCTAATTAGAGAGTACAGGCAGCATCAATAATAGAGTCTTAGCAAGGGAGTGGGGAGAGATGGAATCCTGAGCCCTCAGTCTCTTCAGATTGTGGGAAAATCTTTGTTCTGCTGTTTTTGTTAATTTTCCCATTTGAGGACTTTGTAAATTGAAGGGATTTAAAATATCAAATTGTAAAATGGTTTGCACTAAATTTATGTTCATTTAACTTACATTTTTAGGAACTTTAATAAGGAATACCTCTAACTGATACTGGAATGGCTAAATAAAATTCAGCTAACAGAGCTAGCATAAGATGAAAGACTTCTTTTGCCGCAAAACCCATTCAGTTGCCACAGATTATGGGGCTGCAAGTAAAAGTGGCGTTGTATGAGCAGCACAATATCCTAGTAATATTTCAGTTTTTACCAACTTATATATATATATAATGCATACATATTTATTTATTTGTTTTCTGTCTTCATTCAGATTTATAAAATATTTTAAATTTTAAATTTAAATTAAATAAAGACACTGGAAGTGTTGACCCTGGCACCAACCAAAGAAAACTGCTCCTAGTAACTGGCTTTACAGCCAGTTACCCACATGCACTGTTTTTCCTCTGTTCACCATCTAGCTCTATCAAAAGCTATTAAGTTGTTGAGACAAAAGTTGTCCTTTTTAGATCATGTTCACTGTCCACCATTGTTCATGTACTGGATTGTGGTTTGTCTTGTACTTTGTCATCAATATATATCATTTATCTGGCTTCATAGAGGATTTATTTCACAGTCTTTCCACGAATGGGGCTGAAGCTTTCTAGTCTGAAGTTCCCTGGATTTTCTTTTTTGCCTTGGTTGAAGATAGATATGAGATTTACAAGCAGTCATTAACTTCCTCTGATTGCCATGACCTTTCAAAGTTAATTTGGAGAGGTCTTGCAATTGACATTGATCAGCTTCATCAATACCCTCAGGTATATCCTGTCTGATCCAATGCACTTCTTTATGTGAAATTTCTTCAAATAATTTCTAACTTTTCTCCACTGCAATTAAATGTTTTGCTCTCAGAGATCATATCTCTAGTCCTAATGACATGAGGCCCAAATTTACCAGTAAAATTAAAGGAAATACTCCACATTGAATTCTTCAGATTTTCTTATATTTTGTCACTGAGTGTCTGACTCCAATGAACAGTGGGACTACATTTTCCTTATCTTTCCCTTTGCTTACAGTGTAATACAGAAACCCTCACTGTCCTTCACGTCCCGTGCAAGTTGAGACTCTGAGATTTGTCTTTCCTCGCTCCAATCCTATATGCTCAGGCACTGTCTCTGTATTACTCCTCAGTAACTCATCCCTCCTTCTACCTTCTGCACACTTTCTTTTTGTATTTGAGCTCAGTAGGGAGTTCTTTGTTCATCAGTGCTGGCCTTCTGCCATGACTGAAACCCTCTGCAAGTTGAAACAGACTGTTCTTGTGCATCAGGAGGTCAGTTTGAATATCAAGTAGTTCTCCTGGGCCTCTTTGCCCTTCAGGGCACTCTTCTACAGGATCCTGCCAAGCAGATTCTTAACAAGCCAATATCTGTTCTCCTCAAGTCCAGGTCTGTAATTCTACTATTAGTCTTCATCACTGCTCTCAGGGTTTTAAACTTCACAGTCTTGAAGTTTCTTCTGCCAATGCTGAATTCAGCCTTCACAGCTCTGACTGTTCTTTCTAACTCATAGTAACCAGCAGGAAGCAGTTGGCTCATTGATCCCCTGTTTCATCAACATACTCCAGAAATCTGAATCACATTACCATGTTGCCCTTTCAAACATTAACAGTGTAAAATCCCCTACTAGTTCCAGTGCCTGTAATTATGAGGCTTCCTCCAGATGTAACAGGGTTTATCTAATTCCTTCTCAATCTATAACACCTACCATGATGTCTACTGTTTTCATCTGCATTTTGATCCTTAGCCATAAGATCTCAACTGACTTCACTTGTCTGCACGCATTTAAACGCATCCTTTGCCTGGAGTGTAACCTTTCCATCTTATCTTCCATATCTTTCCTAAAAAGCCTGAATTAAATTATGCAACTCTCCCTTCACAGAATTTTAGAATCACTTTGTTTGGGAAAGACCTTGAAGATCATCAAGTCCTACTGTTAACCCAGCACTGTCGCATCCACCACCAAACCATGTCCCAAAGTGCCGCATTTACACTTCTGTTATATAACTCTAGGGATGATGACTCAGCCACTTCTCTGGGTAGCCTGATTTAATACTTGATAACTCTTTCAGTGAAGACTTTTTTTCCAAAAATCCAATCTAAGCTTCGCCTTGTGCAAATTGAGTCCAGGGGATGGTGCTGTTCCATCATCTCTTTTTCATCTTAGTCAGATAACAGCTCTGAAATTGTGCACAGACTTCAAAGTTCTTCTTGTTGTTTCCCAAGGTTCATGGCTTTGCATACAGGCAAATGTGATAGCCCCTTAGGCATGAAGCTTTCACAGCAGGAGCAGATGAACTTTCTGTATTATGTTGAGCCTTGGGGAGGACCTACTTACTATTGTCTCTGTGTCACTTGGGTTACCTTTACCATCCTCAAATGAATATAATTTAAAGCCCTCCTCACTGAATTAGGAAGTCTGCTGGCAAAAAAAAAAAAAAAAGAAAAAGAAAAAAAAGGGTCTTGACCCACTTTGCATCTTCCTCTTGTCTTTTTCTTCACAGAAGTCTTTATTTTTCATAAAATATTCCATGCTCTTAAAATACAGATCCTGCTTCAGCACCAGCCATGCAGCCAGGGTTTTCCTGTTGTGCACTTTTAGCTAAGCTTTTCCCCTCCACCAGCAAGACCAAGAACATTGCCTGTATTCTCATGCTCTTCATTATCACCCCAAGGGCCTTGGTATCATTCATGATAGGTCTCCCCAATAGCATAATTTTTCTCTGTATGGAGGAGAAACAAAGGATAATAGCTTGCAGACTGAAAGAGCCTCAGCCGTTGCTCTGCAACATTCTAGACCTGAGCCTCTAGCAAGCAACAAATATGCCACAACAACAAATCAGTTGTGTTTCCATCCCCTGCAGATGTTATTCACCAACAGCCAGCAGCCACTCTTTACATTTGGGACCAACTGATTACACAAAAATGCTGTTGCTATATATAGATATAGGTATGTACTGTTTGAATTTTAGGGACATTTTTGGTAAAGAGAATAGGAGATCAGGGGTCACAGCCCATTATATAGAATTTAGAGCTTTCAGCTTTCAGAGCTTTTTTGGTTTACTTTTGTTTTACTTAAATTTGTTACCTACCTGTACATTTCTAAGGAGAAAAAACACTCAAGAAGTAGTATTGAGCTGTGGGAGCTGCCTCTCCTTCTCTGAGATAATTGGCTGCTGTTGGACAGCTGCTCTGTAGCTCGCTCCTCTTAGTGAGCTGAATTGATTGCTGTGTCTCCTGGTAGGTAGGCACAAGAGAGGTTTCCACTTCACAGAAAACACTACAATAATTTGACTCTTTCATTGGAAGTCCCCACAGAGATACTAGGCAATGAAAGAACTTAGAGGACGAATTATCCTCTCATCCTGCCTTGAATCAAGCCCTCAGGTCTGGGAAGTAGGCTGGAAGCATCACGAGGACTTTTTATCCTCAGGCATATGCTGCATCTGTGCAGTGCAGGGAATGACTTTTGCATGCTCTTTTAATTCTTCCAGTAGGGACTTAACTATTGTTGAAGGTACCATATTGCAATCTTGTCCAGTGAAAGCGTCCCAACTGGGAAAAATATTCTTTATACTTATTTTATTATAGACCTATTCCTTCTTGTTTTTGATCAGAAGATTTCTGATACAGTTTCAGCCAAAGGGCAATTATTTTCCAGTTCAGCCCTCATTAAAGTTCTGGGCAAAACTTTAATCCTGTCTGTAGCTGCTTCTGGGCAAAGCTTTAATACTGTCTATAGCTGTTTCCATTCTCATTCTTGAAAATCCATACATAGTTCTTGAATTAATTAATTCCTGAACTTATCCAAATAAATGAAATTAAATATCTTGGCCAGGGACAAGGGGATCACTTCTCTCTCTCCCTCTCTCTCTCTCTCTCTCTCTCTTTGTCTCTTTCAGCTCTCTTCAGCTTCCACTGAATCTCTTTCTCTTGTCCACCTTCTATCACACATCATAGTAGAACTAATCAATCATATGTCAAAAAGAGGCTTCAGAGAAGGGCATAACATGAGCAAGAAATCTAATATTTATAATTTAATAAATTTTAAATATTCCAATATTTAAAATTTTCACAATAAAAAAGAAGTCTAATCATTTCAGGTTTTTTCCTCCTGCTCAAAAACCCCCCAAAAACAACCTTATGAAAGACAAAGAGTTTTAAAAATGGGGGAGAGCAATCGCATGAGGTCATAACACTTTAAAGAAAAAAAACTAAGCTAAACCAATAATGACTAAACTAATCTGAGGAAATTCTAGAAACTATGTTGATTATTCTGGATAGAAAAAAAGTTTTGGGAAAAAAACCCTAGATGTTTTTGAAAGGCCTTTTATGATCAGTGCTCTTGAAAAAATACTTTTAGTAGATGTAGATATAGATATATATAGATCTGGTAGATCTGCTACTCAGAAAGGTGGAAATTGAAGTACTTGGCTGAACAAGTCATCTGTAAAAAGTCTGAACAGCAAATATTTTATTTCAGATCAGATGCATTATCAAAATACCTCTGCAAATCAAAACCTCAGTTTTGTCCATGCAATTTTGTTACTGCATTCAAGGTAGCAATCAGAAATAGTACTTGTCTGAAATAAATAAATAGCGTCAAAGCGACTCTTCTATTTTACCTAGGAGTTAAAATACTGTAATTCAGGCATTACTAAAATGAAGCAGTGCGTCAAATTCAGCAATGATCAGGTTTCATTTCAGTTCTTACTAAGAGCAGGGAACACTGGACACTTTTTATATAGCTTTTCCTATCAATGAGGCTTGTTCATCTTTTCTCAGAGGTGCTTTGAAAAACAATCCAAACATATATTCATAAGAAGGAACTTCATCTTTATTATTTTATGAACAATATGTGTTGCCTATTTTAGACATTATGGCCTTGGTAATCCTGAATAAATTCCTATAAAGTGTTGTGCTAGAAAGTGAAGATTACAGATTTGCATTTACTTGTCATAAATGAATCAATAAAACAGAGATGGCTGTTTAGATCAGGTAAATGGATGGCAGATGAAATCCTAGCACCCTGTAAACACTGTAATTTACCGATATGCCTGCATATTCCCTGCAGTAGTTCTTGAAAAGGGAAAATATGAATAGAATAACATTCCTAATATTTCTGTCAAACAGATATAAGGAGTGAGAATCAGGAAAGCAATTATCCAAATACAGTATTAAAGCAAGAGCAAATTTATGTAAGTCCCAGAATTATTTCTCTCTGTCAAAACTCTGTGTTAGTGCTTTATTTATTACTAGTTTGAGCTAGAAAAAGACAGCAAAAACATAAAGTAAAAATATAGCATTTTAATATCTGTAACAAAATGTGTGATGAAGCAAAATGTACATGGAGAATTTATCCTTGATACTGTGTTTACAGATTCTGGGTTATTGGTATCAGTGGGAGATTTGTTGCAGATAAAGAGCTGTGTTTGGCTTGTTGTATTAGATTGATAGCAGGAGCAGACAAATGCTATTTAACCACAGGAGGTTTTGCTTGTTAGCTGAGATGGAACAGCAAAACAGAATCTAAAAGAGGTAGATGAATTAAGTCTACAAATAAATTTCAAAAATCATCTGTATATCACTTTTCTGTCACTCTAAATTTTACAAAATCTAGTTTCCACTAAGAGGTTATTTTTTTGTGGTGGTGTTGTTATTCCACCACCCTGCTCCCCCATCCTCCTGCTCCCTAACCCTGTCCTTATTTCAATACATATTAAAAAAAAAAATTTAAAAATTGGCTGACTATTGAAAGAGATAAGGAAAGAACATCTAACTTATGGGCTATTCCTCTGGAAACCAGCCTAGGGGAAAGCGTAATTCAATAATTCCTGTGAATAGAATAAATTCCTCATTATTATTTTGTAAGACACAATGAAAGATACATGATAAAAAATTGCACCCACATACTAGAATGTTATGAGAAGTTAGACGCTGCAAGGGTTTTCCAGAGAAGTTTACCTCGGTTAAGAGCCAAAAAATGGATCCAGAT
The DNA here is from genome assembly GCA_036785705.1 of Acanthornis magna. NCBI lineage: Eukaryota > Metazoa > Chordata > Aves > Passeriformes > Acanthizidae > Acanthornis > Acanthornis magna. The sequence continues at coordinate 4,928,378 of JAWUZG010000017.1, forward strand.
AAGGTGTTGCATTATTTTACAGAATCACAGAATCATTTAGGTCAGAAAAGGTGTCTGAGATCGAGTCCAGCCTTCAGGTTATCACCACCTTCTCAACCAGACTATAGCACTAAGAGCTACATCCAATCATTTCCTAAACACCTCCAGGGACTGTGACCTTACCACATCCCTGGGCATTCCATTGCAGTGTTTAACAACCTGTTCTATGAAGAAATTTCCCCTGATGTCCAGCCTGAATCTCCCCTGGCTCAGCTTGAGGCCATTTCCTCTTGTCCTGTCACTAATTGCCTAGGAGAAGAGGCCAACCTCCACCTTGCTACAGCCTCCTTTCAGGCAGCTGTAGAAAGGAAGCACTCAATGAATAATCTGCAGTCTACAGCCATCAATTAGTAAGAATCAGTTCAAAGTTGTCTTGTTCCTGCTTTGAGTTGAGAAATAAGTTAATTGTTTGTTTGCACAAAACTCTTAGAAGACAGACCAAATAGCCTTTTCCGCTTTGGAGTTTACCTGCCACTGAAGTGTTAAACTGCCAGACTTTACTTTCCCCTTTCTCAGCTGCATTATACAAGGATGAAGAATTAGTGGACCTGACAGTAAGTAGCTGTTGACCTTTTCCTTTCCCTGGAATCCCAGCTCCAGAGGACCAAGCTGATGAAAATACTCCTAGTATTTCTTTCTCTGGCTGCCTCAAGACAGCACTCTATTTTTCAGAAAGTTTGAAGTATTCTGACAATTGCTTCTCAAGAAAAAAGACAAAAGACAGATATCAGAAATTCACCAGATGTAGACCCTTGTAAGCGTCCCTATGGTGAAAAGTCTGCTGGTAGAAAAGATTGGACAGCATCCAAAATAAGCCAACTGCTGAAAAATATGGATAGTCACAGAGACAGGAAGAGGGCTTGACCAGGGTAGATGTAAGTTACAATAATTCACTGCCAAGAGCTGAGTCCCACAACTGAAATGTCAAGTATTGCAGACAGTGCTGTTATGGGAAATTGTAGTAAACTTTTTAAGAAGACATATGGAAATAAAACAAATGTTAATAGATTCATCTAGCTTGGGGGAAGTCATGCTTCTTATTTGCTTTATCATTCCGTCCACCTTTCTCGCAGCTTTCCTCCTCTCACAGTTTCTGCCTCCAGGCCACTGAGTCTATAAACAGGAACAAGGTCATCAGTAAAATACAATTTAGCTCTTCTGAGAGCCTGATAATTAGTGTTTACATTATTGAAATGGAATGGGCTGAATTTATTGTTGGTGGTGTATTCTGTGTTGACTACAAGAAAATCAGCTTCATCTGTCACCTTGCTGAAAATCCATCATTCTTGGTGAGTAAATACCAGTACTCCTGCACTGTTATTAGCTACAAGGAATCAGCAACTCCTGGTTAAAATATATAAACAAAAAAAACCCCAAACAAAAATACAATCCCCCTGCCCCCATCACTCCTTTCTTTGCTGTCTTCACTGACTGAGAGAAGATATTGGGGGCTGTAATCCCCCATTTCCCATCCCCTTTGCACCACTTGACACAGTAAGGGGGGACGAATGTCTGTGACACTAATTGACAACTGTTCTCCTTGTCTTTATCTCACCTCAGAAGCTTTCCCATTTTTTACCTCTGACCTGCTGAAGGAGTTAGAAAGTGACTAGGGGGGCATCTGGCAACCAGCCAAGATCATGCACAAAGTTGTATTGTTCTGTACGCAATAAATACATTCCTATACACATTACTAGGCTTAACTGACAAAGTTTCCATCCCAAAATGATATGCATAGATTCTTGAAAACTAATACGATGAGTTCTGGAGACTGTGCTGAGAATAGTTTTAGGACAGAGAGTGTGAAAGGGGGAGACAAGAGAAGGAAAAACAGAGAAATAAATCTAGAGTAGGCTCCACCACAGCACAAAATCACTAGGATAAAAGCCAAAGTACGGGAATGGGGAAAGCACGTTAGCCAAAGCAAAGTAAAGCAAGAAAGTTGCTCTTGCTTCTTTGATTCCTCCTTTATTCGTTATACTTATCAATGTCACCTGACCTTACTGTCATGAATTCCAGATTCTAATAAGAACAATCTGCAAAACTCACTATTTCTGGCTAGCCGCTAGCTCACTATTTGTGGCCTAAAGAGGGAGAATTTGTGCAATGTCCTCAGCAATATTATTGTTTGCTATTCTTGCTTGCCCACATAAATAACATAAAGACTGTTTCTTAGAAAGTATTTACAGAGTTCTTGATGCTATTTTTAAATTCTTAGGCTTTCTTTTTCCTCAACAGCTGAACTAGGGTGAAGCCAGCACTTTCTTTCCATTAATTTGGATTCGATTTATTCCCATTCTGCGTTCCTTTTCATAATAACAAATTTTCTTTAAATCATTCTGTTCCATGAAGGAGATATTTTTATCACTATCATTTCTGTTGAATCAGACAAGGGCCCATACATAATAAAGTTTTAACTCACTTTTCATATTATGTCCCCTTACCGTATCTCTTGCCCTCTTAAAATGTGCCACCCTCGGCTTTAGATATGAAAAAGGTGGGAAGCCAACTAAGGTCTTTTTCTGGAAGGTAAATCAGCATTTAGAGAAATGTGTAGGGAGGTTTCCAATTCTAAGTGCAGCTATTCTGGTGGGAACAAAGAAAACCACACTTAGTTCTTTACTTACATCTTTACTATATCCAGATGCACAAAACAGGAGTTCTGGGTTACCCTTATATCAGCTTCAGATAATGAGTTTCACAGCAAAAAACAAACAGAAAACAAGAAAGACAAATGTAAGCCACCAGGATTTTTGTTTTAGTTTGGTTTTTCTCATATATATTTTTGCTCACTTGGAGCAACTGAAGCAGGCATATAATTTAAAGCGCATGCTGTACTTCAAGTTGAAACAACGCTGAACACTTATGTTTCCCATGTATCAATTTCCTTAGGAATTTTAATTTTAATTGAGGAGTTTTTCAGAGAGTGTCCTCATTGAACTGCAATTGAGGTTCCCATGTTATTTTGTCTCTTTTCCCACTCCCTCCCCACTATCAACCAGTAGCAGAGAACTGTTCTGCTTTTATGAGGGAAAAAAAAAGTATATTTTAACCCAAGAGGCATTGCTCTTCCTGAAAGAAATAAGCAAAAGCAAATTCTTTCTCTTTTCCTGCTGTAAGCGCGGTTTGGTGGTAACACCTTGAAGATTATAATTCATGCTGAAACATTTTCTTCCAGACTTAAAATTAATAAAGTAAAACCTAGCATTGTAATATTTAGGGTCAGAAATCTTTTAACAAAGTGTCTCTGGAGCACTAGAAACCCACGTACTTTGAAAAGACAAACCTAAGACCTGAGAACACGGATAAATATGCTTAAAGGACATTACACATATGGGTAGAAAGCATTCACAGCTAGCCTGAGAAAATCCCAATCAAGGTACATTAGTCAACAGTCCATACTGGTCGGAAAGACACATTACAAAAATATCATGCATCCCTAGTTATAAGTGATAAAATGTATTCAAATCATATTCTAGCATCTTTATTAAGAGATTGAGCCCTCAGTGTCCCTCCTGTATGGCTGCAGCAGGAATGCTTCTGCAAAAAGGCTGCTATCTGCACGTGGTGGCTACTTCTAGAGACCCCAGTTGGTATTTTCTTGACGCTAACCAGTAAAAACTTCTTCAGTTTAACAATCTTCAAACAACATTCTGTTCCTGCTTTAGATTCAGTTTTGGTTTAATTTGTGCTCATTGGATTTTATTTGTCTCCTGTGGCGTCAGCACCGCTTTTTGTGAATATTGATTCCTGAGGGAATGCTTTTCTCCCAGGAGACACAAAAACCACTATGGTCTTATGGTTTTGAGAAACTGCATCACCTGGATAATCTGTGCCAGAACAAATCTGGTAATTTAATTATTTGCTGAAGAAAAGAAAATTTTAAAAGAAACTGAATCTTATTCATACTGCCAAACTTATAAAATAACTTTTGTTTGCCAGAAAAGCTAAAATATTTTATTTAGAGGGATGTTTTTTAATGTTTTATTTCAGTATAATATTAAAATTAGTTATGCATGAAAATACAATTTTTGAAGTTTAGATATCTGAAAAATAAAGCAGAATACTTCATCTAAGGCTGCCCCCTGCCTTGGCTATTGACTCTGTTACAGTGTAAAATTCTGGTCTTCATCTAAGAGCTGATAACTTGGTTCTTTTAGCACCATAGAGATACTCTACTTGGTAGAGTCTCTAGTTGCAATAGTATTTGTCAATGATGTAGTTCCTTAATGTCTCATTTACTTTATTATGAGTCATAAGTCTTACATTGTCATGAATAATGGGGTCTTTTTCCATGAAAGGTCTGAAAACAGCTGTTACAGGTAATCTGGCTGATAGAACGTAAGTTCCAGCTGAGGAAGGGAAGGGAACACTCACAGAGTTACGATAATACCAACAGCAGATCTTCAGTATCTCCAAATTTTCAATAAAGGATCAGCAGTACCTTAATTCTGCCTATATAAAAGTTTGATATTTACCTTAATCAGAGTAGAACTAGTTGAAGAGTGTATTGGTTCAGTCTCATTTGGTTTTTAATTTGACCTATGCTGTTCACTCCGAGATTTTAAAGTAATGAAACTATGTTGCATTTGATGTTGAAAGCAATTGGAAACAAACTTAAGTGCAAAGCTAGTGGTATGAAATATCTGTGTCCTTAGACACTAACTTTTTTTTCTTCACTGCATGAGTGGAATGGTAAATTGATATAAAATCAAGTCTAAATTTGGGTCACTTGAGAGAGTTAGTGGAACATTTCTGGTCCACATGAACCTGAGAAAGGATGCATGCACTGAATGTGAAAGAGAAACAAAAGGGCCAGAAACTTTGTAAACATATGGCTTTTTCAAAGTCTTCTTACTGTTTAAAAAATAAATGTCTCCTAACTGCAAAGGAAAACAGTGTTGGAGATTACATGTGTGATATCTAGAATCAAAGTGATTTTAATTAAGCGGACTTTGGTGAAGTGCTGTAAGTCTTTTATTTGACTCACTTTTAAAAAAATTATATCAAAAAAGGCTATTATTTTCAGTAAGAAAAAATTATGCAGTGCTAACTGAGCAGTTGCTCTGCGCTATTAAAATATATACATATTTGTAGTATTAAAGAGCTTAGAGAAAAAAATTCCTGGGCCTCAATGAGTTCCAGCTCAAGAAGAACAGAAGGTTGAGAGGAGATGGTGAAGGGGCACTTTTGAAAGAGCAGGAAAAAAAGGGAATCAAAGCCTGTGATAATGTTAGTGTCAAAAGGCTGAACTTTAGCACAAAGAAGAGAAGAGGCCAAATCTGCACGTAAAATTTAGGCAACTGTAACTAAACTCAGGTTCCATTTGATTTTGTAAAATAATTATATTTGGTCTATAATATCTTTTTCTTTCTTCCAGTTATTCTGTCATTATTAGGTCAATACAGCGAATAGCATGCAACATTTGATATGTAAACTGGAAAATGGAATGCATGCATGGAAAGATTACTTTGAACAGAATTTTATTTCAAAAGAAGTGAATGCGAAAGGCATACTAATACAAACAATCAGCTCCTAACTTTAAGAAGGGGCAATAAAGATTAAGTTTATTATCAGATCTTCTTATATGTGACTTATTGTTGTTAAGTGGCTTTTAGTCCCCTACAAGAGAAATATATGCCGAGACCACAGAACATTAATATCTTCCATTCCTACCTCCCTGTATTCATAACCAGCAGCAAACTAGAATGAGGAATGTGACTGTCAGAAGAAATAGATATTTCTTTGCACAGTATAAATAACCAAACCATGTTTTTCTTGTCCTATAACATCTTACTAGTTCCTTAGTTTTCCTTATCAGGCTAAACCTAAAGGCATGGTGTGGCCAAGGATTTATGTAATGATAGCATCCTCTCTGTTATGGTGTACCAAAGACAGATGAAGTTCTTCCTGGCTGCCTTTTCTTTCAACCCTCTGCTTAGGTGAAAGAACATTAGAGTTTTTTGCTGGAGATGTCAGAAAATTAGCAAGAAAATCCTGACTTTATAATAAAGAAAAATGAGAAATGCAATGAAAGATTCTACCAAAGAATCAACACTGAAATTTTATACTTATCTAGGAAGAGATGGTATTTCTCTACCTCAATGGACTTTTATTTGAAAGATAAAGTATCCTGCATATGGTGGCAGAAACAAATGCTCACATAATACTTATTTTTAAAAGAATAGACCTATATGGAAAACATTAATCTCCCATCAGGCCCTAAAACTGTTAGAATATCTATGAAACTTCATTAACTAAGAAGGAAAAAGACAGGCAAGTCCTCTTTTAAAATATGATTTTGACCTAGCCAGAGTCTTTCTCAAAAAAATTACTTTAGTGTGGTTGTCTGGTTTTTGGTGCTGGTACTCAAAGAATTCTCTTTCGTTGTACAGGGAAGAGGACAATTTATATAATAAAACAAAAATTTGAATCAAATACCATCATTCTTGAGCTTTATGAGAAACTAAAATCAGAACCTTACTGTTTTACATTTTCTTGTGAAGGTTATTTATTTCTAACCCCAGCTGTGTACCAAGAGCATAAGACTAATATGTGGCATGTTGTTGCACAGTCAACAATGCTTTTCTAGTACAAATAAGGCTGGGACTTGCTGACATTTAAAGAAACACTAGTGAAACCTATTGGGACAGACTAGAACTCCAAATAATAACTACTCAAATACATGACACTTCTCAATCTGGACAAAAGTTTTGGGAAGCAGACCTTTAACAACCCATTATTAGTAATCTACTAGTCAGTCTCCTCTTGTCTTCAGTTACTAAACTGGAAGTAGTAAATATTGATCTGTTGTCAGAGCAGGTGAGATATATTCTCAAGAAGGAAGAAATTATCTCAGCTATAAAGTTGATATTCGTTATTTCAATGTATTTTAGGTGTCAAAAAAGAGAGCATCCACTGCATTTTATTAAAATACAGAATCACAGAATCAATTAGGTTCAAGTGTCATGACCCGTCTTTCCTTAAACACCTCCAGACATGACTCCACCACCTCCCTGGGTAGTCCCTTCCAATATGTAATCACCTTTTCTATGAAGAAATAATTTCAAATATCCAACCTCAACCTCCCCTGGTGCAACTTAAGACTATGTCTTCTTGTGCTATCCCTAGTCACCTGGGAGAAGAGGCTGACCTCCACCTGGCTACACCCTCCTTTCAGGCAGTTGTAAAGAGTGGTAAAGTCACCCCTGAGCATCCTCTTTGCCAGGCCAAACAGCTCCTATCTTTAACACACTGCTGCAAAGACATGGAGGTTCCTGAATCACTTGCAAACAATGACAGAAATGAGTGCTTAATGAGTTCTATCTGTTTTGATGCTCACATCTTGAGAACAAATTATATAAACATTAAAACCTTCACAGAATGAATTTGAGAGGATTCTTTCTTCCCTAGCTATTCTTCCAACTGGCAGTGCCAAGGAGAAACTATTTCAATGTGTTCTTACTTGTCATTCTCCCTCTCAACTTTTATCATTTGGGTTCTCATTGCAGTTCAACTGCCAAGTTTTGTGTCTTGCTTTTATAAAGCCTCAGAACATTGCTGTTATTCCATGGTAATGGGGTGTTAATTTTTCAGATGCAGCTTCTCTGATGCCATTGTCACTGGGTATAGATTGCTTCAGGGACTCTTTGGATGCATATGCCTTTATCGAGTTAATGTTACCATTAGTTCTGAATGCCTCTTTAAGTGCCTTCTTGTGTTCTATTCAGGGTATTACAGATTCTTATTGTTGTCTTCTTTTGGGCAATTTTACTTTAATGCTTTGTTTGTTTGCAGTCTCCCTGATTTGTACAGGAGTTTTTGGCCTCAATTTTCCTTCAAAGTGGATTCCAGTTGTGTTATTAGGTGGAGTACAAAGTGGTTTTCCATCACTTCAGACAGTTTTATACTTGCTTAATGAGGTTAGAGTTTCTGTTTCTGGGGATGTGACTTGCCTTATTTAGTGGGGGTTTACTCATGCACATTATTCAGTGACTTTTTTGGCTGAATCTTTTCAATTCACTCTGTATGGTTGGTGTTTCTTGCAATATTATTCATTTATGACCAACTGCAGCTGTGTGATTTCATGGTTGATGTTTGCAGAAAATTCTGTTCATCAATAACTTCTTAAAAGCTGATGAACTTTATTTTTAAATAGAATTAGGCTACAGAATTCACCAAGTCCCTCATAACAAGTTTTGCTTTAATGTATTTTACCTGTGCATGCATGAGTAAATATAATTTTATGGAAATAGTATGTCTGACTAGAAAGGTTGTGTTTCTCCTATTATACTCTATTCCCTGGTTAGGAATCACTTTATGTGTTTTAGTGCCCTCCTAACAAACTTGGATCCATTATGTAAAACTCTACTTTAGACTTCTGGGTTTGTTCGTCCTTGAACTGAGTTGAGACATTATAACTCCATCTTTCAAGAAGGAAAATATAACAACTTTATCAACTGACTACTAAATTTTCTTTCCGATGCATTTATGGATGGAAGATGAAATTTAGAAGGAGAGCAAAAAAACAAATGACTATTAATAATGCTATTGCTGATATTTAAACTATGAGAATTTTTGAAAATTAAGTTTTCATAAAGTCCAACACATTATGGAGGAAAATGGCCTAGTTTCACTGTGTGGCTTCCTAAAGAAGAAGGTTTGATTCATATCCACAGGGTGGACGCTTTTGACATGGTCACCACCCTTCTTCTGCCACAAAGTTAAACCAGATCTGGCTCCTCTGTGACAATGGGATTTTGGGGCTCTAAAAGCTGTTTATTTTTTATCTGTTTTATCTTAGCCCAGTTAAATGCATTAGTCTTCCAAAGGTAAAAATACAGTGAAGATAAAGTAAGATAGTTTTGCTTTGAGGCTAACTTCAAGTACTATGCCAGGTGATGTATCGTATCACCTAAGGTAAAAAGCACAGCATTTACTGCTTTTTCTTCTTTAAAGTCATGAAGCCATGAGACTTGATAGCTGTGGAGATAAATTGTTTCAGTTCTGAAATACTTTAGACAGAAAAGCTTCCCATAGCTACATTTTCAGGATTATTTCCAGGGAAAAAGGAATTTGTCTTGGTTTATGTTTCTTCATGGCTTATAAACAAGCCTGAAGAGTTTTGTTTACATTCAAGAGATGATTAGTGGAGTCCCCAGTATCAGAGACTGATGTTAAAAAAAAGAGATTGTTTAAGAAAAAAAAGCATAATTTTAATTTTCTATTCCCTATTGTAAGTCTTTGGATATAACAGGGTCATATTTTAAAGTCTTTCTCAGTGGTTGTCGAAACAAGAGACTCCCTGAGGGTGAAAAAGGCTGTAAACATGGGATCACTGCTACGGGGCTTCTGAGTAAGCAGCTCAACAGTCTTCCTCATGAATGGGATAATTGCATTATGGGAAGTATTGCTTGAAAGAAACTTTGGAACCTGCATCTGAAACACAAAACCAATTTCACCTCCTCAGATTCAAGAGTTTCAATATGAGATGTCTAAAAGGCAGGACAAGGCATCTTTATTGCTCTGCTAGTCATTTACTCAGAAAAGAGTATAAAGCATTTCCAGAAGATAGCTCATGTCATTGCAAAAAACCATTGTTCAGGATAGGTCAGATGAATCACCCTTCACCTGGTTTTATCTATTGGCTATTAGGGAAAATTAGATTGATTTTCATCCCTAAGAAGAGAACAATAATCAAACCATCTTAATTAATACTACGTGATTAGTCCTGAGTTTCTAGACGAAGTTGTTTACTATCTTGGTAACAAATCTGTGAACCACACCTTCAAGAGAGGAATTATGAGGTATATTAATGCATGTATCTGGGAACAAAATATTTTATGTTTAAATCACTTTTTGTAATTGTCAAAACAAGAGAGTACAATTGTGAAAATTGATTAAGGTTCAACTTGTATAAATATAATTTAAGTTCTTTGACACTTGGACTTGCAGATCTAAAATTCTGCGATCACTCAATGCTCTGGAATCAAGTACTGTAACTGAAAATAATTATTTCTGCATCAGAAGTCACTAATTGTTAAACTACCTTGCACTCTTTGAAAGACTGCTTGAGGTTAGACTGCATTTTGAGTTTTCAGCCTTTTATTATTGAAAAATTTGGAAGATACTTTAGCAAATGTTGAAAGGTACTTTTTCACTTCTAGAAGTCAGAATACACCTTGAAGTTCAACCTTTACTCAGCTTAGACATGGTTTTGGAGATTCATGCATTCAAACCCTCAAAAATGAATTACCTATAAGATTTGATTGAGCAATGGGTCTTACCGATAACAATATTCCTCTTGATTCAGGAAGTAGGATCATTGTATCTCACAAGTATCTATATTCTGACATTTCCTAAATATCTTTTAATAGTGTTAACGCTCATTATCTTCACAAAAATCCTTGATTCTGGTTTAAGAAGTGTTACTAAAAATGAAAAGATGTGTTGGCATAAACTTCCAGTAATGAAAGATGTCATTCTGCAGAACCTTGAGCTCGCTTAAAGAAACACCGACTAAAATCTCACAGTAACATATATCATAGGATAAAAAATTGAAGCTACTGCCTGAATTAAAATGTTAGAACAATGTTGGAAAAATATGAAAACATTATAAAGAGAAGTGTTTACTACAGGGAACCACGCTTCAAAGAGATCAATCAAGTAGAATATTAACTTTGTCTTACTTTTCATTATAATGCATGTCTGTGCCTTACAAATGTCCGGTATTTTCCATCTTTTTTTGAGTGCTAAATGTGAAAGCAGCAATCCTACTGTGAGAAGTTCAAATCTGCCTAAATGATGTGAATGTCCTTTTTTAAATCAATGTGAATAAAAGCAGGTTATTCAAATGCCAACGATCTCAGTACCTTTAGGGGAAGTCTGGACAAAGTGAAGAGGCTTTTTTGAAGATGTGTTTCTTCCCAGACCCTCTGCATTCACCTTGGGATGCAAAATGTACATTGGAGATACAAAGTTAAACAAGGGGGAATTTCTACGTTTGTCATTCTTACTGAGGCTGTTGCAAAAAATGAGAGCTCTCCTGTAACAGCACTGGCCGTTATTCACAGTATTTAACCTTTTCCTCAGGATCTATTTTAGGAAAAGAATGAGCATTCCTGTGGAGTACACTAGGCACCACTTTAAACATTTTATTACCCTTGGCAGCAAATCTATCTGGGTACCTACTTATCTTGCTTTTGTCTACAGTTGATCTTGGCTGAAAAGTAATCACAAAATCTTTATTGTTGTAGGGGGAGGAAGGAAAGATTCTTTGCCAAAGCAAGGGATGTGGAGTAGAAGAAAGGCTACAGTAGTTGATATGTGTATAAATACAATTATATCATTATTTAGACATTTTAGAAAGGAACAAAGGACAAAGTAGGAAATTAAGTGCAGGTGGTAAGGTATAAGATAAGCTGGTGGGGTGATAAAAGATTCTTCAAGGAAAGAGAAATAGTGACTTTGGCAAGAGATAAGGTAATGCTATATGAAGAAAACCCAAAGTTATAATGGAAGAATTCTGAATAAGGGAATGGCTCAGGCAGGTTTCATTGAATCGCAGGAAAAAATATGGTGATGAACATTGACAAAGAAATTGTCCACAGTCCTCATCTACTTCAAAGTTTCTCCTGTAGAAGTATAAATATAAATAGTTCTTTTTCTAACTTAAATATCATAATTATGACTCTCCACAAAAATCAGTTAATGTCTTATTATACATGATTTGTATTTGCAATTTATCACTTTCTTCCAAATAACAATTCTCAGAATAATTTCTAAATATCTTTTAATTAAAAGTTAAAAAATATTTCTCCTTTATCTTAGGCCAGCTTTGCATTTGTATTTCTAGGTAAAGAGATTTTGACAATTGATTTTGTATACACTATCCAGGTGATTTTTTTATGTGCTGTTTATTAGTAATTTCCCAAGATACATTTCAGCCACTTGCATGGCTTGAATAAAATGCATATCTTTTTTGCCACTGGTTTTTCTCCTCTGTTATTCATTAGAAGCTTTAATAGGTTTGCATGGTTATTTGTGTACTGACTAAAGTAATGTGAGTAGGAAAGATTGTTCATCATAATTACATTGCATGCATCTTTACCTTGTTGGAGGTTTGATTATTCCTTCAGAGAGAAATGTTAATTGTGACTGATGGAGATTCCTCTTTATTTTAAGAATATAGCTATAGACAAAGTATTGGGCCAATCAGTTTTTCTGATTATTGTTAAGAACCCTCCTGGTCCAGCCCATCAATCTGTTTTCATAAGGCATGTGTTGCAGAAGTCAGTGATATTTTCATCAAAAGCCTTGTTGATTTCTTCAGGTATGACAATGTTACTTGTTTCTTGAAGCGGTTTGTTTGGATGCATATTTTTATAAGTAAAAAAAAACCTTGAGAAATGGGTATGTCCAGAAAGAAGTACATCATGCTTATATTATTGTCCTTATTTTTATTTGCTCATCACCTTGTAATACTACTCCCAACATAGGCAGGTTTAAACTCTTTAAAGTGCAATCCATGTTTATCTTTCATCAACAGGAATGGCTGCACCCCAGCATACAGTACAGTATTTTAGTGGAACACATTGGCAGAGCAGCTTCATGGAATACAGAGCAAGGGTTTTGAGAAACGACAGGTGCTGTCTGCCGTACTTTTTGCAGAGCTGAAAAGATTTTTCTTCCGTTTGACAATGGCATACATAAAAAGTGTGGTAGCACAGCTTGAAAAAAGCTAGGTCATGCCCTTGCTCTGTATTTATCTCCACACAGTTCTTGAAGCCATTAATAAAGACAGCACAGACAGAATTCCTGCTGAGCAGGCAGCTGGACATTTAAGAAAGGGCTTAAAAGTTTTCTATATGTTTTGGCCATACCATTGGACACAGAAAGTGCAAAACCAGCTTTTCCTAGAGAAATGGAAAAAGCCTTCAAGCAGTTGAGGAACCACTGAGAAGGCTTCTGCCATGATGGTTATCTGTTTGTTTTCAAAGGACATTCGTCACCACCACAAATGGGAACAAGTCAGTTTTAGTACTTCTTTCCTGCCAGTGACGAGTGGCATTGGACATTTTTTCACGACTCATAAATTGATGTGCTCTTTAAAGTAGGACACACTGTACACCTCTGAGTGATAATGTATATGTGATGGATCACCCTGTTAATTCATAGAATAGCTCAGCTGAGGAATCAGTAGAGTCAAAATTCACATTAACCTCACTCTGGCTTAGGAATATCAAACACCCATCAAAACTGCAGAAGTCAGAGGTTGCCTGTTATAAGTAAAGTTGTAGAGCATGTTGAGATAAAATCAATGATTTGAACCCTATTACGCCTTAACCTGTCCTTGCCACATCATTTGTAAAACGTGATTCTTCTGAACATGAGCTCCTGTCACATTACCTAGCTTGAGTTTTCAGACAAAGACTAATAGTGAAAGCATCAATATGGATGACAAAGAGGCATTTAATGATGAATATTCTATATCAGGCATGACACATAGTCCATCTTACCAAAATATTTCTAAAAGTATTAAAACTGATACATCCATTGCTCATATTAGAGAATGCTAATTTAGAACAAATCCATCTCTGTCTGAACCATGTTTTTAAGTAACATTAATTAAAATATCTCAGGAAAGTTGTGCAACCTAAACTTAAAAATGCAAACTCGGTTTTAAAATTTAGGCACAATAATGATCCAGAGGCTATACAGCTTAAAAAAAATCTTGTATGTTTCTTATCCATTTGTAAAAGCAATTTTAAAATAGTTTGGATTTATTTGACACATTTATTCCATGTACTTCAAAATGTCATAGTAAGTGAAAGCAAATATAGCAAATTTGCAGAAAATAATCCTCAACATATGAGAGAATTGTCCAAACAAAGCAATAAAATTTAAAAGTAGTGTTAAAAAATTATGTTGTATTAGCAATAATTTGATAATTGGGACAAATATGCATTAATTCCTGACTGTAAAGGGACTTGAGAAGTTAAATATAACTGCAACAACAAATTAATTCTTGCTGCTTTAGACTGTTAATGTCTTTTTAATTATTAATACCTTTTTGTGGAAAATAGCTTTTACATTATAGTTGATAAGGGAGCATGCAGAGATTGCAAACATAAGTGATAGCTTTTACAGACTGTTATTACAAAATACTCAAAATACTAATGATAAAGCTAATTCTAAAAGGTCACAGACAAAAACTGAAATGTGAATGTTCAATTTAAAAAGAGGTTAAACTTTTCCTCTTCATTAAACTGTGATTTTAACCAGTTCAAACATCTTCAAGTGTTCACTGGGCTTTCTGTATTATGCTGTTTCTCGTTCTTTATGTGTATGTAATTGCTTTTCATCTTATCGCAGAATGAACTGTGTTTCCACTCAGAGTTGGTTCTCACCTAAGCCAGAATGAAATGTTCTGGTTTATTGCAATGTTGTTCTATCCATATAATATTTTGGTGTTGAGCTTTGTAACTATTGTGCGAAACTTAACTTCTCCTGCCAGTGTTGCACTGGTGAGCAGTAAAAGCTAATTGCTATCCTGTTTCTATATAAAGAAAAAAAAGCAAAGAACTTTGATGTTTCATCTTTAAAAATTATTAGTAGGCCAGCCTCACAGGCTTCAGTGAAATTCACTGCCCATTCCTAGTGAGAAAAAAACATTGCCCATAGGTTTTTTTTTTTTTTTTTTGTTTTGTTTTGTTTTTTTTAATTATGAACAAAAATAGAATGATTTTGGAGCTAACTCCATGATTCAGTTACCTACTCTAAAAAAAAGGTAGCTAATCAGTAGGAAAAGTCTATGTTTTCTCATAGAATGAGATTTTACTGTATTAGCATGATTGGACATACCACATTCTATTTAGTTCCTGATGAAAAAATAAGCTCTCATAGCCAATATTAAACAAAGTTAATAATGTAAAGACAAAAAATATTCCCTCCAAAATACACTATCTTCTCCGTAGCTGCTGACAACAACTTCATTGCATTCTTAGCCGATTTTTTTCTCTGAAAAGAATTTGAGTAAAACCATGGATATACATATTATATGCAAAGAAAAATAATCTCCAGTGACATGTAAGGGATATGATGTGACTTTTTTCTAGTGTATTTTTAAAAATGAAAATAGAATAGATGACTATTGATACAGGATGATAAAAAGATGAAATATCAAAAATCAATGACAAAATGAAGAAATTATAAAATAGTTAAAAAAAAGTAAAACAAAATACCAAAAAAAGTACAGAGAAAACCTACGGAAAATTCAAATGAAAACAGAGAAGAGATAAATCAGAAAAGAAAAACACACCCTAGGGAAAAGTGAAAACAGAAAAAAACCCCACAATAATTTTAAATATAAAAAATTTAAATAAAAAGAATGGAGTATTAAATTTAGGAGGTGCTGAATTTCAGCATTTAATCTTCCATTGAAGCAAATATAAAAAAAAGCTTTGAAAATTTGTTGATGTTTTCTGATTTGAAGACACTTTATATTTCAATCATCATGTTCTCACAGGCATGTATGTTTTGAAAATAATGCTGGAAGGTCTTTGCATGCTTCAGAAAGTGTAAACCCATAGTTCAATTTTATCATATGCCAAAGGAAATTTTGGTTTCAGATATACGAATTTTCATTGAACAAATCTCAAAAAAATCAATTAAATTTTTTTAAAGATTGAATCATTTTATCATTATACTAAAATATAAGAAATCACACACAAGGAAAACTATTATTTTTAAAGCAAGTATTACAGGTATTTTCCAGAGCCTGGCATGAGTCACTGTGCAATCTTGTCAAATGATTTATACTTGAAAAACAACTTGACCTCATAAAATCTATGTGTGTTTAAACACTAAAATCGTTTTATCTGGCACAAAGACAAAATGCAGGTGAAACTACATTGCTAAATTTCATACAAGCTGGTGTGATTTTATACAGCTACTTTTAGAACAGCATAATGTCCAATACTTGCAAATTCACAGCCTCACAAAGCAAAAAATCTAGCAGAGACATTTTGCAAAAAGGCGTAATATTCAAAAAGAATGTTAGAACATTTTTTACATTATTTCTTAACCTCATTGTTTGTTGTTGAAACTGTAGTAGAAAGAAAAGCTGCTGGAAGACAACACTTAATGAGTGACAGTGATACTGACCTTGTTCTGATTCCTTTTGTTCAAATGGTCTCATGTTTTACTTTAAGCAAAAGCTGTTCTTCTGAGATTGAATTTCCTAGCAGAGAGACTTAAATCTGAAAAACTGAGGAAGTCTATTAGTTTTCAGAACTTCTTTGAAGGGTGTGCTTTGAGGACCTCAAAGGTGCTTCAGTCTTCATTCATTCAACAGATAGGAGCAAACTGGTGAGCCATGCATTTCAGCACCTTATGCCACACACAGAAAGAGGACACAAAGGCTTTCACAAAAAATCCATTCTAAACCGTGGTGATGAGAAAGTTACCTGGGAAACAATCACTCCAAAGCCCTCTTCTTCATCAATATCTTTTTTTCAGTGGTGTCTAAGTCCTTAATACCTGTAAAATAGAGCAAACAGCTCCTGACACTCAATCTGTCAGTGGTGGTACGGCATGTCTTGAGCTGAGGGGAAGTCAATTCCAGAAGATTTGTCAGTCGGATGAGTTTCTTGAAACCCAGAGGTAAATATGTATAAGAAGATGCAGTGATTGAACACAGCAAGAGAAAGAAGGTCCCCATGACTTTTTTAAATAAGAATTACAGCCTGAACACCAGTGCAGAGGGAGACGTGCAACCTTATTTAATAGATCTTGACCTGGAAACATTCTATACCCAATCTGTAAGTTTTGCTCTAAGCATGTAAATTCCTTTCTTTGAGAACACATGTAAACCATTTTCTCCTAGTGGCCATGTAAAAATAAGAAGATCCGATTCATTATCTCTTGGTATAAACTATAAATGACTGGTTATTCTTTTTTATTTTTGATAGAGTACCTGTTTAGTTGAAACAAACACAAAGAGATTGACAAAGAATGAATAAAAATGCCAAAAGAATTGTTCAAATTAACATTAATTGTTCAAACTAACATCTCTACACAAATCAGCAGAATAAGGTTGAAGTCTACTGAGCTGTAGAAGGTTTCAAGTAATGTCAATTTGTAAGTGCTAAAAAAGAACCCTCACAGATGATTGAGAATCGAATAATATTAAAGATTAATGTAATTCCGCACACAAAGTTTCCTATCAATTCAAGATCATGCTACATAATCTCTAACAAAAGTGTACACAAATAATTACTTTGTAAACAGTTATAATATCTGTTTACCATACTGGAGTCAATGAGGTCACGTCAGGGACAAATGAGGTCTTGAGAGCATATCCAATTAATCAGTGCTAGGGTAAATTCCTGGTTTAGAGTATTTATATTAAGCTAAAATGTATTCCATCACTCATAAACCAGACTTGAGCACATGTCCAATTTATCAGTGCTAGGGCAAATTCTAGGATTACAGGACTTACGTTACACCTAAAATGTATCTCATCACTCAGACTAGACATATTCTCAAGGTAGAATTCATCCTTCATAGAACTTCATCAGTATCACTGGGTTTACTGACCATGAAAGAATTAGCCCAATGCTCTTACTAATGCAAGTTTTGATAATCAATTTTCTTGTAACAAGTAAAGTTGAGAAAGTGACCCATTATTTGCTCAAACTGATGTTGAATGATACCACTTAGTTAGGCAGAATCAACTATTGTGCTTGTCCAAAACCAGAGTAACATAATTGATTTAAATAACTCCATCTGATAGGCCTAATCAAATAACTCAAATTTAAATAGTCTTTCAGAGCATTTTCCATTATGAACACTACCCTAGACATTAAAAATTAAATTGATTATAATTAGTATTTCCAATTAAGTGCAAATATTTATGTTATTAATATGCTTGTAAAAAATTAACAGTAACAATGAAAAGCTAAGAACAATTCAGGCCATGCTCAATTCAGCTCAGTTATTTTCTTAGCAAAGAGCAAGGCAAGCAAAGTAATGAATGAATGATCCCTTAAATAACTGGATTTTCTAAGATTAAGCAGTATAGCAGTTCTCTAAGTTTAGAAACACTTGAGAGCCACCTTCTTGTCATGCTTTATTTAGCAGAACCAATGTTAACATGGAAGGACCTTCTTTTTGGTTTGGGTTTACTTGCTTTTTCAGTGTTTTTAACAGAACTTTATCAGTGTGGCCCAGTAGCCAGCCTCCCAGAGAGATGTAACATGAAGGACTCTCCCTTACATGGGTTGAGCTACATTTCCATCACAGGTAGGAAATGTTATTCTGTGAAAAAATGCCTCCCATTACAGCAACCACCATCCTTTACTCATTGAAATTACCTCAGCTCATCCCCTTCCTTCCTTCCTTCCTTCCTTCCTTCCTTCCTTCCTTCCTTCCTTCCTTCCTTCCTTCCTTCCTTCCTTCCTTCCTTCCTTCCTTCCTTCCTTCCTTCCTTCCCTTCTTTGCTCCTTGTTGTTACTTGAAGATAAAGTAAAAGACAAAAAGCTGGAGGATGATCCAGGTCCATTGCAGAAAGCTGGAAGACATAGCACACAACTGGATTCACAGACCTCTGCAAATAATGGCAGCAAATCACCTGACTTCCCAGATAAAAGAGAAAATTGTGATTATTCTGGTTTAACGTGTTTACACTACTTAATTTTTTTTTGCAATTTTATCAAAATTTGGCAGCTTCTAAAAGGTCTGAAATGTTATTTATTCCTTTTAAGAATTGTCAAAGTGAATGGCCAAATACACAAACTCAGCTCATTCCTTGGAGTGGTTATCATTTGCATGCTAGCACACTATTGGATATTGGAGAATCTGCTCCTAGGAGAGCGATTACATATTCCAGAATGGTAAAAAAAATTCAGTCCCCTGGTTTGTCTTCATTAATTCTAATTCCCATGAAAAAAAGAAAATACTTTGGCTTATACAGCTAGTAATTTTGCAAGAAGCAAATAGCTGCAATACCCAAAAGATATACCAACATGTAATACAGAAATGATACACCAACAAAGGCATGTAATTTTGCTCTAGGGCAGGAATTTGGAGGAAAGATAGGTGCTACAGTCAGAGGTGTCAAATTGTTTCTCCTTGCTTAAAGTGGACAGGAGCTATAAATTAAATGGAGGCAAAACTATTTACTAGGAAAGACTGCACTCACTACAGAAGTCAAATAGTTATCGATATATTATCTTTCCAACACAGATTATGATTGGGGAGCAATAGCATCTGCAGTACAAACAACACCATATACAAGACAGGTAGTGTGACATAACTTGCATGGATAAATCTTTCATTTGATCTTTTCTGTAGTGGATGTTGAGATTAATATCAGGTAAATGGAAAGCAAAGGACATGACAGAAGTTAAAATGCACCATGATGACCAAGAAGGGCAAGAAAGAATTATTTTTTTGAGAGTTCACTAGGTGTGAAAAAAACTGTGAAAGAAGGCAAGCCTTATATGTTCAAAATTTAATGGCATAGCTCAAGGATAGTATTTTTTTTCTTATAGACTATAATTGCATTTATTTAATTTTTCATTCATACCATAAATAAATGTGTCGTAGTAGATAAGCATATTTCCAGAATGCAAGCTTGGAGATAATTAAAGGTATATCTTGAAGCCACAAATATCAGAAATTTAGTTCTCATAGATTTCTTCAAAAGTAAAATTGCAAATGCATAACAAACAAGCTTTGATTGAGGTGAATAAGCAAATAATTCTAATTAAAGTGTGAGACACTATAATTTTTTTGAGCTATGAAAGGACAGAATAAAATAATGTAAGAACTAAAATATGGCTGAAAAGATTTAATGAGAGGTTTCTCAGTCATCTAAGAAACTATTATGTAAAAGCAGGAATAAGTCAGTGAAGAATCACATACTCATTTAAAGATTGGTTTTAAATTAAGTCTGGAACAAAAGGAAAAGGAAAAAACTAGGAACACTTGAAACAAAAAGAATGTTAGTTGGGGAGAGTCAAACAAATGTGTAGGCATAGAGGTTATATTATAGTTAACAGATGATTTACCTTTTTGGTTTGCATATCTGTGAGTTCACAACTCTAAAGTTGAAATGAAACAACAAACTACAACTTGGAGAAATCTGTCATTTTTAATTGTGTTAATCAATTCATCAGTGTAAGTGAGTTGCTTGGATAACCCAGCTACATTGTGTTTAAAAAATGACACTGTGTCTTCCCATACAACTTATTTCTCATAGCCCAAACCCTGAGGACCAGGATAACTAGTAATTGCTGAGCAGTGCCTGAAGGATGTCTCAATGAGTTATTTCCTCAAAATGTAGTCATGAAAACAAAATATATCAACATAAAAGTAATTAATTTGGTTTTTCTGAAAAAAACATTCACAATCGGCCTATTTTCCTCTACATTTTGAAAAATACTACAGATGATGGTACTTATATCTACAGCAAAATGAAAATCACTTGTAGAAAAGATAAGGAGACATTTTTGATGAAAAGCCCGTGAGATTCAGTGTTTGTGAGTGAACATGGAAGCCAGAAGCTAACATTTTATGTTGCTGGAAAACCCCAGGGGCAAAAAGAATTTAGTAATTCTTCTTCATTTTAAGTTAAGTATATAACCTGAGGGTAACAAGCAGGGATTACTGTTTGCCTGAGGTGACAAAAAAAAAAAAAAAAAAAAAAAAAAAGAAAGAAAATAAAAGAAGCAACAAACAACCAACGTTTTAAATGTTGTCTCACCAATCACCTGACAGAATTGAAAATATCACTGCAAGCTGGAAAAGAAGTTGTGGTTCTTGCTGTGGAATTTCTCATCCTATTCTTGTTAAGCACATCAGGGAGAAGTAGATAGAAAGTCTCAGAATTTTGAGTTAGTACAGACAAGGCATTACATTTCCATAGAAAGATGTGTGAAGTTGAGTCTGAAAAAAATCTTAGTGAAAAATGAAAAGAGGAAAAACTGTATTGTCAAAGAATTCAGAGCTATTAAGTATAACTGATTTTTTCTTTATGCTTTATGCTTTTACAGTCTCTGCTCACTAAAAGAAGGAAAGGTTAAAAAAAAAAACAGAGTCTGTCAACCTTATTAAAATTCTTCCATTTTAACTACTCAGCAGTTACAGGAAGCCTGAAACTTTCTCTGTTGCCATTAAGGCAATATGTAAATATACATGCTGAAATTTAGTCTCGCTTTCTCACGTACAGTAATTTGCATGAAATAACTTGGAAAGCAGTTTGCTCAGAAGTCTTCTCAATAAGATAGAAGCAAATTTTCACCATGAAATGGAACCATTACAAGTGAATAAAAGGATTGTGATTTCTCAGCTCTGTCACCTTCATCCATAAAATGGGGTGTGTTTGTCTATACACCAAGGGTCTTTATGCATATATTTATTTATATATAACCATCCCTGGGAGGTTCCCAGTCATATTCAATTTCTTTTCTGGATGTATAAACTTAGCAGTGGTTTTTGGGGTTGATTTTTATCTCTTTTTTTTGGCTTTGAATCTAGCTTTTCATGGAAAATCTTTCTTCTCTAGGTTAGAATTACCTAGATAAGTTATGCAAGAGAACCATCAACTCAAACCCATTGCAGTGCACCCAATTAGATACTAAAACTAATTTGTCTGAAAACTCCAGTGGATTCCTATCTGAAAAATCCAATGGATTTCTGATTTAATACTCTGAGTCTAGCAAACCATTGAACGCAAGTTAGTCAATATCATTGCCATTATCAATACCACTAATCAAAAGTACTTTATGTTAATAGAATATTTTATTAATTTTAAAAATAACATGCAAGTGTAGGTACAGCAGGTTTTAGGTAAACAGCTATTGCATTAAAAGAATATTGTTCTTATTACATACAAATATCATATAAGGTGTTATACCCTCTATATTACATATTACATTCTACATCCTTTGTAATGTATTCCCATAACTGGAAAGGTGTATTGTGGACAAAACCAGGAAGTTTTTAGCAGAGATCCAAGGGTCAATTTGTTGTAAGATTTAGTAAGAGAGGCAAAGAAATATTTTTAAAAACAAAACACATTTTTCCTGCTGAAGCAAATTGTTTATACTAAGATGTTTCTTCAAGGTCACAGAAGTAAAAGCTTGCTTTTTTTGAACCTTCGTATATTTAAAGAGAAAATTCTAAGAAATTCCCTAAAGGAAATAATTACTTTGATAAACAACCATTATTGAATATAGTTGGAGGAGTATTTCTTCAGGGTACATTGCATTTGAGGTATTTTTCAATAGAATTAATTAAAGCCCTGTTCCAACCACATTTCTTTATTTTCTAAGCAAGTCATTTGCTGTCCAGCACAAAATCAAATTGAGTGTATAACCAAATCAATTTGTCTGACAGTGAAATCATGAAAACTCGTAATTAAATGAGAAGCTTTAGTTTTATTTATCTTAAGTAAAGAACACCATGGCCATGCTGTACTAAATTGGCTAGGTAGCACATTTCTGGAAACCTTGGCTCATAGTTGAGTAATCATAAGGAAAAAGATTTTTTTATTATCTCTGGGCACTGTTTGGAAATATTTGTGCCCTTTTATTTGGTTCAGGGACAGATCTATCAGCATTCTGAGGCATGGTTTGGAGAGTCAGATCTTTGTGCCCACATTAGGTGCAGCTTATCTGCAAACATGTGAAGGCCATCACCACGCCACACAAGAAAATTCACATAATTCTATTAAGAACCTGTCTCTAAATAGTGGAGCTTTTCCAGCCTGGGAAGCTTGTGACTTCACAGTAAATGTAGTTCACTATGTGTGTGTTTCCATAGTTGTTTATATATATATGACCAAATGTATGTATATGTATAGATATATGAATTTTAATTAATATAAAAATAATTTAAATTCACATCTACAAGCGTTAAAACAGTATTAAGCATCATTTAAATATATATATTTTCATGTATTTTTAATTTAATTAAAAACAAACCAAGGGAGACATAGTAATTGATAAAATAGATTAATTATTTGTAAATTTAGAGACAGTAATTTAAAAATAAAGCCTATGATGTCTCTAATCATGGTAAAATGTTCAAATATTTTGACATCAATGTAGTTTATGTATACCAAAATTGTATAAAAATACAGTCAACACATTTTTAAAAAATCCTTAAAAATTCTCTCCTGAAAATTGAGTATTAACAAATGTGGATCATATGTGGCTGCATCATAGCAGTCTTACTGTGATTTGGTTTGTGCCGACATGAAACCTATACATCAGTGTCATACTATTTGAGGGTTTTTTTGCTCCAAAAATCAGCAAGATTTTCTAGAAGTTTTTTTTTGTTTAGTGATGAAAAGGAAGGATATATACAAGGGTTTGCAGTTGAATGGAAAAGATAAGGAAGTACTAAAAATCATAGTGATAAGAAAGGACAAGTTCCTTTTAGAGAAATGAAAAAAAGTGTCGGATAAAAACATTCAGTGCAAACTGTTACAATCTGAGATTAAATACTCAAACCCACTTTGCTAAAGTAAGAAGCAGGATTGAAATAAATCTTGATTACTTTTGTTGGATCATGCAACAAATGTTCTAATCTCATGCTCTAAAGTTTTTTGCAAATATATGCAGATATAATTTCTTCTATCATGAAAACATTTGACATATAATTTTGCAAAATGTCTCTAGTCTCTGAACTGCAGGATGTTTACCAGGATTAGAAATAAACTGATGAGGAGGGAATCTTGGTGTGGCCAGTAATGGGAAAAAAAAATTACTGTTTTTTGGGTAATTGTATCTCATTTGCATATATATGATCAAAAAACTGAGCCAAAAATGGGATGAAGAAGAAATTTTCCCTGGTTTAAATTGTAAAGACCCCCATTTTTTTCCCTGGAGCATGACCTTGATCTTTCTTGTAAGAGAGTTCATATTTCCCCAAGAGTCTTCTAGCAAGGAGATGAAGGCGTTTTCCACAATATGTAAATATATTATAAGTATTACAGCTTAGACCTGAAATTAAGATTAAAGGAAGAATGCCCTAATGACAATAGCATATTGTCTCTTTTTTTTGTCTTTTTTTTTTTTTTTTATGTGTATTGAGGAATTCTGCCAAAATTTAGCTAATTTAAATGCCTTTGAAAAATCCCTGCTCTTCAGAAGGTTCTGCAAATGCTGTAAATTGACATTTTACACTTCAGCAACTGTTACCTCTTTAAGAGTCACACATTTCACTCACGATTCCAAAGAATGGGATCTATTCAGTTCAGAGCTCCTGGGGCTATTTGAAACATATGGATTATAAACAAGGAGCTGATACCATGGAGGGAGAGACCTGCTGAAGGAATGAATCTGTTTCATTGTCTTTGGATAAGAAAACCAAGAGGATATAGAAGATAAGTAGGATAAGGAACCTTTAGAGAATGTGGGGATCATAAGGCAGTATTGAAAAGTTTTACTGGGCAAAAGGAGTAAGAGGGACAGGTAAGCACAGTACAGACTTTGGAAGAAGAAACAAGGTCTTGAAAGGTATGAGATAACTCTGCTGGACAGAGAACATTTCCAGAGGCTGGAAATGTGAAAGCCATTCCAACATAGTGTTTTCAAAGAATCCTGGCATAAAGAACCTGAAGTTGCAAGTATTCAAATTCTTAAATGGGGCTTTGAGAAGCCTGAGCTAGAGGAAGGTATTCCTGCACGTGGAGCAGGCAACCTTTAAAAGTCTCTTCCAACACAAAACCATTCTGCGGTTCTATGATTCTCTGAGGTGTGGGCAGTCTACAACTGCTGAGGTGGGAAGATTAGAGAGGGTGAGAAAAATGAAGAGGAAACACATCTCGACAGCATCAGCCTGGAAAAGACTGAGAGGGGGAAAAATTGTGAATTACTTTTTTAAAAGTAAAACACATAATTCCTGAGTCTGGTCCTTTTTAACACATTTGCCACAGGAATGTGTTATATGCTATTAATTCTTATCACATATTCATTGGATAAGGTGTGGAGTTATGTGATATTGTTTAATCAAGGCACTAGAAAATTTGAAAACTCTGGTGATAGTTTAAGACCTTAAATTATAAAATTCCAGTCTTTTATTTTTTTAAATATTTCCTTGGCTAGGGATCCACAGAAGAATGTACAACTGTATTTTAATCTGTTCACTATATTTGTAAAGAACAACATTTTTATGGTTGAAACATTCAGCAGTTGAAAGCTAGAAAATGTCTGACTGTGAGTTTCCTATGCTTCACATGACCTGACCTCCCTTCCACCTTTTTGAGGGTATAGTTTCCAATTAATCACAGTGACAGCTCAGGCTCTTGTGCTTTCAAAGCAAACTTTGAAGATATAAAAAATGAAAGCAACTATGACCTCAGTTTTTTGGCATGTACGCTGTATAGATAATGCATTAAAGTTAGTACTATACAGAACAATACAAAATGCTACAGGTGAAAGCAGGGAGAATAATTACAGATGTAAAAAATGCAGTTCTTTTAATTAACAGCACAAATCAGTCAGTAACCTCTCTCTCCTCTGCAGTGCTACTACCAGCTTTGCATACTTGACTACGGTATAAGAATAGCTGCCACAGCTTGGAGGGCAAGGAAAGTGGCTACAGCAGTAGTGACAGAGATTGCATTCAACCCTCAGCACTAATTGAGGGCTGTCTTCAGTAATGGATTTGCTGTACTCCCATACCCACAGCTTTTGTTTCATTTAGACAGCCAGAGTTTGAACCTTTTGCAATCTGATGAGAGAAAAATGTTGGCTCTCGTTTCAAGAAAATGCTTAATCATGCATTAATTTTGAGTATGTTGTGAAGTTCTCTGAATTTAAATACCTGCAATGTGAAAATGAGTCGTAATAAAAGAACAGCTGAGAATGAAGGTACTTTTTCACACATTTCAAGGGCAATCAGACAATACACACAGGCCATTTACTGACAGACAAGCTTGACAAATATTCAAAGTAATAACATTTACCAACATTTTTACAAAAATTTTTTGTCATTCCTTACTTGTGATGGAATTAACCTCCTTTCATTTTAGATTTATAATCTCAGCATTTAGTGGTTATGATTCAAAAATACCTTTCTAGTCAGCAGTGAAAAACACCTCCAGGGAGAAACTGATTTGAAAAAAAATGTATAAATTACATCGCTCTCTCTCTCTGGTAAATTAAACAGAGCCCAGATTTTCGGCCTTGACAAGACACCTAGACCTCATATGGCTAAAATGTGGTGAAATAAACCCCTTTTTAGATGTCCAAAAATAAACAGTCACCAAGGATAGATCTATTCTCTAGATACAGCCTCTATTTTGACATCAAATTGTCAAATCTAGACCTGAAAATCTGGTTCATTGATCCTCAAACTGTTTGGCATAAATTCAGTTCTGCTCAAGGTTATAAACTGGGTATGCAGGATTACACAAACCTGAATTTTTACCTATCAAACAATATCTATGTGGGAAGACTTGCTGTCTGGCTGATAGTGAAATACAGATAATCCCAATCACTGTCAGAGCTTTTGACTTTGGACAAGACGTGAAGTGTGGCACTGTTGAGCTATGCATTACCCATGTTAAAGTACCTGATATTACTGCTCTGGTTACATGAAACCACTATCAGCAGAAAACGTCACTGTAGAAGCCGTGAAAATGTCTCCCTAACTAGATGTCATAGACAGCAGTATTTACAGGTGAAATGGGGTATTTACAGGTGAAAATTGGTAGTATGAAAATGCATAAATGGTGTCCTTTTTTTGTATTTTTTCTGGGGTTTTTTGTTTGTTTAGTTTTTTGTTTGCTTGGGGTTTTTTTGTTGTTTGGTGGGGGGGGGGTTGGTTTTTGGGGTTTTTTGTTATGCACCTATGAGGCGAAAAAATAATAAAAATATCTTTCATGTGTATGATATAAATTAATGACCCATTGAAGAGAATTGCACACAGATGGTCTGAAAGACCCAGATGTTCAAATCAGCTCTGTGTGCCTGTTCTGTTTCTTGTAGCAATAACTTGAATTTATCACTCAGAATTAAATTTCAGGATCTGTTATGAGACATGAAACACACAAAGAGGGAGAACAATTCAATTCAACAGGTATGTGTTTAATATAGCTTTTGGATTTTTTGCACTAATTCCCTCCTTTTTCTATTAAATGGCTATTTAGAAGAGTGCAAAAACCTGTACTCATAGAAAAGCAAACAAAAAATCAAATGTGTATCTCTGTGATATAAATAGCTAATCATATTTATAACATGTAGCTAGAGACAGGATTGAAAAAGCATGCTGCATGAAGTGCTTTGTAATATTGGATTTTTTTTTTTTGTAGCTCAGGACTCTGTCTCCCGACCTCACACAGGACAACACCAAGAGGAATACCATGTGCCTGACAGTGTTGTCCAAATGCTTTTTGAACTCTGTCAGTTTTGGTGTTGTGACCACTGCCCTGGGGTGCCTGTTCCAGTGCCCAGCCACCATCTGGGTGAAGAGCCTTTTCCTCACATCTAACATGTAAACAAGCTTCTCCTGACACAAATTCAAACCACTCCCTCAGGTCTTGTCACTCGTCACCAGAGAAATGTTCTTGGATCTGCTTATAATTTACAACTCTCTCAAAAAACCTGGAGTTTGCCGTCATAATTCTCTGAAATCCAGAAATTTGGGACTGAAGAGCAGAGGATGGTATTTTCATGCTGATATAGGAAAGTAAAAATAATATTGAATGTATAGATTTCTAACAGCGTATAGGAAATTAGTGCATCTAATCTAATTTATCTGGTACTACTTAGTCTTTGATTTAAACAGATAAGTTTATATTCTTGATTTCTTTCACTTAATGTCAAGTCTATTAAGACAGGTTTAATTAGTAGAATTAGTAGAGTGTGTATATGTCTAAAAGTCAGAGTCAAATGAGAAGTCATTATCACTATTGTTTACAATATTTATTTTTCTTTTAATGCCATCAATGTTTCATAGTTCATTGTTAATAGATTCTTACTCTTAGAAATTATACAGTTGTCACCTGGGTTGCACATTTTGACAGGTCTCCCAACTTCATTCTTTTTGATGACTGTATTTAAAACTTCTATTTACTTTGTTTGATGTTTGGGTATTCTCTCAGGGAAAGAAATGCATTAAAAATGTGCATATGACCGAAAACTTCAGGGAGTCTTAATAAAACTCAGATATGCATTTATTAAATTTGAAGAGAATGTGGTATCAAAGCATCTTATTGACAGAAGATGACAGAGACTAGGTAACATGTCATAACAGCCACTTACTACTAAGCAATAAAAGTATTGTCAGCCAGAACAGTATTGCTTTGTATTGCTCCACTTTGTTAAAATCATTTACTTCTGATAAAGCACCTGCAAGGATTAAAAAAATAAACCCACACAAAAAAAAACCCACCAAAAAAAAAAGAAGAAAATTTCACAATTAACATTTAAGAATGAAAAGATGACTCAATGCTCTTTATTAATTCCTGTATTTTATCTCAGCCTTATTCAGACTTCTATTGTATTTTTAAGCAGCATCCCCAATGGGATAAACATGCAATGCAAGTAATTAAAACAGTTGTTGACCTAGATGAGTTTTCTTGGGAAAACTTGCCTCTTTAGGAGGCACAGGATAGGAGGTACAGGACGTCATGTGGCATGCTTGGGAGTATGCTTGACGTACATGACTTGAGCAGGGCACATGTTTAGCTGGCATTTTTTCCTTGAATAACTGGACATACAATCTTCTACCATTTTTATATCAAACCTTAGTATTTATTAAAGAATAATCACTGGAATAATCATAAAATTCACAGAAACAGACCAAAGCTGTTTGTCCATGTCAACTTCGTACTTTACATTTTCTTCTTGAAGGTACATAAAAGCAAGATGATTAAATTAAAACCATGGATTCAGAGAGTCACTTGATTGTATCAGCAGCTGCAGAACTCAAAACACAGCCTGTGTGGTTTATACTGCTTAAACATCACTAAGATGATTATAGATAACAAATGGGAGCTGGTCTGTAAATGTACAAATAAATTTGCAGAAAATTGTAACACTCTAAATATATGTTAGAAAACAAACTTCTACAAATCTCATATAAAAATGCATTCAAGAGAAGTAGCGCTGAAGTGCTTCTTACAGGGTAAGAAAGTTAGGGAGTCAAAACAGTCAGAGAAGAGAAAAGGAACCCAGTGATTAATTAAAAATAGAACTTTACCCATAAGCAGTAATAGCTAAAAAATAATTTTTTATTCAGTTGATCAGAATGAAGTTCCTTGAAAATCTACATGTCACACAAACTAGGTTTCATCTCTTTTGTGTAACACTGTCAATAACAATTTATTATTTTATTTTCATTAAAGTATCTCTAACATTTATTCAATCAGGATTCAAAATTATATTCCTTTGACATTTTATGATTTATAATGTTATAATTGTCTGTGAAAATCTTTGAATTTGCACTTCAATTAGAAATTTAAAAAATACAATTTTGGATTTTTTTTTTCCCAAGAGGAGTATTTTTTGTTTCTTTTAATTTCTAAACAGGCAGCTATTTGTCATTGAATTATTGAGAAAAGAGAAGGAAAATTCCTATTTTGAAAATACATATATTGTAAACAAAATTAAAATATCAGCATGCAAAGACAATTACAACATTAAAGTGATTAATAAAAGTTCAGTATTAAAAAATAACTTAATAGAAGTAAAATGGGGATTTATTGCCTGCATGTTAATTTTTATCTTTATAATAATGTAAGCTTAAATGAACAGTCTTCCAAAAAAGTAGTAGCTGTCTGTACTGAATTTATTTGGACGAAATTGCTACCAAGCATCTTAATAAGAATTTCTCCAAGTACAATACTTCTTGTCTTGTGCAGTGAGGACTGATCATTTGACATAACTGAAGAGAAGAATAAGGGCATAACTTGCCAGTTCCCACAGAGCAGTCTCTCTGAAGTGCATCATAGGACTTGATTTAACAACCCTCGAAATGGTGGGATTGAACGTGCAGGTAGCAGTGTCATTAGGGGTAATCATTCTGTTGGTCACGAAAAGAATATTAAAAATAAGACAAATTGGTAGATAAAAAACCATTAGACAAAGTGAAACAGTGAAATAAAATGAAGTAGAGCTTCCTCTGGCCAGGAACAACATTGCTAGTGTGAGTTCCGGCTGGATTTTGAAGGTCATGTGCATATGAAAGGTTATTACTGCAGCTGGGGTAAATTTTTGGCTACTGAGCCACCATTCCTTAGAGAAAAAACTTTTCCAATGTAAAAGGGCATGCAAACACCATAACACAGCAGCAGCTGTAACTCAACAGTCCCAGCACTATACTTCAATGAGTTTCAATCCTTGATGAGATTTTCTGTCTAAATATTTCTGCTAAACACTAAGTAGAAAGGGGTATTGCTTTCCGGCCCTTTCTTCTTTAAATAGCCTATTGCTATCAAGAATATATGTAATCTTGTAAGGTGAGTACTAGGTTACACTTAGACATGGCTCCTAAAGGCAAATTTAAAGATCACGGTTATGGTCTCACCTTACCTTAGCCTAGAATAAAAGACAAAGCACTCCTCTGTAATAAGCAATTCTATAAATTTAATAGGTATCCTTGACCTAGATAATTACTATTTTAATCTTCATCATAACATAAATTTTCAACTAAAAGTCCATTATATGCTTAAAATAGTCTTCACCAACACACTCAAATTAAAGCGAAATTCTTATTTTTCAGGCTTTCACCTACTGATTCTGGAAGAAGTTATAGAAAAAATCTTCCATTTTCATTTTACTAAATGAACTTATTAGCTTTGGTAAATATTTTTATTTGCATGTATGTATACTATGTATTTTCCTATAAATATGATTCTACTAAGTTTATCCTATTTTAATTACCCGGTAGATGACAGGGTAGTAAGGATTTAATGCATTCCTTTGCCTCAAATACCAATGACTATTCAACTAGGCAGGTTAGAACTGTATGTTCTAAAATATAAATATATAAAAAATATATATACCAATTTCCATGCCAGATGTGTAAATGTGTAGAATGTTAATAAAGTTGGTGAGATTTTCTTCTTTTTTTTAACATGTTTGTCTTTTGTCATTCTTTTTCAAACCTGGACATCTGCAAATCTTGGGTGCTCCCTCCTGTGTAGGAGTGGGACAAAACATATACGTAACTTAAAATTTTCCTGGCTTTATTGTATTTTGGCTATCTTATTTCAGCTTCTCAAAACTAACTGGACTGTTTTCATTGCAAGGATTAGAAATGTTCAGAAACTGAAATTAAATATACTGAAGTACAGAATGATTGACAAGGTTAGCCCAAACAGTTTACTCCAGCATTTCACAACACCCCCTCCTACTTTAAAATGTAAATGATAAACCAATATTTGCATCCAAAGATTGTTTGATCTGACAGATGTTCTGAGATAACTAAAGGCCTAGAAAAGGAATGAGACATAAGTTCACATATTCTATCTCTTTAGAAACCCTTTTTTCCCCTCTCTATATAAGGAACTAAAGAGTAACAGTACATGTAAATAACCTAGAGTTTTGGATCAAGAGCTGCACTCCAGTTCCTGTTACACTGAGACATTACTGATTCAGTTTGGTTATAGGCACCTGAGCTAGTAGAAAAAGAGAAGGATTACATCATAAGGATCAAATCCCATGGTTACCATCAGCCTAGGATTTGAAGGTGATACTAACAGCAATAGGGAGGCTAAATATTTAAAAAAAACCCCCTCAATTTGAAGAAAAAGATTCAGTACCTCTTGGCAGTAGCATCCACTCCTGGCTACAGGAACATGGTGATTTGGATGCTGGTTCTGGAAGTCCTAAGTTCCTGAATGAAGAAAACTGTGTGTCACAGAGAAAGGCTTGTTTCTTGTTTCACTAAGTATCTGTTACTGGGTGTTATTGTCTCCTTACCTGGAGAGACCAAGCCAGGCTGATGAACAAGCTGGGATGAATTTGTTTCGTTTTCATGTCTAGCTTTTGTCTGATGTAAATCACCCTGAGTCTTTCTGACACAGATATGCAGTAGGCACTTGCTAATTCTCTTATAGGGTAGGAGATTGAGTAGCATGGAGTAGGCAATGGGTAATGAAAGCAGATAACTTGGAATCTTCCCCATGGTGTATCCATATAATTGGCCTTTTTAGGATTATCAAATATTATTTTAAAAAAAACGTAAAACAAGGAAAAGAAAAATCAAGCCAACTTCTTATCCATCTCCTCCTAAAAGGAGGGTGGATACAAGGATATTTACCCAAGGAAAAAAAAAACAAAAAAGAAAAGAAAAACAAACAAACAAACAAGCAAAACCCCCCCAAAACAACAAAAAACCCCAAAAAACCCCAAAAAAACCCCAAAACTCCCAAAACTACAACAACCAAAACCAAACAACCAAAAACACAAACAAAATGCCAAACAAAATCCACACAAAAAAAAACAAAACCAAAACAAACAAAACAAAAACCAAAAAAAACCAAAAAGTCCCCCAAAACACCCAAAACTACAACCAAAAGCAATCAAAACCAAACAAAGACACAAATGAAAAACCAAACAAAACCCACACAAAACAAAACCAAACCAAACAAACCAAAAATTAAACCCCCCCCCAAAACACCCAAAACCCCAAAACTGCAACGACCAAATCAAACAAAAACACAAACAAAAAACCAAACAAAACCCACACAAAACCAAACCAAACAAAACAAAACAAAAAAACCCCCAAAAACCCCCCAAATACCCAAAACTACAACCAAAAACCAACAACCAAAACCAAAGAAAAACACAAACGAGAAACCAAACAAAACCTACACAAAACAAAACCAAATCAAACCAAAGAAAACAAATAAACAAAAAAAAAAAAAAACAAAAACCCCAAACCCCCAAAGTTATAAAAACCAAAAACAAACAACCAAAAGCAAACAAAAACAAACAAAAAAAACCCAAATAAAACCCACACAAAACCAAACCAAACCAAACCAAACCAACAGGCAAACAAACAAACAAAAACCAAATACCTCCCCCCCCCAACCTGGGCAGCTAATTTTCCTCGAAAAACCTTTCTAGAATCTCAAGATTTTCAAGTTTTGCTATACTGAGACATAGGTTCTTATGCAGAAAACTGGTAATCTTAAAGTGTTTTGTGCCAAATATAGTAGGGTTAGGGGGAAAAATGGATTATTAAAGTTTCAGGCATTATCATAATATTAGTCACTTGATGGTGGTATTAACCTCCATGGTAATGTTAATGAACCTGGCTTGCTACTGAAATCCTTGCATATGTCTTTTGGTTTGAGACAAATGTTACTATTACAGCACTCTTCACTCAGTTTTGTATTTACTTTTTAAGTCCATGGCTAAGCAGGGAGGGCCTGGATAATAATTTTCTTTTGTTTATTTTGTTTTTTCGTTCCTCTCCTCCCATGCTTTAATGAGAAATACTTTAAATTAACTCAGAAGTTTCTAACAGTAGTGTATTTTGCTATGGGAAGGTTAATGTTAGGAGGACATTCTGTCTTGCCCAGTTAAGAAAATGGCACTTGGCATGAGAGATTAGAAAATTTTCATCAACACAGTCTAAAGAAAAGGGCCGCTGTATGCCAGTGATGGATTACTCTTCCAAAGTCAGGCAGAGTTCATTAGTTCTTGTGCCTTCAGGGCCTCATTCCAGGTTTTAGCTCTCACGTGGCAATACAAATTAGGGATACACAGGGTTGTAATGACATATTTAGTCCTTGCTGTGCACAGTAGCCATGCATCTGCAGCAAGTGGCAGAATGTTTGTCAGTTTGAGAAGGCTTTGTGACACAGGGAAGGCATCCTGCAGCCAAGTCATTTGGCTGAACTGACAGCTACTGGTGACTGTATTGCTCTAATGCATGTTTGATCCATCCAAACACAGGCTCCCATTAAGATATGAGGCAGTTTTTTAATTTTTCATCTAAGTGTTTATTAAATATACTTGGCCAAGTTCAGTGATAATTTACCTGTGCCTTTGCTGCTGCAGTTTGCTGCTCTGTTATGTGGGGCTTTTTTCTTGTGGGGTGGGATTTTTTGGGGGGTTGTTTGTTTTTTGTTTTTGTTTTTTTGTCTTAGATTAATTATGCTTTAAGGAAGTCCAGTTCTTTTTTCAGTTTTACTTAAGAAAAAATAAGAAACTTGGAAGTTTAATGGTGTGTAATATACCTGTTTGCTAGGCTTTTGAAGGTTTATGTACATATTCACTTTTAAGGATTGATTGTAGAGTCGCTTTAAACATAGCCTTTTCATAGCTTATAACCAGGCCACCTTATACAAGTAATGATATTGATCCCATTAGTTCTTGAAACACAGGTTCAATACATCATTGTATTCTTTTAACAAACATTTTAAAATGTTTGTTAATAAAAGTC
The DNA here is from genome assembly GCA_036785705.1 of Acanthornis magna. Classification (NCBI taxonomy): domain Eukaryota; kingdom Metazoa; phylum Chordata; class Aves; order Passeriformes; family Acanthizidae; genus Acanthornis; species Acanthornis magna. The sequence continues at coordinate 4,962,830 of JAWUZG010000017.1, forward strand.
TTTTAAGAAACATTTTTCTCAAATTTGCTAGTTTAATTCACTGTAGAGTTTTATCTCATTTGTAGAGAAATGCAATTTTTTGGTCTCCAAATATGATTCTCTTGAGCTATGTTCATTTTTACCCATTCACTTACTGAAAAAAAAAATCTTAAAAAGGAGTAAAATCATAATCCAAAGGCACTTGCTTTTCAAGAACAATATAATTTTAAAGAGTTTAAAAATGTGGGTGATGGAATTAACTAACATAAAAACTCTATCTTAAGCCTTCAATGCAAACACATCAATTTTTAGGTGAATTGGCACTTACATGAACTCATGTAAAAAAAGTTATTTGGCTCAGAAGTTTCTAATCAACTAAATTTACTGCTTCAAAAATCCACCAAAATTAAATACAAAGGCTAGTTATGCAAACTAGGAAGGAAGAACTGATGTTTCTCTCTCACTGCTTTCATCTACCTTGAAAATGACCAAAACAACTTTAAAAGACACTTCCTAATTTGTATTCCCTGCTTTCAGTCTTGGAGTAAAGTTATATTCCCATGGCCTTCTTTGAAATTGTGAAAATTAAAAGTATGTCTAAATGAAAAATGATATTTGAAGTCCCAAGCACTGGAAATATATATTTTAGCTGAACATTTTGATATTATATAACATGAAAGGTAAGCTTTCTAACATAAAGAACACTGCACTAAAATTATTGTATAGAAACTAGTAGTAAAATAGGAAACAAATAAAATATGGAAACTATGAAAAGCTGTTATTTTAAAAGAAAATTGCATACTATGTCCACATATTATTATGTCATGTCTGTCACAGTATAAAGGATTCAGTTGTTTAATATGTCACATTCATAATGCTAATAATTGTTGTCTCATTTTATTTGTAGTTAAAAGAGTTCATTATTTTTCCTACAATCTGCTCATTATTTTGTGTAAAAGTAATTTTTTTTAAAATCTAAATAATTTCTTTGCTTCACTGACTTTCCATATATTGCTAGGAAAACTCCTTCTAACATCAATAAATACTAATTTTTTCTTGTTGTGAGAGTAAAATAATGATTCAAAGCAAATATCAGGGCTTTAGAAAAATAAATTAAAAAAAATTCAGAAACAGTCCTTCTCTACGATCTTCCTAGACAAATTCTTGTTCGGGCCCTAGCCTTTCTCCTTAAAACATTACATTTTTCACAGATACTCTTGTTTAAGTTTTCTTTAAGCCCTCATTCAAGTAAAAACTATCTACAACTCAGAAATATCAAATTCCTAAATTTAGCCCTCCAACTTTTCTTACATTAAACTTTTCAATTTCTTTGTAAATCAGCCCCTTCTAGTCTCTGAATCAAGCATTGAAAATGGATACATAAAACTGCAGTTAGCATTGTAGCTGCAACCCAGATAATCATTCCCAAACTTTAGCCAAATGAAAACCATCCCAGCAAAGAACAGTATGCAGTAAAATGACTCAGCTATGTAACTGGATTTTTAACTGTCTTTTCAATCTCCCAACAGGTTTGATACTGATATAATTGTGATAAAAAATAAATAAATAAAATAAATCATCATATCTACATTATTTTCTTTTTTCCCCTACATTCATCAGTGCAAATTTGAAATCTAAATTTAAAACACAGAAGTAAGAAAAATCAAGAAAGCAAGAAATCAAGAAAGCAAGCAAGAAAAAAAAAATAAAGGTGCATTAAGAAAAGTGTAATTTGTACCAGAAGAGTGTGACAATGATTGTCTCAGATCAAACTCCATTATGTCTCACAGGATAACCATGGAAAATGTCCTAACTGCACAAATTGCTAGTTTAACAAAGCTTATTCAGAGCTAATCTGGCAGGCCATGTGCAAAAGGCCTGTGGTGCTACATCTGTGCTCTTACTGGCATGTTTCTATTGAGTGACAGAAAATTTTTAGTTGGATTGCAATCATTTAGTTTCTTTCCTCCTTAGCCTTTACCTTTTTTTACCTTAAATCTTATATTGTTCTGACTTGGCTTGCCGTGACCCGTATTTTCTTGATTACAACATGTGGGACATTCTTACTTCTCACATGAAATATACTTTCCTTCCTCTTTGATGCTCTTGGCGTCTTTTTGAAGATTTAATTTCATATTAATAAGTGGTAGTGGGGACAGTTAATATCTTTATTTAATTTTGCTCTATAACTTTTAGTTTCTGTCTGGTTCTAATTAAATAAAATATTGAAGAATTTTTTTTTTTTCTGAAATGAAAAATGTAGGAACTGCTTAAAATTCTCATGATCGTGATATTCATTCAGATGAAATTATAATTGCTTGTAATTGTATCTTATTTATGCACAACCAGTGCAGTGAAAACTTGGTCTTGGTTTAAAATCAGGAATATGTCATGATTTCTGTTGCAGCTGATGAAGGAAACAAAATTTCTTAGATAAATGTTGTATATATTAAAAACACATACTTTAAAATAAATTAATTTAAGGTGTCTCATTCACACCTCAATCTATCAATGTTTTTTGCATCACTTCTCAGCCCAGCATCTCTCAGTCTATTATGACTTGCCACCAAGACAGCATTTCCCCTGCAATTTGTGGCTGTAAACAGGCTTGTCCTGTGATGTCCCTAACTACACTTCTGGGAAGAAAAACAGTTTAAGTTTTTTTGCTTCATCAGCAATACTAAATCCCATACTACATAGTTTATCTCTTAGTTTCTGAAATCATGGCATTTAGTTCATTGTTTAGTTCCTGCTTTAGCAGGTCTCTGAACTCTACAGCTGCTGGAATTGCCTTGCCAGTGGGAACAAGCAGGAAACTTTACAGACAGCTTAAAGAGTGGGTACCACATTAAAGAACAGCCTGGGATCCTTGATTATACAGAACTGGAGGTTTCCTTCAGATACTTGCTCTTGGAATTCTGACAGACAGAAGCTAACAGAAAGCAAAAGATCTTCAATAGTTATGAGTGCTGAGCAAGCCTTGAGAAGCTGATGTTTGTAGGGAGCTACCTAATGTGGCATTGAATCTTACACCCTTTTCTGCCCTTTGACATTCAGTATAAAATTTAAATATCACCAGAATAAGCATTTTGCTAAGTAATTTCCTTTCCCTTCTTAAAAGTGAGGAGAGAGAAACTGAACTGGCAGAAGTTATTTCTTTTCATTCTGTCTCTTAATAGTTGTTTCTGTGTCATTGTCAACATAAAGAATCTAGGTTTCTGTGTTTAGCATGCAAGTTTATGATAATTTCAAGAAAAGTCAGGCACTAATTCCTTCACATTCTTAAAGACAGTCCAATTTTTCTTTAAAAAAGGCAGTATATATTTAAAATAACATTTCTTCATAGTAGCTGTAATATCTTCAAGCGAAGAAAATAATTTTTCATCTTGCAGAAAAGACCAATATTTTCTTCCATGTAAACTGCTGTAATCATAGCAATGCCACAAGGACTCAATTACAGTAGTATTTCTATAAGACACAACTTCCAGAAAATTTTCCTTTTTGCCTTATGAGATGTGGAAGATGCAGAGGTGTCATGCACTGAAGGACACCACACTGAAGTACATGCACATATACATATATATCTATAAAGGAAAAACAATATAAAAACAGAGTATGAATTTTGACCAAGGAACTAAAATATGTATTGCTCTAAGGAAAAAAAAAATAACATCTTGATCAAAACATGCATTTAGAATCCATAATATGCATTTGTGTATACAGAAGAAAAAAAAATCCTAGAGGAAACTGCAAACTGTTTTGCCCTAATGATATACTTAAAACTTCAAAATTTTTTTCTGTTTGCTTTGGAAGAAAACTAAGGATTTCCCTTTTTTTTTAAAATTCAATGAATAATGTGATGAAGAAGTGTTTCTGTCACTACAAAGCCATATATGATGCATAAGATTATTACAAATCTTATCAGAATTACTACTAATTCTGAGAGGTCTTTTCAAGAAGTCTGCTATAATAGAAACTGACATTTTATTTATGATAGCCCGAGTGAGTAACTAACAATCAAGAGTTATGAAAACACAGCCTTGCATTGCTGGAACTTTCACAATTTGTACCAAATGATTAAACTATACATTGGACTAGATAATCATTACAAGGGACATAATTTAGTCTTGCAGTTCAGATATTCAAGAGAATAGAAAAAAACTGACTGTTGAGTTGCTTATCAGACTGCAAGATTAAGACATAAACACCCTAGAAAAAATGCTGACATTACAGTTAGAACATAATTTTAAAAATTATATTATATAATATATAAGATATAATATATAAGATATAATATATAATATATAATTATATTATTATATTATATAGTATATAGTATATAATATATTATATATTATATATTATATATTATATATTATATATTATATATTATATATTATATATATATTTTATATATATATTATATATATTATTATATATTATATATATATTATATATGTTATATATTATATATTCTAATAAAATTATATATAAATGCTTTATATAATATACATAATTATATATAATTTATATATAAATTTCACCACTTTAAAATTCTATTCTAAATTTCGCTTCAAAAACAGTTTTTTAAGTTACATATTTCTCTCTTTGGATGAAGTTGTGGATATCTAATGAATATTTGAAGAGACTATTTTCACAGAAGTACATCTTGACCCTGCATCCTATATGCTAAGGAAAATGTTTTGCAGTAAATGAAGAGTTCCTGACTTCTTTACTTATCTTTAGATGCATATAAGTACAGAAAACCTGTCCATGAGTGAGATATTGTCCTTAGCAAAGCAGAGAAAGGGCTGTCAGAATAATGCAGCATGAATATAGTTGAAGTTCCATACATATTCTGTCTAAAGTGTCTTTTTTCTCTAATGTTGCAAACACTAGGACAGCAAACTCACCCCTTACAATAAAATAGGGCATGACTCCACCTTCTTTTTTCTGAGAAAAATAGCAGGAAATATTCTGGTGGCTTTTTGTCCTTTCAGTGTTCCCCTTTGATTGAGGAACAAATGCCACAGTCAAAGAAAACAACTTTTATACAAGCTTTGTGTCAATAGATAAGCGTAACAGTTCACAAATGTGAGGTCTGGGACACTATATTATCTACTGTAATTCTTTTCAGGTGGTTAAAAATAACACCTTTTTTATAGTTCTGATGTTGTTTCACAGAAAAATTTCTAAGTAAGTTTCATGGGTTTCTTTGTTTAAAGCCATTAATAATTATGAGGATTTTTATTTTAATTTATAGTTTAAAAAAATGGAGATTGACTTTCAACTACTACTTTCTTGTCCTCTCTTTTGGTTTTACTGGCAGGTATTGAAAAAGGGAAATTATGTTCTGGCCATAAGCATAAATTTTTTAAAATAACATTCTATAATAAAATAAAAATAAGATTAAAATTAAAAAATAATAATAGTGAAAATAATAAAATTATAAAAATAAATTACTGATTTCTTATAATAATTTATTGTTATTGTTATTATTATTTTATTATTGTTGTTGTTATTGTTGGAATAATTATTATTATTACTACTATTGATTAAGGGGACAAGGTTGTAATTTCCTACCTGCTTATCCCACTGTAAATCAAACCCTTGCTTTTTAAAAACAAAATTATTATTCTCTTGGTATTTGTATTCACAGCACACATGTTTCCAAGTGACTATAAAGCCTGGGTTAGCTGTATGATTTAAAATATAATAACAAGAAAACACTGGAACTCAGAGTGTTTTGTGCATGTGTTACAGAGAAGCAAATGACATTGGATATAGCCCTCACAGTATCACCCTCACAATAATGGAATTGACTGATTGCTTATTGTCATGCTCTTGACTGCACATAGAATGTAATTATCTACACAAAGCTTCTGGGATTGGAAGGTGCAAGCAGAATAAACAATATTTTTTTGTAGAAACAAGTCATAGAACTGACTGGCAAAAAATTTTAGCACCCAGGCTTAACATTTGCTTTCTAAAAGAAATGAGACCAAATAACTGCACCTTGCTCTCTCATCTAAATAGCAGGATAAGAGCCAAGGGAAAGTTTCTGTAACAAAACCCATCGGATGTCTGCTGGGAATGTAATACAGCAGAAAGGAAAATGTCTAGGAATTTCCTGAAGTGTGTGGACAGTTACTTCATGACACAGCTGGTGAAGAAGCCCACTAGGCAAAATTCCCCTCTGGACCTACTGCTCATGATCAGAGAAGGGCTGATGGGTTATATGATGGTTGAAAGCCATCTTGGGTACAACAATCATGAAATTATAGGTTTTGATTCTTGGAGTAGTAAGCAGGGGGTCAGCAGAACTGTAACCTCGGACTTCCAGAGCGCTGGCCTTGGGCAGAGTGGTTGAGAGAGTCCCTTGGTAGGCAGTCCTGAAAGGGAAAGGAGAACAGGAAGGCTGGATGTGCCTTAAGAAGGAAAACAAGGATAGGCCATCCCCATGTGCCTGAAGACAAACCAGGGGTGAAGAAGACCGGCCTGGCTAAACAGAGACCTAGGGCTGGAACATTCTGTTTTAGGTTGTGGTACAGATTATTTTGAAATTATCTCTACCATGGTACAATATAATTCAAATATATAATCTGATTTTTTTTTTTATACAGTATTCAAAAATAGATATGAGGATGATTCTTGGAGAAATTTGAAAATAGTACAAACACACATTCAAGATATATCCTAAAATTCTCAAATATTATGATATTATGAATACTCTTTGAGAAAGCCAACCAAGGCCTTCTTTCAGTACTCTACAATAACTTTTGCCTTTGTTGATAGATGACTGTTCACTTTTGGGTTTATATCTGGTCAACTTGAAGTCCAAGACATATGTTAAACCACCCATTTTTAACTGTTTTTAGTAAGATATTCCAAGTAATTAGGACCACTATTTAATAGGTATATATTCATTGCCATGTACACAGTGTGGCTGAGATGGCTTGCTCAGATCCATAAGTTTTGAAAAACATTTTTAAAGTAAAATTTAATTTAAAAATAATTACATGATACAGACATAAAAATATTTGTTTCAGCCAATAATCCTCATAATTTCAGCCAATAATCCTCCATCCTCATAGAGTTATAGAATGGTATGGACAGGAAGGGACCCTAAAGAACACTTAGTTCCAATCCCCTGCCATGGGCACAGACACCATGTCACGTAATGCTCCATCCATGCTGGTATTGAATGCTTCCAGGGATGGGGCATCCACAACTTCTCTGGACAAACTGTTCCAGGGCTTCATCACCTTCACAGAAGAGAATTAATCCCTAGTATCTACTCTCTTGTAGTTTGAAGACCTTCCCCCTTGTCCTGTCACTACATGCTGTTATAAAAAGTCCATCTCAAGCTCTCTGTATCCCCCTTTATGTACTGGAAAGCTCCTCTAAGGTCTTCTGGAACCTTGTCTCTTCCAGACTGAGCAACCTCAGCTCCATCAACCCGCATTTGGAGGAGTGGTGCTCCAGCCCTCTGATCATTTTTGTGATCCTTGTTTGGACTCACTCCAATAGGTCTGTGTCCTACTTATGTTGGGACCCCCAGAGCTGGATGCAGCACTTCAGCTGGGGTCACATGAGGACTGCAAAGAGGGGCAGAGTCACACCCCTGAACCTGCTGGTCGTGCTGCTTTTGACGCAACCCTAGATGCCGTTGGCTTTCTGAGCTGTAAGTATGCATTACTAATCTCCATGCAAAGAAAAAAATATCCTGCCTTTTTTTTTTTTTCAATACTTATGAAAATTATATGGGTTTTGCAAAATGTCCTAAAGTTGCACAAATTGGGGAGGCTAATGACTAAGAAAAAGCAGCTCTGAAAAGCAGAATATATGAAACAAGCAATGTACCAAAAATGGTGATAATTTTAGTGCAGTGTCTTGTGAAAGAGTAATTTCTTTTAAAAAATCATGTAAAATTATTGAGGAAGAGATTTCAAAAGGGTCAAGGAACAGACACCTATTTTCTGTTGAAAGGCAACGGGTTCTCTAACTCATTTTCGTGGATTCAAAAATCTACACTTCTGGGAGAACTGGGTCAAAACCAATTAACTTGCAAAAAACTCCATAGAAACTAAGTTAAATAAGTGTGGATGAAAGATCACAAGTATAATCCCCTTAATAAATTACAGCAGCTAATAACTAACCTTTCTGAATTTGAACAGCTATATTTTCTAAAAAGCATTGAAATCCATCCTGCGTAGATCATTAACCCAGAAATAAGCTATGCAAACATGACTGTAGCAAGATCTGTATCATAAAGTAATTCTCATTTCAGACAGGTAAATGAAGGGAAAAAGAGAAGGAAAAGGAAAAAAAAAAAGGAAGAACACTTGACCAGTACCTCTATACAATTTCACAAACACTGGATGGAAATTTAACCTGTTTTCTACATTTCATTTTAAAGTAAATTTGCACACCCTCATTCAGCTGTGAGGAAAATGCATTGATTTCCTTAACATCTTTTCCATTCTACCGCCTCTTAGATAACTCTCAAAGAGCTCTAACTACCAAGTATGCATCAACTCGTACTTGACAATGGATGAGAGTGTCAACAGCACCAAACCAAATGAAAGAGACATTCACTGTGAAGGCCCTTTTCTTTGGACGTGTAATGAAGATGTGACCAAGAACCTGGTGAAAGAGGAAGAAAGACGAGAAGGATTCCTATAGGTGTCCGTGCAGGAGGTTCCTGAGTGAGGAAAATCAGCCACCAACTTACATGTCAAGAAAATGTCTGCCTTTCAAAATGCATGAGGTCACAATCAAACTTCTGAGTAGCTCTTTATACAGAAATTAAATGAATAAAGACTATTTCCACTGTAATAGGCATTTCTGAATCATCTTGATTGTGAGTTGTTATCTACATGAAAAATAAAAATATTTTTCTCCACTGGCCCAAACTTCTGACATCTGAGGAGTCATCTGTCATGAATTGCAACAATTACTGATGTCAAAGAAACAAAATTCAAATGATAATTTAATGTTGTTTGACATGAAAGAAAACATAATTGAATTCTAAACAAGTAATGTCACGTTCTGTGAAATGAGGGCTGTCTGGATGTCAACAATAAGCCACCAAAGAGTTACTTCATTTCACACACAGAAAAGAGCAGTCAAATAAATTAAATGTATTTTTGTTTAAATATTGCATTAAAAAAACTGCAAAACAACAATTTAACAAAACCTTCTTTCTTTCTTTTTTTTTTGCTGTTTTTCTTTCTTTTTTTTCCAGAGGGAAAAAAAGTTAAAACTACAGACTGAAAAAACAGGCAATTACATATCTGTAACCTTCCTGAATATTTAAAATTTAAGAACACATCAAGAGATCAGGAGGACTCTTCATTTACATGAGAGGCCTCTCTAGGACAATAGTAAGATCTTTACTCACACTGTAGCATTATTAAAAACCATGACACTATTCAAGCCAAATAAGTGTGTAAAATGATGCCATACTGCCTAAGGTTTTCGGTGTAACCTGAGCACTGAGATCCTTTGCTGTGTGTTAGAGTACAATTACGCTGAAGTCCTGTTGTGAATGATCTGATCATTTATAAACAAACCAGGCAACCAAGAATACACTGATTTTGAAACTGATAATTTGTAGATATCCATTATAAAACAGGTGAGGTCATGTATTTAGTAATACCTCAAAAAAAGAGGAAAAAGAAATAAGAAACTTTGATGGAAAAAAGCAAAAACATTCAAACATGCAGAATTTCTTAGGAATAGACCAAATTACAGTAAATTCTATATAAATATTTGTTACATTGGCTGAAAATGGTCATATGTTATGTTTTATTTACTACCAATTTCCTCGTTTAATTAAACCTGGTCATTCCTTCCATCTCTCTCTTTGATATTATTTTTGTTATCATGGACAAGAAGGGATAATTCAGGGTTAATGTGACGGAATAGTTTAGAAAGTTATGCTTACATTTTTAGATGGAATCTGTTCTAATGGCTGGCATGGCAAGCTATCTTAAAACTAGAAATTTGCGTGTCACAACCATGACTTCTTGACCATTGCAGCTCTGCATCAGCATTTCAGCTCAATACATCTTAGTGATGACTTCAAAGTTAATATGTCCGCATTATGCCTAGAAGAAAATTGTCAGAGACAATTTCTGTTGTGTCAAGACCAAATTCACTTAAGAATTTTGCTTGATTGAAAACTGCTATCTAAAAAAAAAAAGAATATTTAACCAAGGATCATACAGTTAAATGGCTCATCATCCTCAGGACATAAAATTATTGTGGCAGTGACTCTGGAGAGAATCTGGAAAACACATGAATTCACATGTGTTCAAATCAGTTTAAGGAATAAAGAAGTCAAATGCTAAATATAAGTTTCACGCCATGTATCTTCTGAGATGTCCAATCCAAAAGGCCGTTCTCAGAGCATTATGGCTATATACAGATTCAATGCTGCATTGTATAAGAAGGAAATGTACCTTTTATGTGGTAGTCTATTGATTGGAATAAGGTGGTGTGGTTTCCACAGAAAAAGAGAAAACATGATGACCTAATCTCTTCTCTGGTGGTTTCTGTCAGGTAAGTAATGGCATAAAATTCAGTTCTGAATTAGACTTATCTGCTTATCATATTTTATATATACATAAAAAATCATGTGAAAATAGTTTTACTTAGAAAACAAGTAAACAGAAGAAAAACTAAACAAAGTCACAAACTAGGCCACCTTCACCGCATCTTTAAAACGAAGACTGCAGGTGGCTGAAACACATTCAACAAAATATTCAGGGCTCTAGGTAAGTTTTCCTCGGCCTTGAGAATTCGTGTATTGATCCACATAGGGTACCCCGTATTTTGCACACACTCTGCTCCAAATTCTGCTCTGGGGCTGGGTTCAGCCTGTGAACGATGATGTGCCTAAGAGTCTGACAAAGTCCTGGACTATGCTCCAGGATGAAACAATGTGGACTGATTCCGAAGCATCAATATGTTCATTAACTAATACTAGGGAGATATTTTTGTCCTGTATTGAATCCAGATGCTTTCCTAAATGAGGAAAATATTAACATATTATTATTAATATATTAGGGAATATTGACTTATTCATGTCATAAGAATCTTCCACAGGTAAGCAAAGAAAATAATATGATCTTGAATACTATAGTCATCTTCCTTCACTTAGGCACAACTATTCACTTGTATACAACTAATCACATTTATAAATGCCTTCAGAGTTTAACATAGAAATGGTCATACTTTTTCTAAACAAATTATTGGTGAATATACCATGGGATATATAACTTGAAAAAGAGCCTCTTCTTTGCACTTCACACTTTCCTGCTTTGAAATATCTGTTGTCCTCAGATTTTAATAATTTCCTTTTGAGTCTTTGCTTAGGATTCATTTCTTTGGAAGTTATTTTTTCATATATACATCCCAATGTATTTTAGTCAAAATCCCAATGTGATATGCAAAAAGACTGTCTCCTATGTCAAAGTCTCTGTAAATCAAAAACCAACCGTACATTTTTATGGTAATGATTTATGCAAAGCAGCTATTTGATCCATAATAATAGTCACATGAGAAAGAAACAATGGAGAAAGAGGCCTGAGAACGCATGGCAGGAACACAAATGTAATTACAATCAGCTTTTATTTGTCAGACTTAGAAATACAAAATGTGCATTCACAAAAATAATCATAAAACAAAATGTCCCAGGGTTCTACTCAATTTTATTCCATTTGTTTCTGAGGAACACATAGATACGAAGAAAAAACTAATTCAAACCCAGAAAAAAAAAGTGCAAAATTGTGTAAAATATAAATCATGTATTTGAAACATTCAATTGCTGACCCAGTCAGATTTATTTAAAGCAAAACACCACCTCCTGCATATCCAATTAATGGTTGCCATGGCAAATAAGAGTTCCCACTGCACTGTCTTATTGTAATATGCATGACAATTGCAAGTATATCACTCAGATATTTCCATAATGATATTAGCTGATCTATCCAACATCAGACAATTAATTTTGTGAAGCATCAGGTGTTCAATATTTATCCTCATAAAAATTAAATGCAAACATTCAAATATCATATGGAAATGGATTCCTTTATAATCGCTGTCCTGCCTTCTCTCATTAAATATTTTTCTTAAAATTTAGATTAGGATGGGAGACAGATTTTTGGTACGTTTTCTGTATGAAATTGCCATGGTCAGTACAATATTTTAAACTTTGAACAACAGCTAGTTTTAAATGACTTCAGATAAAAAATAGATTTTGCAAGAAATGCTTAATCAGTGAGTCTATACTGGCCTGTAAACAAGCTTCTTGGTGAAATACAACTTCATTCTATCTGTTTTTGTAAGGATTTTCTTGGATGATAATGGCTGGATGAGACAGATCCAGCACTGCCAGATTTGTAAGGCCATCCTAGCACTGCCAGATTTTGTAAGAAATGAGCAGAAAAAATTTGCTGCCCCCCCAAATTACCTGTTAATAAGGAATACATGTAACAGAAGAGTAAGGACTAGCCTAAATTTCCTCTTCACTGAATATGGGTATCTTCAAACTGTTGTGACCCAGCACTCAGAGCTTCCCTTTGAGAAATTTTGTAACAGTTTTAAGCAACTCATTGTGGTGTTTTATATAATCTCCATCTGACTCCTTGTGCAGTCCCACCTGGGGACAGCTGCTTCCAGGACATTGCTCTCTTCTCTAGGCTATAATCTCATCTTTTGGTGAGACTCGTTTTCCCTGTGAAGGTGCATTTTGTGCTGAAGTAAATGCCAGAAGTAATCTACCCCAAAGAGACACAAAAAATAAGAGCGGTCAAGAAACCCTCTGGTTCAGAGAAGTTGGGACTAGGGTTCTCTAAGTTATGTCCATAGAAAGGTTTCTGGGTTTCTGCACAGTCATAATTTGAATCCCTCATTAATTCTGAGAGAAGGTATAGAATATTTAGGCAATTTCTTCTCTTTGAGGTGAGGAGCTTTCTTATAACATTGAGCTTAATAACACATATAACATTGTGATGCGCCTTCAATTTAACCGTTTATTAAAAATGCCTTTTCACAAGAAACCTTCATGTTTGAAACTTCAGCCTCCAACAGGTGAATAAGGAATCTAATTAGGAGGGAAAATGTAGAGTGATGTTGGTGAAGAACTGAGCCTAGGAATGAATTATGGCTGAAGGACCAATAATGAAAGTGAAGGTCTGGTAAAACCAGAGTGGGCAAAATGATTATAATTAGTAGCACCACTGGTAGTAATACCAATCCTGCTATTTTGGCAGTTTGCTTTTGATAAATTTCAAGAAACAGCTGTGTGTAGCAAACAAATTATGTGGTCTATGAAAACAAACTTCAGAGCTCTTCATTTTTACTCCTTTGAGAATGTATTTTTATGTCTAGATTCTGGTTTGGCTCGGTTGATTTTTTTCCTAGTGTGTTGTTGTTGTTGTTTGGGTTTCTTTGATTTCTTCCCCCTCCTTTTCCACAGGATCACTTTAGTAAACACCTTGAAGTGTAGTTTTATGTGAGAAAATATGATCATAATCTTTTTGGCGTATTTAAGACCATCTTATGAAAAAACTAAAAATTAAGAAAAAAACCTTGAAACCTTTTTGGTATAGAATGCTTATTAATAGTACAACAAATTCATTAAATAATCATGATCTCTTTGCAGGGAAGAAACAAAGAGTTAATTAAAGACAGAGTATACAGTTTGATTTTAAGTAGGTTTCTGACTATATTTGGCATCTATAAAAATAAAACAAGCCAGAGAGCAATATTAAAGTTCATTGCACATATTCGGATTCACAACACTGACCCTCAGTGTACCAAAATCTGAGGCTGGCTGTAGGCAACTGAAGTAGCTGGAAAATCTGGACTCCTTCTCAGCATTTTTATCACAGAATTTTGCAATGCTTTTGTTTAGTATTTTGGCACATACTGTAACCAATAGCTTCATTTAGCAATATTCAGCAGTTGGATGGATGAGAATATTTTTTAAATGAATGAAACTAATTTTGCTTGCAGTAACTTCTACCACACCAGCTGTTACTGTTATCACTGCTGCCATCATCATCATTATCAGCATAACTATAATTACTTTTAGAAAGATAAATCAAGGAAATGCAGGAGTGGAAAGACAAAATGTCAGGACATAGGGTTATCCTTTGTTTGTGAGTCTTAACAGTATTGCTTTATTGCAGTCTGCATTGTGGCAAGTTTACTGCAGCAGATTATTTACTCTCCTTTGATTAGGTTTGTTAGAATTAATGGTGATTTCTTCTGTTTCACTTATGAAAGGTGTAAATAAACAAAATTATATTATCTGTTGACATTTTTTACATAAAGTAGAAAATCAGTTTTGATTGTATAAGTAGTCTAATTGAATTTGTTTCTTTCGTTAAAAAGGGAACACCTGCAACTCAGCAGATCCTCCTATTGTTTTCATCTAATTTGTGTAGGTAAATAGACATTAAAAGCCAAGAATAGAAATAGAAGGAGACCCTCTATTCCACTGAATACTAATTAGGTAATTCTGAATTAATTATATGGTCAGATGTCCATTAGAGTTCAGGTATCAATATAATATCAAACTACACTGGCTTGGGGTGAAACTCTGGAAAGGGAAAGGAAGGGCAAAATGTAGTTAATACAATATTCTGCTGAATAAACTGAATGTTTATCTCACATTCAGTAACTCTATGCATATAATCAGCTGTCCATTTATAGCTGGGTAATGTGAGAATAGCTGCAAAACAAAAACATCATTAAAATTCACTTCTCTGAAATCTTAGCTTTAAATGTCACTACAAATGTGAATTTAACAGCACTTAAACTCTGACTCCCTGATTCTTAATATCTCCAGAGATATCACGAACATGAACAGGAGTTTTTGCCATTGAAAAGGAAAGCACACAAGCCATAAAACCCAGTACCTTGGATTTCTTCAAATTATCTCCTAGCCATTTTATTAACTAAAAAAATCTAATCTAATTTTCAACTAACATTTCATAAATACAATGGCCATAGTAGGGTCCAGTCAAAACACCCAAACACTATGGAAGTACACATATTTTTCTAGAGACAGGACTAAATTTCTGTTTTATGACACATCAAGATTTATTATGCAGTCTTTCAAGAGTCTGAAGACCTAATCACCTATTCACACATTGTTTAGACCTCAGGGATAAGAAGGTTATAAAGAGGCATTCTACATTCTAACACTTTAATCTTCCATTCCCAGATTCAGATTGCTAAGGCAACTATTTAGAGTAAGTTGTTTTGAGCCTAGAACAAGTGATAGCTGTCTTCATGATCTCCTAGAGCAAGACTTGAAAATAAATGTCTTTCATGATAAGCAGAGGCATTCTCGAGTCAAAATATTCCTTATTACTCTCATTAGGCTTCTCTTCATGTCATAACTTTGAGACCAAATACATTCCTTACCTATCACTCTGCAGCTCTATAATGTGAAACTTAGGCGTAAAATTTTAGTTATTTCCTCTTACATTTTAATATCTGCTTAATACTTACTCACATTTCCCTTAAAAAAAGGCTGAGCTTAAAAAGCCTTAATATTATGATAAACTACTAACATTTCACTTCATTTTAAATGCAAAAGTAATTTTAGTGGGAAAGGAATTTCACGTTAACTACTGACAGCTATAAATATGCAGAAAGGTTGCCAAAATTATACCAAAGAACATTAATTAGAAAACTGAATAGCTTTTAATCTGGTGAAGTCTTTGTTTCTACAGATTGACAAAGTCACTCTTTGAATGTTAAACAGTACAATTCCTGATAAAGAACACGCGTATCTGATCTTCATCTGAGAAACAGAAAATATTTCTGAATTAATACCAAGGCTTTTATTCAGTAATGCATTTAATATAAATTTAACATATAAAGTGCTCAAGTGCTGAGGAGTTTGAATTATATGTTTACACATCTTGTCCAAAAGGGATTAATTTATGTAAGCAGCCATTATTAAATATTTTATTGTTGGCCCTAGTTTTCCAGAAATTATAGATAGCAAATCACCTGGTACACTTGTGGTCTTTTCTCACTTGCCTATGAAGAAACAGCACTAAAAGCTGTCTTAAGTCTGTTCACAATAGGATATTGAATACAGTGCAAAGAGTACATTTGGATGATGAGCCATTGCAGTATGAAATAAAACTAGATCTGTTACTGTAATAATAAAGTAATAAATGAAAAATGTACAAGGTTTCCCTCATTGACTGGAAGTCCTGCTTCTGTTCTTTTAAATTTTTTCTTGCCCTTTTTTTGATTATCCCCTTTAAGCCTTTAGGGCTTTTTCCACCATCAAAAATTAAAATATACCATTATTGATAGCACTGGGAAGGGGAGAAAATGAGATAGAAACTCCTGGACACACTAATGTATTTTTTCTTTTCATTTGAGCATTTACAGACTTTAACATCAAATTTAGCCACGTGAGTTAATGCCTCACTAATATGAGGAATGTCTTCTACATCACTACAGTGCTTTCACTTTGTGAATTGTCTGGTCTACAGAGAACTGTTTTGAGGATCCCTTTTTATTCTGTTAATAGGCAGTAAAGAATCATTTTAATATGAATTAAAAATAAAGCCTGTAAATCTACTGAAAAGAATTAAAAGGTTTTCTTTAAAAATTAAAAAAATTAAATTGATGGGAAGGTGACTGGCCTGAGTGGATCATGCATCTATTAACATCTGGATAATACCCCAAATGGGTCTACAAATTGATTTGCCAGCAATGACTTCCCAAAGTAATCTGATGGAATTCAAAGAGGGAAAAATTAAAATGAATGAAGGAAGAAGTGAACTATCTGTGTTTAATCTTCAGTTTCATCAGAAATCGATTAACTAGCTGACTTTGGGTCCAAAAGAATTAATTATACTCAGTCTCTGGTATAATTAACAACACTATGGCCATCTCCCAAAATATTCATTAAACAGTCAGGAACAATATGAAATTCAAATTAAAATTGGAAAAGAGATTAAATAGAAGTAGTCATCTCTAAAAAGAATCATACTACATCTGAGATGAAATCATTTAAGCAATACAAAATATGGAAATACATTTTGTGTTACATTCGATTATCATTAATTCCAACACTGCAAGCTGGCAGCTATTTTAGGCTCATTACAAAGACTAAAATGGCCTGGAATTTTAATAGAAATCAATCCTCATTGGAATAATGGGAATATGATTCAAACTTACAGGAAGTTTAGTTCTAAAATTCAAGTTTTCTTTTTAATTCTAAGTTTAACTGAGGGAATTTGCATTCTGATGTCATTTACCATTAATGTGAAATACTAAGAAATATGTTCTTAGATGGGACTGGAAAGAGAGAGTAGAGGGAGGAGACAAGATGTAGCTTAAATATATATTTTGGAATCCCTGTTTTTCAAATTTCACAAACTTAGTGTCAGTATCCCATGGAATTGAATAATGATGCCATGTGCAATATGGAATTTACTTTCAGTTTTCTACATGTGAATTTTTTTCACCCCCTGTAGTTTTACCTTGCTCTATTTGGTACATTATTCTTCAGAATTTCAATACCTTTTAGTCAGTAAAAGTCTTTTCTTGCTTTGTTTTTTTTTTTGTTTGTTTGTTTGTTTGTTTGGGGTTTTTTAGGGGGTTTGGTTTTTTGCTTTTTTTTTGTTTGGTTTGGGTTTTTATTATTATTTTTAAATTCTTTTTTATTCAAGTATCACAAATCATCTCATTTTAACAACTTCTGTAGAAAGTAGTTGCAGCAGAGCAAAGGTTGCTTCACTTAAAGTAAGCCATCTTGAAGTGCTTTTATGTCTTACACCAAAGGTTCTGTAGAGGAAAATACTGAAGCAAATCAGTTAGAAAACAGAATAATCACATACGCACATCCTTAATTATCAAAATTAAATCTTCTACTATTTTATAATTTTATTTTCAAGTTTTTTATCAAAGGTGGAGAGAGCACCTGATTTCAATTATTGATTCCTTATGCAGATCTCATGTTTGCTTACTACTGTTACCTTTTATAAGGCTGTTTAATAAGACTGTATCAAGAAATATGCATTTAGAGGAAAAATGTGTTAGATTATTTAATAGTTTGGTATTGTGTCACCATTCAAAAGCATGTCAGCTTTACTCTTCTTCAGTCCTCTAGCTGGCTTGACTAGGAACTAATCCACTGGCAGAATTTTGACATTGCATGTAACTTTGATCTTTGGTTCTGTGGTGGGTTGCTGCTGCCTGGACGTCATATGCCCACCAAAGCTACTCTATCACTCCCCTCTTCAGCTGGACAGGGAGATAAAAAATAATGAAAGGCTCATGGTCCGACATTAGGACAAGGAGACATCAGTCACCAGGTTACAGTCACAGATGGAAATAGACCAGACTTGGGGAAAAATAATTTAATATATTACCAATCAAGTCAGAGTAGGATGAGAAATAGAACTGCATCTTAAATAAACACATTCCCCCATGCCTCCCTTCTTCCCAGGCTCAGCTTCACTCCTGAATCCTTAACCTTCTTCCCTCCAGAGGTGCAGGAGGATAGGGAATGGAGGTTGCAGTCAGTACATCACATGTTGATGCCACGGATCCTTCCTCCTCAGTGGGAGGATTTTCATACTCTTCCCCAGCAGGGGGTCCCTCCCATGAAAGACAGTCCTTCCACAACTTGACCAGCATAAGCCCTTCCCATGGGCTGCAGTTTTTTAACAAACTGTTTCTGCACGGTCCCTTTCAAGGGGTGCAGTCTTTCAGGAAACAACTGCTCAACCTAACAGGCCATTTCAACCATCTGGATGTCTACTGGAAAAGCAATACAGCTGGCTGGGTTGAAAAACAATCCAGGGGGCTCCTGAAGTGCATCAAGGGTAACTTCCTGGTCCAATCATTACACAAACCAACCAGTGAAGAAGCATTACCAGACATGGTGCTCACTAGTTTCAGCTGAGCGCATTGAAGAGATTTAGATTGGTGGCAGCCTGGGCTGTAGCGACCATGCCCTGGCTGAGTTCATGATCTTGAGGAATGTGGACCTGGCAAATAACCTGACCCATAACTTTAGGCCACTTCTCTTAGAGCACAAGAGCTCTTCATCTCAATGTTTAGAAAGTAAGACAAGGCAAGGCATAACTCAGTGTAGCTGACCAAGGAACTGCTTCTCATAAAGAGGAGTAAGAAGGAAATGCATGGCTAGGGGAAGTAAGGATACGTAACCCAGGAAAAGAACAGGAATATGGTTTGAATGTGTAGGGACAGGAACAGGAAAGCTAAGACACCATTGGAAAGGGACTTGTTAAGGGATGCAAGGAATAATAAGGGATTCTCAAATTACATGAGTCAGAAACAAAAACCTAAGGAATATCCAAGTAGTGTGAAAGAGTGAACCTTCATGAGTGAGAAGGGAGAACTGGTATTTATAGATATGGAGAAGGCTAAGGTACTCACGGAGTTCTTTGCCTCAATTTTCACTGACAGTCAGCTATCCCATGTCTCTCAAGTACCTGAACCTCTAGATGGGAGTTGGGGGAGCAAACCTTCTCTCACTGTAAACAAAGAACAAGTTTGGGACCTTTTGATGAAAGTGAATAGACACAAGCCAATGGGGTCTGATGAGATGCATCCCAGGGTTTCAAGGGAGGTGGCTGATGTTGCTTAGAAACTCTCAATTTTATTTAAAAAGTCATGGCAGTCAGGCAAAGTCCCTGGTGACTAGAAAAAGGGAAACATCACTCTGATTTTTAAAAAGGGATAAATGAATACCCAGGGAACTACAAATCAGTAAGCCTCATGTTTTTGCCTGGGAAGTTCATAGAGCAGATCCTCACAGAAGAACTGTTAAAGCTCATACAAGACAAGGAGGTGATCTGAGGCAGCCAGCATGGCTTCACTAAGGGCAAATTGGTCCTGACCAAACTGATGGTCTTCTATAGTGGACTGACTGCAATGGTCAAAAAGGGAAAATGGATTGTTGTCATCTGCCTAGATTACTGTAAGGCTTTTAACACAGTCCCACAAAACCCTAGGGTAGAAGGAGCAGTAGAGACAATGTGTGATGTACAAACCCATTTCTGTCTCTTGGTGTCACTGGGGGGAAGAAGTAGAGAAATTGGAAGTGAAGTTGAGACCTGGAAGAAGGCAGGAATGGAGGGAAGGCATTAGTTTTAGATTTTGTTCTATTTCTTGTTGTAGACCTCTGATTTGATTAGTAATATATTAAATTATTTTTCCCCAAGCTGAGTCTCTTTTGCCCATGGCCATAACTGATGAGTGATCTCTCCCTGTCTTTATCTCAACCCTTGAGACCATCCTTATGTTTCCTCTCTTCTTCTCCAGCTGAGGAGGGAAGAGATAGAGCAACTTAGAGAAGCACCTAGTGTCCAGCCAGAGTCAACCCATCACAAGGCATCAGGAAATTACATCAACAGTCTGCTCTCAAAAGGGAAGTATTCTCTACCATGTCATTGCAGTGGTTCTGTGCAAGGACTTTTCCATTCAAATCTTATGCATTATTCATTGCAACATTTGATAAACCTTCCCTGATTAAACGTAGAGCCTGCAACACTAAACAATAAGACAAACTTACCAGACCTCTGGAAACCTTTTATAAATGCTTATTTCACAGAAATTTAATTAGATTGATTAGGATTATTGAGCTGTGCATGTGATATTCCCCTTGAGGCCCTTCCTTCTCATGAGTTTTCTGCAATAATTAAACTGTAGTAGGACACTCAACTGTAAGTTTTAATGGTCACCCTTGCCAAGTAACTACTAGGAGGGAAAAGAGGAAGATATACCTTCAGAAAGCCACACAAGACAAGAAACACATTCTTCAAAACAAAGAGATGACCCAGGAAAACAAAAAAGATGCACTGATGTTTTAAATACTGGAATCTTCAGTAAAAATAAGTATGCTTTACAGAGGTTATATAATTATCCAGATTGTCCTCAGGGAAGACTTATCTGAATTTTTTAGTGAATGTCACAAAAAACCCCAAAACAAATAAACAACAAAGAACTAATCCTTTCCTCATTACGTTTCTGCATTTAAGTAACTTCAAGAAAATAGATTCAAAACCAAATAAAATCATGCACAGGTACAGAGATCTAAAAATGTATCAAGAAATATTTCTGGGATGTTTCAAGGCAACTTCAGATTTTTAAAAATCATTTTTGGTTTAGGGTTTGTGAAGACAGTTGTGTTATTCATTCAGCATTCTCTTGTGTTCAGGTAATCTGATTTTAAGAGTACACAACTCTCTTCAGTTATGGTGTGAGATTGACTGTTACATAGTCTTTGTCTAACTATGCTTTTCTAAGGGTAATCCAGATATGCATGGCTTGTGTACAGAGTCATTAAATTGACATAACTACCGGATGATTAGTACACTCCATTTTTACTGGTCTGTATCAGAATTGGTTGCATGAACTAGGTAGCAGCTCCTTCTAATTTCTAAAGGGCATCTTTTCAACGGAATTCTAAATGGTGAAAAACTGGCCCCATTTAGTGCATTAGCAAAACTGACAAGGTAGTTTGTCAATCTAAACTTAGAATTCCTAAATTGGAAATATTAACCATAACATTGGACTTTTTTGATTGGATTGTACTGCTTGTAAAAAGCAAGAAGTATTACTCAAGAATACTTACACCAAGATATACAGATTTCAATTAAATAAATTTCCATTTCTTTTTGGAAGCATATTTTAAAATTAACACAATATACATTCTCTCATTATTCTTATTTTACTTTGACATAAGACAAAATTATTTTCCTGATATTATTATTAATCACATGAAATAAGTCTATCAATAGAATAAGAAAATCCATTGTTATCTAGTCAACAGCCTAAAGCAGTAAGGCAGCAATTTTACGGTACCATACAACCTACTTATAGGTGCTTCAGTAGTGTACATCCCTTTTAATACAAGGCAGTTAATATGTGCCACTTAACCTTTTCAATTTCAGGCTTCTTTCAACACTAGATAAAAGTAGTCAAGTTTTCATAGACCCAATTCTGGATGAGGAGAAAACCAAGACATCTCAGATTTTTACTGTGGGGCAGATAGTCCAATATGAGCCAGTATAGCCCAGAAAAATATTTTTTAACATTAGAAGTAATATTTCCCATATCCTATTTAACCACAGATTGACTGCATTGAAATGTCTTTAAGGCAACCTAGCAGAATTTTTCAGTGGGTTGTCATTCTAATGTAACAGAGGACTTACAAATGTAGTATGCAGCTCCAGGGTCTGAAGTAATCATAGCAAAAATGCTTTGTTGGCTTATTTTCTGTTCATCTTGAACAGAAGAGCAGAGCTACATTTGCAATTTTTTTTTCACCCCAATGTATTATTTGAACAGTCATGTTAAAAAGTAAATTGTCAGGTAGCTTGAATTTAAAGAACAGTCAGTTATGTACTTTGCAAAGCATATATAGCAATCAATAAGGAAGCATGTAGAAAATATTTTCATTGTACCAACATTTTTTTTAGGAGATAGCTGAATATTTGTTTAATTTTTTTCTTTCTCTTTAAAAATATAATTCTACATTTTAATAAAGAGTATGTCCACAAGATCATGTCAATATAGTGGCCATAAAATATACCTAAGCCAGCCATATTTACTACAAGTAGAGATAGAAGCCCAGGAAAATTTCAAGCAGCCTAGATACCAGGAGCCCAGTAGAGTATTTCACAGTGCAATAGGTAATCTGGTTATCTAATGCCAACCCAGTTTTTAAAGCCATTTTCGATACTTGTCAGTCTTGTGTGGACAAGCTTGAGCAGGTAGGCCACGGGGATGTTCATGTACTTCAAAGACTTTAAAACAGGGTTCTCTCTGGACCACATCTGCATGCAGTTGGAAGAATTTATAGGTAATGTTCCTGCCCCGTTGGATAATTCTATACTTTTTAATAATCTGGTTGTCTTAATGGCTGAGAAATGAGATTAAAAGGGAAAGATTGACAAGGAGCCTATTCATTATGGATTTTGGGATGCTATACATCCCTGGTAATAGCATACCTTCCTTGATCATCCCAGGTATGGCAATCTCCCTGGAGTTTAGCAAGACATTGACTTCTGGGTGTGATGTTTTATGTGTATCCTGACCCTAAAATCCTACTATGTTGTTATAATATGCAAAATATATATTGTTAAGTCCTACTTAGTGTGGGAACTGGGGACATTCCATGACCTCAGATTTTCCCTCAGTTATTAGGAAATGGGCCCTCTATTTCAAAGACAGTTTGCCTTTTAACCAGCAGGGCACAAGTATAAAGTTATAAGGTCATTTCCAAAGTTGGGGTTCACATAAATTGATTGACCCATCTGTGGGTGTTGCAAAAAATCTTAGGACCTGTTCTGCTGATATGGGGAGAGCCACACAAACCCCCTGGTTTGTCTGATTGCAAAGATGCGTAAACCCCAAAATTAGTTCCCCTGAAAGGTTTGTAGAATTGCAACTTGCATTCACTGAAGCTGGCTTCCCTGCCTTAGCAGTGGGCACACATAGCCACATGTGTAAAAAGGACAGCACATATAACAAAGCTACAATTATTCCTACAAATAAAACAACAAAACATCATGTTGTATAAATTGTGTGAAGAGTTTCCTCTTCTTCCTTTTGGTTTTAGATTTCCACCTACAGAAGTTCAGAATAGAAACTATTCAGTCCTTTTACTATTCACTGACCAACAGCTGGTCATGGTTTGTTCAATTGAAATGACTCAACAACCTTTGTCTTAGTCATGAATATGAGGCATTACATTGCTTCCAAGTTGTTATGGTTTGCCATATTTATCTACAATATATTCACATTAACAAAGGTTTCTGGCATTCTTGTTATTTCCTCTGTGACTGTCTTAATCCTATAAAATAACAGTTCCTTCTGTAGTTTGATACTAATTATCTCTACCTCACTGCTGGATTCTGATGCTCAAAAGGCCTTTGCCTCCTCCCTCACCACCCCATCCTGACCGTACTCAGCAGAGGAAAGTGCAACCTGTCCTTTTCTCCACAAGTTCCACTTGATCTGCTCACGATCTTTTCAAAGTAACGCAATAACCTTTAGCCTAAAAATGAAAAAAAATGGCAAAGTTGGCATCCACTGGATCCTGTGGCAATGAGTTTCACATTTGATTAAACAAAAATCCCTTCTGCTTGCTCTGAGCACATGACCTAACATTACTAGATGTCTCTGAGTTTATTATGAGTAAAAGAGTGAAGTCGTTGTTTCTTAATAATTTTCATTAAGCTTGTCAAGATTTTTGGATCTCTTTCATATCCCTCCTTAGTCATATCATCTCTACCATATACAGAAACTATTCTATGTCTTTATTATCTATATTGTCCTTGTCTATGCTTTGACATTAAGGGGAAAGATGTAAAAAAGGAGTTCAGAACCACATTCATATTCAAGATGTGAAGGCACCAACTAAACACAGATAAAGGAGAAATAAATTACAATGGCTGATGAATAGGCAGACAGTATGAGAAGAAAATTTAAGCAGGAAAAAGTGTTAAGGAGCATTTATGTTGTGGAATACCCAAGCATTAAATGTTCTATCCTTAATGTTATGAAAATTCAAACACAGAAAAATTTGGAAAATTTATGACATTTCTAAAGTGAGAATTACCTAAGAAACCTTCTGTGATTTTAAGACATCTTTCCTAATGCTAGTTAGATAGCTTAGTTTCTTACCTTCTATTTGGATTAACTTTTTTCTTCTTTCTGTCCTCTTCTGTTTATAAACAAACAAAACAAACCACCCCAAAAACTAAATACAAAAACATAACAAAAATCCTACATTTTTAACCAGAAACATCCCAGAATTTCCACTTAGTATTGTAATACTTTATATCAACATCTGGTTAATACAAAAAAGTTTACCTCAGGGATTTATTTTTCTCTTCAGGTTATATCTGGGAAGAGTTACGTTATTAAATGCTTTCTTATATCCAGAATGATATTCAGTTTTTTGAACCAGAGCACAACCAGGTGCTAAAAACTAACCATGAGCTTGGTGATGTGGATTTTGTTATTCTACAAGGCTCAGGACCAAAATTTTCCATTCAATTGTTCTGCATAGAAAAGATTTCAATAGAGCTCAGCATATTGTCACTCCCACTGCAATGCTTATGGCCAAACTTTGAAAAAACCACCACAGCTACTGAAGTGAGGCCTTTCAAAAATCTGGCAAGTACCAACATCCTGAAAAGCTGAAAATTACAGCTGATGACTTTGCAGTTGTTTTATTTTAGAATTTTTTTGTTTGAGATTAAATGAAAAATGTTATTTTCTCCCATATTCTCTTTTTGTTTAGCAAAACAGGCTCTTCTCATATAGCCCTTCTGTTTCTAAAAGAGAGTGATAAGTAGGAGCATGCATATGTATGAATATTAATAATATAATCAAATCTAGAACTGCTTAACTTATAAATTTAATTTAATAATTTTAAATGTTCACATGTATTGTGCACAGAGCTGTTCATATACATTGAATGCTTCCAAGTGTTCCTTTCTGAAGAGTGTTTAGTATATGGAATAACTTGGTCAGATTTGATATTCCTTTGAAAGTTAAATTCTCAGATGAACAGACAGTGACTGACACTGATGTTTCTCTATCTCACTGCAGAAAAAAAAGAGGTATCAGTGCTTGGGTTTATAGATCAAGCATGTAATACCATTAACAGACATGTTCACAATCAATATCTATATCATGTTTGTAGACAGGGGCTAATAATAGCTCCATATCTAACAACATGATGCTGGGGAGAGTATATGAAAGATTTCAAGATGCTAATATGCAGGCTAAGTCACTGTCAGAGTTCTTTCATTTCAGGTGGCCACATACCTAAGTTATTTTTTACATGTAGATATGTATGGGTTTGACTATTAACACCTATATACAAAATAAATTAAATGTATCCAAGCTCAATATCAAGTATTAATGCTGACTGAACACTGAATGGCTCACATCTCTGCCAGTAAATTGTCTAAGGTTTCAATTTCGGGCAGCTGAAGGAATACAGACTATCAGGAATGGTCCACACACTTCCCCTTAATACTATCTAGACACAAGCTATAAAGGTAAAAACTTTTCAAAAACTCAGAGATGTATCAGATAATTATACAGTCCTTATAAATTAAAGTTATGTAATAACAAGAGAATTTTTTTAAATGCTAAAGGCTTCACATAGAACTGACTGAAGTATTCTCACATTATATGTGCTCCTCATTTGATGCAAAGGAACAAGTGAACTTGCCTGGTCAAGGAATACTTTGCCTGAAGAAATGAAGATTTACGGAAAGCTTGAAGCCATAATATAAAAAGAGATGAGATCCTATTTATGTCTTGAATTCTCAGCTGCCACTTAGAACATAAGCAAATTAAAATAATTTCAAAAACTTATTTATACGATATTCAGACATTGTTTCATTTCACCTTCTTTCAGATATAAAAATCAATCGTCTTGTACTTCATCTTTGGCTCTTCAGAGACTTACACGTTACATATTATGTATTCTTTATTTCCAATTAGAGCATTTAGAATGCATAGCATTAAGGAAGGAGATGTTAATATACACAAGGAAATGAAAGTTTAGTTAAAAAATGAAATGTGAATTTACATTCCCATTACATTCACAGTATTGTTATATGCACATATTTTTCTTTCTTTTCTTTCTTTTAAATTAAAACTAGGTTTTCAATTTTAAAAACCCACATAAAACAAACAAGACTTTTAATTTTCATTCTTTGGAATAAAAAAATATGAGTATTATATATCGAAAAAAGTTGAAGTAGAATTATCCAGTCACCATTATGGCTCAAACTTTATTTCCTAGGATCATGGTGGGATGTTTCTAAAGCTGTTTTTGATACCTGCTTGTAGATGATCTAAATATCTGATTATCCCATACTTTATAGTACTAATATAAATCATAATTTAAAAAAAAATTTTTGAACTTTCCACAACAAAAATTATACAGTTGTCTTGTGGAGTACTAAAGATTTGTTCCTCTTTCATGTACAATTTTTTCTAAATAGGGAATGGTAAATCATTTAGTCTGATCAGCATATCTCTGGCTAGTAATTACTTCTAGCTGTGTTTTGGTCACTTGTTTTTTTGATACAACTTTTAAAAATAGTTTTTCTAGACCTTTTTTTTTCCTTTAAAAAAGATTACGTCTCATTTTCCTCTCTGTCCCTTTTCACCACAGAGCAAACACAGCTGCAAGCATTGCAACCCCTTCTAATCTTCATAGTTATCTACTTAGGCAGGTGCACAGAAAACACTTTTTTGTGAAATGATTCCCTCTCCCATTTCCCATACTTTCATGTCCCACCATTCACTAAAGTTTTTTAGCCTGCTGCAGATCACTGAACTTCAAACGATCAGGAAATGGCTTAAATCTTCAGATGTTTTAAACATGAAATAGTCTTTTCTTCATTAGAAAAAAAGATATTTTGAAACTTACTGCAAAAACTTAGAGAAATCCATAATCTCATGGGTGTTTGTGTTTCCCTGAATAGTGGGAGATCAGACTCCAAATCCTCGTTTCAATATTTTTAAACAAAAATGGAAATGAAGCATTCCAGCAGCAATCTCCAGAGGAAAAACTTATTTCATGACAGCCTGAATTAAGACAAAGCAAAAAGAACCTCTAGCTCTGTAGTTTGCCTTTCCTACTAGTTCCTGGCCCCTGCCCTTTATTAATGGCAGACTGGTGATTTCTTTTTCCCAATCACAAGTGGTTTTCACCAGCCTAATTTATTCAACACAGCTATTGTCTTTGTGGGTTTTGTTTTGCTTTGGGGTTTTTTTTAACTTTTCCAGTGCAAATGCAGTATTCATACATGCTGGTCACTGGGGGCACTGACTTACCCTCTTTATACTGAATCTTTCTAATGATACACCAAAAAACATTTTCTGTGAAGCAGAACTCAGAGAATCTCAAAGAAACTACTTTTGAAGATTCGTATCTCATGTCTATGCTTATTATTTTAACAAATATCTGCTCCTAAAACTTAAACTTTGCCAGCAGAGATAAACTCCTAAAACTCTTATTAGATTCTGTTTTTTGTGTGGGTAAGAGAATTCAGAAAGCACCAACTATTTGAGCTAGACTTTTGTCATCTCTGTTGCTTCTAAATTGAAAAACAAACATGAATATATTTTGATTTTGATGAACCAAGTATTTATCTGTACTGACAGCCATTGTTACATTTTATCCATAAACCAATGGAATTTGCCTTATATAGGCTGAGATGTTAAATACAAATAAGAAAAAAAATCTGAGCGTTCATAGCAGAAAGCTTGACTGATTGTTAAATATAGAGATTATCAGGCATCACCATGAAGGAATGGTTCTTATTTTGAAGTCTCAAGATGCTTTTCCTTACATTTAACACATTTATTCATTGTCATTTTGGAGCATCTTGAAAATTATTCCATCAACATGATTTTCATGCAATTTTGATCAAAAAAAGTATATCAAGCCATGAAATTGCTGCTGACAAAGGAACTTCCATCATCTCATAACATATTATAATGCAAGCTCAATATTTGAAGAATAAAAGAAAATTGAAGGAACAGCTGTGTTTGGAGGTCCAGGTTTCTTTTCCCCCTTCTGCTTGTACAGTAAAATACTAGAGAATCAAATTTTGAAATAAACTGTTTCTTTCTCTTTGTTAACTTTATTAATTCAAAACAAATGAGTAAGGTACTACTGTGCAGAGTCAAATTTAAATCAAAGGCCTAAGATGCTTGGCAAGGCATCTCTCTGGAAAAAGAAACTACTCTGATGTGCTAATGTTGTAATGAACTATTCACAAGACCTTTGCCACTCAGGACACTAACATTTGCACTTGCTGAGTAAATGTTTTTCAGCCATTGTAATTCCTTTTTATTTACTTTTTCTTACTAAATTGGGAGTGTGAAAGTAGAGTTCATTATTATGCTTCTTTTTGGCAAGCAAAGATAAAATCTGAATTATCCCAAGTGGAATCCCTATTATTTTAAATTGTTTGCTAAGGCAAAAATTGAACTTGTGTTGCAGAAACACTAAGTAGAAGAAATATAACTCTTTCCTGAACCTTGTTTTTTACTCCACACCTTATCCAGTTATATTGAAACTGTATCAATAGATACTGGAAGTAACATAATAAAAATTGACAGTATACTTTCCTATAACAATACTGTTTAGACATCACTGCATTTTTCTTCTATTAGTTATGATAAGTTTACAGAGAAGCTATTTTCCCCTGATTTGAGTCTCAGTTTGGTATGACAATTCCTAATACAAAAATCTCCTGGGATTGTGTATACTGACTGATCCACAAGGGTGCAAAAGTGGTAGCAAGGACAATTTCGAAGTCACAGCATCATAACAGGGAATTCCAGAGGGCACACTACCAACTTCTCTACTAAGAATGATGACATTGCACATCCAAAATATAGTTATCCCATGCTACAGTCAGAAGAGGCAGAAGAAATATCAGGTGTGACTAGAGTAGGCAGCTATTCCAGCAGACTTCAGAACCGATGGAGTGACACTTACAAGCAAAATTGATGTATCCTACTCCTAATCACAGTCAAACCTGAGACCAAATCTAGTCTAGTTTAGGAATTTCTACACATCTGAGGTCTGAGCATAGCCAGATGATCCTTGTGAACTGATTACAAACATTGCTTGGTAATGTTTTTTTTTATTCCAGCCCTTATCTGTGCATATCAATTCTCATTTTACTGAATGCCAATTCAGCTGCGCTCAGACCTAGAGTGTTAACACCAGCTCCTCGGTAGGAACTGATGCTTAAATGAAATCTGAACATGGCCTCATGCTGTGTGCTGATACCAGACCTATCAATAGGGAAATATAATCTTTTGGACCCAAAAATTGACTTGCATCACAGTATTTCTCATAGTACAGCTTTGAAATTACCCAGAGCTTCCTGACTTGTATAATCTTTAGTATAATCAAGACATTCTAATAAATGATATATGCAAGTCTCATTTTATTAAGGTAAGATATGATTATTAGCATATTCTTGAACAATTAAGGTTCTAATTGTTCCAATACAGAATAAGAAATATGAAAGTCTATATTCCCTAGACGTAACAGTAAAGATGGCTGACATGTAAGCTTTATCTGGCTGTCATATCAGCATAAAGCAATATAATTTCTAACGGAAAGCCAAAAACTTTTTAAACTATTTTAAAAATATTCTTTTTTTACAAATTACTTCATAGAATATGTACAATAAAAGCATATTTTATTTGATAAGTATCTTCCAATAAAAAAAGAGAATTATTCCGTGAAACAGATAGCAGCTAACATGCAAGCTGCAAGTGATGTCCACATCAAGTTAAAATTTAGGGCTTGATGTGCTTCAGTGACCTCAGACCAGAGGAAAGAAGTTAACATACCCTGGGAAAAAGGATGTACCATTGATAATGGCAGAATTTACGGCCACAAGGCCATCTGGCAGGACTCCCAAGATAAGGAAGAAATTAATAAAACCAACTCAGCAATTGTGCTCAAATCAGCTCCAGGTGGGTAAAAGGTAATTCTGACCGGGGGATCTCTGACCACTGACCCACACACCACCAACCCAAGAAACCCACTGACATAAAAGGGGAGAAACTGAGCATGTGGACTAATTAGGATGAGAAGCGAGAGAATCATTAACCAATATAAGATGGAATAGTGATTAAGAAGACAACTATGTAACTAGAAGCCAATGAGCACTAATCCCTTTGTTTGCTAAAATGTATAAATCGTTAAAAGCTTGATAATTGGTGTACATGAGAGGTGAAGAGTTCCCCCACGTACCTCATCACTGAAGAGAGCAATGTTGGCTTTCTAACCTGACAAACTGCTTGGATAGTGTATTTCCCGGTTTTTCAGTGACAGAGCTTGGGGAAGGAAGGAAGAGGTGCAGCACACCAGGTTGGGCACTGCTAGCAGCCACCTCATCAGTGTCACCAGCTCTGCCTGCCTGGGGCAGACAGAGCTCTCTCACGTGGGAAGAACTGCCCCAGGGGATAGGGATGGGATCTTACAGGGTCACAGGGAGCAGGAGGTGAACAGACAGAGCCACAGCACCACATATCCTGCAGGAGGGTCTGCAGGCACTCCCCAATGGTTCAAGCACTCCCCAGTGGGAATGTGCACATCTGTAACCCTCACGGTGGGGGTCTGTGCAGGAGGAGCACACATAACCGTGCAGCATTATACCTTTGAGGAATTAGTTTGTAGATATTTATTAACATTTCGTAATGTCTGGTCTTGCGATTAATCCGTTCTGCTTGTGATATTGATCCTGGATGTATCATTCCATGTTTGCAAGTTAATTGCAAGTCATTAGCAAACCAATAAAGCGTTTCAGATATGATTTGACTAAAACTATATGAACTGAGCAGTTTTTCTTTGTGATAGCAGCTGTCTTCATTACCATAAGGCATTCTGAGATAATATCAGGAAAGATGGTCTCTCTAAAATACTGGAGTGTTTCTGCTGGAACATAGGAAATCCTCAAGGACAGAAATAAGGTTTGCAGCAAAATGACCTGTGGATATCTGGATAGATTGGTAGACAGAATAAACAGCACAGTATT
Source organism: Acanthornis magna (assembly GCA_036785705.1). NCBI lineage: Eukaryota > Metazoa > Chordata > Aves > Passeriformes > Acanthizidae > Acanthornis > Acanthornis magna. The sequence goes on from JAWUZG010000017.1 coordinate 4,994,437, forward strand.
CACACTGTATTGCAGAACTTAATCAACCAGTACTTTACTGCTGAGGATGGTATTTCTGAAATGCTTTGTTAAAAAAATATCCCCACAAATATTCTGTTTCTTTTTGTTTCTACAAAACTGCTACTACTTAAGTTACATTCGTGACGAGTATGTGACAGTAGTTTAGTTCCTTCTTGATTACAAGATTATCTATAATTTACAGTGGGATCTCTGCAGTTACAGACTCCAAACTGCACCATCTAATGACTTATCTGGTTCAGTGTGAAATGTTTTTAGACTAGGTTGGTTTTTAGTTTGTTTTGTTTGTTTTTTAAATAGTAGTGGGAGAGAAACCCGCTTATATTCATGGCAAACAAGGACCCTGGAGCTGTATCCTTTTCGCCCCGGAGGTAGTTGGCATTTTATTGCAACAAATAGCTAAAGAGACCTTCTATAATATGCATGAATTATATATGGATTTCTATTTCATATTTTCTAAATCCTACTAGGCTTTAAAATTGCTTTACAGAAGTAATTTTCTTTTAGTTGTACCCAAAAAACCTCCTGATAACTTGCTTTGAGTGCTGAGGGCAGAGTAGGACACAGATATGTTAGGTTAGTTATATTCAGAGTTACTGTTCCATATAAGTAGAAATGTTTGACATAACCCCCCCCCAGCAATTGTAAAATAAAGGATTAGTCTACCATTAACTCTGAATCCGTTTGGTTTGTTTTTCTTCATAATTCACAATTTCCTGTATTTTGCTTCTTTTTATACATTCTGTGCCATGGCAATAAATTTTAAAACAAAACTTTTTATAACAACCCTCGAGAGAAAAGAAAATAAATTACTTACTAGCCTTATAATAATCAGTGTCTCTCTTGGCATGATATTTCTTTAATCTTCTAGTAAGACAAGCATGATTTTAAATAATTTAAACTGAAAAGATGTCATCTCAAAATCACTACAGGTGGAAAAAGAATCCTTGCAGCAGGCTTTAGAGAAGTAAAATGGCACTTAATTGTTAAGTTAGTTTCTAATTGATTTCTTTCTAAAAAAGGTAGTTAAGACCTAAGATAATAAAACTAACACCATTTTATCATACGATATAACACAACTAGTACCTTTGGCCAACCAGTGGAAATAATCGATTTTCATCAGCTGAAAAAAAAAATTAAATGCTGTTTTAAATCAGATAGCTTAGATAGCTTTTTTCCACCTAAATTAAAAAAAAAAAAAAAAAAGAGCCAAAAAAGTTCCTTTCAACTCTGATTCTTTTTGTTTGCATATTCTGTTACAAAAAAAAACAAAACAAAAAAACCCCAAAAAAAACCCAATAGTAGAATTCCTGAGAGTGGAGTCAATTAGATTTTACCAATCAGGTAATTCAGAAGGCTGAAAAATTTTTAGCTAAGAAAGTTGAAAAAGTTCATTCTGAAACAAAAAGTGGTTAGAGTTTCTTACTTTAACAGACTGTGGTTACTAACACTGACAACGATGTTACTAGCATTAAATTCAAATCAGATGAACAAGATTTTTCAAAATGAAAAGGACTCAGAGTATGGGTAAAATTGAAAGAGGAGAAATTTAGGCTGAACATTAGAAAGAATTTGTTTACTATGAGGGTGGTGAAATACTAGAACAGGTCGCCCGGGGAGACTGGGAATGTCCCAACCCTGGCAGTGTTCAAACCCAAGCTGGATCAGGCCTTGAGCAACCTGAACTAGTGGAAGATATCCCTGCCCATGGCACAGGGGATATTGGAACTAGATGATCTTCAAGGTCCATTCCAACCTCTTAACATTCTGTAATAATACGATAATTCACATTCAGTTAAACCCACTGATACATAAACGGTTAGGGACCATCCTATTAACTAAAGTTATGTGACTTTGTTTTGCATTGTGTTGGTCTCCTGTTCACTTTAACCCTGCACAGCGTTTTTGTGGTCAGATTTTATCCTTGAATAACCCTACAAATTAGGAAAATGCAAATGGTGAATTAAGCACCAGAAATTCTGTGATTTGTCCAAATTCTCATAGTAAGTGCCGATTATAACTAGAGATGAGTTTCCTGAGGCTTATTTAATGTTCTTGTTATTGGAATACTTTTTCTGGAAAAGGACAACAAGAACTTCCATGTTTTTTATTTATTCCAGCCTTTTTTTAGGATCCTACTATGATGTAAAAAAAATCTACTTTGTCATCAGCTTATTAGAGCTATTAGATTTTTGCTGTCCTCGTAGGTTTTCTGGCTGAGATTAGGACAGGTGATGCCTTGGGAATGTTGTCTTTCTGCTTGCAGAGATACATTAACTCATTTCCTTCTAATTTGTCATCATAAAAGTGTCTTCTCCCAGACATTTTGTTCCCATCCCTATTTTCTAATATTTTGCTCTTCTAAAACATTCTGAAGAAAAGAGCATTAGTTCAACTTTTTACCAAAGTCCTTAAAATCTTTCTTTATATTTTTCAAGTCTATGTCCTTTCTCCTCAGCAGACAGACCTAGAAAAAGCCATTTGTCTCCTTTGATACTAATATTCTCTTTTAAATTTAAAAAAACCCCATGGTAGCAGTATGAAAACCAAAAGTTACTTGCAGGAATGGGTAGGCTCCAAGAAACAATTTCACAGCTAAGTAAAAAGACACTTAACTAGGATTTCAGTGGTTACGGCTTTCCTTTAACACAGCTCTATTTTTAAATACCAGAGCTAAGTAAAAGGTACCAGTAGAGCTGGTCTCTGTCCCTTGAATGAATGGTTTGATGTCTGAGAAATATAGCAGATATTTCTCAAAAATGCATTCCACTAAGGCAACTCTTTTGATATATAGGCTTCCCTCACTCTTATTCCACAGCAGATGCAGATAAATGGTGTCCTGACCATCTGACCTTGACACAGGGACCTACAGGGCATGGCAGGCTGCAGACACAGCTCTAGCAGCACACTAGAGCACATGTCCTTCACCAGAGTTTGGCAACAAGGGCCTGCTTCCTAGGTGTAGCTGCCAGTCTGGGAGAAGCTCTAACACTATTTTGAAAGAGATATTTAAAATATTCATGATGGATGCTACCATAATGAGAGATGGCTAAATGAATGTAATGGAACTGGGAAAAAAAAGTTTCATGAAATGGGTTGAATTCCTGATCTTAAAGAGAAAGAAACCTGACAGTAAGTCATTGCTTTCTCCTGTTGGAAAAGATGTTGAGAAAAGATCTCTAAATATAAAACAAAGAAAAAATTTACAGATTTTCTACTTTATTTTCTAAGCAGTTTCAAAAAGAATATTGTTTTAATAACTAATTTCAAAATTATGGGCACAAAGGTAAACTCAGTTGAAGCAATCATGGCACCAAAATTGACAGTGTTCAAGAAGTGTTTGGGCAACACTCTCAGGCACATGGTGTGATTCTTGGGGTTGTCCTGTGCAGGCCCAGGAGTTGGATTTTGATGACTCTCATGAGTCCCTTCCAACTGAGTATATTCCGTGATTCTGTGACTTTCAAAGTGAATTATACAACCAGTTGTATATAGGAATGAAAATGTCTGAGTTTGTGTGCAATACACCTAAGTTTTCAAGACTTTTTAGGAAAATCAAAATTTTGATAAGGCTTGAGAATCCTAAAGGTACTAAGCTTACTGAATTTGAGTGTAGCAGAACTATGTATGTGAGATGAGTCTATATTTAATATCAACATTGATTAAAGTGAGTGTCTTAGTATATGCAGTGACAAAGATAAATTTATTGCCCTTCCACCTTCTGGGATCTAATCATATTCTGAAGAGGGGTTATGATTTTGTTCTTTATTTTAAGACATGGTAAAGTGGTCAACTGAAGAGACTTTTTCATCCACAGTTTTTCAAAGACACATCGGAGTTAACTTCTGGGTTTTCCTCATAAAAGGAATACCTCACTATATATTTATACAAAGTTTGATTCACTTTCAGAATGACTAAATGAGGTTGATAGCTTTAAAATAGATTTTATCATAATGGTTTGCTATTTTCAACAAGAAAAGCTATTTATCACTATCCACACTGGAGACATTTGAGGTCAATATTAAGAAGCTAGAGGCAATCTAATTACAAATCCTTTTGCATAGCCTTCTTTGCAAATTGGCAGCACTTTCCCTACTGTAAGGCCTGTTATTCTTTTATTGATTTAATGAAGTAGCACGCTTTATTTATATAACCCACTTCCTGAATGTGTGCTCATCTGTAATGGTAATTTGAGGTTAATAGAACCTGTATGTTCGTGTTGGTTCAACTCAGCCAATTGCTATTACTCTTTTGAGGTTATAATTTATTCAGACAAGCAATACTCAGCTCTCCCACCTGAGGAGCTAAAGTACCTCTTCAGACACGGATCCAGGGAATTTTCAAATTCAGCCATCCTAACTCAGAGGGCAGAAAGTACAAATTAGAATTTGAAAGGCTGGCATTGCAATTTTTAGTGAGAGTATAATTTAGGCTGAAAAAACAACCCACAGTGAAATTAATAAATATTAGTGGTTGGGGGCTAACTGGAGCCAGATAACTTCAGGAAGTGAAAGGAGGTCTTATTACAGAAGACACCATAAGATATGTGGCTTGTGTTTGGAAGGACTGGAAAGGCAAAACAAAGATTGAGAGGTCACTACTAAAATACAAAAAATAGCAAGCATTTGCTCTGCAAGTGCATTCAGTGTTCAAGAGACTGAGGAAAGTGTTACTCTGTTGCTCAACACACAAAATGAATGACAAAGGAATGGTATCAGGAAATATAGTATTTACTGCCTTTTCTGTTTCATTCCTCAGGAACAGATCAGCTGAGACTAAATGACTACTAGAAAACTTACAGCTTCAAGAGCTGATGAAACAAAAAAATACTTTCTTGTGACCTTATTTTTTTAGATAGGATTGTACCCTCATGAATAGTAGAGTGAACAAATGACTTATTTTGGCTTTCATAAAGATTACAATGGAAATGAATCACATTCTGATAATCAAACATGAAACAGAAGAAACTACAACAGTGTGGGTGAAAAACTAGTTAGAAAAGATAATCCCAAAGAGTAATTATCAATAACTTGTTGTTATAATAGAAGGACTTACTGATTGCTGTTCCACATGGCATAGAGAATGGAAGAGAATGTATTTTATTGAATTTACTAACAAAAAAGAAAATCTGGGGGAGGACCACAGGGGTACTAGAGGACAAAATCCATGTTTTCAATTAGCCCAGATTTGTGAAGGGTTTGGAAAAAAAGTCAGTAAGAGAAACAAAAAGTTCTGTGCCTGTGCAGGAACATCTAACTACAGAAACACAAGGAGAGGATGGACAACAAAGTGGGATGAGAATAATGGCTTGTAATGGATCACTAATTGAAGAAGAGACAATAAATTCACATACTTGTTAAAGAAGGCATGTGTCATATTGGGATGTATTAATACCAATATATACAACTCCGTTCAGTCTTGGCCATTGTACTTCAGAAAATGTGTAAGTCGGTGCGAGAAAGTCTAGAAGAGACAAGTGAGGTTAATTACAAGGTTTAAAAATGCTATTGACCTTAGAAGAAAGTTGAAGTAATTAGGTCTGGTTTGCCTTTCATTTAGTCTTAGAATTACCTGGCAATTCCTTGAAGAATTTCTGTTCTGATCAAATGATGATAAACGGGCTTATATTGCAAGGTAGATGCCTGATAGATTTTAAATATTTTTATGGCAAGGAGCTTGAAACACTTTTTACACTTGTCTTGTTGATTACTTATTCATCAAGGCTTTGTTATAGTTGAATTTGATTTCTTTTATTCTGGAAAATAAATTTTACTTTTAAAACCCCTTCCAGATTATATTTAGCTTCAGTGTAGTCCTAGAAATGTAGCTTGATATTGAGAAGCTGGAGACAGACACAAAAAAGACAAGAAAGACAGGCTGGGAAGGCATAACTGCTTGTATCACACCAAAATATGGTCTGATATATCTGGGAGTTTGCCACATGAGATGATGAGTAAAAAAAAAAGCAGTGAAAATGTTGTAAGAGTTACAGTTTTAGTGAAAGTGGTATACAGCAATGAAAGAGCATGAAGGAGTACAAGGGAAACAATCAACATGGTGGGTTTGCTAATCGCAGTTCCTTGAGTTTGGTACTACTGACTTGCAAATTATGCCATAGAAATACCAACCAATAGTTAGAGGATACAAGACTAAAATACTTACTTTACTGCTCACACAAATGACTGGCAAATGAAATGAAACTATGTAAGTACACCAGCTTCATACTGTCATGCACAACTGGAAAGCAGGCAGAAGAACAGGGCAATAATAAATATGTTGTATAGCTTCTCATTTGTCCAAATGTCAGATTATGCTGAAAACTTTTAGATCACTGCATCAACTGACATCAGGCTGGATGTACAAAATTGGTGGTTTAGACATGCATCAGAAAAAATAGTATAAACGAACTTTATTTTCAGACTCTGCTTGTTAGACCCCAGTTTGGGGTTTTTTTTTAATATAAATATCTGAACAATTTAGAAAGGCCTGCATTTTGTCTAAAAACTGAAATAATACTTCTGTTAGGTTTCAACAAAAGCAGGGCCTGTAACATCTTCAGAACAATACTCATTTCAGCATTACCTATAAAGAGTTGGATTTCATTCAAGTACCTCTTGGAAGAAAATGTCATTTAGTAATAAAAAAAAAAGGTAAGTGAGGGTTTTTACATAAGTCAGAAAAATGAGTGTAGAATTGTATATGCAAGACCAGAAAATTACATTTCATTCAGACATCATTCAATAGATGGTTTTACTTCCCTTTACCTCTCCCCTTCTTTACACTAAGGGCTGGACAACTATATTTGATGCAAGTGTCTGAAGGATAATTCCAAGGGTGAACCTCAAATCACAGTGCAATTCCAACTGGGGCACATTACATTTCTGCTCGCAGGAATGTCTGCATTGTCAAATGTGCATTTAAGTGAAAAAATAGTCTTGTTCTCTTTGATCTTGATCTAGTGATCTCAATGGACTTTATTCTTAATAAATATTTCTCAGTTTTTAGAGTACCACTGCACACAAAAAAAGCGATGGGAATGAAATAAATTTGTTCCACTTATAGTCACCCAGTTTCCTGAGATATTATTCCACCTGGGGAAATTTCATTTTCAAAACTTAAATGAGTGCCTGTAGTACAGGACACAAAACTGGAAAGTTAGTTTTGTATGTTTTCCATAGCCTCATATTTAAAAAGTATTTGTAAACAATTCTAGAGATTAAAAAAAAAAAAAAATTGGTGAAAGGCATAACATAGAACAGGTGGCGGGGAGAATAGTGCTCTTCATAAAATCAAACAAACAAACAGTGCATCAGTATAAAAAATACTGAACCATGGCTCTTCTTCCTCTGAAGAATAGGTCAGTTATGTTTTAAAAATGGCAAATTAGAAAATTTCAAACCCTAATTTCCTTTTCAGAATCTTTTTCTTTCATGCATGTCTAATAAACTTAGCAAGTACAAAGAGAAGAGTCATATAGGTATTGTATTGAAATTTCCTTGTATGTGGGGGTTTAGCCTCTGCTCCTGGACCTGATTAAAGTGTCTCTGATATTTTTGTGTTTGACTTGGATGATACTTCACACCCTGCCAGATTCCCTTTTTGGAAATGAAGTTCCTGTTGCAACTGCATTTTCTTTTACATTCATCAGTAGAAATAATTGCAGCTTCTGTTACTAAATCAGTCGCCAAAGAGATCAAGTTGTCCTTATTCAGCTTCTTGGAGTTGAGAAAACATTATTTGTTATTAACTCTATCTTGAACCCTTCTGTCTTATCCTCCACTATGGGCAAACTGAAGCAGCTTATATCATGGAACATTTTATGAGTCATACAAGCCATTAAATGAAAATATGGTCTTTTTGCTTTATAAATCTGTTAAAGCAAGCACGATATCATGATTCATGGACAATATTTTCTGATTTTATGTGTGGAAAATATGCAGTATCCCAATTTATCTGCCTATGTGATTAGTTTCTTTCTTCCTTGAGTTTCTCAGTTAGACTTGACTCATTACCTAGATTAAATTTAAGGGGTAATATATAATAAATAAATAAACACTTATAAAGGCTTATATCTAAGTCTATGTCTTACATGCAAAATCTCTAGTATTTTGTTACAACAGTTTGAATGCTTTAAATTGTCAATATATTTTTAGTCTGCTCTTATTTAACATCTCTTGTTGAATATTTCTCACAAAACTGAATGCTAAAACCAGAGGTATAGATTTTGTTAGTATAACTTTGAGGAAAACCCTATGAAAAATATTCATACAAAGAACATCAGAAGTTTAATGCTCAGGGGAAAAGCAGGGTATAATTATGGAATCAATTAGGAGCAAACTGCAAAAGCTATTTCTAAATGTACAATATTGTATTTTGTTTATTTTGGAATTAGAGAAATTTGAATTCTCACCTGCTTATTTCTTAGCATAGCCATGAAGGTGGGTGGTTTTTGGTTTTGGTAGGAAGACAACTTGACTATTTTTTTATGCATATACACAGCAATCAAGGAAATTCCCCATCTCCACTTCATGAAATGAATGTTAAATAAAAACTGTTTGGAAGGCAAGAGAATTTCCTGCTCTGTGTAGACATAGCATGAACATACTCTGCAAACCCTCCCTTCAGGTTAATATATCATTTTTCCATCAAAATGTTCAAATATTGAGCCAGACATTTTGTTCCAGACATCTTTGCTTCAGTTAGTATTCACCGAAGCCTAAAAGAACTCTAAGAAAGACCATATGGCTGAATCTATTTCCTTATTTCCAAAAAGAAAAAAAGAAAGCCCCATGCTGACTTGCAACATGTCCCGCCTCAGGCTTTTGATTCCAGAGCCTGTGTCCCCTGCTCCTCATTTTCTCAGTGCTGTGTGGTTCTTCATATAAGCTAGGTCGTTCTGCTTATTTCTCAATTTCTCACAGTTTGATCTTTGACAATTACTGGATCATAGCCTTCCCCTCTCTCCATCTATATTTTCATGGAAACACAAAAAGAGTGAGTACAAATGCTCAGGGAAAGGACTCCTGCTTTTTGTCCTCATTTCCCAGTGAAACTTTTTAACATCATAACACTGTGAAGAAAATGAAATTTCATCCCTGGAAACCTACAAATGACCAGGATATCTGAAAGTAAAGGATGAAAAAATGAAGGGGGAATGGGAAGGGCCTCTTTTCCCTTTCCTCACTATTAAGATTCCTGCAGAAATGAAGATATTAATAACATTTGCACGTTTATTTTGAGTTTTGTGCCTCAAAGTCTGATCACAGAGGCAAATCCATGGACAGCAGGTATTATACAAGCACCTATTTCATTTCTAGGCATAAAATAGGAGGTTAGAGAAGGTGAATATTTTAAATTAGAAAGCACAAGAGCACTACATCTGTAGAAAAATTCCTACTAGGCAGTTCTTTCGACTTCCCAGGCAAAAGAGGAGAAAATTACTATCCACAGGCATATAACATAGATCTCATCATTGAGGATCCAGGAATCATCTGGTTTACTATCAGCACATAAAAAATACTGTTCAAATTACTGTGAGAAAGAAGATATGAAGTCATTGCCCTTTCGAGAAAATTGAAGGGAAGTTTGTTCACTGGAACAAACTAATTGCTTTAAAAAGATGTAGTACTTTGGGGAAGCATTAAAACTCTGTTAGAAAGGATATCACATAGAGGACATTCCTTCCACAGTACATTCCTTCCAATTAACACTAAACTAGCCCGAACCACACCAGAAGTCAGTCTAAGAAGGTGGGGAAATGCAAAGAATAGCAGTAAGGAAGAAAGGAAGACAAAAGGAAGACCCAAAGAAACTAAGAGATTAAATGCAAGACAAGTTAAGAAAACCCAAACTACCACCATCAACAACAAAAGCCCAAACCAACAAAACCCCACAAAAATCTCAAAGAAAACCACAATGCAAACAAAAAATGTAAAAGATTTGTTTCATCCTGCCAAAAAAAGATTTTTTTTTCTTTTAATGCAAATAGGAGAAAGTCCAGGACTACCTGGTACCTTAATACAAAGAAAGGAAATATAACTGAAAGGGCAACTTCTGGGTTCTCATGTTATTTCGAAGCTTGCAGTGTCGTATTGTGCTTTAGGAAAGAGTTCTTGCGGTGGTTTTGCTTGGCCCAGTTTTTGCCAGTGAATAGGGTGGGGTACAAAGATGGCTCCTGCATGTCCTGAGTAAAGATTCTGGAAGTTTCTCCACCATGTCCAGCAGAGCCAATCTCTGAGGGCTCTGAAGATGATGGACATGCTGCTGGCCAAGCCTGGGCCAATTAGAGATGTTGGTTACACCTCTGTGAAAACATGTTTAAGAAGAAATCAAAACAATGTGAGCACGCACTTGTTTTTAGTCAGGGAAAGAGGAGGAAGAGGAGGTGAAAATATGTGAAGGAAAACAACATGGAGGCACCAAGGTCAGCGAAGAAGGTGGGGGAGGAGGTGCTCTAGGCGCCAGAGCTGAAAACCCTTTGCCAGCCGTGGTGAAGACCATGGGGGGAGCAGGTGGTCCCCCTGCAGCCCATGGAGTCCAGGGGATGCAGAGAACCCCCCACAGCCTGTGGGGAGGTGCCCACACCAGAGGAGCAGTGGATGCCTGCAGGAAGCTGTGATCCAGTGGGAGTCCCAGTAGAGACAGAGTTGCAAAGGCCTTGCAGGAGAGAGAAAGGCCTTGCTCCTGGGATGGAAACAGCCTGGCCTCAGCTTGGAAGTCTGCAACCTAGACAGAAGGATCTTGGACAGCAGCAATCGGGCGGGGCTGCTCGTGAGATTGGACCCACGCCAAAGAAGTTCGCAGAGGACTGTCTCTCGTGGGAGGGACCCCCATGGCTAAGTAGAGGACTCTTCTCCCTGATGGACTGACCCTGACCAAAGGAAACCCCCATACCCTGCCCCCACCCCGGAGCTGTTGGTTAGAAGGAAGGAGGGAGGGGGTGAGCTGAGAAGTGGTGTCCTAATAGGGAGGGAGGTGAGTAGAGAAACAGCATTTGTAGCAGAAGAATTGTGGTGTTGGACTGACTAAGAAAAGCCACATACATTGTCCTAGCCCGGATCTGTTGGTTAGATGGAGGGAGGGGGCGAATAGAGAAATAGTGTTTTGTAGTAGAAGAATTGTGATGGATGGACCTAAGAGAAAAAAACCCCACACCCTGCCCCTGCCCAGGAGTTGTTGATTAGTTGGAAAGGAGGGAGGGGGTGAGCTGAGATCCAGTGCCTTAAGAGGGAAGGGGGGGTGAGTGAAGAAACTGTGTCTTACGAGCGTATTTTTACCTCTGATTTATCCTCCGACTCTGTTAGACTAATAAATCACTTTTTTTTTTTTGCAACTTTAAGTTTCCTACCTGCTTTTGCCCTGAATCTCGTGCGTCCTGCTTATCAGTGATCCTATCTCAACTCATAAGTCCAGTGTTTTGAGTTAGTTTTCCCTCTCCTCTGCGTAGCTGCAGCAGGAGAGAGCATAGAGAGCAAACGTCGTAGGTGCCTGGCATTCAGCCAGGGTCAAACCCACAACAGTTCTGTAATACAAGCACCAAATATTAATCTGAAATTTATTTTAAAACCTTTGCTAAACATTGATATTACCATGTCTGTGGTCTTTTCAATAAATTTCTGAACATTCTGCCAAGCTTCTGTGGTTTCTCAGATTATGACACTGAGCAGTTCAAACCATTAACATGTGCTTCAGTTTTTGCATTTCAGACACAGCAGTCTCTTTCCTCTCTTGAGAAATGGGTTAACTGCTTTTGGTTGCAATAATGTAGTAAATAAAAACACTTATACAGCACCCCACTTCAGAAAAGCATTGTCCCTCCATCAGAATGCACTTCCGACAGATTGGCAGGGGTTAGAAAGGCTCATTCAACAAACAGAATACCAATTATTTAAAAAAACATATGAAAAACCACTCCTATCTCTGTCTCATGTAGATGCCTTTTTATGTTCTTTGTTTTTCTCTTCTGCAGTTGCAGAAGTACTGCTCTGTAGAGCTGTAGAGTTTCTAAGGAAACTTCCCTGTCTGTCCATTCAAGAGACTCTGTCCATCACACCGCCAAGGCCATGGAATTTCACTGCTGGGACTGAAGCCTCTTCCCAGTGGGTGGCTCCTGCGCCCCCCTTGACTCCCCAAACATCCCAGTCTCACACAGTCAGGCCAGGTTTCCTTACCAGATCGACCCCATATTTCCCATGTCAAAGACTCAGATGTCTCGTTCCATAAAGCAATTTATTCATGGTGCAGTAACACAAAAATAGCCCCAGCTGGCTCCTCTCAGGAGGGACCCCCAACAAAGGAACCCCCTGGGCTTTTATAGCCACACACCTAACCACGCCCAGATCTCCTTCCTTTGAGTCTTTGCTCCTGCTGTGTCCATCAGTGTCCATTCACCTGTCTGGCACCACCCTCTTCGTGCTCTTTGTTGGGCAAAGGGTTGGCAGTTCACGGCCTGTTTTCTCCCTGGGCTCCCACCCAGAGCTCAGTCTGCATCTCAATCTGTCTCTCAATCTGCAGTCCTCAAATGGAGCTACCTGCTCCTCAACAGTGTTTTCTTGAACAAGAATTTCCCATGCTAGCCAATCCAAGGAACAATTATTAGCACAAAGTTGAATTGTATAATATGCCAAAATGACAATATTTCTTCTTAATAAATAACTTCATGATGACCCTTGAATCCAAGCAAAAATTGGGTAGGAAAATAGTTTCCTCCCGCTTTCAAACCTCTACACTGAAACTATTCCTGAAATCAAGTGTAGCACACTCAGGTGGCTAGAAAAGTAGTTTCTATGACCACCAAGGAAGCATGGTGACACTCAGTCCTGGACCACAGGAGAAAAGCAAACAAAAAAATTATTGCAGGGTCTCTCCAGAGACTTTGGTCAGAAAGAAGCACATTACATAGAAGACAAATACCTTTTACAGTGAAAAGATATCAAGGCATTCCATCAAAAATTGTTCACTGGAAGTGACTGGGTCCATGCCCCTAACATTTATAAAACATTAATCGTTAAATTCTACAGAAGGATAGTACAAAATAGCTCCAATACAGAAAGGAAAGATTTTAGAACAAAATTTGAATAGAAATGATAGGACTTTTTGACCTAAGAGATAAGTAAAATATGTTTCACCCATTCAAGTGTCAGTGAAAATACGTTGCGTCTTTGATTTAAGATGAAGTGAGTTACAGCAGCATTCCTCACACTTTTAGTCAATCTGCTTTTTTTTTAAGGAAGTCATTCCATTACAACTTCAGTCAAGAACAATTTTCAATGTTTGTGTTTTTTGGAATAAAATCAATGGCTGTGAGAATCAACTTCCCCTCGTATCCTTTTCATATGCTTAATTAAGCTTCTTGGAAGACCTGAGCTAAACCTGATTGCTTAAACCTGCATTTTAAGACATAATTTCTAAAAAAATCTTTTGTAAGTTATATGTGTTTTAATAGAAGATAAATTAAAACTGTCATGACAAAACACAACAACACAATTGTTTTCCAACATAGTCCATAATTTCGGTGTTTTGTTTTAGGGGTTTTTTTTACCAGCCTATAGCATCATTTTTATAACAAAAATACAAAAGAAAGGAAAAAAAGTGGTAGAGAAAGGACTCAAAACTTCTTGAATGTAAACAGAGTGAATTAATTTTTACTTTTGTTTCAGATTCCATTTAAAACATTGGCTTTTTCTTTCCTTCTAAGACAGCGGTCAGTAGAAGGATGTTGACATGACTGCAAATGGCTACATTTGAACACTTGTATTTCACAAATAAATGTTGTTATACGTTTGTTAGTGTGAAAGAACCTACTGAACCATCCCTGAGAAATGAAGTGTAAAGAGGCCTCTTAATTTGCAATGTGTAGGGAGAAGCCCTAGGGAGAGAAGGAAGAGAGAAGCACACCAGGTTGGGCAGTGTCTGCAAACCTCCCAGTGGCATCATCACCTCCCCCTGCAACAGGCAGAGCCCTCTTCCATGGGATGGGTGCTGCAGGCAGCCTGCACCCCACTATTTGTGGGTATTCCTTAATAATAATCTCTTGTTTCATGCTTTATCTGTTGTACTCCTGGTATTGATTCTGCACACATACTTCGCTGGCTCTCAATTAATAAAGTGCCATTACTAAATCAATAAACTGTTTCAGTTCTGATTTTGTTTCAACTAAGCAAATGGAGCAGTTTATCTCCCAGAACACTCAGTTGTTTAGTTTTGATTTGTTTTTTTTCCTATTGCATCCAGGAATTCCTATCAGAGATACCATTTGGTTAGATATTAAAATAAATAGTGGAACAAACACTATCACTTTTCAAGTGTTTAAGAGTTTCAGTGTTTCTTAATTATTCTGCAATGAAAGTAATGCTGCTTTATTAACATCAATGTGATCAAGGGATATAAAAGACAGGAAACTTTCTTCTCTATGTTCATTTGATGTTATTCAGGTGATTAACTATGTTTTATCTTATTTTCCATTTTTCAGCTGAGTTTATCAATGTTTTAAGCATATTAGAATTTCATAAATATTTTTCACAACACTTTCTACACAAAATTTAAATTCTTTATTAGCTCTGTTGAAACTCAATAAACACCTCAGAACCTGGCTTAATTTTAATTTTAATCACCTGCATTTCCATAAGTCTTCTTTATCAATGATTATTCTAAGCTTTTTAATTGAGAAAGTAAGTTTAATCAAGAGACTAGACTAGCCAAGACTTACTCATACATGCTTTAGAGTAAGCTGCATGCCTGCAGGTTCATCATACAGAACAATATTTTTGTTTGTGGTAATGGGGGAAAACATACTTTTACACACTTCCTTGGAGAACAAATTGTAGCCATGTCAAGGTATGCTAGTGCTTAACATAATGTAATCTATTTCTTTCTCTGTCTATGTGTTTGCACTAAGGAGCCCTGATGATGATCATTCCATTTCACTTGGCGTGAAAACACAGAGCTAACATAATGACTACCTCCAGGAGTCTGTCATTTCATTTCTCAGGTCTAAGCAGTCAATGCCTTTAAGAAACAAACATTTAAATCTATTATTCTGAATCATAATTCAGAATTATATCATCCTAACACACATTCATTATATTATTATCAGTGGATATGCCTTGAACTCCTTTTGTCCCAAATCAAGATTTTTAAAACCAAGAAAATTTAATTACATGCAATAATAGCCAAACACTGTATTATTTATAGTTCAATTATTGCTTCAAAGGCTAGAATTACAAGCATTCATCCACTAATCTGGACATGTCTCCTATAAATTACACATCACAGCATGCAACAGTTGATCTTAAATACATGTCTTATCTTACACCTTCCTGTCTTGATTGCATGCCCATGAAATTGTAATGCTTGGCACTGCCTCACAACTTCCTAGAAAATTATAACACCTGTCCTCCAGGTTACAAACACTGAAGAGAATAATATAAGAAGCAAGCCTACACTCAGTTTCTTAGCACTTGGTTCGTTCTTAGTCCATTTGTTCATATGTGTTTCCATGAATGGCAATCAACAAAAACCCCACATTTTTTGTCCGCTTCCTCTCTCTGTTTGATTTCATAAGGATTTTTTATACCTGTCTTGAAAGAAGAACAAGAATAATCAGGTAACAAAGCCAGAACTTCCTCTATGATTGTGAAAGTTATGTAAGACATTTTCCATGATATGGAACCACCATGATATGGATGTGAACCGCAGGTTCACATCCCACCACACTTCCTGTTCCAGCCCCTGATTTTCACGTCCACTTCACTGTGCACTCAAATATACATATAGTTCCATAATAAATATTATATGGATTCAATATTCTTGTTTTGTTGTTGCTCTGCTAAAATGATTTTCATATTAGGACCCTCATTCTGAAATTATCAAGATGGGGCTGATCACACTGTTCTTCCCAAACATTCAAATTCAGAAGAAGGGGAAAAAGATGATTATTACCTTATCTTCTCCACAGTGAATGTAGAATTTTCTTGATATACTCTAATCATGCTGCCCTGGCAATCAAGACTTATACTTGAAAGACAGATGTTTCATGATCTGGTTTTTCACAGCTGAAGCAATAAAATATTTTAAAAAATTAACTAAGCCTCAATACTAACCACAGCCCCATCAACCACAGTCTTATTAAACAAAGACGTGGAAAAAGAAATCCTACATAAATACAAAAGAAAAGAAAAGAATAAAAAAATTCCACGGAATTAAGTTTCTCACAGTCATTCTAATAACATCAATTGAAAATTGCCTGAAAAAAACACCACAGTTGTATTAACTCCCATTCTTTAAGAAACAAAATTAATCTCCAAAACTGTGTTTCGCGGAATATGAACTGTAGCTTTTTGATGTTTGGGAATAACTTTGTTAAAGTACAAGGGGAGGGAGAGTTTATGTGGGTGTGTGCTGGGCACCACGCAGCAAAGTTTCAAGGCCAAAACACTTCCTTCCTCTGCAGAACATAAGTGCTGAATTATTCACTTACAGATTTGGAAAATCTACTGTGTGGGGTGCAGGTGCCCAGGTGCTGGCAGTGGGAGAACAGCTGTTTCCAGAAGGTTCCAACCATGGGGCACAGCTGAGCCTCGCAGCCAAGGGGGTGACACCTCTGGGAAAGGGGATTTGAGAAAGGTCAGCATGCCTCACAGGACAGCATGGAGTAACAAAGAGAAAAAATTGCTCTGAGAAACACCCCTGCAGACATCCAAGCCAGAATAGAAAACGGGAGGAGATACTTTACGAACACTACAGCGATTACCCTGCAGACCATGGTGCCTGTCCACCAGCAGTCGTTGCAGGATGTGGTGGATCAGAGGTCTGTCTGTAGCCTGTGGAAGAGCCCATTTGGCAGCAAGGGGATGTGTCCTTAAGGAAACTGCAGCCAGTGGAGGGTGCACATAGAGCAGGCTCCTGACAGAGGCTGTAGCCTGTGGAGAAGACCCACCATGCTGGGGGAGCTTGTGGAGGTCTGTATCCCATGGGAGGGACACCTCACTGAAGCAGGGGAAGAGGGTGAGAAGGAGGAATGAGTGACAGGGAGAACCTGCTATGGACTGACCAGAACTGCTATTCCCCTTACCCTTGCACAGCTCAGGGACTGGAGGAGAAACAGGGGGTGGAAATGGAGGAGTGAGGTTGAGCCTTGGAAACAGGGAGTTGGGGGGAAGCATTTCATGTTTTGACATTGTTTCTTACAATCCTGCTCTGTTTTTAATTGACAATAAAGTACATTAACAATCTTCTCCAAATCCAATCTGCTTTTCCTGTGATGGTGATTGGTAAGTGGTCTCCCTGTCCCTATCTACACCTGTAAATTATGTGTCTTACCTTCCACTCTGTTCTGTTGAGGAGAGGGTGAGTGAGCATCTGGGTGGGAATGTGGCAGTGAGCCATCCTTATTCCTCCACACATTCTTATGTCTTTTGTCTGGATAAAGATACAAAATACACTCCCACACCCATTTTTTGGTGTAGATTTGGAAGCAGAAGCTGTCCTTTCACACAGATCCTCCAAGAATATGAAGAGAGATCTCTGTAAATTTCATCTTGCATTCAGCAGGAAAAAGAACAGTCTATTTTGCATTTTAAATGTTTTAATTGATAAACATTGGATTTTATCTCTATTATGTAATCTATTAAAACTGTATATATTTTGTCTAACATGTACAGATCATATATATATTTAATGGGATACAGAGCATCTTATGTATGAGTCTTATTCACAAGTGACCTTTACAAGACAGAAGAAAACATACAGCAACATAAGAAGATCGAGGAGGGAGCGTGGATCTAGTTTAAGAGATGAAAACAAGCAATGTGACTGCCTCCGTGAACAAACAGCAGATTCAGAAGCTTATAAAGAGCTGAAAACTTTTCTACTGCACCATGGATATCTCAGAATAACAGAAAATTTCCACCTCAACAGGGAGCATGAAGCAAATGCCTGTGTGATTTTATTTACTTCACAATATTTAGCATAATATTCTGGACAATATATGTGATGAATAACATAATGTTTTCAAGTTAATGTTGCAAAATATTGTGAATCAGCTTCCAAGGCACTGAGGCAGAAGGTGTATTTCTGTTAACAGCAGAAATGGGTATTAACTGAAGATGAATAAAGGGAAGGATTCATTTGGAAACTAAACGATAAACCAAAATCAATAGTAAAATGTATTCACATATTTTCCTTATTTTGTATTGATTATAAAATCTAAGCTGTTGCCACTCGACACAAATTAACTTCCATTTAGAAATGTAAAATAAATACAGCAAATAAGGGTATTGAAAAGAAAATTTTCGGTGATAAGTGTGGCTCTTACATAGCTTTTTCAAAACAGTTTATTAGACCAGCTGCACACTGGATTACAAAATCTGAAACGAAAGCTGAGCAAATCATATCCAGATACAGAAGAATATGGAAACTGAAAAAAAAATTATGAGAGAGAGTAACTGCACATTGAAGGATACAGTTTGAATCCCTGGATGGCACTGCAGATAAATATGTACCCATGGAATGAGTTTATGTCCTTTGTCTCTATCATCATAACTAATTTTTGTCAATTCACGTCCTAGAAATGCAGATACAGAATATTTTCTAGACTTTCTCAGGCTTTCAGTTAATTTGTACTATTAAGTGTGGTTTAAATTTAAGTGGGTTTTTTTTTCGGGGGAATGATATTTGAGCCAGTGATACTATAGAGATCTCACAAAACTTTAATAAAAGCACTGAACTGTATAAAGCACAGAACTGCTTTATAGATTACTTCCTTGGTGAAATATTTCAGGCTTTTAATTATTGTAATTACACAGATTGTTAAAACAAATAAGGTGTTTGGAATGAAATCTAAGACCATGATTCATATCATTTATGCTTTCATGGATAGGGAATAAATACCTAAGTCCTAAGATACCTTCACAGTAAATAGAAAGGAACACAGACATGCATAAAGTCAGCCTTAAATGTGTTGTTCACACTTAACTCTTTGCCCAACTTCTAGATGCCTAAGTTAGATGAGATAAAGCCTATCAAGAATGAGTTCAAAGAATATACTCTAGAAGTTAGGAATTCAGAATAAGACAGAGCTTAAAATAATGCAAAATTAGGTGGGAAAAAATATTAAATATTAAACAAATGGTGCTAAACAGTAGAAACCAGTCACTAGGAAGAAGTAATGCAAATAGACTGAACCAGTGATGGGATTACAACATAGAAATTCTTTCATCAAAAGGCAATAACAGCATTCACAGTCGGATAATGATGCTCGAAACTGGAAATTAAACACTGATGGCTTGCATACCTAATCTTTGACCTCTCCTGCCACCCAAGCCAAAGCTCATATTTATATACTCTATTACCATCTGTATTCCGTGGTCAGAGAGACATTGCTTTGATATTGTACAGTGCAGTGTAAGCTTTCATCTGTTCTGTATAATCACAGAGTTCTCCCTAATGATGTATTTACATAAAACATATTTCTAGCCTAATTTCAATAGTGAAGTCAAGGAAAACTCTCAGAGAACCCATGCAAAACCTTAGAAGTTATTTTTGCTGATGATGGTAATGAATGTTTCATAAAACAAATCTTGGATATTTTTGATTGTCTGGCTTTCCAAAATTGAAATGAATATGTATATGCATCTCTATTTCATGCTGTGCTGTTCTTTGCCTAATTACATTCCTACTTTGACTTGGCTTCTAGTTCTGAAGTACTTAATAAAAAGGAGTATATATACATACATACATTTATATATATATACACATATATATACACAACTATGTATATGTATATGTATACACAGCTATGTATATGTATATGTATATGTATATGTATATGTATATGTATATGTATATGTATATGTATATGTATATGTATATGTATATGTATATGTATATTTGCACATTTTTCCTACCAAAAGCTTTAGATAAACTGAGTTTTAAGAGAAAAATATACTTGGTCCTTTACAACTCACAATTTAAAAAAATACCAACAAAAGGAATCATACAAACCAACAAATGTTAATGGCCTGTGTCAAACAAAATACGAAGGTTCAACCATGTGTATATTAAAAAAATATACAGTTGAGTTTGCATAGATTTCTAAATTTTTCTATTTGTTTTAGAAGGATTAATTTATTTCATTTCCATAGAAAGTTCATGAACGAAATATGAAATTTAGAGCTTGATAAGAAATCAGGAAGCAAATCTGTTAGTGATAGAAATTAAAGAAAGAGAGATATTATGCATTTAATAGTTCAGTAGTTCCAAAGAACTCTACTCCTTAGGAAAAGATCCATACATTAGATTCAAGGTTATTAATATTATCAAGTATTTATGGTTGCAAAGCTCTTTTGGAATAAAAAGGCAAAACCTAAATCTTACTTTGTGCATTTCAGTATCAGAATTACTAAAAAAGTAAATTGGAAATTACATAGTTTAGACAAAAGAGTGAGGAATATCATTAGACCTTGAAAAAATAAATGAACAGGATGCTAGAAAGACAAGACCACAAAAGAGAATTAAAGAAAAAAAGGAAAAAAATCCATAAAACATTTTTAAATAATGTTGCTGTTTCTCTTTCCCTATTGTTATGGTGTTTCAAAATGGAACAATTTCATATTGGTTTAGAGAAAAAAACACTAGTAAAAAATTAGTTGTATTAAACAAATAAATTTTTTCAAATATTTGTTTTTATTTAAAAGTAGTTTAAACTATATATCTCCTCTCAGTGAATGAAGTTAACTACATATATGAAATTACACAAATCCTATTGGAATTTGCAAATTTATTTTTTCCTCATTAGTCTTCTAGAATCATGAGGTCAAAATAGAGCATTTCAATATCTGTGCAAAACCCTCTGTTTTTAAAGTAATTTCTGAGGTGCTTTACACAATTAATTGTTTGCTTATAATTTAAAAGATGAAGCAGCTTTAACTTTGTGTATGAAAATTGTGTGGAGGGCCCTTTATAACTCTTTATGTTTATAATTCCTGTAGACCACCAATAAACCAGACTGTATGCAACAGGTGTTCTTTGACTGGAAAATAGCAATTATTTTAAAACACTTCTCATTTCAGAAGAAAAATGCAATATTGTTAATGAAGCAAACAGTTCTGTTTCTTTTCTACCCTCTTATTTTTCTTCTGAGTTAGATGTCAGCGAAGTAGAAATAGGTCATCCAGAAAAAATAATAAAAGTTTAAGTGTTGAGGATTGAGCTTTGCATCATTTCACTGAAAAAAGGGCAGAACTACTTCAGGCATGAAGATGCAACAGACATTTCTCTGTCCATCATAAAACTCTAAAAGTACACTGAGGTAAAAAAAAATAAATTGTAATATGGCTAAAACAGAATGAAAGTGGTTTGTTGTGTCTTCAGTTCATATCTTCAATTAAGATTGTACAGTTGGTAATTTTTTTTGCCAGTGACACAAAGAAGACTATTTATAAATATACACGCACCCATATATGTGTGCACAATCACACACTTATATCTTATATATCTAATATAAAATGTTTTTAGTGTAGCATTCAGGTAAATACATATTAAGTTTATGGTACAAAAATAACCCTCTTTACATTAACACACCAACTAAACATCAGATGTCAAAGCTCTACTGTTTCCTTATGCACATTACCAGAAAAAAGGTATTTTTGAGATGACTCCTTATCTAATTTCTGAGATTACTATAGGTAACACTGATACATCAAAACAGAGAAGGACAAAGAACAATGAAATTGAAAATGCAAAAAAATTTCATACTTAATTTAATAAAACTGTTTTCATTTGAGACACAGAGTACAGCCAGTGGTGCTCGTGAGAACAGATTAAATCACTTTTCAGATTTAGAGGGTAGTTAGCTTAGAGAAATAGTCAATACTATTGGAATGAAAACATCTTTCTTATTACAAACACAACTCATTGCTAGTTATTAGATACATTATTTCACCTGCTCTGAAGCTCCCAGTGACCTCAGTGAGATGAGGCTTTTGTGTCTATTTTCACAACTGTTTATAAAGCTTCCTGCCTGCTGCTCAGATTCACTTTGCATGATTTGAAATGGGCATAATTAACAATATTGATGCGTACATGGTAGGAAAAACTGTTGCATTACACTTTTTTCGAAGAACCAGCCCAAATAAATTATACTTGTTGTCACTTAGGAACTACGAAAAAATTTTTTTCCCATGTGTGTATTCAGTGATTCAAACCCACCAATTGTTAATTAGTAGCTACAATTCTATAACTAAACTGTTTCTTTAGTCACATCATTCAGTAATGACTCTCAATCAAGAAGTATTTTAACCAATACGATCATTACTGAAGGATCTATAAAGCTCAATCATGATCAGAACTCCTTTATATCACCTATAATTATGAGTCCCTCTCACCTGTCCTTAGACATCTATAAGTATGCTAATAACAACTTTAAAAGCAGCTCCTCCTTTCCTATTCCATCATGTCAGATATATTTAATTTGTTAGAATACATCATCTTCTTCCTCTAGGAAGTAGTCTAGAAGCCCAGATGACTACAGCAGTCTGGATATTTAGATGGTTAAATATCAATGAATGAGTCCTACCTTAAAATGCACTCTTTTCTCAAGACAATTTTTATGTAAGTAAATCATATCAGTAAATTCCTACTACAGAATGGCCCCAGTAGGCATTATGCCTTGTTTTGATGACAATATTATAGTAGTCACATATATTATAGTATTCACAGCTAGGGGAAGTGATAACTTGAGAGAGTTCCCAGAGCTTCCCCTCCACAGCTGTCTCCAAATCAGATGGGCACTGTGAGTGAATGTAGGGAAAGGAGTCCTGTGCTGCTGTAATGTTTTCAATCCAGCTGCACCTGCACTGTTGGACCCTTGAAGAAAAGGGACTTCATATATCTTCACCTTGCAGTAGCTGGTCAGCCAGAAACTTAGAAATCATTACTGTGCTTTATTTTTACCTTGAGCTCTAAATTTAACCACAAATACATTTGATCCAACAAACGCTTAAGAGACATACATAGTTTAGTCTCATCTGATTTAAATGACTGGGATTTTTCCCTAAAGAAAACATCTGAATGCATTGGTTGTGTTGAATAAAGTGCCTGCTATTTTAGGAGTTAAATTTGAAAAGTAGACTTCAATGGGAAGTTGCATAACATATAAATACATGGATACAGGAAATCCACACCTACTGATAAGCACAAACAATGAAATTATACTACAGAGTTAATTTTTGAGCTACTAAAACTTGTAGAAACCAGATTCAATTCACAAATCATTGCTGTAGCACTATACAATAAATAAACAAGAATTCATTTCATGGTATTTCAATTTTTATGGTATTGTACCATAAAGACTGTGTCTGTAGATTGCTATTACTTTTACTATAAAATTTGTAATATTACAGTGGTGACTGGTAGTGTGGATCTAGTTAAAGGTCTGCCAGTTTTTCCATTATAAACCTCTATTTTAAAGGGCTTGGAACTCCACTATAAAATCTTCTTCAGATCAGCAAGTTGTAAACAGCTAACACACACACAGAAACACAGACACTTAATGCACATATTTAAGGATTCACTAGGAAACACATCTTGTTGAAGCAACATTAAAATCCTGGAAATATGTAGTTAAACTCATGTTACAAAAAATTTAGAAAATCAAAATATGTTTCTTTTTGTCCCTATAGAAGTCAGAACAAGTTGGTAGTAACAGCGCTGATTGTCTAATAAACCTTTAGGGAGGCATCAGTAGATAAAGAACATCTGAAAATACTTCTCATCCATCTTTCACCTACTCCATCAGAAAGGGGAAGTGGTGTTGATCTTTTCCACAGTATTTTTATGACTTACCATAACTTTCTCAATCTAGTCCTCCCACACTCGTTGCTCTTGTACATATGTAGTGAAATAGAGGGAAAAAGAAATAAATGATAAAACAATAGATTTAGCAGTGATGAGATCAGGAGCCAAAATTCCTTAGGGAATTCTGAAATTATTTCTAAAAACATGGAATTCTGAACGCTATTCTGTTTAAACTATTTTGAAGCAGAAAACCTAAGGTTGTTTACTGAGACAAAGAAAATACAAAGTACTAGTTTAACATTCTTCCTGGCACAAAATGCTGTAAGGATAAAGAAAGCACTGCAAATATTTCTTTTTTTTAGCTATGATAGTATATTATTGTATTTTGTAATATAGAAGCACATGGACACTTTTATCCTCTAAATTTCTTTACATTATTGTAGATTGTCACAAATACTGCCAAAAAATCGCCACTAACATGTATATTGCCACAAATATTATTCTGACTACCAAGTATTCCTATGATTAATTTTATATATATATAATATACATGCTATTACAAATTACTTTCAGCAAGCAATAATATATTATCAATAAGGAGTACGGCAGTGAAAAAACATAAAGCAACAAATAATAACAGTAACAACCAAGTAGGATCACATTATGACATGTTACTGTGAACTTACATTAGTGAAGCAAATTATCAATTAAAACAGTAGATATTATGGATATGGATATGGATATGGATATGGATATGGATGCGGATATGGATATGGATATGGATATGGATATGGATATGGAGTAACTGTATCAAGCATATTAGAAAGAATGTTTGTGTGAAGTTCAGCCTTTTTATGGGCAGTATGGAAAGTTCTCAGAGAGAAAGGCTCCATTTTGGATAAAAATTGAGTTCTTTCCATATTACAGAGGCATAGGGTGACACTATTATTTGGAGCAGTCAAGAGATGCTGTTAAGTTCTATTTTTTATCTGTAACATTCAAAAGCCAATTTTTTTTTGTACTTTACTATTCAAGCTCATTTAAGAACTTGGTGTTTTCAAAGATACACAGGAAGGCCATTAGGAAATGGAGACCACTTCCTTATATTTGTATAGTTTCAAACTTTGCTTACCAACATATACTAATTTATTTCTAAGATTTTTATAAATGTAAGACTATGATTTGTTATTGATTTTAGCTTCTTCATAATCACTGTCCTATCTTTTGTTGCACTAGTTATATCACTATTGGTGGCAGTTATCTGTATTGCACAAATATAAAATACAAAGTTGAAAAAAATACTCTCTACCATGAAATAAAACATAAAGCAGACACACTGATTTATGAAAAAAATTGGCTTTTTAAAGCCAGTGGCTGTACTTAATAAACTAAATATACCTGAAATCATATTCAAGATTTTATGAAAACACCACTGAAAAAGGAAACATTTTAAACATGAATAGCAACAAACATCCTAGTAAACAAAACACATAACATTTTAGCATACACAATGTTGCTATAGACATATGACAGAGATCTCGAGTCATTCTTTGTGGGCCTGTCCTAACCAAGATTATTCTGAAGGATAAGAGAAAAAATGTCAATTTGGGCACCCAATGATTTACTTCATATTCATACTCATAATCGTAATACTAGTAAAGGCAAGATAATTCAACAAGTCGCTTTTTTCGTTTTCTCAGTTTGAAGGAGCTGACCAGTCATACATGAGGTGCATGTAAATTTATATTAAGAAATGCTATAACAGTCTCCCCTGCATCCACAAGCTTTGGATGGTATATGAAAATTGTCATTCATCTCAGGGATTTCTCCTTTGTGACTGGTTTGTTGGGTTTTTTTAATTGATTTTGAGCAACATTAATGGGCATGGCTGTAGATTTCATTTGATGTAGATGTGTGTTTGCACAGCATATGTGCATAAAAATATCCACCTGTCATTAGCAGGTGATTTAAATATGTTTTGATATTTGTTTTCAGCTAAACAATATAATTGGAGCACAGTACTGATACTGTGCCAGGGTGGTCTGAATGAAATACTGAACACATAACAGGACTCTTTTTCTTCCCAACTGTATCAACAGAGTTTATTAATAACCTAGTGACAGCTTTGGCACCTAGGCAACTACTCAACAAAAATGGAGACACAATTACGCCTGAGAGAAGTTCTTACCAGACAAGATTTTTAACAAGACAATAGATTTCTTACACAGCTGTGATTGGTTCCTTGCTTCAAACACTTTTCTAGAGCTACACAGGAGGTTTTTTTCATTGTTATTTTTTATGGTGTTGTTGGTTTTGGTTTTCCCAATCAGCCTTATATATATATAAATACATTTAAAAACTTAATTTAAAAATAATAGATCTTTGATTTACCATTAAGCCCATTTCCACATATCATCTCTTAACATTGTGATTGATAGCAATTGGCTATGGATTTGTTTCATGCATATTTCAGTGTTTTTCTTTATGGTTTTCAAGGGAAAAATTACCCTTTATTTTGGATTGTTAACTCAAACTGAAAATAAGTATGCACAGTACAGAGTTCTTTATGATTCCTGTGAACAACATACAGCTGACATCCCGGGTGGATGACAGAACTTCATTGGTCTCACTGTGAGAAGTCCCATTCATATTCCCTTTCTTATGTTGTTTTCTGAACTGGAGGACTATAGAGAATCTGTATGGTTTTTATTAGCAATTTGAGTGCCCTCAAATTGTACTTAGACGATTTTCTATTAGAAGTTTTGTATATATGGACTCCTGGAGGTTGTGTCAGAGGAAGGACAGGTTCAAAGGTGATAACTCAAAAAAATATAAGAGAGAGCTAAAACAAACCTCTGCAATTTCTATAAGCACAGGTCAGAAGAGTGAAAGAAGATTAAATATAGTTTAACATACCGTCATGTAACAGTAGCTTTTTCTTTCAACACAAATTTCCTCGAAGCCATGAGATGATAACTTTCTAATGCAAGGTCTACTTTTAATTCTAATTACAACTTTTCCTCCCCCTTTAGAAGCTGTCACTTACATGTGTCGTACTGTGCCACTTAGCCTAATATTTTTCTCCTAAAGCCACTGTTCAGCAATGACCTTAAAAGAAATAAAAGACGTTCTATAGTCAAATGTAGCATCTCTACTTTACAGACAGGTCTTCTGACCTGTAACTTAGACATCAGGCTGTTACAGTAATAGCCACTCAGAAAAGCATATCAAACCGCTATCAGTTGTTGTGGTATCCTGTGGCTAGTGCCCAGAACTTGACACTTTGGAACATGAAACTGTATAGCAGATTTTACTCATTGCCAAAAATGAGCTTGGATATTGAGTGAAGGGAAAAATGAGACCATATTGCTTGACAATTTTGCAGTAAAAACCTGGAAAGGTACACCTTCCAAAAACATTTTTTTATTATCAAAATTTTTATTTGATTTTTCTGGAGAGAGAGAGAGAGAGAGAGGAGCTTCAGCTTTTTGAACATATTGGTAAAATGCATCCAGGACCCAGTGAAGTGCCAGAAAGCTCCAGTTCAGCACTCAGCACTAAATCACTTTGTGATGGCAGATATCTGTGCCTCATTTACAGGCATAATTTTTGTGCTCCTTGCCTCTTGTCTTGCCAGTGGCCATTACACAGAAGAGTCTGTCTCTGTCTTGCTTATTCCCTCCAGTCAGGTATTTACGAAAATTGATATGTTTGTCCCTAGTCCTTCTATTCTCCAGAGTAAAAAGCCCTCACTGTTTTAGCTCGTCATACGACAAATACTTCAAGCTCTCAGTAATCTTTGTGGTCCTTTGATTGACTCACTTCAATAGGAAGGAAGCACAGCTTCTCTTGGATGTTATATCACTATCTTGAAACCCCATCTCGGTCAACAATGTAGTTACATTACCTTTTGGATCCATTACTTACCTAGAAATTTCCTCAATTCCTTTTGGGAATATAGCCTTTGATTAGTAGCATGGTCTGTTTGCAATGCAAGATGGGTATATCCAGCAATATTATGCGCAGTTCCACTGATGAAGATAATGACCCTGTTGCTTTTAATGACTTCCCAAGATTAAACAGGTTTGAATGGGTGCTAATTCCTGTGCCAGTTCCAATGGAGATAGGATGAAATAAATACTATAGCTGAACTGTGTATATACACCATGTGTCATTTCTCTCTTATATTCTCACTGGGAGAAAGTTGTACACTTGTGCAATAGACGTGGGATCTTTCTCTTTGTTTAAAACACACGTATTACATATGTATTATTTTTTATGAAAGAGGAGATATGTCTTTTGTAACAATCCTAGGGTGTCATGTTTCTAAACAGTTGGCATCTCCTACAGAAGCTAATTACACAGAATCTGATTGTCTCCTCCTAGACAGTTCTTCCTCTAAAATTGTTTCACATTTTTCAATTAAATATTCAAGTAGGGAAACTTTGTCATCTTCTCCTGTGTTTGGTATCATCTGTCCAGAGACATAACATAGAGTTAATTAACTTTAGTCTTGAAAGGTGCATTTAGGGAATATTTCTCAGGTGCGTAGTCCATCATACCTCAAAGCTAAGAATCAAAATTAACTAAATACACATGCATTATTTCATGTTTAGGAGAGAAGATTAACATTTTGAAGGAGAAAAAAAATCTTTTTGGAAAAAAAAAATTAATATTTATCTTGTTATTTTGTTCATGCTGAAAGTTAATGAAAATGCATCATCTATTATACTGCATCTGTGTATATGTATGTGGCACAAGCAGTTTTAATGTTAAGGAGAGTAGCTAAAATGAAGGATAAAGACAGGCCAGAGAAGTAGTAGTGAAGGACAAATAGCTTTGGATTTTTTAAACATTTTCATAAGAAACTCTTTTAAACAAACTAATAAAATGGACAAAAAGTATGATTAAAAAAAAAACAGAAATGTTCCAACACCTCTGTTATTCTGGCTTTATGACAAATTATATGTTTATTTTGTCTTCTAGGATGGCTAACCTCAACATCACTTTATATTTGGAATTCAGAAACATTCCAAGAAAGCTATCAAATTCAAGACACATATAAAATTCAGAAAGAGGGTGGATTAGACTACACTATTAAATTCTTGAATGTACCATTCCTGT
This sequence comes from Acanthornis magna, assembly GCA_036785705.1. Lineage (NCBI taxonomy): Eukaryota > Metazoa > Chordata > Aves > Passeriformes > Acanthizidae > Acanthornis > Acanthornis magna. The sequence continues at coordinate 5,023,372 of JAWUZG010000017.1, forward strand.
CATCTTTTAAATAAATCCCATGGAAAATATATCCTACTAGGGAAATTATTGTAAGATATACATTTCTTACACACACGCGTAAAGGAAAAAAAAAACACAAAAGCCATCAGATAGTCAACATAATGAAAAATACATTTCACTATACACTATCTGCAGAAAGCAGAGAAGCAAAAAATACCTGAAATGTGCAAGGATGTAAAATGATTTCTCACAAAACATTAAATTCTAGAAAAGGTCTCTCATGACCGATGCCTAAAATGTTATTTTCAGGTCTTCCTTCTTGTTCCTTTCAGGTAGCAGATTTATAAGAATAAAAAGCTGGTTTATAAGACTAAAAAGATAATTGTTTTGCTTTAGCAGAACTAGTTTTAGACATGGTTTCTTAATAGGGGGATTTATTTCTTAAGTGGGAATATTGTCATATTAGTTTACTTCTTTCAATTCTTAGTCATATTGAAGTCCATTAGGCGATTTTATTCCATCTGTATGATAGCGCATGTTGTGAACATGAGTAGCTTTTCATGAGGACAAATTATGTGCAGTCACAATCTAAAATTTTATCTAGTTAAGTGTCCTGGGGTGATGTTATGATAATCCTGTACTCCCTGTCGTTTGCGTGCATGCCTAGAAATGTGGTCCTGTAGCTTTAACTGTGTTCAGCAGCCCGGAGAAACTCTGCCAGGGCAGGATGTTTTGAAACTCTCCCCCAGGCTTCTCCACTAAGGAGCGAGAGAAAGGAAGGGACATTCCTTAGTCAGGCTGTTGCTGCTGCTATGGCTGCTGCTTGCTTTTCCCTGGGATTGCTTCTTTGTCGTTTTTTTGGAATTTTTTTCAACTTGCTTTCTCATCCGAGAACCCTGGGAGCCCATGGAGGATGGTGGACACGAACCCTCCCGGGAGCCACTGGAGCAACTCCACCCGGCCCCCCCGGGGACCCCCAGAAAGGGGAAGATATGCCTGAGGAAAAGGACATTAAGTTCATCAACTGTTTACTCAGGTTTAATAATTCCTTTTCCCCTTTCCCCTTCTCCTGTGCCTTGCAGGGCACTCTGCATGTTCTGTTAATTAAACAGTTTTTTTCAGTTTTATCCTAGACATTCTTTTGTTGTGGAGGAGGGGGTGCCGGGAGCCTTTGCTGTGGGGGAGGCATTTACTCAGAGAGCTTTCCACCTACAAAATTTGTCTCTAATCCGAGACATTAAGAAAGGTGGAGACATTTTTTGGCAAAAAAGAGTAAAGCAGGCTCATTTTCATAAAAGCAATTTGAAGTGAACAACCTGATAACTGTGGCATGACTCAGCTGCAGATAAACAAGTCATTAAAAAATGGTGGATGGTACCATCATCCTTGTGCGTCTTTTTCCTTTGAAGAGATTAAAGATTTGAAGATTGCAAATTATGAACCACTATTTGAGGTGTTATGTCAGTTAGCAACATGCATGACCAGTGACCAAAATTATATGATACTGCTGTGATCCAAGTGTGTTTTGTGATTTACATCGCACCATTGGAATACATTGATCAACACAGACTTGAAAGACGTTTTCAATTGCTACTTCACACTACACCATTTGCTACATTGCAAATGTTTCAGTAGTATATATATCCAAAAATTTTGATAATTTTATTGAATTTTTCACTATTTCTGGAATTAAAACTCATTTATCCCCTTGGGAAAAGAAGGGAAAGGGAAGGGGAAGGGGAAGGGGAAGGGGAAGGGGAAGGGGAAGGGGAAGGGGAAGGGGAAGGGGAAGGGGAAGGGGAAGGGGAAAGGGAAGGGGAAGGAGCAAGGGCAAGGGGAAGGAGCAAGGGCAAGGGCAAGGGCAAGGGCAAGGGCAAGGCAAGGCAAGGCAAGGCAAGGCAAGGCAAGGCAAGGCAAGGCAAGGAAAGGAAAGGAAAGGAAAGGGAAAGGAAAGGAAAGGAAAGGAAAGGAAAGGAAAGGAAAGGAAAGGAAAGGAAAGGAAAGGAAAGGAAAGGAAAGGAAAGGAAAGGAAAGGAAAGGAAAGGAAAGGAAAGGAAAGGAAAGGAAAGGAAAGGAAAGGAAAGGAAAGGAAAGGAAAGGAAAGGAAAGGAAAGGAAAGGAAAGGAAAGGGGAGAAGAACACAACTTACATATTAAATCACTACAAACCTTATACCACCTTTAAATTTTCTTGACCTAAAAAAGCTCCCACAAAGCTGGTAATTCATGCAACACAAACTGAACCAACTAAATCTTTTGCAATTAGTGATTTTTCTGTAGATTAAAATAGATTTTTTGGCTGTTGTCTTTCTTCTCAGAATGTAAAGAAGTCTGAAAAGATATAAAGAAGCATATATATCTCCTTAATATTGTAAGATGATTTTTTATGTTCATATTTTTCAGAAATTTGCATATATACTATTATACAACAAGGTGTCCCACTTAATAAGTCAGTATGATCAATGTGCTAGTTTTAATTTTTCAGTGAATGTGAAAAAAAAAAAATTAAAAAAAGAGAAGAAAGGACCACTGTTTAATATAAAAAAGGAGATAATTTGCATTATTTAAATAACTGTTTTGAAGTTGTCTAAAGTAAAAAAACAAATACACATAATGGTGTCTTTCTAAAGAACTCTGTATGATCTTCCTGAAAAACTATGAAATTATTTCTTCCTATCACAGAATCACTGTGATCAAGAAGATTAAAAGAAATAGATGATTAAAAGAAATACATACATACATACAGTTCAATGTTGATCTTGTAAAATTGTGACCTGCCAGAATGCTACAGTGTTTAATATTCATAATAAGACAGTTAAAGGCAAATATGCCTTTCGGATAGCTTTGGGAAACAACAGACTTAATCTGTGGTGTATGAAGGAAGCAAACCACAGAAATTAAATATTTGTTCTTCAATTGATTGCTAACAACCATTCTTGTGTACGTCAAGTGATTAATAACTTGAACTTCCCAGTTTTGCTCACTGTAAATTGATTTATCTTCCCAGTGTCTAATAACGTCATAAGTACAGATCAAAATCAGCACCTTTGAGCAAATGTCAAAACTTAGAGCATATATTCTGTGCAATTATGATAAGTTTGCATTTTGAGATTACAAGGATATCTATTAGGAAAAAAGCCGCAACAGAAAACAAAACCCAACTTATCTATCAGTACATAAGAAGAACCAAAAGCACTTCTCTTTTGAAAAGTGTGATCAATGTAATAAACGTAGGAAGAGTGTAAAAGAATTAAACAAAACATTTGATTTCTTAATGTGCCTTCTGAGGGAAGACTGATCTAGGACTCTACAATACAATGCACTGCCTAAGAAGTGACAAGAATGAAAGAAGGGATGGTGAGCTTACAGCATCAATAAACCTGTAAAAAAAGGAAGGGGATGCTATTTCTGGGTTGTGGTTCCATTATGATGTTATTGAGCTATTCAGAGATATACCAAATCAGCTCCAAATTTGCAGAGTGGGTCATGTCTAGCTGTTCAAATACATCATGGAAACATCCTTCCCAACTGGTTTATAGTCTTGTGTGAGAATTTCCTAGACTAGGGGATCAGAAAAAAAACATATGCTAAATTATTTTGTCAACAAGACAAGGCAATGAAAACTGATACTGTGGGCTAAGAACTAATATATTCCTATAATAGCCCTGCTTATTTACAAAGTTCTAGAATGGAAAGAAAGAGAATATGAGGCTGGTGCAACATAAATTTCAATCACACTTAAAAGGCAATAAATGGAAATACACAATGGCTGACTGTGACATATTTATTCTTACAATTATGCTCCTTGTAACCATGCATTTGTACATTTTAAAAAAGAGCATGGTTTAATGACAATGCTTTGTGATTTTGAATGAGCTAGTCTTGTATTCCTGCTAAGTTTCACTGAACCAAGTGCTTAAATAGTTAACATTACAGAATATGAAACATTAAAGGTGAAAAAAAACCGCTTCTTTGTGTCAGTGTGCTTTATTTATTGACATTTCTGGATTTTACATCTCCAACTGCAAGACCTGGTTTTAGATGACCTAAAAAAAAATTAGATTGCTAAGAAAACTAGAACCGAACTCTGAAAACACCTAAAAACTTGAAAACACCTTGGTTTTACAAATCTGTGATGTGTTTTCCTCTGGGGTACATGATATTCAGCATAGAAGATAATTTCTGAATCTTTTATCATGATCCCTTGTGCCCTGTCTACTTTCTTCTCTTTGATTCCACAAACAGTCTCTGGAATCCATGGAAACCTCTAAGCAATGCTAACTTTTGGAGATGAGTTATTTGGTTTACACTGTATAATTCTGGCTGAAATCAACCAGTATTCTGAAGGAGTATAGACTTTCAGCAGTAGCAGTAGTCTCATCATTACTTGATTTTCATTTGCCATAGAATGGAGTTATTCTCTTCTCAGCTACAAATCACTGCATGACATTTTTCTCCTGGAAAGGAGTTTGGAGGGAAACTTTTCTGGACCATTCATTTTAATGAGACTCCCTCTATTGTAAGAACATAACAACACCTTGGGAATCACGATAGTTCTCAAAATTGCCATTTTGAATTTGTTTCATGAAATGAAAACCACATTTGATTGTGGGTACTTTTAGGGAAGACATAAGCTTTTCCATGCTGCTGAGCTCACAACACAAAACTACGCTTCTGTATTTGCTTGTGTTTTTATATATGTATATAATTTTAAAATGCTTGAATTGTAGACACTTGGGAATTATGATTCAGAGCCATCTGGTTCAGGGACTACTGTATTAATGATGATTTCTAGAATACAGTCAAATGCTCAAAGGATTTCTTATTGGTGTCTTTCTTTCAAGTTTAGTTATATACTTTTTGTTTTCCTACTTGGAAGTATCACATATCTATCACATTCAGCAAATTATTTGTGCTTTGCTGGTAAAGTGACCAACTTTAGCTTTGACTAATTGTTACATGGCAAATTTTATTTTGTTGTTTTTCTGCAATTTTTTCTCATGCTAAATTGAATATTTACAGCTTTTGATTAATTATAAGATTTACCTAGGTAGGAATGGTAGCAGTAATTATTTGATTACAAAGAATCTCAGAATAAAAACAGGTTTTTGCACACCCATTAATTTGTACCTTATGGAAAACCAAAGAAAACCAGAACATGGGATAAAATGAGAGGAACAATAAGTTTTAGGGAATACAATCTTTGTGCGTTGGAACTCTTCAAAATATGAATGGTTTCTATATTAAGTCAATTCCATCGGCAAAGCAGAATAAATGAAAACCCCTTGGGGGATTTCGATATTGGTGTTTCTTTGAGAACTAACAAATTTGGAGTTTTCACCCAACGTGCTTATTTTACACACTCAATCAAACTCACACTCCTCTCTCCCCAACAATATGCAACAAGAAATCAACTGGTTTTGATATTTTCTATCTCTTGAGTAGCACTGTTATGCATTCATGTATACTTCAGAATCTACACACCTTGAATATTTTCTTCCCTTGTGACTATACTCACAATGTGAGATTGACTTTGAGATGAAACCATAATACCGCACAGATAAGCCTTTCCAGTCCCTTTACAGGGTTAAGTTCTTAATCTATTTGTATTTAATAGTGACCTATTTTTGCCTCTGAAATTACTAAATACTAAAAAACTTAGTTTTTCTCCTGAATATGAACTATTTTTCTACTGACAACAGCATTTCATGACACATTTTTCCAATTTTTTTCACAGAATAAGTCACTTAAGGAACAGTAAGAAAATAATTATGTCTTGTTACAGTTTTCATAGTTAAAATGACATCCATGAACTGAAGTCTCGGAAATCCACATATAAGAAAAATTTTAAAAAGGTTACATGAAACATATTGAGTTTAGAAATATTAAGTTCTGAGCAATGATTTGGGCCAAATCCTACTGCATCCAACCAGTTCACTGAACTTAGAGACTTGCCTGTCTTACAGAAGTATAATATAATAATGATTAATCATATACAATATATCCTAGGCAAAGGGTAATTTTTTTTTTTAATAATATGCTCTCATTTGAATAAAAGTGCTTGGTTTTATTTTAGTTCTGAAAAGAAATTTGGCCAAGAGATGATCCCTTACATATTTTTTTTCCCTTTCACAAAAGGTAATAAGAATATCTTAATCCATTCTTCTCTTATGACTAGGGTTGATTTCAAAGAGGAATACACATGGATGTGAGGATCAGCCCTGGCAGTTCTTTTGGAAGAATTCTCAGGGGTTTGGCTGCCTGAGCTCAGGGCCTTTGCAAGAATTAAGCCCAACACTACAGAGATTAGAACAAGCTTTTTTTCTTTTTTTTTTTTAATAACATTTTTTTAAAAAAAATGGGTTTTGATAAAATTGAAAATATTTTCAATTTTTTAAAATCTGAAAAATCATTAGAAAAACTTAAAAGCAACAATACGAAAGCACTTTTTAATTTCTAAATCTAATTTTTTTTTTTTTAATGGGAGTGGCCTTCTTCCTTCTGTAGTCAAATTTACAATTTACGCATTTAGACAAATTTAAAGGAAAAAGTTAAAAGAAAAAGTTTAAAACCCCCCAAACCTAAAATAAAGTGCCATGTGCTTTAAGTTGAATAAAAATTTTCAGATTGCAGTAACAACTTTGAAGTTTCATCTTCACTCACTCATCAGAAGAATTATTTCTTCTGAGAAAAACAGGGTTTCTGATCCCTCTATTTGGCCATAATCTGGGAATCCCTGCTTTAGTATTCTGTTATCTGAACCTGTTTTCTAGACATCTTGTTTGCTCATAACAGAAAATGTCCTGATTTGATCAAGGTTTATTTCAATGCAAAAGGGAATTCTATTCACGCTGAGATTCTCCCACGCACTGAAAATTCAAAAAATCAACTGAGACTCAATCAGAACATATTTCTGGTTGACTCTGATATTTCTCCTGTTTGAGAACAAAAAAACACCTCTGCTTATTGCAACTCCTGATAATCTGTGTCCTTCCACATGGAACAATATTTTGTGACTGTTAGACGAAAATTATTTATGCTAAAAATGTACATGACCTGAAAAGCTAAAGCTAACAAAATATATAAGGCTTTCTCTGAAATAGGTAAGTAAAATTTAATAAATTTAATTTTATTTGGCAAATTCAATTAATTTAGGCTACCCTAAGTTTAGGTTACCCATATATAAATTTCTCTTTCAATTATGCTCTCTTTGTCTCTTTTATGTCTGTAATTACGTACTATCTCTAATAATTTTCACAAGAGTGAGAAAAGATACATATCAGCCTGTTACAGTTGGATGCTCTCTGAATTTTAAAGGAAGCCATCTTCAAATTTTATGAATAGATCAATTTCTTCCAATTTATCTTAATCTATTTCACCTTAAATCAACAGAACCTGAGTGCCTAAAAATAAGATCTTGCCTGTAGAAATCTATGAGATAGTGTTAAATTTTCTCTGTAACATGTCACTTTTGCCATCTCTGAGGTGAAAAATGAGTAATCTCTGGTGTATAGTTATTTTTAACTAACTATTCAAACAGGCCTTTTAGCTAAAAACCCAATTGTACCAATTTTTAGTTAATTTATTCAGGTTTTATGATCTGGTTCACAATAGTGTCACTGAACACTCAGACCCCATTTGCCGTCAAACTAGATTAAATCTTTCATTGCAATAGTTGACCTGCTGTTTCTATACAGACCAAATGAGTCTCTAAGGATCTCCACATTTATATTGTCTTACCCCTGGGAAACATTTTTAAAGCAACCAAACTTTTTTTTATTTTTCTTTTTTTTTTTTTTAAATACTGATGTCCTACTGCAGTTGGCTGGAAATTCAACATTGATATTGGATGAAGATAGTGCAAATAATAATTTATTGCCTCAATAACAATTGATAGAAAGTTGAAATTCCATAGTGGATCATATGCCACCTGGTTCTGAACTCTTTTCTAAGTACAATCTGTCGTGTACCAATGACTACAGACCCCATCCAGGTACTTGTTTACTTTCTACAGTTATTTCTATAATTAACTTCTAAAAATACTTATTTTCTTTGTTCCTTAAACAATAAAATATTACGTACCTTACAATGGTTTTCTCTAATATAATACTGTATGTACTTGTCTTCATGTCATCATTTATTTCAGTGAGAAAACTTTTAGCTTTTCTGCTGGAGGCTTTCAATGCCAATTGCAAAACAAGCTAGTAGAAAATTCACAGAATTGGCACACATATTTGAACGTGAAATTTAGTTCATAATGAGACAATGTGAAGAACACATGCAAATGTACAGTGAAACAATCAGGAACATAAATACAGGGGTTTTCAGTGTATAATGTCACAGGCATGATGAACTTCACATATGTTGAGATTAAGACCCTTCTTTTGTGAAGGAAAAGAAATGGAAATGAAAAACAGTGAACTTGAGATATTTACCTATATTTTAGTGATGTTGTAACTTGAATTGTCATAAGCTTACATGCAATTAAAAACAAGACTAAAAATAAATACACAAACAGACAGAGCGCAAGTCTAAAAACTTTATGTGAGAGAAATAAGCTCAGGTTTGCACTCCAATTCTGACAGGTCCTTGATTCTGTGCCTTTTTATTGTAGACCAGCACAATTAATACTGGCACAATCCCATCATTCTCCAGAATACCTATGAGAAGTCAAAAACGTGATAATAGGAAAATGACACTTCTTTGGAATTGCTTTACCACATAGTTTTGGACTATGACAGAAGACAGGCACGTTATTTCTGGTCATTTGCATTTCATAAATATTTTGACACCTTTAATGGGAGGAGGCCAATCAGCAGATAACATTTGGAACTACACTATGAAAGTAATGAGATTTCATTCTATGTCCCTCTCCTCTTGCATCTCCACCAAGAATTCACTTGGAGAAGTTAGAGGTTTCAAAGGGACAACTCCAAACCACTGATATTTTAGTTGTTATTCAGACTGGGAAATAAGCATGTTTCTTATATATGACCTTTACAAATTGAAACAAATATTCGATAAATATCACTGAATTCCTTGCATATGAATAAAGGCTTTATTTTAACAGACTAAATTTATTGTCTGTCACCCAATATGATTCAGAATCTGCTACACTACCGTGACTGTAATGTGACCCAACTTGTTCTTTACCTTCACATACACACAAGAGTTTAAATTGTATAATGTAGATTAATGGTTGGGGTAGTAATGAAATGTTCTCAAATGTTTTTATCAAAAAAAACTTTCTAATTCTATTATACTGAAATATAACATCAATAGCATCCTAAGGCTTCTGTGTTTTTTCCCAGCTGCCTCTAGCTTTTTATCTCTCAGAAAACTAGGACTGTAAACTACACTAATGCTGTCCTTACTTTCTACTGCATGAGATACAGAAACTTCTATTCTGTTGCAGAGAATGGAACTAGGCTGGGGATCTGAACAGAAACACTGCAGTTGTTTTAATGTGCTGTAGGGTAGAGAGACAGAAAAGATAAAGAAACATGTTTTTTACCTTCCTGACCTCTCTGCTCCTTCCTAAAAATATGTAAGTGACAATTTTAGGTAGAACCAACTTCCCCCTCACTTAAAGGTCCCTCACATCACAATTCATCTTCACACCATTCTCAGTCAGAATGTCAACTTTAGAGACTGACCTATGACCTCTGTCTATATTTTTATGTTCTTGCAGAAGTCAGCGTATTCTAACCTGAAAAATATCTTGACTTCTATGAAGCCACTTCCCTATTTATATAGAAAATAGGTTTCCAGTGTAATGTTTCCAGTTGATTTTCTCCTGAATTCTTTGTGTAGATGGAAAAATTTTTGTAAGTTTCCAAGCAAGGATCTGTACTAGATGAGTAAAGGAGAAATGTGGGCAGATATTAACACTACTAAAAAAAGCAGTACCTAAAAGATATAAGGATATAAGGGAAAGGAAACAACTCTGATTACAAGAAAATCAATATTAAAAATTATCTACTATTAGCATGAAAGTTTCTAAATAAGTTAAGTGTTTGCTAACAAAAGAGTTGCTATGTACTATGAAGATTTCAATTACTAATTTTAAAAAACACGTGGGAAATTTTTCACAGAAACATTCTACCATTTCTATGAGCATGAGTACCACGGAAAGAATTTTTGTAATTGTTGCCATTTCCTGGTAGTCTTCAATACATTGCCATATATATTGTTACTCAGATACTTTTGTTATGAAATCTTAATGTGCAACACTATACAGAAATTACTATTTCTATATACTGTATAGCATACTTAGGAATAACTTTTATCTTTCATAAACTTACTATTTTTCTTCCAAGATTGAATGACATTCATATAGGTGATTATGATTAGGCACATTTTGGGTAATTATTATGCATTTGATACAAGAAAGAAATAGTCATTTCAGGTGAATACAAGTTCTTTGCAAATCTCCACACATGCAATATACCTAAATTGTGCAAACCACCTGGGAAGATATAGTAAAATATTTTCTATTTACAGGAACGACTGAAAATTTCAGGGTTTGAATTTGACTTTCAGATGCTAAGTACAGCAGCAATTTTTCAACAGTAACAGTATTTACAGTCCCCAAGAGCTCTGCACAAGATAACAATGTATAATGCAATCATCTTGGATATATCTGTCATAACCCTTGGTATTTTCTATCTGCATTGCACCTGTAAATTGACTTATTACCCAGTCTCACTGAGTCTAATCATTGTGCCTGATACCATGTAATCTGTGCCACTCTAGACACAAAATACCAGCTGTTACAACTCCAAAAGTTCAATAGTTGCAGTTCAAGAAGGAAATCAAATGTTACAGCCTTTACCTTGGCCCTTATCTTGCACCCATACCACCTCTGTACTGCTGACTACTTATTAGTGTCATGATAAAAAAAGGTATGCAAATGAAAATATCTATGCATTCAATTTGTGTCACTCCTAGTTCCAACCATGGCTCACCCACAGGCTTCCACACAGAGCAGAGAGTCCTCTGGGCAAGGAACTTTTCATCTTCCAGTGCTACTTATAATATCTCTGCCTGAGGGTGTGACATGACATCATCAGCAGCAAACTGCCTAGAGAAACGAGGTGCTCTCTGGTGGCATTACTGGAATTCTACAGTGCTGGAGTTGGGCAGGAGTAAACACTGTACAATGAACTGAAAATTACATTCTGGTCACAAGATTAGGGCAGAGATCTCATCTTTGTCTATCTATTAACTTCTCACTAAGTAAGAAAAGTTTCAGGTCAGCAGTTCTGTCCATCTATGTATGTATGTCTGTATGTCTGTATGCGTGCATGCACGCATGTATGTACGCATCTATCTATGTCTATCTATCTATCCAATTTTTTCTCGGAGTTGTCTGATGATGCAAATACCCTCAGTCAGGCAAAGAAGTTTTAGTTAGCCTTTCAGCTTCATCTGGCCTTGTAGCCAGGCCCATAATTGAGTCCTTAATGAATTAATTAATACATTTCATAAATAAAATAGTATCTATTTCATACCATGGTCAAAATCTATTCAATATTTCATATAACTCCTCTTTAATTTATTGCAGTCCAGATTCTGCCAATCTAATTCAAATTTATGGTATTCAAAGGCTGACCTTATTTTTATTTTATTTTGAAAATAGTTATAGATAAAATTTGTTCTAAAACAGAATTATAGCTCATATGAATTCTATAGCATGTAGTTTCCTAATATAAATTTTATTTTCTTGTTTTTCTTTCTGAAGTAGATATACAGACCATGATCCTTCTACTGAACTTTTTTCTTTTCCTCTCAACAAATTATACTGTGAAAATAGAAAGCATGCATAACTGTGCAGTCATAGAAACTTAATTTCTGTTTCTTTGAAAACTTTCCAAGAGATCAGTTGTATTTGTGATACAGCAGAGAAATTCACCACTGATATCCAAGCTCCTTAGCACCCTTGAGGACTACAAATGTAATACTTATCTCTACAGCCACAGGTGTATGTTATGTTACTGGCCTGCACAGGTGACCATAAAACTCTTCTGAAGGCCTTCTTAAATTTCTCAGCTTTCAGATGCATAAACAAGGTATTTGTCATTAGAATTACTATGGGATGTTTATTGTCTTATTATTAGGTTGTCAAAATGGTTTAAATAAATATATGCACAGGAAGATCCCCTGAACTGGTTTAAGCAGCAATATATAGAAAACAATCATGAGTTAAAAAATATTACAGTGAAAACATGTGTGTACAGTCCTATGCAATTATGCAATGCCATGCTTATAAAAGCAAAGAGAGCAGAATACACAATATCAATCTTTAATTACAAATGGCTTAAGTCATGAAAATGGAAACTCAACAGTTTAAAATTGTGAAAATTTAATTCAGTTGATACCAATTTGTTAAAACAGTGTGTTAGACAGCAATTGAAAGAAACACACTTTCTTGAAATAATGATTTTGCCAAAACCACTGCAAATGGATTTGTTCAGAAAACACAAGCCATTATTAGCATGAGTGAGGATCACTTAGAGGTGTATGACCACTAGCATGGGTATTGATCTTAGTTGAAAGCATTTTCATAATTCTCTGAAGTTTCACTTACTGACATAGAGGCTTTCAAAAGTCAAACATAACTACCGTGTTTAACTGCCACATGCAGTCAAAAGGGGAGAGAAACATAAACTCGAAAGGTTTTTGAGAACTTTTGAGAATATTGCCCATTTCTAACCAAAAATCAGCGCAATGCGCCTAAGAATTAAACTACTTGTATAGACTTGGAGCTAGTACACGTAATAATTAAAGAAATCTCTTTAATCTATGTATCACATGTAATGGGAACGAAGAGAATACTTATGGTATGCTCATGAAAGGAAAACCATGTTCTATTCCAATCAGTTACCAGCTGGTAACTGATTGCCCTAAAACTGATTGCTCTGTGCCCTAAAGCTTGATGTTTTATTCCTATTATCTTAATTTCTCTGTGGGAAAAAAATACCTGTCCCTCTATATTTCTGTTAACCATTTTGGCTGAACTCTTCCAAAGAGCCTAAGGGAGTTGAATTCAATCAGAAATGAGTGTCTAATGCTTTTAAATCCTTTTGTAAACCGTATTTTTAAATGTCTAGCCCTCTTGTTCAATGGAACTCTTGACTTACTGGTATCCTTTGGCAAGAATTTTTCAGTTTCCTTTCTTCATTATCTTTCTCAAAATATTATAACACATCCATGTATTTATACTATAAACATATATTAAATTCTAGGAGAAGAGGAAGAGGAAAAAGAAAATATTTCCATGACAAGCATAGGAGAAAAAAATGTACCAGAATTTTTTGGTACCAGATATTTTGTTTTTATTTGTGTCTAATGGACAGTGTTTCCCTTATCAAGTCAAGAAAAGAAACAGCTAAGAAAATACTATAAGGGGAAAATGATGTATGCTTTGCTCCTTTTTATTAAGGTTGGGGGATACAAAGTTGCCATGGCAACCTCTTCGCTTTTGCATAAACTGTGATAGATTTGGATGTAACAGAAAGTAGATGACAACAACCAAAGCAGTTGCCACCTACTCGGGTGAGGTAGTCTCATTTGGAAGCAGTTACTGTACATAGCCCAGATACATACTTCATTCCTCCTGACAAGAACTGCTGACAGGAACAACCCATCCTTCGACTGACAAACAGGAACAGAGCGCTGTTTCTCAGCCTTAGAGCTGAAATGACAGCGAGCCTTTTTAATAAGAGCATAAAGAACACACATTATTTAAGGGGTATTGCGTGGATACATACATCCATATAGAGGCATAAAGACTTTCCTACCCAGGAGCACACTGGCACTTTTCAAATTGGCATGCCAAATTAGCTTCTGTTTTGACCTTGTTCATTCCTATTAGCTGGGTATTAGACAAGAATCCCATGCCACTTTGACAAGGGCTTTTGTTTCTATTATACTGTTATTCAATCCTATACAAGTGATAGATGAGAATGGTGAATATCTGAATAAGCAGAAGGAATCACCCTAATGAATTACCTTCTGCATTGCAATATGCCGTGGATGAAATGACTTATCCATTCTCTATTAACTGATGTGACCGCTTCATCTCAACTACTTTTCATAGCTGCCATCACCCAGAAAGGCTGGTGTTTACAGCTCTCACAGGAAGAATATTTATCTGACAAACTGTGTTAGAGGTATGAAACCTAATGGTAGCAAAGCAGAGCCATAAGAATGTGCACATCAGTAAATACAGCCCTGGGATCTTATTAAGATTCCAACTTTTCTTTACGTTCAAATTTATTTCTTTGTGTTGTATATTTCCAGAGCTCAAGACAGCTCTCTTCGGAATCTTATTAACAATCAGAGCCTATTATATTTAGTCAGATAGTCTAATTGGACTAATCCTTAATCTCCCAAAGATTTTCTAGTCACCTTAATACTGAGGCTTATTTTGTCATAGATTATAAGTATAGAACTATAAACAACTTTGTGAGAGTTTTTTGGGATTTGTTTGTTTATTTTTTTCTTTAAAATCATGTTTGTTTACATGCAAATTATTCTTCAAACACATTTTGTTTCCTATGATCTAAGTCTAGCTTTCACTGTGTGTTTGCAGTCTGCTTTTCAATATGCTGTCCCTGTTTGCACATTTCCATCTTTGTTGACAATTAACTTTGTTGTCAACAAAGTAGAATAGTTCTTTTGAAATAAATTATTTACAAATATTGGTTAAACCCAAAATAATCATTCATGGCTTGTCAACAGTGTATGTGGTGTAGAAGAAGAAAATTATTTGAAAAATATTCTGAAAAAAAAATTAAATGGGTTTTAAATAGAAGGCAACAGTGAGTTTAGGAATTATTGGTGTATTTAATGAACATTTGGAAATAATAAGAAAAATTGGCAACATGCTCTAGATTACATATATGTATAGCCATTTTATTATAATTTTGATCTCACCAGAGTCTTGTGAGGCATCTCTGCGATAGGCTGTCTCAAGGTAATGCTGGGCACCCCAGCCAAAGCAGAGAAGGAAGTCATTAGTTAAACCCACACCTGATATAAGATGGCACAGCCCCATTGACTTTGATGAGACTTCACCCTTCACATTGACTGAACTTAGAGTTTACTTGAGAATGTTTTTAAACCATGCCAAGGACAAGGAGTTTTGGTGGAGATTTTTTAGAAACTGCTGAAAATTTTCTATACTAGGAAATTCACTCTCTCTGTGATAAGAAGATGATAATAAGATGGTAAAAAAACTTGTTCAAACATTTTCTTAGGAATTATGTAGAACTGCTCTTCATGGGATTCATGTCATAAGGGATGTTGTGGACATTAATGTTACTCAGGCATACTGTTCATGCAACTAGTCATAATTACAGTCCGAAGCATTCCACTTTTCATCTCCTACCAATGGCGAAAAGAATTCTTGGCACCAGGGAGTACGTCTTATTTGTTCTATTTTTTTCATTATGGACTATTTTCTTTTTATTACATTTTATTCAGTGCAACAAGAGAAATTAATGCATCTCTTGAATTTATTATTTCACTTTTTTTTTGTTTTCCTGTGAGGAAAGAAGAGCTGCTTCTAGGCCAATATTTTTATGTTCTGAACTTGAATTGATCCTTGTCTACTTTACACTCACATAAGTCTCAGCACTGTGAAAAACTGTGTGGGTAAGTAACAGTGGCTTATGTTTAAACAGTAGGAGAGTTCTTTTAGTGCATTTGTTAGGAAATTTCTTGAACATAAGCATCTTACCATTTTACTGGATACTGCCTACCTTGAAATGCCTCTTCTTTCTGACATTCAGTGTTAAAAATCACATGCGAAAGCTTTTAAGATCTATCTGATGTTAATTTGTATATGGTAGCCTGATGAGCTGGAAATGCTTCCACAGAATAGTCAAGACCGTAGAATTATTCAACAACAATGACTTGGCATGTAAATAAGACAGCACAGTAGGTGGAATTTTAGCCCTGATTTATTGAAAAACTTAATATTACTAGTTACATCTAAATTTTAAAACCTATATCCATTCAATTGAGATAAGACTTTAGTGATATCACAATAAGTATAAAATTGTAATGGAGGCATAAATGCCCTTATCTGAACTTTCCTTATAAGTGAGAAAGAAGAAACCAATTACTCTGTCAGTACAAGATAAACTATTGCAGAAGGTGAATTTACAGTACTGCTTTGGAGAGAAAATGCAATTATGAGTAGATTCAGCTTTGATACCTGCTGTTATGGCAGTGCTCTTACAAGAATTTGTTGTTGGCTGCCGAGTACAAAAAACACTAAGGATTTAGATTCTGTCCCGTTCTGCAGGCTACTGTGGAGTCATGGAAAGGAAATCAAAATGCTCTAATTGCTGAAAAGATGTGTCACTGGAATAAAAAAAGGCTACTTAGAACCTGAAAACAAAATAGCAATATCATTTTTAGGCAATGATAGCCAGTATGCAAGTGTATTGTGGAAAAGTTAAGTAATATTCATAAGAATTTGAAAACCTTGTAATGCAGCCATTTTGGAAACGTCGATTTCTAACCTTTCTCAACTTTGTGCCCTCAATTTCTTGAAAATTAATCTGTTTGCCAAGCCATGTATTCTATGAAAGCTATGTCATGCTCTACGTCAGCCAAACACCATAAAATTATATTATGATGGTGAAAATGTCAAAAATCAAATAGTAATTACAGGTGAGCACCAGTAAAATGCAACAATTCACATAAACTTTGTCTTAATGTATTATTACAAAACCCTTCAATATTCACACAAACCCCTTCCTAGTTAGTTAGGTTTGGAGAGCTATTATGACCCAATAATAAAATATTGCCAGGATAATTTACTGTTCCCCTCCCTCTGACTTCTTACTTCTCTTCCTGCTGGAAACAGAGAGAGAATAGCAACCTTAAAACCAACACGGGGCACAGAAATGGAAAACTGACAAATCTTAAATCTGGGGGATAAAAAAGTAAATAACAGTGAGAGAGACAAATATTGTAAATTCACCTGAGAAGGAATTTTGCTTTGATATTGCTGACTTCTCAAGCATTTAGAAATTATTCCTTAATTAAAATGTAAATTGGTGTTTCTAGGGTTTTTAATGTCTATATTGAATTAAATTAGAATTTAAACAGAGTTTTAAAAGGTGAAATTTGACTTCCTAGAAGGAAGATCATATTTGCTAATATTTTAGCTTTAACTAGAAATTAATATTGGCTTTTGCTTAAAGGCAGATTTGTCCATTTTAAGTTTATTGATTTCAGCTTAACGTGAATTGGCTACCATATGACCTGAAAGAACCAGCAGAGGACAAAACCATAGTATAGCAGGATATGACACACACCAGTGTATATACATATTTCAGTACAGAAGGCTTTTATTTCAAAGCAAAAAGAGTACTTAGAGTATTGATTAAATATTACAAGAAAAACAACGTACAAAGAAAGCACATAACCAAAGAATGTTCTCTAAGCTTTCTCTTTGCTTTTGGATCAACTGCCTGGAGAATTCACTCAGTTTTCAAAGTTAATATTCCTTCTTTTATTTATTGTTATTTTCTTTTCTTTTTCAACGGAACGAAACTAAATGTATTGACTTCTGCAAACAACTTTTATTTACGATTATATGAGCTGTTTGTCACTTCATAGTAATTACGAGGTAAATGCAATTAGATGATGGAACCATTATTGATAAAATTTTGATGATACTGTAGCAAGAAATGAGGACTTTAGGACAGAAAAGTTCCTTGTCTTACTTATTTTAGTCTTTGGCTGTATCAGCTGTGTCCAAAGAACTTTCATGCAAAATAACCCTTAGATGTTCAGCATTGAAACTTTCCCCAGAGTGTGTGAGAATTTTGAGTTACAGTAATGGGCATAGCTGCAATAACTTCTTATAAATCAATATGTAGAGTTCAAATAAGAAAAAAACAACAGTGTTTACTTCTACCGTCATAGGAAGTTATTGTTTCCCAAGCTTCAGGAATAATCAATGCTTAAGGAGTATTTGACTGAAAACTTTGTTAAACTATTGTTATTCAAGTCTGGATTAAAAGCAAGATACAGATACAGAAAAACTTGTTTCTATGAGTCATAATATATATTTTTGCCAGACATAACAAAAGAGGATGTTTTAAGTTACCTTTGTGTTTCTTCATAGCAGCTAATATGTATGCTAGTTCACAGGAAACAACATCACACCTGGTGGATTTTCACCAGATGTAATCTCATAGTGAGATTAGGATAAGTTTTACACTAAAGGCTGAAGTGTAATATTGCATGAGCACATACCTAAATTTTTAATATGCCTGTACAATGCAATTGTAGAATCAATATTTACTTATGCTGGCAGTCTAGTGCATGTGTTGACAATTTGACTTAAATTGGTTCTGTTGTGAGGACTGAAATCTTTGAGCATTAGCTGTGTTTCGAATATTCACCCTCCCAAAAAAAATCAGTGAAGGGTCACCAGCTCTCGTTAGACCATTCAAAGGAGGAAAAAGGCAGCAAGCCAAGAATAGCACGTTTTTCATCTGTTGATTTTTTTGACTAAATGAGTGGGGATACAGCTGCAGAAACAGAGAAAGCACAACTTCTAAGCTAAGAGGGTAATTGAAAAAAGAATCTTTTTCCTCTGAAAGTCTATTCTTCTCCATACCTGATCTCCCTTGACTGTCTAATATTCTTTTCCTATTACCTTTGCAGCAGCATAGGAGAAGCACAGGGAATCCAGGGAAGACACAGCAATGGAGATTTCCACTTACTTTTCTGATTCCACTCTTTTGATGTCAGGACTACGCTTGTGTTGCAAAAAAGACACACATTTCACTCAGACTTGTCCATTCCCCCAACCCTGAGCAAATGATTTTTTAATGGAACTTCCAGCAAAAGAGGAACCCTTCTCAAAATTCTGCACTTCCCTCCTTGCAATTCTCAGGGCTTTTGTACCCCATAATTCTTTCCCTCAAATCACAAGGGATATGAGCAAAGGTTCCAGCTACAATGGTGATTACCATAATTTGTTTAAAAGGATTGGCTGCTCCTGTTGTGTCAAGGGGTATCTCCTCTCAGTGAAAATTTGGAAGAAAATGGGAAGATGCTTTGGGAGATGAGGGAAAGAAGTACATTTATTTTACATGTTAAACTTGACTAAAAATATTACTGTTCTCTGAAAGAAATTTAAGTGTAGTAAAAAGTCATCCAAGACTGAATTGCAAACATTATCCATTATTCCATGCTTTATATTCATATGAATTAATTATTTTCAGCTTGATCTGTGAGCTAATTCCAGAACCAAATCATTAGGGAGATATGATGTTAATGTGTACATGTTAATCGACATATTTAATCAATTACTTGGTGAGTGTTTTATTACAAGTATAAGCTTGAAAACAAAATGTTCTACAGGACCAAGCTGTTCTGAACTAACACTATAAAAAGTGATGCAAATGTAAATCTGTCTGCCTTTGGCTAGCAATACTTTTTTTCCCTTTTTTTCTATTTTGTTCTACTTTTTATAAACCAAGAAATCAAATTTCAATTGAGAAGTTCTTCATCAAGCACGAGTTATTCTGAAATTCTTTTCAGTAATACAATGTAATGTAAAGACAATATATTATATAGCAAGAAGATATAACTTTTCTGCAAAACTACCATGCAACTAAATCCAGAAAATTTGTCTTTGTACTTTTGGGTTTCCAGATTTTTTTTTTTTTTAAATATTTCTCAACTATTTTTGGAAAATGGTTAATAAAGTATATACTGTGTAGGACTAGGGAATACAAAATAAGCCTATGTTCTTTCATTTTGTCACCTTATCTATTCATTCAGGAGTGATATTCTCAGTATAGTCAGGAACTTTTTATGCAATATTTCCCCAAATTAACCATTGCACATCTGGGAACTTTTTCTAGATTACTAGGTGGACAGCCCTCACAGTTTCCACAAGTTGTCTGTATGCAATTTAAAAGCAAATTTTATAGCCAAAGTGGAACTGATACACCACTACTGTTAATACCATACCTGCTGACACCAAAATTGCCTGTACTATGACTATGATATACTTGACACATCACTGGGATTAAATTATGTTTCTATCAACAGTACTGATAGAAATTTAGCAGAATGTTGCATTTTTATAGCACAATATGATTTAACATTAGTATGACCCCTATAGAGATTTGGTTGGCTACATTGAACTACTCTCAAAATGTTATCTAATACTAAAACCTAAAAAACTTAAAAGCAAGCAAATAAAAAATAAAATAAGAAGCACAAAAAGCTCAGAAGCATGTCAGAAGCAAACCACATAAAACTGACTGCTATACATACCTGCAAATTTGCAGATGACACCATGTTGGTGGGAGTGTTGATCTGCTGGAGGGTAGTAGGGCTCTGCAGAGGGTCCTGGACAGGCTGGAGCAATGGGCTGAATTCAGTGATATGAGGTTTAACAATACTGAGTCCTGGGCCCTGCACTTTGGCCACAAGAACCCCTGCAGTGCTTTGGGCTGGGGGCAGAGTGGCTGGACAGTGGCCAGGCAGAAAGGGAGCTGGGGGTGCTGATTGATGGCAGATTGAACATGAGCCAGTATGTGCCCAGGTGGCCAAAAAGGCCAATGACATCCTGGCTTGTATCAGGAATAGTGTGGCCAGCAAGACCAGAACAGTGATTCTTCTGCTGTACTCAGCACTGGTGAGGCTGCACCTTGAGTCTTGTGTCCTGTTCTGGGCCTCACAATTTAGGAAGGGTGTCAGGATGTTGGAGCGTATTCAGAGGAGGGCATCAGGGGTGGAGAAGGGTCTGGAACACAAGTCCTATGCGGAGTGGCTGACGGAGCTGGGATTGTTTAGCTTGGAGAAGAGGAAGCTCAAGGGAAACTTTATCACTCTCTACAACTCCCTGAAAGGTGGTTCTGACCAGGTGTGGGTTGGTCTCTTCTGGCAGGCAACCAATGACAGGACACAGTCTGAAGCTGCACTGGGGAAGGTTTAGGTTGGACATTCAGAAGAAGTTTTTCACAGAAAGGGTGATTGGGCATTGGAATGGGCTGCCCAGGGAGGTGGTTGGAGTCACCGTTCCCTGGAGGTGTTTAAGGAAAGACTGGATGTGACACTCAGAACCATGGTCTAGTTGATGAGGTGGTGTTAGTTCATAGGTTGGGCGCGATGATCTCAAGGCTCTTTTCCAACCCAGATGATTCTGTGATTCTATGATATTTTGGAGACATCAAAAAGAGATTTCTTGACCTGATTATCACATTTCTGTCAATTTTCCTGATATTTTGGGATCAAAAGGATAAAAAGAGGTAGGTAGAACTTCAATTTTTGCTCAGTATTCATCAATGTAAGATTTTGCTTAAACAGCATTAGGGCCCAGACCTTAGACAGCTGCTTTTGCAATTTTAATTTTTGAATTGCCATGTCTTCTCACTCTTTACTCCTTTTTCTTCTGAGATAACATGTAGTGTGCCACTCTGAGATTCCCTGTTTTTTTTTAATTAACAACTTCACCTCATTCATATACAATTAATATTTTTGTTAGTTTGGACGGGGTTTTTGTTCTGTGTTTAAAAATTGCTGTGGTTTAACAAGGGTAGACAGCTCAGCCCCACACAGAGGCCCACCCACTCCATCCATGGGGTGGAGAAGAGAATTGTAAGGGTAAATGTGAGAAAACTGATGGGTTGAGACAAAAGACAGTTTAATAGGTAAAGTAAAAAATTTGTGTGTGAAAGCAAACACAGGGATTTTATTCACCTCTTCCTATCAACAGGCAGCTGTTCAGGCATCCCCAGGAAAGCCAGGCTCCATCCATCACATGCCATGGTGACTTGGGAAAAGAAACACCATCACTCCAAATACCCTCCCCTTTCTCTTTCTTCTCCACAGCCTTTATTGCCATATGGTATGGAATGCCCCTCTGGCTGCACTCAGCTGTCCGGGCTGTGTCCTCTCCTTGAGCGCCTCCAGCCTCCTTGCTGGAGGGTCAGTATGAGCATCAGAAAAGGCTGTGACTCTGTGTAAACACTGATAGGCAAAAACTGAAACATCCTGACTTCATCAACACTATTTTTATTACAAATACCACACATAGCAACATACAAGCTACCATGAAAAAACTAGCTCTATCCCAGCCAGAACCAATAGGCAGCTGCACTAATATTAAAAATGCCATGTAAAAAATATAGTGTATTTTCCTTTTACTGACAGTTTAATAGTAGATATCAAAGTAAATGTGATAGCTGTGTGTGGGCAAACATAGTGCATGGTGCTCGGTTGAGCATGCATCAATTTAGTACGTGTTGGTCCACCTTCTTAGCATCTCATAAAATCCCGCACATCTTTAGAATTTCATCTATTAATAATTGTCTGCAGTATTTTATTCACCCAGAAACTAAAACAGTCTCACTTATAGCCAATACTGACCTTCTTCCAAGCTGCAAGATAAATGACTATTTTAAACTTTTTTTTCTAATTCTGGCACTAGATGGCAGTAAAAGAGCAACGCTGAATATTTCATCCGAAGTGAATAAACATACGGAGAACTCTGAGGCAGGAGAAAGGCTATCATTGTAAGTCAGCTTGCCTTCAAAGGTTAGCTAGAAGCAGGATATGGAATATCGTGCACAATCACTAGAAAATATAAAAAAAATAAATCCAACAGATAAAAAAAAGAAAAAATATTAAAGAGGGCAGAGTAACGGGGAGTTTTAAGTAATTTGAAATACCAGAAAAAACTGACTTCATATGGTTTGCTAAAATCTGCCAAAACAGCAGATCAGTGATCTGCAAAAGTAAGATGTAAAGGCAAGTGTCCTACCAGAGTGCCAAAAATATGATTCATCTTCACAAAAAGCTCTAAGAAAGGAGGAGGAGAAAAGCAATCTGCACAAGATTTCTTTTATCCATTACTAAATTGAATTTTATTAAATCTCTGAAATTAATAGAGTTGTATTTCTTTGCTTATAAAGTCACTGAGATCATACAGACAGTAAGAATACACTGCTAAAAAGAGGAACAAATTTTCTTCCTTCCTTTGTTTTGAGACTGAAAAATTATATCCCTTCCAGCAGAATGTATATTCTGTGGTATCAACCTGACAGTACCCACTCACAGAGTATAGCTTCTTGCTGCCTTGCTGTAATAATTGAATCCTTGTAATAGTCATACCTTTGTAAACACCTGCATCTGTAATGGACAGAGAGGAAATAAAACCTAAAATTAGAATTATACATAAAAATTTATGTTTAAGTTCTTCTTATGAAGATACTTCTAAACAATTTATTGGATGCATTAAAAAAAACTCTAGCAGTGACATCCAATTCAAGCAAGCTTAAGCTGAAGGTTTAATGGCTTTCATGTTGCACATTAAATCAACAGAGTGAATTGGATTTAGAGCTGCAAACTAAAACTGATTCAGGCTTTTATAACAGTTTTACAGTAGTTATTTTTAGTCACCTAAGTGGCTGGATTCTATTCTGGGGTACTTATTACAGAAAAGGGAAGCGCATTTTCCACCCTCAATCCTATTCAAGTAATACAAAATCTCATAGAAGACATTCCAAAGCATTTATTACTTCAGGATGCAGATAACATGCATCTTTCTTAGACACTGAAGGTATGAAGTACTTCTTGATATTATGCCGACTGTAAAAAACAAAGTTACAGATAAAAATAAGAAAACTCAAAATTAAATCCTCACAGGAGAGTTTGGGTTTATTTTTTGTTCTGTAAATCTTATTGTCTTAGAAACTTTTCTTAAAGTAAGTATCACTTTTTATTACTTCAGTTAGAAATATTCCTTCTTTGAATATAATGTCAAACTTTAGTTAGGATATATTCACACTCTGTAACAATACATGGCTCTGGGTTTCACAGAAGCAAACATGCATAACTTACAGTCTTGAAGCTTTTAAGTATTGAATTACTTAAGGTTTAAGCAGAACTAAGTGCACTGAATGTTTATGTCATCTCTTCTAAGAAGAAAAGCTCCGTGTTCTACCAGAGGTTAGACAATAGAAGCTGTGCTATCAGCATGCTTTTAATCACCTTTTCCATCTTCGTCTTACACATCATTCCTCTATGATGCCAAAAATAATACCACAAGAAAGAACTTGTTGTATTTTATACCCAACTCCCAGCACATACTGTTTCCTTAAGGGAATACCTTCAGTAGTTGAAGAGAATGCCGGCTTTCTCTGTTGCTTATCACCAAATTGATGTATGACCTTTGGGTCTTACCGGATACACCCTCACCCCAGTCACAAAAACAACAATATTGGTGAAAATACCTTCTTCCATCATCTTCTAGGCAGGGGAATGGAACCATTCATTTCTGAGAGCAGATCTTAAGTGACTCATCCATCACTACCAAATCACTTCTATGTATTCTGTGTGGTGAAAGCTAAGTAGATGTATGTGTGATAGGACTTTTTGGACAAGAAATGCTTTAGGAAAAAAAAGTTTATTCTGGGTCTAGAAGTTCTTCCCTCTATTTTATTTTATTGTTTGTTGTTTAGAGAGGGGCGGTATGCCACACATGCTGTTAAATCAAATAGCACTCAAAAAGCAAGGGGTTCTCATTTATAACCTTCTGTTGCTACGTAAAAGTCTTCCAGATAGTCTAGTCCAAGAGAATTCTGAATAAATGTGCACCTAAACGGAACTGATTAAAAAAAAAGAAGGTATAGAGCATACCGTTTAGAGCATAGGATACAAGGCTTCTTCGGAAACACACTTTACTGATTGCTATTTTGTCTTAGTACTGTTTCATGTTGGACGCATTGCAATAGATTCATCAGGCATGAAAGGTAAAAAAGAGGTCTGGACTTGATTAATCTTAGTCTTCCTTCCACAGGACTCCATTTTGCCAAAGAAATCAGGTTTCTCATTTGTCCTCCAAAACCTTTTCCAAGCCTTCAGTCTCTCTAAGCTGAGACATTTCTACAATTTCCATGAATTCTCATCCTTTCTGAGTGCTAAAAGTCTGCCTAGGCAAAACTGTATCACTTCTGTAAAAATCATTTCATGAAAATTAAGGCCTTAAGTTGCAAACCTGCATCTTAAACATTAGCATGTTGTTAAGGCAGAGTGTATGAGCATTTTGTAGCATTATAGGTAATAACGAGTTTGGTATTCACTTATTATTATGTCTCCTCCTCTATGTATAAAACCTAATTATTACCACCAGATATTGAAAACATACACTATTAAAAAAAAAAAAAAACCAACCCCTCAACACTTTTATCTACTGTTTGGTTTGTTAGTGTGTCTTCCACAATTAGAATTATTAGTAAAAGAAAGTTCATCTTATCATTTGGAAAACTGGGAATTTTGTCTGTGAAGCAGAGGTTTTTTTTGCAGAAGAATATCAGCCCTTCTCTTGGTTGCTTCTCCAAGACTGATTCAAATAACAAATATAAATGTTGAGCTTTGACTTCTAGAGCACTGTTGGTAACTTTTCATTATTAAACCCAAGCTTCAAACATCTCCCAAATTAACTTTCTCTTTCTTCCTCTACTTCTCTGCCTCTATCTTCCAGTCACCGGTGGCATGTCGGTGTTTCTTCTAAAGTGCAATATCTTCCTTTCAGAGCTTTGTCCATGTGCTGTGATCTTTGACTGCATTTGCTGGAGCATAAACATAAATAAATCTGTAATTAGCCAGAGGCACCCTTACCCTGAGCAGAAGAAACTGGAGGATTTTCATGGCACACTCCCTATGGTGAGATACAATCCCTGTCACAGGAGATCACTCTCCATTAAATGTAGTTTACAAAAGCAAAGTAAACACAGATGACCCAAATGACTGCCATCCTTGTGTGCTCAATAAATTACTGGCTTTACTGACTGCATTAACATAAGCCTTCAGATACAGGGAAAAAAAGTCCTTGAATCTCCCTGAAAATCTGGAATTGCAGGGATTTTACATTTGAGCCTAGGATCTTCTGCAAAAGTTTTTTACCCTTTATGGAAAAAGAACCTTTTACTCATTTTAGTGGATGTATAGTCCTATTCTTTCTCCAGTAAAACTTTTGTAAACATAAAATTTCACAATGGAAAGGCATTCTTGGCCTCCACAGAGCTCTGAATATGGTCTGCAGTTTTTAGTTTTATTCACCATTGACTGATCTTCATCCAAGCCACTTCAAAACCTGTATTATCAATTTACCTCTACCTGTAGATAACTATGAATATGAATGTTAATTATTTAGGCTGAAGAAAGTGATTTTCTTGATTTTTGTGTGGTTTTCTTTTGGTTGCTATTTTGTTGTTGGTTGTAGTCTTTTGTTTTTTTCATTATATTCCGGCAGAAAAGGATTTGACTGACATGCCATTGGAATTAGGGTTTTCTTATTTCAAAAATAACACTTGTACAAAGCAGAGCAGAATGAACAACTGATATAATATTTATTTGAGCCTCTATAGTCTTCCAGAAAATTAGTCTTCCTAATTTCAGATTTGAAGCAAATAAAATATTATTTATTTGGTAAAATTTGAGCTATGACACCATGGCAATGAAAACATTTTGAAAAAGGCATCTTCCACAATACAGGTTTTCATACAGATTGCAGATCTGCTTTGACAGATCTGTGATCTGGGATCTGCCATTATTTTAAGGTATTCTAGGGTAATATATTTTGTAGGTTACAGTAGACCAAATGAAGGGCATCATATACCTCTGCCTATGCTATGTCTAGAACACTCAGGCAGCAATACACCCAGAATATATAAAAAATTATAGAATGCCATCAGTGTGCTCAGACATTTCAAACTTTACCTTACTTTTGTTGTGAGTATGTGGATTTTTTTTTTACATTTTGAAAAGCTGAGGTGTAGTCATCAGTGCCAATTTTGGAATGCCTCCAGTCTGACTGAACTGCCAAGGCCAAAATGGTCTTTAAGAGCACGTAAATATGCAGAAATTGCTATAATGAATCAAGGTTCTCTCTATTTGTTTCATCTTCAATAGTCAGGATTGAATATATCAGAAAAAGATACAAAAATCTCTATGGAAAAATCTGCCTAAAGGGAAAATTTCTTCTGAATTCTGATTAGATAGTTCCTAGCTTATATCTGAATGCATGAAGATTTATAGCCCTCACTTTTTAATCCAAACTAATGTAACTTGACTCCTACTTAACTCTTGGCCTTGCTTATGCCTTGGAGCAATAAGATCAATGGGTTTATTATGCACTAGGTAATTTTTTTCCCTTTTTTTTTTTAGATATTTTTAAATAGACAATGAAAGTGTTGTTATGAATCCTCATTTTTCCTGCTCTGAGACTTCCTCATATTTACACTAATCTGGTCACTAGCTAGTTTTACAATAATATTATTTGTGCAAAAATATAAATTTCATAAATTTCACAACTCTCCATAATGAATAATGAAATATTATTTATCTATAATCTTCCTTTATTGTATTTAAGGGGCTTCAATTCTGAAGAAAAGGGCAAGTGGCATCATTACAAAAAGAGGTATGATACCATCTTTTCTCTGTAGGTTCAAAACTCAGAACCAAACCTCTTTCAAAACTTGAAAGACTAAAGGGACAAGTAAGTGTCTCCATAATCAAGGCTTATTCGTTAGACTGTCTTTAAGGTTAATTTAAAGACCAGAAATCTGACATTAAAAGCATTATGCTTCTAAAAGAGCTGAGAAAATCTGGGCACATTTTTCTTAACTTAATACCTAGTGACAGTTTGAAATGTTGTCATACACAAGTCCAGGTACATAATTTCTCTCTAATAATTCTAATAATTTTAGAGGTCCTTTAACTTTTTCCATAAGAAATCTAGAAAGCTTAAACAATAAGAAGATTTGCCTCTACTTCACTAC
Organism: Acanthornis magna; assembly: GCA_036785705.1. Classification (NCBI taxonomy): domain Eukaryota; kingdom Metazoa; phylum Chordata; class Aves; order Passeriformes; family Acanthizidae; genus Acanthornis; species Acanthornis magna. Next base: position 5,051,165 of record JAWUZG010000017.1, read on the forward strand.
CTGGAAATTCCATTTGTTACCCTTGCTTGAATAATGTGTATTTTTATATCACTCTCTGGCTCAAGTTGTCAGACCAGGTTCACAAGCCTCTTTTAAAGAAAGATGGGAACATTTCTTTTTGCAACTGATTTAATGAAAAAAAAACTACCAACGTACTCCTTCTGTGTATACAAATATAAAAACTTTCCCAGTCAAGCTCAGTGCTAAGTTCTCTTCTCACCACCTCTCCTAGACAACAGCATCACTGTCTTTCACTCTATGACATGTACATTGCTTTTGAACTCTGAGTTCTCTGCAATCTGATATTTCAAAGAAGACAAATGTCAGTCAAACACTGCTGCAGAACACTTTATCTACTGCATGTCTACTACCAGAGCCACTATTTTTCAGTAGTTACTAAAACAATATGTAAATAATTTTATTTTGTTTCAATGCTGAAAATTTAGGATATGCTTATGTCACAGCCAAACATAAGAACAATATGTTGTTTCTGAGTATATTCATCCACTGTTTTTTCTTGAACTGTTGTTCTTTCATGAAAACATCCTTGATTTGTTTGTACAACTGTAGCAAAGAGGGATCTTAATGACTGCAGTAAGACAAACTAAAAATATAATTGCTGCCCAAATCAGTGCAGGATAAAAACTTAGTTCCCAGCTTCTACAGCTTCACTCCTCTGTATATGGTGAGATGTAGGGTAAGGAAACACTATAAATAAGTCTTCGATATTTTAACTATGAATATTATTGACTCCAATGGACCATAATTCCTGGAATAGTAGCATTGTTGAGTAATCCAAATACAGTGTCCTTCAAAACCAGACTTTTAGATTTAATTTTTTTTCCCATTTACTTTGACACATCTTCAGTAATTTCAGTTTGCATATACATACATGCATGTGCATTTAGTTAAGAAAGACAGAAAGCCCAACGTGGGGTGATTGTCGAAAATAAGAGGTTGTTTTTCTGCCATTTACCAGAAGCTGTAGCAGGTGTTGGTAAAATTTGCAATACTTCCTCCCCTGTCTCTGATGGGTGTTGAGCAGATTAATCAGTTCATGCCTGTACAACACTTTGAAACCAGTCAGTGCTATATAATTAGTCCTATATATTACTAGAATTTCCTTGTATATCTTCAGTGCCTCTGCTTCAACAATTTCCCTTATGTCACTCTCTAACTGACCTTGGTCTTCGAAGAATTTTCTTAATGTCTAATTTAATTTTCACATTTTATCCATTTTGTTCACCACACAATGGTTGGCTGAAAATTTTTACCTGTTTGAAAGATATTTTTCAAATGAGAAATACCCACAGAAAAACTGATTAACCTTAGCCGGTAGGAACTTAAATAGCAATTTAAATTTTTTCCTATTATAACAAGCATCAAAATAATCTCAAATATAGATTTTAAATTGTAGACACAGGAGATACTCTATATAATTTAACAAAAATCTAACACTCAGATGGCATTCAAGGTTTGTCACACTTTTAGCAGCCTGTTTGCAAGTTATAGTTCAGCTTCAATTCCATACTTTGACATGCTTCCTCAATGTTTTTTTTTACATTTCCCAATGTACTTATTAATCCTCTTACTATGTAAGTATTTAATCACCCTCACCTTACTTTTCTGATAACTTGAGGCATTCTTTCTGGTGGAAATGTCTTTATGATCCTTACATATAGGGCATATTCATATGCAAATATGAATGTAAATATTTATAGAGTGAAATAGGTTTACAGTAATTGAGCATTGGATTAAAGAAATGTGACATTTTTTCCTGAAAATGTGACTGTCAGTGAAATGAGAAATCTAAAAAGAAGAGCCCCAGACTGTCATAGAAGATAGAGAAGTGGCGAAGACATGGCTTCCACCTTTATTTCCTGTCTTGTCCTTGGTGCAAAGGTGTGTGAAAGTGTCACCCCTTGACACATTCGTGAACACAAGAAGCAGCAGACAAAATATCCAGGGCTCTCTGGTCTATTTTCAGGACATCTGACCCAGGAAGGTATCTTCCTCCATTTCCAGGGTGAAGAGCTTCTGGCACCAGCAGGGGCAGGCAGGCCGGCAAGCAGGCCAGGGTTTTTTTGATGGACATGAGGTCTGACAGTGCAGATGTCACTTGAGTATTTATTTCCTCCTCCGTGCTGACTGCTGCTTTGATTGAAAATCCTCTACATAAGTTTTTTCTTCCTATGTAGCCTGATGCTTTCTACAATCCTGTACTCTCACCTCAGCTTTCTCCCTAACAGTATTTCCAGTCAATCTTTTCTACGTTTCTTCAACTAACCACTTCCTGTCAAAATCTCAATAGGAAAAAAAGGGAAAATCAATAAACTGAAGCATTAACTGCTTCCCCCCCCATGCAATCACTGTCATTTCTCTTTGTTTTTAGAATAATTTTTTAGTTCTTGTTTCCACAGATTTCTTGTTTTGCCATGTTTGCAATCATGCATACCACAAGGAGCAATTTCATCACTAGCTTAGGCAAATTGAAAGTAGAAATGCTAAAGAACTGAAGTGTGGTACAACCATCAGATGTACAGAAACATGCAGAGACACTTGATCTAAATAGAATTATGAGTTAAAGGCAATACTTTGATCCAGGGAAAATACCACAATCATCCAGGAATTTCTGCACATCCTTCTCCATTTTAATAAAGTTTTGGAATATATTGCAGAAAATAGTACCATCATCCTAAGCCTTTTTTCCAGGCCTCAAAATGACCTACACCAAAGAAAAATATATCTTTTTTAATTCAATTCAGTTAAAGGCTTCAATTGCATCTGCAAATAGTGTCTCTCATAGTATAGACAATCTGTTTTTCCAGCAATTAGGCTTCTCACATGTTACTGAGATTGTGAGCATAGAAAAGATCCAGGCACTTCTAATAGAGCAGCTGTTCAAACGTACTGCTTTATTTCTCAACTTTCTCAAGTGCTGCTGAGATACAAAGTCAGTGAAACTGTAACAGATAAACTCATATTTAATCAAATTTGATGGGGCTTTTCAAAAGATAATGAAACAATAAATGTTACCACAAATTTACACTCCAAATGGGAAAAAAATTAGTCAAATAATAGATTTGTTCTTTTTTTCTTTTTTTTTTTTTTTTACCATTTCCAGAAATTGCTTGATGTGCAATCATAAATGTAAGGAGCTGATTTTGTTAAATTACACCTCCCAAATGTAGGAAATTTTGGTGGTGTGGGGTTTGTTTCGTTTTGTTTTTTCAAAAATATTTCGTTTTAATGTTTTCTTCTTTCTTTCTTTTTCCCAAGTACTTCGATTATGGTGAAGTCTTGATTTATGGTCCCAGTGAATAACATTGATTGCAGGAGAGCTGGCTCTCAACCTGACATCTTCCAGGTACTCATTCCATTCTCTACCTCTCAGTGTTCATCTTGTACTCCTGCACGCTGACACTGTTTCTTTATTGTCCTCTTGTTTCAGATATTTGAGGTCACTTGGCAAGTCATGCTAAGCATTGTATTGTCTCTGTTTTAGGCAGCTACACAAGTGTCTGGTTTTAAACACAGATATAAACTCCCAGACATTGCATCCTTAACAGCTCCTTTAACGAAAATGATGTTTGTTTTGTTGCTTTACTCTGTGATAACAGAGGGTTTCTTTGCAGACATGATTATTTGGAAGCTCTTTCTCCCATGCTCAGCCATGTGCCCCCCCCTTCCAAATATGTATTCAGTATGACCTCAAATAGATCAAGTTCCAAAATCACTTTAGTAAAAAAATAATGTTAGAAAAATATATAGTTTTTCATGAAAAAAATAACACAAAAATCATTACATAAGAACCAAAACCAAGCATACTTTGGATAACAGCTTACTTTGAAATCTCTTCCTCTGGAAATATCTTATGAACAAATGGGGAGGGGAGCAAGAGGGGGATTATATGGAGTTATGTGTATATTTAATAGCTGTGGTGAACCACTACCAGAAGGATTTCAGAGAGCTATGGAAATAAGAGTCACTGCTGGATTTCCCAGCAGTGCAGGAATGCTCCCTAGAGTACAGTGTCTACTGCTTTCCTCAGATAAGTTTTATATTTTTTCGGAGGATGTCAGACTGTGGCACTAAGCTTTGTCTAATTATGTCTATAAAGTGGCAGTTTGCAGCCTGCAGCTCAAAAGTTGGAAGAGACCCAGGTGGGAATATTGCTTCCAAGCAGTGTAATATTTGGAGGTAGAGTCCCCTGTGATCGATGAACTTGTCCAACTCATCTCTGCTCCTGCTTCCAGGGCAATTTGGCTGTGCCCAGTGGAATGACATATGTCTTCAGACCTACCAGAAGTTATCCACTCTCAGCAGTTATGACAGGGAAAAGGTGCCATTTTCCATGCTTGCCTGAATGCCTTATCTCAGTGTCCATCCATGTCAGGATTGATGGCATTGATAATGAATGCAAAGATCAAACTGTTTCAATACTGCTGTGTCAGCCAGTTCTCAGACTTCAGCACTATCCTGAGCTGGGGATGTGCCCTTGGTGAGTGTCCCCACTCAAATAAAAGCCAAACAGAGCCCTACGCATTCCTCCATTATTTACTTCAACCTTCTCTGTTGTGGAAACAGAGAGAGATTGTCTTAAAAACCTCTCTGAATTCAGCAGCTATAAAACTTAAGATGTCTAAGGATGATATAACTACTAAATGTTAGATTATCAGGTTAGATTTGTTTCATTAGTCTTTAAATATTTAACATTTCATATAGGAAATGGTAATGAGAGCAAAGGTAGCCTCTAGACCCATGAGAACGTGTTGGCCTTTACACAACCAATAGCAATGCCATGCAAAGGTTGTGGTTATTTATTGAACTTCTTTCTGTCTTCAGAAGGGTTTTACTCAATAAAAATTAACAGGATTGTTTTTTCTGGTATGTATTTTACATCTTGAAATAAATTAATTGAAAACACATGGTAAGTTGTCTGCCTAAGACTTTCTTACCTTAAGGTATATATTCTGCATTGCAGTGTTCTGAGATTGTTTACGACATTAAATATTTTGCTGGCCATGCAGTACTGCTTAGCCAAAAATCACTTGGGATTTAAGGGTAGGAGAAAGGGCTAATTGCATACACCTCTATTGCCCACTGCTTGTATGCTGCTCTCAAGCTTTTCTTTTGAGCATAATCTGCAGTTTTTCACAAAGGATAGAAGTGGAAGAAGGGGATATGAAAGGTTCTCCAAAAGTGCTCAAACATGGGCAAACATGCACTTTTATCTTTTGCTGTTTACCTGTGTGAGACTGCTCTGGTCTATCACATCTTTTGGGTTTTTCACTCATTTTCCGTTAGGACATGTGGTATATCTTGGTGTATATATATGTATAACATCCATAGATTTTGATGGTTCTCTTGTGGAGGTACCTTACTGGGGTAGTCATCAAAATAAGTCCAAGAAATTTATATTTGCTAATTTGGAAGTGTAGGCTCCATTTGCTGTGTGCTGACCCATGGAAAGAAAACCCAAACCCACAGCAATCAAAACCTGAGATTATGAAATACTACGGGTTAGCTGAAAAATTTATTTCTAGGTGTAGTTGTCTTTTGACATCAGCTGAGTTCTTAAATTTTCTGATTTTCTGCCAGGTGACAATAAGATGAACAACAAAGATTTTGGACTCAGGGCCTCATTTTTTCTCTGCAGTATTTATCAACCAGATTGGTATGTTTGAGTTGGTTGCTAGTTTTGAGAAGATAAATGTAATGGAAACTTCCGGCAATTTGAAGTCAATATCTTTAATTCAGCTATAAATGGCATAAAATTAAACAAATTGAGCATAGAAATGTGTGAAAAGGCATAAGCAATCAGAATATTTTTAAGTGGTTGTCAGTCATAGTGTGTTTGGAAATGATTCAATTATTTATACTTTCATTTCACTGATGTTGGGACAAATCATTTGCTACATTTGTAATTGTTATTTCTTCTTTTAAAATATATTTTTGGAATGTCAGTCTATGTGAGAGGGAAGGATCCATCTGTACATATATCTTTCCATTTTTAGTTATACTCTAAATTTCACAGCAAATTTCACTATTCATACGATGAAAAGATTCTGAAGTTCAATTCAGGTCCAACATATACAGAATGAAGAAATACTACTGCCACTAGAAGTTACCAAGTTGTAGGTAAACTAAGTTTGTATTTTCTGTTGCTTACAATTTCAGGAAAGAAATGAGAATTTAAGGGTTTGATAACTGCCTCTTATAAAACCCAAAATGTACAAGAGAAAAGAAGTGAAAAAATGATGGAAAAAATCATAACTGCTGAGCCCTGTCAATTCCTTCAGAAAGTTAATGCATTTATTCCAAAAATCTGTCTGTTCTGTGCACAGAATTGAGCCAGTTCTTGGTGCAGAATGAAGTAATTTAGTCATGCACGGCAGTGTTATTCTTCTTTAATAGTGCTGTAATTGATTGGAATGAAACCATACAATATTAATCTAATAAGAGTTATCAATCAACTATTCCTGTAAAAAGTAAGGATAAATATTATTCATTCTTGGAAATAAAACTAAGTGTAAATTAACATGTTTTAATTAGAAAATAAATCAAGATCCAGTCCAAAGAAATGAAGCCTAGTTATAAGTATTCATCTATTTCTTTTTTAATGTCTTATTTGAATTCCATACTTGTGAAAGAACTTCCATGTTCTAGCATTCACAAAGAAAATAATAATTTTATTATTGTTTACATCTATAATTTGAACTCAAACAAAAATATCTAGAAATAGCACAGGCAATAGATTAGGCAGATTAGACAGATAGATTAGATAGATAGATAGATAGATAGATAGATAGATAGACAGACAGATAGATAGATAGATAGATAGATAGCAACTACTCATTAATTCCCCCTTTCCCAAGTTTTAAATGTAGAATATACGCACATATATTATAAATTTCTTTATTTATATGTGACCATACTAAAAAATAACATTCAGTTCCTGAGCACTATTTTGAATTTAAAGGATTCAATCTTTCACACCATCCTTCTAACACACGTCCGTAGTAGCTGTTGAACCACTGTAATACACAACAGAATATTCCAATAGTCTAAGACTACTCTTTTAAAAGGCAAAAAATTGCAATAAAAATCCCAAGAATAAATTACAAATAGGTCAGTTGAATCTGACTTAATCCAATGGTATGTGGACAACTAAATAAATATTAATTTCAAATTAGTCTCTAATTATAAATTTTTCCTGCACATCATAGATACCCGGATCACTAATCTGCAAACTAATTAAGTAGCAGCATCTACATACAAATGAGGATGCATGCTGTAGGAAACAAGGACATAAAACATTAGCCAATTTCTGTAGAATTCAGTGAATAAATATAGAATTATGAAAGAAGTTTTATTTGATATTTGTTTTCAGATCAGCAGACAATTGTCCATGTATGAACACCTATGTTGATAAATCTCTACAAGACAATGGAAATAACATTCATATGATTGTTTAAACAAATGTGGTATGTTTCTCATTCTTGATGTGGGATACAAATATGTTGAATATTGGGAAACTCACAGATACAGTGTAACCAGACTATAGGAAGGATCAATTCACTAAGCAAATAATGCAACACTCCCACAAATGTTGGCGATTTTATCATGCCCTTGGGAAAGTCATTGAATTTTTGTTGCTCCGAAGTAGGAACTCCAAAATAGATACTAATGGATGGGCTTAGCAGGTTCTACACATATTTTTACTTATAAATAAATAAACAAAACTTTGACTAACTAAAATGTAAGGATTAATTGACTTTCAGCAAAGTCCCATTACTTAATGCAAGGTCAATCAATAGTAAATAAATCCAACACCATAGCTACCCAGTGATCACATCTCTCTCCACTTAACTATTTGTCTAATGGGAACTCCCAAGTGACTACAGGGAATAATGTGTCATGCATTCAACTCAATCAAACTTTAATGACAGACACATCTATTAGATGCAAGTGCAGCACTCTCATGGAGCACAGACCATCCTTCAGAAGCAATTAATTTTCTTCAGTGACTATCATGGGGATCACCCAAAACTTGGCTGATTTAACATATTCATGATTGGGATACTTTCCTTTGCATTTTCATGAATTTTAAAATCAACTTGCAATTTTCTAATGGCTTCAAACAGACAATTTCTACAGGATTTTAACTTTGGTATAGTTTGTGGTTTGTTTTTCTTTTTATTTAGATGTTGAAACTATTTGTTGAAGCCAATGCTTTCAGATGTCAAACTAGATAAATATGCTATATGTCCTTTTAAGTCATTATGAAGGTCATGCTTCCCTGTCCCAGAGGTTATGTTTATGACAAAAACATTACTCTCTCCAGTTAGCAAGTGTTTATTCTCTATTAAGAGCTATTGTCGAGGCTCACTGTTTTATTCTTGTTTGGGAAAATACATGTAATGAAACTCTACATCAAAAAAAGAGTTAGATGTTTGTGTCCATTTCCACGTATAAGAGGACAAGATATAACTCTTGCTCATACATTTATCACAAAATGATGTATTTGCGCTGTGTAAACTGATATGCTTAAAACAAGCGATGTATGTTGCTGAATCCTTTTAAGCTAAGTATGTCGCCGAATACTTCTTGGTCCAATATTGCACATATGTAGAGCTGTACTCAACTGCATTTGAAACTCTCTCACATGAGAAATTATTTACGTAGGATACAGGAGTCAATTAGCTGGGTCATTAAAACTGACAGGAGGAGGAAAGCCTACATACAAGCTAATGCTCCATTGAATGGTGATGATGAAAGCCATAATTCTTTTGGGATGGCAAAACTTTGTATTTTGAAGGATTGACATTAGCTTTAGAAAACAGTTTCACTTGTCTATGGGTGTTGTCTTGAACCTTCACTTCAAGCTTTTAACTTTAAGTTACACTGGAGAAAGACCAACTCATAAGGTCCTTTTTGTAATATTTCTCTGTCCTTATTCAGTATCTTATTTCTTACACTGTGTTTTCTATTACAAAAACAGACACTTTTTATTTTTCTTAAAATATGTCAGGTGCATGAATGGCAGAGCCTTATATGCCTGCCCTAAGTAAGGTTCTTCCTAAAGTTACCAAAATTCTTCTTTGTTCTGCTGGAAGGTACGTTTTGGAAGTTGAGAATGAATGTTATTAGTTAGAGAAAGAAGTTAGCCAGACAATGGTGAGAGCAAACATCAACCATATCTTCTTAGCATGCATCAAGGTTGTGAGGAAGAAACCTGTGACGCTGGGGCCTACTGGGAACAGATTCCTCAAGGGAGAGTCACTGGAACATTTCTTCAGTGTGCTGACAGTTTTGAAAACTTCTATGCTGATCACAAATATCATCTCACATAGCTTTTATGCTACTCGGTGGCCACAAAGCTCTATTTTCTCCAGGCCTATGATGTTTTCTGTAAACTCTTTTATGACTACTTCAGATTCTCCTTTTTTTCACAAGTTTGTCTTTTACGGTATATCAGTTCCACACACTAAGTCAAATTATATCCTCCCGATCTCACTGTCATGGTTATCTTAATCTGTAAAGTTCATTTTGTAATGGAAATTTGAAAGATATTACACTTGAGATTCTAATTAAATCATTATGGTCAAAAAAAGCTTTAGAGACTGATTAGGTATGATGACTAATTTTCAATTATTTAAAGGAGTAAATAATTTGGATATGTCAGAATATTTTCTCCATATTGCTTAAACTAGTTTTTAATCATATTAAACTAGTCATGTTATGAAATGATTTTTCTACTGTTCCCTGAGCATGAATAATGATTTAAAATTTTTGAAACATTTTGTTTAATTTGGCGTTATCCATGTTTTTGAGTGGATTGAAAATGATATATTTTTGCATTTTTTGTAAATTTCATGAAAAATAGCCATTCCTGAACCTGATTACCCTTTACAACCATTCTTTGGATTACCCAAAGAGTATTTAGTTTTTCCTATGCATAATCAAAATATTTATGATACTCTATGCATACTCTGTGAAGTAGAATAACAAAAGAGTGGCCAAGATCCGCGTTAACAATTCCGCTTCCTCATTGAGACCTTCTACAAAATCTAAGAAAGCTCTCTAAGCATATGTTGAAAACTATTAAAATCAAAGAAAGGGTGTTGAAAAACTATTGTCAAAGTAGTTTTTTCCTGGGGTTAAAGGAATTTGGGTTTCCACTTTCAAAGTGGTTTGATATACCTGCTACAAGGATTAATAAAAATTTATTTAAAACTATATTTTAAAAAATCTTGTTTTTAATTTTCTTCACATTGTAAAATATATATTTAACATATAAACATTTATATGTACATAAAAATGTGTTTACTTCTATATGTAGAGAAGAGTGATTCCGAGACTTTATTCAACTAAATTTAGAGTTCTTGATTTCAACTCTGTATTTAGTTCAGCTTTCAGTCCATCCCATTGCATTTTTTAGTATTCATGTCTTTTCTATAACAGAGCCCCATTTTATGTTATTAATTATTTATTGTAAAGTAATTTTTTCTTCATATTTTAGATTTAAAATAATAATAAAACCTAATAATTTTATCTATTTTACCTTCATTTACTTTCTTGGTGGAAAATGTGGACAATCATGAGTACTTTCAGATAAGGATACTAACTGGGAGAAATAATGGGCAAAACAAGTATTAAGCTATGTTTTTGATGTAGAATGATAGTGTATTATTTGTGTTGTAATTATAGTGAAAGTCCTAAGGGTGGATTGATTGCGTGTTGAACGTTGATTTTAATGATTCTTCTTAAAGATGTGATTCATAGAGGTGAGGGGTGGAATATGTTGGTTTTGCTTGGCCCAGTTTTTTGCTAGGGGTGGGGGGGGGGGGTGCCACAAAGATGGCTCCTGTGTGTTCTGTGTGAAAGTTCTGGAAGTTTTCAACATGTCCAACAGAGCCAGTCTCTGGTGGCTCTGAAGTTGATGGACATGCGGCTGGCCGAGGCTGGGCTAATTGGAGATATTGGTTACACCTCTGTAATAACATATTTAGGAAGAAATCAAAACAATGTGAGCTTGCACTTCTTTTTAGCTAGAGGAGGAAGAGGTGAGAATATGTGAGGGGCAAACAACATGGAGACACCAAGGGCAGTGGAGAAGGTAGGGAAGGAGGTGATCCTGGGCTGGAGATGAGAATCCTCTGCCAGCTGTGGTGATGACCATGGTGAAGCAGCTGTGCCCCTGCAGCCCATGGGGTCCACAGGGGGGGCAGAGATCCACCCACAGCTGTGGGGAGGTGTCCATGCCGGAGCGGGCGGATGCCTGGAGGATGCTGTGATCCAGAGGGAAGGCCTTTGTCCTGAGATGGAACAGCCTGGCCTCGGAGGTCTGCACCCATGGACGAGGGGTCTGAGCAGTTTTGGGAGGACTGTCTGCCCGTGGGGGGAGCTCAAGTTGCGAAAGGTTCAGGCAGGCTGCTGCTCATGAGATTTGGACCCACGCTGGAGGAGTTAATGGAGAGTTGCCTCCTGTGGGAGGGACCCCACAGCTACGCAGAGGAAAAGAGTTCTCTTCCTGTGCCACTGAAGAAGAATCTTGGTGATGAATTGACCTACACCCCCCATGCCCTGTTCCCCTGTGCTACTGGTGGGGAAGAGGGAGGGGGATGAGCAGAGAAATGGTGTCTTAGGAGCTTATTTTTACTTCCCATTAGCCTCCTCTGACTCTGTGCTAGCAATGAATCACTTTGCAACTTTAAGTTCAGCCCGTTTTGTCCTCATTGTATCTTCTCCCAGTTCCTTATCTCAACTCATGAGCCCTCTGTGTCTTAACATTTTTTCCCTCTCCTCTTCCCAGCTGTGGCATGGGAAAGCAGAGACAGCAGATGTCATAGGTGCCTGGCATTTGGCCAGGGTCAAACCACGACACTGTCATTTAAAAAAACTCTCAACATCAGAACACAAAAACATTTTACAAAGATTAAATAATCAGTTTTCAGGTATTTAGCCCCTTTGTTTCTCATTAAACACTCTGCCGGTTTGTTTTTATTTATGCAAGAGTTTATTCTTAAATTTTTATGCTTTTTCCAACTGGTAAATGCTTCTATTATTGTGATGGTAAGAGCCATAAATAAGCATAAAGAGACACTGATGTGATTTTTAAAGAATTTAAGTATTCTGACTTTGTAGTTAAGAGCTGTTAGATCACTCACTGAATGACACCTGTCAAACATCAGCATTTTCTACAGGAAAATTTGCCTGTACTCTTAATTCCCCTCTCTTTTCCATTAAGCTCCTCAAGACTTAAATTATCCTGTATCCATCCTCTGTAGGGCAGATGGAAGGAAACTATCAGTTCTGAATAGTGCTCAAATCCCTTGGTTTGGATAGAGCAACCTTGACCTTCAGAAAGAAAGCTGGTTATAAATAACTCTGTTTCTCCATGACTTTGGGGAAAAGACTTCTTTCTAGTCCTCTCAAAAATACTGAGTGAGAGCAATAAATACAGGGATTACTGATCTGTCAATTACTATCTATGTCAATTTGCGTATAGTTTTATTTAATTTCTATCCAGTCCTTCCACCTCTGAGATCTCTGGGCCCAGAATTCTTGCTCTGCTCTTAGAAGCAGTGGTTTCTTTTTGATAAAGCAGTGTTGTACTGAGGCTGGTGACTAATGAGATAAGGTTCCAGTTAGTCAGAGGAAGACTTGGCTACAATTGGTCTTAGGAGAATCAGGCATACAGGCTAGGGTGAGCAGTAGTGGGTGAAGGACCTGAAAAGTTCCAATAATGGTCAGTGGGAAACAGATCTCAAAAAAGTTCAGAAAACGTGCATAATCTATTATCTCCCAGATGAGAAATAAATCTTTCATGGAGTAGATTTGTTTTCAATTATAGCCCCACAAAGATGAAAGTCCAGCAGGAGTTCCTCAAGAAGGTAGTCATTTTTTGTTTGATTATTTCCAGATTAACAGAAGTGCCTGGTTTGGGAACACCTCTCACCTCCTTCCCTCAATATCTGAAGCTGCAGCTGGTGCTCACAGTTAGATTTTGAGATGAGGAACTGAAAGAGGGCCAAAAAAGCAGACACTTAAAATCCTAACAATTCTTTTGTTTGTCTTGCACATTACCATTATTTTGCTATTAAACCTGGAAAAATATACAGTTCTAGTTGGAAAAGGAGATACAGTGCAACCGTTTGCTGACTTCAATATCACAGAGTATGAAAACTACAAATAATTATTTTTAGACAGTGTGAAAAACCATGATAAACCATGCTTGGTATTATTGAATGCTGAGAACTACTGTGAAATTATTCAACAATAATATCAGTAATATAATATACTATAACTTAGACAATTCTGATGTTGGCATCCAGCAATAGAAGTACATTTTTTTAGCAGTTACTGACCTAAAATATACATCTATTCTTTCAAAAGGAAACTTACTTCTTGATAAATTATCTGGGTAATTATATTATCTAGAACGTAACTTAAAGGTCATCAGTTAGTTTGCTAACTGACAACAGACATTCCTCAGCAGGTTTTTTATAATAATATGTTTAAGGATATGCAACCTTTTGCAATTATTTTCCTTACATTTTCTTAATTCTTACCACATTGCACAACTACAGATTCCTCCAGTTTGAGGTTTCTGTAAATACCCTTTCTGTTTATTGGTTGGGGGTTTTTAATTTGGTTGGGGTTTTTTTTTGGTTGGAGTTGATTGGGGTTTTTTTGCTGGTTTTTAAGTTATTTTTATGTAAGATGTGTCTCATGCAGAACACTCTAAAGACTCTATGTCACAAGAAAAAAATTCTAATAACACATTGCTATCTCTTAATTATATATTTGTTCAAGTCTGAATTTTGCTGGTTTATGATAACAAGGCTCTACCATAGAAGACAGAAAAACAATTTAGGAAACCAATGCTCGGAAATGCCAGCTGGGAAAATCCCATAGACTTCACCAGTGTAGATGAAAACAAAGCACAGGGTTCAGGTGATCTATAGGAATACTGGCATTTATGCAGTGTCTGCTTAGGTAGGTGGTTTACGTCTTCAAAACAAATGCTCCACAATTATTGTTCTGTTTTATTTCTAATGAGGAGAAATATTTCTTAACCAGGAACAGCTCTGTGGTACATTGTCACTGCACCAACACAGAGAAAGAAATACTATCACAGCAAGAGATTCCAGAAGTTCTGTGTCTAACAAAGAGCTGTTCCTAGGGATGTCATGGATGAGCTGTGTGAGGAATGATGATAGATATGAAAATGAGGGATGCAGCTGAAGAAGTCCAGTGCCCTTTCAGTAAGTTACTTTCACTATTTAGGGCAGACTGATGGAACAGTTTCTTAAGTCTCTGAAAAATTGGTGTTCTTCTCATTCAATGGACTCGATGACATGTAAGCACATAAAGAGACAAGTGAACTCTTTAAATATTGTATAGAGAGTTGTGATTTTCTACAGGAGAAGGATTTTTGTTATTCCTTCACTTCTTTTACTTCTATATGCTTGAATATAATTTGAAACAAAGTCAGAGCAATGAAAAAATACTTCTTTTTTCTTAAATAAGGAAGTATGTATAAACTTTCACTATGTAAAATTATATTGTCTGTCTTTTTTACTCAAAGTTGAACATTTGTTTGTCGACATATGTCCAACTAAAACAATGAGTCTGAGAACTATTATTTGAGCTGTAATTATAGTAGAGTCCAACTCAGTTAAATACAAAGTTAGTTTATGCTTCAGTTGTCACAGTTCTTTTGCATATGTTATGGCCCTGTAAAATTACTTTAAAATTTACCTACATAACCATATCTATCATGATAATAGAGAAAATAAAATTGTAATAATTAAAACCTCCACAAAAATCCCCAGTACTATGATGCAATCATATTTAGCTCTTTGGTAAAAGGTGGTATTTTTCTTCATTTTATTTTGGTTTTGGGTGCACACCATCAAAATGTTTAATACTTCATAAAAGGGCAAAACATGCAGAAAGAAAAAAGCAGTTATTAGAGTAATTGGAAGTTGGCTTCAAGGAACAAACCATATAAAAAAATGTTATGGCTGAGTACAGGTACAACATTCCTTAAAAGCATCACTAAAAGTAAGATCCTTCAGCTCTCACGTTGTGTCCCTGGAGATTCACAGGGGGGTATGTTGGCTCTTATTCTGTTTAATCTCTGATTTTTCTGCTTAAATTTCATAGTTCAGACACCCAGTCTGTCAACAATCCTCCATTATTCGAATGATTTTACTTTCCTTGCCACAGAGTGCCAGAAAGCACATCCATAAATCAAGACTCCCTTTGAGCACAAGAAATCAAATAATTTAGAAGTTGCTCTAGAAAGCAAAGATATTGCTGATGTTAACGCACAAAAATGGGGAGTCAGGATGTGGCTACGGATGCTATTTATAGCTCTGCTCACAATCCATGAGTAATGTGGTACACAGTCCCTCAGGAACTCAGTTTTCATCTAAGCATCACAAGGATAAAAATAACAGAAGGTTTTATTGAGGCTTGGGGAGATCAAAACCGTGAATGTTGATAGTACCTATGGGGTAGAGTGATAAAGGAAATAGGGAAATAGGAAGAAGTGAATAAAAATGGAGAAAGAATTTATTTGCTGCAGAGAACACCTCTGCAAAGGCTCCATTTCCATATTCTTAACCTACTATTCAGGCCTCCAGAATGGAGTTTTACATCAGAGCTTTTAAAATGACAACTTTTTAAAATGTGGGAAATCCATTTTTCACTGAATGTCAGTACATTATCAGTGCCTAATTTTAGACTTCTTGGAAAGTGCCATCTCAAATGCTTCAGTTTCTAAAGAGTGAATGGTTTGTCATCCTAAGTCTCCCCTGGCTGCTTTAAAGAAAAGCTATAGTTGATTTCTTACTGTAAGTGAATTCCATGCAGAGAGTACATGTTACAGCTGATCTGTGTTTGTATTTTTTTCACTTTTATGAGATGGAGTTTTAGGGACTATAGATCTTAATTCTGAACCATTTCTCCACCTTGCACATTCAGCTTGATTTGATGTATCTTTTCCCTTATTTTTCCCCTGAGGTTCCCAACTGACATACAGACAAAAAAAAGGCAGTGTTAGCTTCTTCAAATATACATCCATAGGATAAAGAATTTAATGTAACAACTGGCTGGTTTTTTGAGTTCTGTCCTCATTAGTCCTTATAAAAAGCAGTGGTGTAAAGAACCCTGATAGTATTGTTTCAGCAGTTTTCAGCAGGATATTACCCAAAATATTCTGTTAATTCTATCTCCTTAGTCCAAAAACTAAAGAAGAACATAGCCTAGACATGAAGTTAAAAGAAAGACTTGTGGATTTAGGGAACTACTTTTTCACTGAAAAACTCCTTGAGCAACAACCTTGAGCAAGTCATTTAATCTCTTTGTTGCAGATCCTCAAAGGTGCTTAGGTGTATAATTTCCATTAATTTCTGTCAGACCAGTGAGGATCTATGTGCCCCAGTCCTCTCTGTGAAACAAAGAGACTCTGCTACTGTACATCACAGAGGCCTTCTGTGTATCTTGTCAAAATGTGTTCATTAATGTGCTTAGTAACTCTGGTGATGATGGTTCTGCCTAAGATGAAGTGATTTAATTCACTAATTGCCACATAATACCACTGAGACCAAGAGCTGGAAATTACTCAAAAAGTGGGAATATACACAGACCCCCAAAAAAAGTCAACTGGACAACGGACAACCAAAGAATTTTATCAGAAAAAAAATTGATTTTCTTCCAAATTTTGAGAAAAAAATTTTATGTCGGAAAGTGCAAGACAACATATAGCTGTGGGGAAAAGGTAAGGTGTTTCTTCTGCGTAGTTTGTTCCATAACTACTCTCTTCAGAGGATAGTGCATCTTCCTGTGAAGAATCTCATCTCTAATATTCGCTGTTACGACCAGAGTTTCAATCCCTGAAGAATCCACCTAAAATAAATGCCCTTTTCCCCCCACAGATACCAAGTAGGACTTGAAATTATAATTGGTACGCTTTTTTTTTTTTTTTTTAAAGGAAGGTATTTAAGATGGCATTTTTCAAGGAATACAAGAGAGTTAGGTACTGACGACTTATTGGCATTGAACAGATATCAGATTTTGTACTCCCTTAAAGTGCCTTGGAGAACTTCAGTTGCAGAAACAATTTTGAAGCCCTTGCTGATGCAGAATACACAGAGAAAAGTTCGATGGTTAAGGTTATTAAGGATTGTATAACTTTAAACATCTTGAGTTGACCTGAGAACTGTGCCATGCATGAAAACACAGTGGATTTTATTGGAGGCACAGTGGGCTCTGCTCCACTTCAGAGCGGGGGTTAATACTGAATACTGGTTCCAATATTCAGAAAAGGCAAGTCTAACAGTATGTGTGCTGTTCACCCTTAGCATGAATCAATAGTGAGTTTTGAACACTACTTGAAAGTATTCAGAAGACAATTATGTGATTGCAGAAAGGTGGGAGATTACTGCAGTCAACTTAGTATGACTGATCTTTAGCTGAAGAATTTGGAGAGTTTCAGGCAATGACAGGTAGTGAGAAAATTTAAGTGCAGCTGATAAAAAAAGAATATTTCTGTTCTTATGGGTTTGCTTTTCACTAGGAAAAAAACCTAATTGTACCATACTGCTTTGAATTAAATTCCACATAATTATGGGGGGTTTAGCACATATTTTGGGGGTCTAACAACATGCAGTTGAAAGAGGTAGACTACGTTAGAAAACAAGCCAGATTAATGGCTTAATATTTTCCTTAAACATTTACTGAAAGCATGAGAATTTATGCTTAGACCAATATCTGGACAGCAGTTACTCAGCCAGATCAGAGTACTAATTACGTGAAATAACACAGCTTTTCAAGCATAAGCAAGAATCCTGTGTCTTAAATAATTTCAAAACTCTACATTATTTGTATGAATTCATAGCCTTGATGAAGAAGGAGTGCTAGCAATGCCTTCTATCCTTTTAAGGATAGGTGACCTAACTAAGCACTAAAGAAGTTTTGGCAAAAATTTACTAAGAGAACAGTTTTTGAACCACACTGAAAAGCAATCGCTACTATCTATTTGAATTGCATCTGTAATGTGGGGTTTTTTTGTTTGCTTCAAATGAACTATTAAAATCCTATGAGTTTCTTTCTTCCAACTGGCATTGATTATTGTTGATAGTACACTTAGAATGTGATACCAGATTTCATAAATCTCATGCTTTATATTCAACTTTAAAAGTACATGGAAAAGTTTATCTCTGAATTTCAGTTAAGAACTTGAACAGAATTCATAAAGCTTCAGGTAGTGGAAGCACAGATTGGTCAACTTTTTCATGAACACTAATTTTGAAATAAATTATAATGAAGAGGATTCTTCAGCTGTCTGTGAGTGAAAAAGGAGTATGGGAATGGAAGGTTATTAAAAAAAAGAAAACTCAACAGTGTGGTATTATTAACATCTGTTCATTACTATTTATCATTATTATTTTGACTTGTGGAGATTAAGGAGTAGCCTTCACTTTCGATAAATCATAAAGATGTAAGCTAATAGCTTCAAAGTTCTCATTTAAAGGATGAAGAATTTTAAACAAAGCACTCACATACTTCATTCTCCTTGAAATTCCTAACTAATTTAATGCATCTTCTGTACTCTACAAAAATAGCTACATATCCAGATGTTTTTTTCTTCCCCTAGGACAACTTCTTTTCCAATGAAGAAACTTTCCAATAGATGGGGGGTTTTTTCCTTGCTCTCTTCAATTTCTGTAGAGTGATAGAAAAGTGAAAAAGTATAACTCATTTCTTAAGTGAGACGTGTTTGTGATTATTCATTTATCAAACAACTTAATTTCAAGTATACTTATACAGAGTGTGTAAGTGAATATCCGAAGAAAACCTAAAGGTAACACTTGGCAAAATACCCATAAATAAATAAAAAATCAGATTTAAAAAGATAAATTATATCAATTATATGTGAATTATATACAAAAAAAGAGAAAGAAATATCAGATTCCTAATCGGAAGTTATGAAAATACAATCATATTGCTGTTTGTGGATCTGCTATTGTCACACCTGGTATTAAATTTAAATTCTGCCATTATTTTCATGATTGCTTCTACTTTCTTGTTGGTTTTTGTAAAAATATATTTCCAAATAATATTTTTTTTTGACTTGTGATTGAGCACTCTCTTCCAGCAATGACCGCAGGAAGTCTATGCATGCAATTCTTAATCACAACATTTTGATAAGACAAAAAAGGGATCAGAAGTTTACGTTACCTAAACGTGTTACATTAGTCATCATGTGACTAATTTTATTTAAATTGTACTAAACCAATATTTAATTTGGTTTCTCAGAGTCTGGGAATGTTGTTAAGTTATTAACACTTACAAGTTTTTCCAATTATTTAAAGAACATTGTCCTTTTGAAAATAAAAGCAAAATTAACATGGTATTCTGTTCATCTTATTATGTTTTCAAAGAAATTAAGATTGTTTTTTAAAAAAAATCTGTTCTCTAATGACAATTTTTTTGTAAAATTACCCTCTGAGAGCTGAAAATGGTCTTATACTACAAGATAGTTTCTATTGTTCTGTTGTAAAGTATTCAGCAGTAAACCAATGGTAGCAGGCACTTTTGCAGGAAGAATGGTTTCAATTACTTCAAAAAGGAATCTTTTAGACACAGTTAAAGGAGATTATCCCTCTTCTGTTAATTTAAGGAGTAACAAACCAACTGCAGCTCTTTTATTACCTACATAGAATATTTGTTATATCTGAGAAAAATTATTTATATTCTATGCAACAAACACAGGAACACAAAGAGTTTAGAGCTCCTCTAGCTAAAAACCAACATTGTAGAGTCCAATGTCACGTGCAACATCCTGCAGCAGTTTTCACAAATGCAAGGCTATGCAGTAGTGAGTACAGGGGTATCAAAATTCCCAGTCCCACAGCCTATTTTGGAGGAGAAACAATGATCCTATAAAGAAGCTGAGACTAAGCCAAATTCAATATCCCATATACTTGGCATAAGAAACAGAACCATGTGCATGGGATAAATCTAAAATGGTTTCTCAAGCAAATTTTCAAAATGGCGTAATCAGAATTTCTTTTGATTACATCTCTTGACAAAGAATTAAATATTCTAATTAGTCCAAGAAAGAAAAGAGACTAATGTTTTCGGTTTTTTTTTTCCTGAAAAAGCCTCCTCTTAACAGAAGTTGATAGCACTTGATGCAGAGTCCAATCTGGTGTCTCTGACTCATGGGCACACAGGAGTTTTCACTAGTGGATCTCACATAATTGCTACTCAGAACCTCATGCTTGAATCCACTTCCTCATTCTCCAGGCTGCACTTCTGTACTCAAGTTTTAATTTATCTTTTGGGATGTACTGCAGGACTCCTCCCAAGTAGTCAAAAATTTCTTGTTTTAAGTGCATTGCACCTCTGTCTGTGTCACTCTCCAAATTTTGTTTTCTGGAGAAGAAGGGAACACAGACTTAAATCTCACTCAGTATTTTGGACAAAATGGAGCCGTCAAAATTTACATTTAGATCCCTGCTACTCAAATTCCATAGCATATACATATTTCTTTTGGTTTTTTTAATATGACTCATTTCTCTATTATTATGTGTTAATTACAGCAGTATAGAACATATTTTATTTTCACTTTAGAAAAGAACCAGCTCAAATCCAAGCATATTTGATCTTGACCCTGTTAGTAAAGTTTCAGTTACAAGTGTATTTTGTTCTGCATCAGATTAATATAGCCTATACCTATTACTAGTTCTCATTAAAAAGGAAACATCACAGATAACAAATCTGATTTCATTCTCAAGCTGTAGCTTTGCACGGGGTTAAAATCAAGTACCTGGGAGATTATGTTCTTTCACACTCGTATTTTTTTACTGTTATTGCTGTCACTGCAGAACATCCTTGAGGCTGGTTTCCATTAATTGTGTGGCTTTTTCCCTGAAGTCTATTTTTGTGCACTTTTAATTGTATATGCCCTTTCCATTGAGATTACAATACTGGAAAAATAAGAAAAAAAAACCCCATAAAGTAACAAAAAGGAAAAAAAGAAACCATTTGACAACATTGATCATGGGAAACGAGAAGTACCTTAGTATTTATTCTGTGACTTTTAAAAATTTGCTCTACTCATTGAAAACTCCTTTTCTTCCAATGAAGGCAGAGGAACAGGAATCACACCCCAACTAAAGGAAAAGGCAAATATTTCTTAGACCCTCATTCATACAGACTATTATAAACCAAGAGTGTTCTTTATCACCCTCACATCCAGCAATCAAAGATTTAAAAGCACTTCCACTGCAAGCAAAAAAAAAACCAAAACCAAAACCAAAGCCAAAAACTTATCCCGATTTCCAAAAAGCTTTTGCTCCAAAAGACTCCTGCCTCCAATTTGCTGTTTAAAGAAAATTGTCCTTCATATGAAATTCCTTTTACAATTTCTTGACCTTCCTAACTTCAGGTGCTGCCGACTGCAGCTAACTGACTCAGCCCATCTGACACAAGAACAATTTAATTCCCTTTTTTCACTCCTCTCTATCTTTTTTATCTTCCCCAAGTCCTAAGAGAATCTGATCAAATTGAAACTACTGATAAATTTGTGACAGTATGATGTATTCTGATTCCAAGCTTAAACTCTTACATGCCCATGAGAAAGCAAAGTAATAGCTGAAGAATTTTGGAGGCAACTAAGAAGAGGAAACTTATTTACTGAAAATTAAATCCTGACTAACATTCTTTATTTAGTTTATGTGGTGAAATGCAGCATATGTGTAAAATACTAGACAGAGAGGGAGAACAAAACAGATGCATGCAGAGCAATGGACACAAAATGAGGCACAGAAGCCTGAAAACACAGAAAGAAAAGCACTCTAAGTCTGCCACTTTTGCTGTTTATTTCAGGTGCAGTGGTGCAACTTGCATATATTTTCTTTCACAATTGTTTGAATATTATGGTGCACAGATCAAAAAATATTAACAAATGTTGCCCAATACCTGTAGCCTCAGCCCTAACCTTACATTAGAGATACTAACACATGACCAAAGTGGGAGGAGAACATAATCTCAGGATGTACAAATGCCCTTGAATTCATCATGGGAGTGTATTGCTCCTATTTATAAGCATAAATTTATTAACTTAACTTAAAAATCTTTTTGCATGGGCTGGATTCTCTGATTAATAAAGAGAATAAGTTGTTTTTCTAAAACCATATTGAGGACAAAGGGGGCAAATACAGGGAAACAGAAGGGAGAAAGGTAACCTGAATGATATTTTTAGCCCTGTCTCTAGTTCTTTATCACAACTTATGCTAGAGTACTTTTTCCTCTATCATCCATCACTAGAAATAAACATGCTGAAGGTTAACTCAATAATTTTATTCTGCTTTTTCTTTCTCCTTTTCCTTCACAAGGACATTAATTTTCATGCTTGTATTTAGTCATATAATATAACACTGTATTCTAGACTTGGCCTCCCTAGGAGCTGTAGTTCACCCTTGGAAGTTGTTGCCTAAGGTGTCGCTGGACTCCAGGACTGTTTATTTAATTACTCTAGCTTGGTGTACTGCCAGTACATAACAAACAATAACGTAGTTTGTCTTTGACTTTGCTCCATGCTCCTTCTGTCTCTTAACTAACAAGCTGAGCTAAAGTAACAAAAACCACAGAAACAAAATACCCCACCCAAAGCAAAAGCAAACAAACAAAAAAAGCCACAAAAAAGAACTTTCAATTAAAAATGGATGAAATTTATGACTCTTGTGGGAAGAGCCCAAAATACTTGTTCTCCAGGGAGAAAAAAAAAACAAACCACCACCACTACCACCTCCAAAAAAAAAAAAAACCCAAAAAACCAAAACATTACAAAAAAACTTGAGCAAATAAAGCCTTATTTTGGATGGAACGAAGATTGTATGAAACTAAGGCTTAATCAATACAAGTCAGAATTTAAATCATAGAGTAGTTTCAGTAGCATAATCCAAAACCTCCTTGTTCAACATTGTCTCCCTTATCTTAAGGCCTTGAGCCATCATTGCTTGGTCAAAGTGTTGCCTTTGCCCAGTCTTGCCTTTCTGCATGTCTCAGAGCCCTCTCCTACCTTACAAGTGTAGCACTTAGACAAATTTTAAGCTCAGTCAGGAGCTTACACATTTTCTACAGGGGGCCCTAAGGATCTCAGTCTAATGAATGTTCTCTGATCACACTAATATATAGCAGTTGCAAAAGACTATTTGGAAAGGTATAGATGACACTAGTCTTTTATTATAGAAATGTTAAAGGAAGAGATTGGGGCTAGAAAATACATCCAAACTAATATGCAATGTTCTGACACTTATGAAGCAGCTTGAATATTAACATGGTATTCAGTCCCTGAGAATTCAAATCCCACCTACCTATGAAGGATTTGATTATATATCTCCTATCTATTGAGACACTGAGTCTTATTGTAATGGAGCTCTTCTAAGCTGTCCAGCAAAAAACATTTCTGTCTAAATTTTTTTTATGTCAAAGAGAGAGCTTAAGAGTAATCCTATGTCTCTGTGATTAAATAGTTCTTTGAATGAGACTTAGCAATCCATGTTTCTTTTAATGCTGACATTTTTATATGAAATGCACAGCCAGGTCTTGAAGTCCTTTTTATGATTTAGGACCCATTGAAACATGCAACAGAAATTACAGTGCTGTAGGAGGAATCTAGTAGGAGGAATACTAGATTTCCTACTAGAAAACTAGTAGGAGGAATCATTTCCTACTGTTCTAATTCATGAGCTTGATCTAAGGGAGTCTTTCTGTTAATGCTTCCTACTGTTACACATAATGCACTGAAAACCAGTAGGCATTATCTTAGTAAAGCTATTGTGAAAGTATTGCCAATGACTAAATGGAAACAGGTATAGATCTTCCCTCATAATGGCATTACACCAAGTTCTGTATTGCTTTATTCCTTTGCATGACCTCCTTCAATTCAGTGGAGCTCTCCAGACATAAATACAGGGAAAGGCTTGTGTATAGTAACACTGCCCTGTGAAAGTGTAGCTACTGGAGCTGAATGCCAAGCATTTACAAGCATTGAGAGACACTGGATTAAAAGTTATTTAGTTCTTTAAGAGACAGAAAAATAGAGTAAAATTGTTTCATTGTTACTGACTTTTTCCTCTCCCCCACCCATTCTGAATCCAATTTTAAAGTTTATGAATTTCCATAGAGTACCCCCAGATTCTCCTATACTGTAAGAGATTAAAAATGCATGTGACTAATTTGTAGAAAGCTCTTAATTAAAATAAGCTTCTGCCAGACTGATATAAACAAAGGTTAGAATGCCCTGCCAATTTCAAAGCTTTAATCAAAAATGACAGCAAATACACCATACGCAGGAATGAAAGAGCACAGAACAGATGCAGGGACAACTAAGGCATTGTCTTGATCATAGGACTTGGTGGGAGGGGCTGGCTGCCAAGACAATGTAGAAAAAGCAAATATCACCCTTAAGGAAAAATGCCACTGAAATATCAGGAAGGCTAGCTTGGATATCAGTGTTAATGTCTGCTACTGCTAATGATGCCTGGTCAGTACAAAGTCTTGCAAAAATAAGGTGCAGGGATTTCTAGGAAATGAAATGCCTTTGAGAATTGAGATACAGAGTGATGCTGTGAAGAACTATATGCCCTCGACTCCTTTTGACAGCAGACGCTTCATCAGAGAGAGACCAGAGGTGTTACACTTGAAGGACAAGCTACAAAACCTGCACTTTATTTATAGCAAGAGATGTAAAACACAGATGAAGTACAGGAAGATAGCAAAGACCGCATGAAAAGAATAGGTAAATAAATCAACTTATGAATACATAGGTCAAGATGATGAATGCAGCTGGAGCTGAATAAGATAGTACTACCCATCAATGCAAATTGTATATTCGGGGTGGAATTCAGGGCCAAGGATTTAGGCAAAAAAAAAATCACATGACTCCAAGGAATTTAATGATGTTTCATGGAAGGTCATTGAAGGCTGATCTCCTAATTTCTGAAGCCACATATTACCAACACATGGTAGGATTTTAATAACTTATTCCCTAAAACTCTTGTTTGTCCAACTCTGAGGCTAGCTTTCAGGTTATTCAATAGATTTTTGTTTTAGCCAAACTGAAAAATGTTACAAGACATGATCCGTGGTAAATATTAAAAAGACATCAATGCAGGTGCTAATCACCACAGAAAATGAGTAGCAATTTTCTTTGTGAATAGGTTCACAAAAAGAAAAAATCAATTTTGAAAAGGACACTAAAAATGAAGTCTTGGGGTTACATTTTGCGTTGCGAACCAGACTTAGATTTGGAAGCATGTAAAAAACAAGGTGCAGATTTTCATTCCAGTCTGATTTTTTTGCTTGAAAATGCATTTTTTAATCTGAATTAAATTTTTAAAGTAGTTCTTTCTGCTCATGTTTGTTTCTTCTTTCCTGTAGTCCTTGCTTGCTATACTTTGTGGTAAACAGTGATGCAAATCTCTACCCTTACCTCTGCCCCTACTAGGAGGGGAGTTTGCTGAAAATTGCAATACAAATGGGATGCTGGACACTGCAGGAGAGCATGGGATATGTGAGTTACAAGCATCTTGAAACACTGCAGTACTGATATAAAAAGGAAATTTTGGTGGTTTGGTCATGCAATTTCCTAATTTAATAAATTTTTTATGATTTTTTACGAAATCACACATTTATTTTCATTAAGGGTAAAGGAATACATACCTTTTGTTCATTTTGTTCTTTCCTCAGCATTCTGTAAAGTGCAAAGGTTTTATTTGCATGTTTTGTTTGTTTTCCCAAGTGAAGGCTTCAACTTGATATCTATCATTATGAATTAAGTTAATCACTAGGCAAAAATTATTTCCTCCACATCTTCAAAAATCACCTAAAGCTTAAGAAACTTTCAGCCCATACTGTACCCAAATTAAGATCATATTTGCAGCCAGTATTCTAGAGATTTGGGACAATTTTTTCACAATTATGCATTTTTTGTTCCAGGGATAATGTCATGGTATGTGCACATGCACCTTGGTCAAGGAAAGGAGATACGTATTCACTTTTACTCACTACCAAGGGTTTTCTGACCACATCAGAGACCTAGTATTTTGCACTCCTGAAAAAGTGAGTACTGCAGCCACAGTGAAGAGAAAGATCCCAGTCTTAATGTTTGGGTATGGCTGAGTGAAGCCTGGGAAAGATTTATTTCACTACCAATGGGAGGAAAACAGATGATGTCTAGACTTTGAGTATGCAGGGGATAAGAATATTGTCTGTAAGCAGACCTGTCATAGAGACTTCATTGTGAATTTATTTCCACATGAATATGTTATTCAATATTCTTAGCACCTCTAAAATCTAATATAATTTTAATTCCCCTAAAATGGGAGCCTTTTTTCTTTTTCTCATCTGTATATCTGCAATTACAGGATATTGCACTAGTGGAGAGATTTTTGGCAACCATGCTAAGAGAGATCAATAGTATATCAAGTTCTTTGTGGTATAAACACTAATTGGAAGTGTGAACATGTTTCCTGCAAATGCTTCTTACCAGTAATCTTGGAAGTCAGACAAAAAGTTGACAGCTGAAATATCAGATGAGTACTAACTATGCTAGAGTATAACATACTTGCTAATTTACGTCATTTTAATTGGAAATGAATAATAATGAATTAATTATTAGGAAGGATATTAACATCATGGCAAAAATCTGCTACATTACAAAGATATCATAGCATCAATACTTGTAAAATAATCTCTGCTGTCATGGATGCCACTAGGAAATTAAAGATTTAACCCCTGCCAGGAGACACTGAAAGCATTTTAGCATTAAATGTGATAGAAACATCTCTAACGTCAGGTAAAAATGGACCTGAGATATGACCCAATCACAAAGGTCAAATGACATATTAACATCTGTTAATATGTCATTTGTCCATGCTACTCAAACTTTCTCCTTAGTACTGTATAAAATTGTGGAAGATGAGGGACAGTGGAGGAAGCCAAACCTGCTCAATGTTTTGCATATCTAATTTGGAATAACTGTCTCTGGCTGATGATTTCAGAGTATAGAGATAAGATGCCAGAAGAGCATGAGATATAAGGTGGATGATGCACCAGCCCAAAGAGAGAGTAAACTCAAGTGCAGCAGCTGGCTGAACTGTCAAACCAGAGAGCCAGCTGTTTAGCACTGCAGATGACCAGGAGTTCATTGCAGGTTCAGTTCCTGGTCCTTTTTTTTGCTGTATCCTATCCCTTGGCAGAGTCCAAGCAAAAATTATATGTATCCCGCAGAAGCCAAACCACAAAGACACATCTTATGTATATAAATATATTACTTTCTACAGAAGCAAAAGACTTGGAGGACTTTATCAGACATAATGTAGGAAAAATTGAGTGTGAAGAGGCTTTTGCAGACTCATACAATAAAGAACAAAATGCATTTTGTTGTCTACAATCAAGTTTTAGTTTTTCACCTTTAAAATGCTGATCTAAATAACTAAAATTGCACATTGATTTATGAATTATTGTTATTTTTGGAGGTATAAAATGTAGAAGAGCAAATGAAGAAAGAGGAAACAAAGTATTACCAGCATATGATACGTGATACAGAGCATATTGATAAAAATGCTATTCCATTTCAAATGAGATGTCACTCCCCCACCTCTCCACCAGCAGTCTCTAGTTCCCATATTCTGAACTCCCTTGTAGGATGTTCCTGTGAGAACCAATACCACAAAAACCAATACCACAAAAAATACAAGGCTAAATATTGGGATCCTGAAATAACTGCCTTTCAGTCATTGTTCAGACATGTTCCTTACTGTAGAAGGCTTTAACAACTTCCATTTCCCTGAGTTAAAACCCAGGTCTGACAAAATTCAACAGCCATGACATTTCTTTAATTTCAAGCACTTATATGAGGCTGTGGTTCAGTTAAAGTTGAAGTACACTAAAGGCAGATGGGAAAAAATAACCCATATAACCTAATTGCCTATAAGCCAAGCCTTTTTTTAAGACTTGCCTTACCAATCTGCAAATATTTACTGACACGAATGAATATCATACAATAAGTGAAATGTTGTTTCTGTTAGATTTCTGACACTGAAGTCACTGCAACGAAGTCATATGAGTGCATTTGAGTGAAATACATGGACAGCTGTCTGAGCACACCTGTACAATTGCAGTGATTAGGTGCCACACGCGAATTATGTATCTTCTGGACCAATAAACAACATAATTGATACTGGATTCAAAAATGCAATAAAAGCTCATATAAACCTGAGCTTCTCAAAAGTACAGGAATACAAAGTGGTAAACAACTAAATAAATTGCATGAAATCATGTCGCTTTCACGCTTAAAAATTTTAAGAAAAAAGGAAATTATTAAAAATAAATTAATTTCATAAACTAAGCGCACTTAGCAAAATCCTTATGCTTCTCTGTCTTCATGAGTAGCAAGCTCAGCAACAGTCAATCACATTTTGCTGTATTTAATGTGACTTACTCATTGTCATCTCCTAGGAACATGTTTTTGTCACTAAGTTGATATCAAGTTCAGATCAGAGACATGACAAACATCCTATATTTGTGGTATTAAACATAAAGGTATTACAAGCTGCCATTGATAAAGGTAACTGCCATTGCTAAGTTGCCATGATGATTACAATTGAGCAAGAAAAAACAAGGAAAATAAAGTAATCTTTTGCCTTCTGAAATATGTTTGACAAGCTCAGAATGGCACTATTTCCTCCTACGAGATTGTGTTTTCTCATTTAATATTATGATCTTCAACTGTAACTTTTTACTTCTTGATAACGGTTTTTTTTTGGGGTTTTTTTGCAAATGTTCATTATTTTAATGTGAAATAATTTGCTCTTTGTTATATATCCCTCCACCCACCCCTTTCCTGTAGGGGCATATTTGCATTTGTAAAATTGCAACTTTTCTTAGAACTGAGAATCTGACATTAGAAGGGTGGTCTATTAATTTTCATGTCAGTGCTCGAGACTTGTTTCAGCCCTCTTCCTCTGTAATTTGTATCCCTAGTGTGAACTACAGTGCCAGTAATGCAGTAGAAAGAGCTAAGTACATTTGAAGCTTGTGCAGAATTCATGTTATAAAGATGATAAGAGCCTCCAAGGGAATAATTGCCTCACTACAGGGAGTGCAAATTGTTTGGCAACTGGTCTTTGAGTTGTCCTTTTCATTCTTGCAACTGGTTGACATCAGTACATATTTACGGCAAAGCTAATCAGCTGCAGAGACAACAGCTTCATAGACATTAATTTTTTTCTTAAAGATATTTATAGCAAAATAATTGAATGACTCATACTGTGCTAATGAGATATAGAGTATTCGCATTTAAGTATTCAGTGTAAATTCTAATCTAGGTTTTAGGAACATGTTTAGAGTATTTCTAATACACTATATATAATTATAATACTCTCTCTATAATATATATAAAATATAAATTCACACAATTTATATGATTTCAGGATATGATTTTCTCATAATCAATTGTACTCAAATAGTGCATCAGAACAACACACAATAATCCTTGAAATATTTTGGGGAAATTATAAGCAACTTCTTACCAGAAAATATTAATTTATGAAATAAAAACACAGAAAACAAAATTAGAGGACAGAGAAGAGGGTATGACCTGTTGGCTGTCCCTGACTGTGTTATTGAATGATATTAATGCAAGAGCAGCTCAATGACTCCTGCAATGTGATTATCTTCTGTAACCTTTAAAAGTCCTATTGTCCTACTTATAATTTCACTTGATAAAGCAACTTATGTTTTAATTGAAAATACTTAAAAACATTGTAAATAATGTGCATATGCACGTAAGAGTGTATGTTTAGTGACCTCTGAATATGAAGAAAATTGTGGCCATCCAAAACATATCATAGTTTTTTAAAATCACTTCACTGAAAGGTACTTCATTTCAACCAAAAGCTTCCTGCCTCAGGAATGGGTTCCTGCAATTTTGTCATAGCAATAGACTTCTACCAAGACAGAAATCTCACTGAAAATATCTACTTTTAACCACTGATGTGATGTGACAAGACTGAATCTGAAATTTAAGTGAAAAATTGTATGAAAGATATAATCCTCACTGATTTTTCCATTGCCTGACATATGAGGATGTTTATGATGTGCATCCTCAAATGGGTACACCAAATCTGTGAACACAAAGTGAGTGTTATGCCATCGCATGAGATGACTGGATAATATCCCACTCTACTAGCACAGTTAAATCTCAGTGAAGTGCAGTTACTTTACCCTAACTTATGGATAGACTTCAGGAACAGAAATCTGAAATCTACTCCTTCTTATAAGCACCTACCAAAGGTGACTCTGTGCAGAAGAAAAGGAGATTGAATCAGAGTTTAATCAATAACTGTATTTCCGACAAGATTTATTACATTATTGTGACCATGATAATAATTTAAGCTAGCAATTCATTAACTATTTTCAGCTAAAGATATATTAATTCACTAGCAAATGCAGGGTAGCATATGTATTAAAAGAAAGAATAAAATTTGTGCCAATTTATTTTAATCAGACATTTGAGTACTCAAAATTGTAGTTTCCAAAAGCTTGGAGTTAGAAACAACATCTAATTTCTTCCAGTTCTTTTGTTTTATTGGTCACTTATGCCCCTTAACATGAGACATCAGTACCCTCGACTTCTGTCAGCAGGAGAGCTGTTTTTAAAAACCAAAATAAAACCAAAACACAGACAGACTGGATATTGGTAGATATTGAGATGTGTAAATGATAAGTCTGATCATTACAGCATTTATCAGTATTTATGTGTACTGAATAAATTGGAACCAATAGCTGTTATCATTTCTCTTTAAAGAATTGCTATGCAACAGACAACATAGACTTGAAGGAAGGAAGGAAGGAAGGAAGGAAGGAAGGAAGGAAGGAAGGAAGGAAGAGAAAGAAGGAAGAGAAAGAAAATGGGTAAAGGAAATTAAACAAAATGTGGTGCTGGGAAAATTTTTAGATGATATTTTCATCATCTGTCACAGACAGGTCTCAATAATGGGTAATCAGAGAAAACTCAAGCAACAAAGCCTTATTCCGCACATTAAGCTACAGTTTCCTCCAGTGGCATCCAGATATACATGTCTGTGTAGCAGTAGAGTATCGGCTCTGAGTGATCAGTTCTGCACACCAAAGTCTGAAGCGATACCAGCCTAACCAGCTCTTTTCAGTGCAGGCCTTTTTGTACTTTTGAAGCTATTTCCATTAGGCTGGCAGATGTGAGAAGCTTTGTTAGCTCATTACACAGTTCTGCACCAGTAGCTGGTCATTTGCATAAACAAATGGCATCTAATATGACCTTGTTCCTGTAGAGTCTCATGATCTTTTTTTTAATATTATTCAATGGAGGGGTGCAGGTGTTGTTACTATGGTATTATCCTTATTCATTTTCACACAATTCTTTTTCCAAAGTCCTTTATGTGTTATTGGTATGGGTTAACCTTTTGTTCTTTACAAGTTTTAATAAATCTTTACATTCAATAATACATTATTACTGCTTTTAGAAAAAAAAAAGCAACAACATTATTGTTAGTATTTTCCTACCATTCCAGCACTTAATTCAAGTTTCCAGTAAATTAAAAGTCTACTAAGCCGTTGATGTCTAAGTGCATGAGTAGTTTGATAGCTTTTGGATTACCCTACGAATGCTGGTAAAGCTGAGAACTGAGAGTTGGTTGCAGGAAAAACAGGAGAGGAAAACTTTGCCATGTTGAAGAACTGTGAGAAAAATTGACAACTTAAATATGTAACATTGTTGGAGAATGACTGAACAGTCCTAGAGTGCAGCTAACAGAGGAGCAAACAGAGCAGTTTGTGCAACAGTCTTTGGTTTCTGTTTGGGAGTTTCTGGACATTTTGGGGACAAGGTCTAGGATCATTGGAGTATTCTTGGAAAACTGAGAAACCTGAAAGGACGCCTGATACTGCTTAATAATGATGTGGAAGGGGAACCTACAGGATGAGAGCCAGAGGGAGCTCCAGCACCACCTAAAAATTCTATCAGTTGACCTCAACGCAGGGCGTCTGGAGCCTTCCTTGCATCTGACTGCTTTAACAAGAGGGTCAAGTACTCTTTAAGGCAGTGCTCAGGTGCTGCCTAAATAAGAGCCAGATCCAGAGCACAGCCAGCAACCCAGGCATTTGATTTTACTGGTATAATACAAAAGGTTCTGTATATTTCTACACATGAATTCCAAGCTGGCAGATGCAAGTAAGTTCTCATAAAAAATTTTATGCTAGAATGCTCACAGTGCTTAGCCCATGGTAAATAATCCTGCCTCTTATCTAATATACCCAATGTTAAGAGGGTACTTTGATTTTGCATGGTTCACAGTGTGCTCTGTCAGCAAATATGCAAGAAGTGTTTGAGTTATGATTTGTTTCAAAAAGTCCCGTTTGAAGACATTTATTTTGAAGTAAATCTTACAGCTGTATGCGATTTTGTAAACAAAGCTTTACATTTTTTGATACTTTTTTCCATTA
Source organism: Acanthornis magna (assembly GCA_036785705.1). Classification (NCBI taxonomy): domain Eukaryota; kingdom Metazoa; phylum Chordata; class Aves; order Passeriformes; family Acanthizidae; genus Acanthornis; species Acanthornis magna. The sequence goes on from JAWUZG010000017.1 coordinate 5,083,739, forward strand.
CAGGAATGACACTACATCAGTTATTCAAAGGGATTTATTTTCTGTATCATACAATCTTTTATATAGTTGTCTAAGATTTTTTTCCCCAATTCCTAAAAATAATGAACAGAAACAGATTCATCATTTACTTTGAAGGAAATGTGAAACTTCTGAAAGGGAAGAAGGATGTTTCCTGGAGACTTCATAAGTCTTTGCAGAAAAATGTTGCAAGCTTTTAGTGCTTTCACTTTAAACAAAAGCGTCATAGCAAATTTGAATTGATAGTGGATAATTCATTGGCTGTGGATCAATATGTATGTTACTGAAGAATTTTAAAGTTCACAATGTACAATTAGTAAATTTTTCCTATGTCTTAATTTCTCATAGCATTTAGGAAAAATAAGCTTGTGTGAAGAAACAGATTCACTGAGAATTTAAGTGATGAAAATTTAAAAAAAAAGGAAAAATACAAAAACATCCTAAAATTGTGATTTTATGTAAGCCAGCACTGCAGAACTATAATCACATTCTGTAGGTACAGTATTGAATAAGGAATATGGAAAAGCTTTTCAGTAAATGGATACAATCCTTACTTAAACATTACTCGACAGTGGACTATTTTTCAAGGGTTCTGTTCACAGAATTAAATTACTGTACATTACAGTTCATTCTAAGTGAAAGCCTAATTTTTAAACTTTTAAAGATCCTAGGACTGGATAAACAGAAAAAGAGATTAAAAAATAGATTTCTAACTTGAGTCTTTTGTGTATGCAGTCTAGTAATATTTTTCAAGGCGATTTACATCTGAATATTGTTTTATCAGTGTTGCTACTCAGCCCAGCAACACAAAGTATTTAGGCACTGTTCTAAATTATAAAAAACCTCTGGCTCTCTTTAGCCATGTTCTGTGCACTCTGTCTGAAACTCTTCCAGGTTATTCAACTGAGAAACATTTTGAAAGTCACTCCCTGAAGAAAATATTGTTCTTATCTTACACCAAACATCCTGTTCCTAGCTGTTATAAAATTCATTTGCTACTTCTGGCAAATTCAAGGGATTAAGGATATAATATTATAGATTAAAAAACTGATAATTTCTTTCTTAATATGTTGCTTAACTGAGTTTTTCTATTTCATATACCAAAGTGACACAAACTTATCTAGCCTTCCCCAAGTTTCCTAAGTTCACGCGGATTGCTTTTAATATTTATTCATCTAAAAATATGCCTCTATTCTGTTTCACTACAAAAGCCTCTTCTTGTCAGTCTTCTGAAAACTGCATTTCTGAAGGCTCATGTAAAAGACATAATATTACTTATGTGAAAACCCATATTAGAATCCCACTTTTAATTCTGAACTCAATGTTGGTTTTAGTAACCCAAAAGAACAAAGACTTAATTTTTTTTTTTTCAAGTATCACACCTACATACACACATATATATAAAAAAAGTATATATATGTTTTTACATACAAATATCCTTTTGTATTGGGTCTAGCCAAGATGCTATTCCCCACAGCAGCCACCACAGTGCTGTGTTGTGCATTGGTAGTTGGAAAGGTGTTGACAACATGCCAGTGTTTTGGCTACTGCTGAGCAGTGTTGGCACATCAGTTCTATCTCTACAACATTCCCCACACACCTCTAGGCTGGGGGTGGGCAAGATCTTGGGAGGGGACACAGCCAGGACAGCTGATTGATTTAAACTCACCAAGGGGATATTCCATGCCTTATGGCATCTGCTCAGATATAAAAGCTAAGAAAAGGAGGAGGAAGAGGGAAGTCTGTTATTTCTTGTGTTTGCCTTCAAGATCAAGTGCTATTGTATGCTGAAGCTTGACTTTCTGGGAAGTGGACAGGCATTACTTGCAGATCAGAAGAACAGAACAAAATTTTTTTGGTTTCTTCCTTTCCTCTAGTAAAATGCCTATGTCTTGACCGAAAATTTAAGGGTGTTTTTTTCCATCTTATTTTCTCCCCTAGCCTGTCTGCAAAGGGCAGTGATGGAGTGGCTTGATGGGCACCTGTCATCCAGCCAAGATCAACCCACCACAACACTTTGATAAATATACATGTAATTTGAAATATTGATTTGTTATTAAACTCAAAAATTTCATGGCTGAAAAAATAATAATTATATAATAGCAGAACTTTTATATTTAGAACTTTTATATTCACCTTGTACAGTCAGTTGTCAAATTATGGACTTATTAACCACAGAGTTAATACCAAAACTCCCCAAATGCAGTAACAGTGAATTGGATATCCCATTTCCATAGATATATTTGAAAATTAGGGCCATAAATAAATCATCATCAAAGAAAAAAATAAATTATTTTAGTCAGTGAAGTTATTTTCTGGATTGATTATAAAGTCCATACATGTAGAAGAGTCATAGCAATCTCTGATGAAGGATATATTTTATTCATTGATGATTACCATAAAATGGAATATTTGAATTTATGGTTGCCTGTGTAATTAAATATTATTTTTTTCCATAGCCATAGACATTTCAGATGATCTGACATGTTTTTGTTCTGGTTTTGTTTGGTTGGTTGTTTAACACCTCAAAAGATAATTAGGACAAATAAAATATCTTACAGTACCCTGAAAAATTAATGCTGTTACATTTATCATAGCAAGTGTTTAAGACCTTGAGACTTCTGAGTACAAGACAGCAGCAAAACTGATCCGCAAAATACAAAGTAGCACTGAGCATTTTAATCTCATGTTTTTAATTTGATCTCAACTTTATTATAGCTTAATTATCTGTAAACGTGCAAGTAAATCTAAGTGCTTCTCGGACACACAAGCAATGCATTCATATTTCATTTAAAGCAATATTTCCCCACCAAACTGCTCCTTTATTAATAATGCACAGGTTCACTAACTCATCAAAATTTGTAGTGTTATAAGCTCAATATCTTTCAGCTGTGTTGGTTGAAACAACTTTATACACAAAATGTTTTGTCTTGCTGGTGTATCGGCTGATTACTCTTGTTACATTTTATACAGTAATAGCCTAAAAGGGAACAGACTTTCAAAAAACCCCAACAAGAAACAGAACAGAAATGTTGGCTACTTAAGGAATAAATAAAATATTTTCTGCATTAAAAAAAAAAAGCCTTACTCTCCATACTTTATAATAAGAATGTCCCCATTTAGTGATTATTCCATTACTACTATAATACTCCTGAATATTTTATATAATTATTAGATAGTGATAGCTAGCTTTAAATATACTTCCATTATATTAATTGTCTTAGGGTACCGGGACTTTTGATAAGTGCTAAGTTCTAACCCTGTTTTTTCAAGATTTTTCTGTTGTTGTTGTTAAATATATTTTACCTGGAGAAGAAGTGTTTAAAAGCAGAAAGCACTATCTACTTAGTTTTAGACACAGGCATCATAAAGCAGAAGAATTGTATCATTTTCATGATGAGGAGATGAACTGTATGTATAAAATTATAGTCTTCAGCCTTGACATACTGAGTCTAAAACCAATTTATGTTCACAGGCATCTGGACAGGTAATTATTCCTCTCTTACCAAAAATGATTTACTGTACTGGTCAAAACCAAGGAATCTAAAGGAAAAAAAAAATTAAAAATGCACAAACTGAATACATTTGAAAAAAGCCTTTCTTTATATAAAATTTGACACATATTTTACCTTTATCATGTTACAAACATACAAGCATGTCTGTAGTGCTAATAGTTAAAATTCTGGGGTAATGAACAAGATACTCAATGCTTCAAAGGCTCTGCACATTCACGGTCTCTCACCTTGTAGTCACAAGTACCAGTTGCAGTAAAAAGAAATTGCTGTGAATTGTTGTCCTATGGGTAAGCACTTGTCATTTATTAGCATCAGCACTGCAAAATAGGCTGTGACCCCACATTTTCATGGCAGTTGGTTTTACATGATTTACAGTATTATGGGAAAAGTTTGCTTTTATTCATGTGGAGGGGAGAAAAGCGTCTGACACCTAATCAAGGTGCTTCATAAGTGTCGTAACTAACAATATTTCACTCCAGAAATTTTGTTCCATTTAAAACACACAGGTTGGCTCTCAACCAGTAACATTTAAGGTAGTGGCATTGAGATAAGGGTAAAGCCTGAAGTTCTAAACTTGGGATCCAGCTTCACCTACCTTAGATATGATTATTGAGAAGTATCAGAAAACAGAATTAAATTTGTTCAGAAGTAAAATGAAAACTGTATGGACAAGAGATCCCATAAGCAGCATATTTTTAATTTTAAATTTCAAATTTACTATTGATATGCCGAACATTAAAAATCAAGAATATAAAAAAATACCTTTTAAATAGTAATTTCTTAAAACAAATTATAAAATTGTTGGGAGTATGATCATATATTAATACTATTAAATAAGAAAAGCCAATAATGCAGATTAATCTAAAATGGAGCAAAAGGCTGATAAAAGACAGACTATAAGTCACTACTTGTAACACATTAGGAGCCTAGAATATAGTCAATTTAACTGTATAAAATGTTCTCTCCACTTGCAGGCAACTCAATATGGCTATATTCAGAATGTTCTTCTAGCTGTTTCTCTATGTAAAATGGCCATTGAATTTTTCATGGGCAGGCTATGCACTTTTTCTATAAGGAAGACTAAAAGTTGCAAAGCCACATTTGAGGATTCCAACACCATAGGAAAGACAGCAAGGGAACAAGGAGACAGGATTAAGAAATTAAAATATTTAGAATAGGATTTTGTAGAAATATGAGGGTTAACAGCTGGAAGGGACAGATGCACTTCAGACAATGGTCTTGACACAAAGGTTTTTTGTTACGGTACCAGCTGAACTGCCCTATCCTAAAAATCTTTCGTTCCATCACAGAATATTTGAAGATAATCATTCTGGAAGTTTATTATTGAAAAATCATCCAGGTATCATACTTTTTCCTGATGTCCACGTGATCAGGTAGTTCTGCAACTGTTCAGATATATGATGTTCATTTGAATTTTTTTGGAAGTCTGTTGGACCTCAATGGCAAAAGGTCTATTTATGACCAAAAAAAAAAAAAAAAAAAAAAAAAGTCTGCATGTTCATTTAAGACTGCAATCTTTTCTTTGTAAAAAATCCCAGAATCATTATGGTTGGAAGGGGCCTCTGGAGATCATCCAGCCCAACTCACTTTCCAAGGCAGGGTCTCCTAAAGCAGGTGACACAGCAATGTGCCCAGGTGGGTTTTGAATGTCTCTGGAGAGGGTGACTCCATGACTTTCCTGGGCTGCCTGTTCCAGTGCTCTGCCACTCCGAACATAAAGAAGTTCTTCCTCATGTTGAGATGAAACTTGTGGTTTATGGCCATTGTTCCTGATCTTGTAATGAAGAAATTTTTTGCTTGTGTTTTAATGCTGTGCTCACCGACTTTTGAGCTCTCTGTGCCCTAGTTTTGCAGACCTCTGTTTGCAGATTAGGTAGTGTTTCACAGGTTTAGTTCATAATAAGAGCACTGATATTAATTTTCATCTAGATGTTATTGATGACCTAATGGCACTTGCTCATCTCACAGGCGTCTTATAGTTTCTCATGGCTTGCTCATCATTTCTTTGTTTTTGCCCTGCACCAGGATGTGGTGGATGTGGCTGTTACCAAACCTTTCATTCCAAGCATCATTTTCTTGGCTGTGCAAAGATGTGAAACAAGCTAGAAGAGATTTTCCAAAGAAAATTCTGCTCTGTCCTTCTGTATCCTCTATCTTTCAATTAACACATCAAGATATTTCCTGCTAAGGATAAATTATATTCTTGAACTACCTGATTTAAATATTTAAAATCCTTGCCAACTTTGAATGTAAGAGACTTCTGTTTGATCTTTCTTTACTATTCTATACAAAGTTTTAACAAAATGTCCTTTTTCACATATGTTATTTAGTTATTTGTTGTTTATTGCATTGAATATTTATTAGTATGTTAAGTAAAGATACAGGGGTTTATTTATTATTTTCAAAATGGTACAGAAAATGTCTCTGTGGGTTTGCAGATGTCCAGGCACTGGCAGCAGGGGGAAGGAAGGGCAACCTTTGTGAGGAGAGGCTGGGGCTTCCCTGAGTCTTTCACAGCCAGTTCCAGCTCAGTCCAACGCACCCACTACAGGGCACAACTGAGCCCCACAGCCATGGGGAGTGACTTCTGAGAAAGTGCATGTCCAGTAAGGTAAAAAAACCCCTAGGAGTAATTGATAAGTGATTTGCCCATCTTTATCTTAGCTCATGAACTCAGCTGAGGAAGGAAAGGGAAAGAATGGCTGGATGGACATCTTTGTCTGCCAGACAAGATCAACCCACCACAGTATCATAGTATAAACATGGATGATGAAGCTTCAGATTAATGAAGTATGTCTTCCCTGTAAAATAAGACATCTGTATGAAAACCCTCAATAATAGGAGTACCAGTTATAGGATACCCTGAATGAGACTTCTTCCCGTGGACTAATCTAAGACATTGCTAGACACTCGTATTTAAAATGTTTTCAGCACAGTAATTGAAATCCCCCGTCGGCATGCCTGTGACACACAGCATAGTTAACAATATTCAAGGAGGAAAAAACCCCAACAGAATACTTTGCATCTATTTTTTTTATAATCTACTGGTAAAATCAGTGTGGTAAAAGACTCATTGTCTTTTATATAATTATCCACAAGGCAAATTCAGTTAGTGAAACAAAGGTGACCACACAATATGAGATTCTCTTGCTTCAGGTATTTTATTGATAGACATGAAAATTATAATGAATTACCAGTCACTTTTCTTATTAGCTGCTTGGCTTCAAAATCATTAGAGAACATTATTTTCATTCTAGTCAGAGTTTATCATTCATCTTTTACATTGTATGAAGGAAATGTACTTCCAAATGCTACAAAAAATCCTCTCTATGAACTATGCAGTAAAGGAATACCAAAGAATGCACTATTTCTCCTTTTTCCCAGTTATATGTAATGATTACAGAAAAATGGGAAAGCAAAAGGAAACACTGATCTATAATAGTCTTTCCTTGAGACAGATAAATGAGCAGCAGCTTTCCCTTTGTCCCATATATGTCTGTTCTCTACTATATCTGTTGTCACCTACTGTATTGAGGTTCAAGCACTTCTGCAAACCCCCTCTGCAGTCTGTCTGTTTATACCTTCAGGTTAGAAAGTGATTGGCTGAGTGCCTGGACGATGACACCAAACTTGAAATATTTTCTAGGACTGTTAACTGCAACACACTTGTTTCCACTGCTGGAGGAATGTCTAAATGTTCCCAAAAGGCAGTGTTTTTTTAACTTTAATTTCAGAGGAACAGCACATTTGTTATATTTTTGCAAACCTATGTTATAAACAAGGCTAAAAAATAGTCGGGTATCTGGAGTCTAACCATTCCTTATTTTGATGAACAACTAAAAAGGAAATAGAAGTATTTCAACAACTTGCCACAGCTTCAGTCACATGAAAAGGAATGAACTATGAGACAAAGTGCACCACAATCCCTAATTAATATACCCTATATATTTCCAATATAAACCACTTCACTCTGTAAAATATTACTTATTAATGTGCAAAATACTTTTTCTAAAACAAAGATGTCCCTGAATGGGTATAATCATTGATATTCAAAAGCATGCCCAGACATTTTGTTGACATACCTTGCTTACACCTGGTGGAAATGAGATTGTTCTTGTCCTATAACATTCTCAGTAGACCAAATGTCACTTAAACTCTCCAAAAATAGCTCAAGATTTCAGTGTGAATTTAATTCTCTTCTTCTTACCCAAAGATTAGCCTCTGCTGCTTAAGTTCTCTCCTTTTCATCTTTCTTTTTTTATCGCCATTCTTTTGTTTTGTTTTTCTTCCCCCCAGTTCCTTTTGCATGGAGAAGCTGTGACCTTTCAAAAGAGAGCTACTCTGTCTTTCAAAATATGCTAATAACACAAGATTAGAGAAAGTTTCCAGTAGTAATGCAGTGCTGAAAATATTACCGATCGTATTATACAACTCAAGGTCAACTTTAAAATTATTTACATGATTCTTGGATGCAATTTCCTTTAAAAAGTAAAAGACCTTTAAAACAAATGAAGAAAGCATACCAGGGCATGATTTTTATTTGGAAATGGTACTCAGAGAAAAATGTATTTTGTTAGAGAACCTTCTCTGTCAGAAAATTAATGTAGGATCCCATGACTTTGCAATCAGTTGCAGGTGCAGGTGAGAGGATACCAAATGAGAAACAAAACACAAAAAATATTTCTGCCCCTACTTTTCTTGTTTTATCTTCATATAATCCTATTTTCCCTCAACGCCTTCTTCCGTCATGCTCTTGAAACCTGGGATAATAATTTTTCTCTTGTCCAATAATGTATCTCTGATTCCCTATCTACAAACAGCTTCCCTCCCTACTGATTCAGCCATTCTGCTTCTCTCATATAACACAGTTCTCCTTATACTACTTCTAATTCACTCCACTCTCGTTTGTCCCACAACTGCTCTATGATTTATATTTTCATTCACTCCTCACTCTTCTGAAGATTTCAGGAATGGGAATAAGCCACAAAAAAACATATCTCATTTTTCAGGTCTGTGCTCATTAGTCCATCATGTGAAGCAGTACAAGTTCAGGTCAGTTCTGGCTATGGCTGATTACTTCTTTGGGGGGCCTGAGTTGTTCAGAAAATAGAAACTGTATGTCCTCTCTGGATGAAATGCAACTCTGCTTCAGAGTCAGCAGTACATTTTTAACAGGTCTCTCCTGAATGCATGCCAATAATGTCATTGGATTTGAAATTTGTGATGGAAGTGTGGTCTGCCATTTTTTTCTTAATAAAAAGAAATGGCAGAAAGCTGAAAAACTGTTTACTGACATCTCTGTCCAAAATTATAGACATGATACTGTGTTTTAAGAAGAAGCATTCTTAACCCCTCTTTTTTACACAAACTTTTTTTCTTCTTTTTTTTTTTAACCTATTTTTCTTCTATTTTCCCCTCCATATACTTTTTTGTAGCCTGTGGATCCTTTTATGTCAAAATGTGTAATTAAGGTGGTGCAGCATGCACGATTCACTCCAGATGCCTAAAGTTTAGCAAAATTATCAACAGCTGAGAGCAGCTTTAGAACAGGAAACCTTAGCCAGCATTAGTCTGCACTCTGTGTTAGTATCTGCCCGAACTATAATTACAATTTGTAGCATGTAAATTTTATATGAAGCACCATCAGGAGCTATATGATCTTCTAGAGACCTTTTTTCAAATCCAATTATTTCCATACTGTCCTCTTTGCATACCCAAAAATATGACAAAGTATTCTATTTTGAGCACTTCTGTATTAGCCAGAGCCAAAACGTGTATTAAGAAAAGCCATTTATAATATCCAATGCCTGTCTACACATTGCAATGAATATTTTGGACAGAAAGGAACAATTTGCCTGCATCTAACATTTTTCTTTTTTTTTCTTTTTTTTTTTTAATTGTCAGCTGAATTCAAAGGCCCCAGAAGTATTTTGAGACATGACAAGGGTAATGATATAGGAAAATTGAAAAGTGTGATAGTGATTAGGCAAATGAAAAAACATATCTCTACTCTGCATGAATCATTACAAGAAAGGTTTGATAATGTACTCAAAGCATTATTTAGTGACGGAAATGGACACTTGGATAAAAATAGACTTAAAAACAGAGTTCATAATTTTATAGAAGTAATGGAAAGTTTCCTACGGAAGTAATAATAATGGAAATAAATCTGCCATCTTGAAATCTCGTTGAAGTGGATAACCCTTTCATTGAAGGAAGATGAAAATTATATTTATAGTGAAGAAGCTGTAAGTTTAAAAGATTAAAATGAAAACTGTGATTTTTATTGCCACTTTGGTAATAACTTCACCGGAGTCAATATCTTTGTCCATCCCTGCTGTTTGTAGTCTAGTTTCTAGCTAGCTATCTGCAGCTAACTAGCTGAAAAACAAGAAAAAGTAATTGAACAACTTGTGAATAATGGAAGGATACAGGGATTATCAAATATTGTGACCAGTTTCCCCAATTGCAGACAGCACTGTAGCAAACTTTTCTTTCTTGTTTTTAGGAGGCTGTGGGAAAGAGAGCTAAAGAAAAATAGAGGATAGGGACCATAACTTGTAAAAAGTAATATGTTGAAAAAGAGATAGTGTGGAAAAAAGCCAGTAATGTAGGAAAAACAATTCGTTAAATGTAAGTGGAGCAAAATACATGATCAATGAATCAGGTTTGGGATAATGCAATTATAGGCCATATAAGTTTCTAAAAGCATTTAACATGACAAGGCCATGTCACTAGCAGTAAGCTATATTTTTTAAAATTACATGAATTTATCTTTGAACCCCATTAATACTTCAAGTCTACCATTTTCTGTTATCAACTCACCTTGTGTGAGATTCAGAATAATTCTGTAGCAAATGCATTAACATTATTGTCACATCTAGATTTTGCCTTCCAGCTTCAAATGAAGATTACCTAAGCAATTCTGTAAGGAAAATGTTTCTTTTGAAACTTGTGGCTCTGTGAGTACTGTATTTGACAGTGTTGTTGCAAAGTACTGAAAGCAAAGTATATTGCTGTTTCAGAAATAGTTATTTAGGATGTGTTTCTAAAAAGTTGTTTTGTTATGACAGGAGAACAGCTAAAAGTAAAGGTAGGGGTGCAGAATCTAGGCATTCCCACAACTCATTATCCTGAAAATACATGGATTGTCACAGCACGAAAGCAGTGACTGTATTCAAGAACAGTCAACAAATCTCTCACAGTGAATAGTTTCTGTGAGAGGCTTGAAATGAGGAAAGTTGAAAGCAACTTTTGTGCTGCTCAAAGACTCCTTCAGCCATGTAGGGGGTGAAGTTTCATCTCTCCAGTTTAATAAATTGGTTCATTTTAATTAAGCAATAAAGTATGGTAAGGCATAAACTGGACCACATTAATTCATAGTTAACGTGCTACTGTTAGCCATGAGGTGAAGGATGGCGCCATCAATGCAACAAGGCATGAATTACCTCCACTGAGAGTTCATTTTGGAGTGTCTTACAGCCACTATAACAGTGTTACTATTTTAAAAATATTTTTAAAGTTTTGTATAAATACAGTTTTGTTTTAAGCAATTCCCCATGTTTTCCACTTTTCAAAGCCTATCCATTTATTTATCAAGGAAGGATATCATCTCACCCTGCATACTGCCCATTTACAATGAAATAAGTGGCAATGGGGAAGGGAATAGTTGGGGTTTTATTCTGTTTGGCTATGCCAGCAACTTCAGCTCTTTTCTGAAGGGTTCGTATGCAGATTTATCACATATATATATTAAAAAATAAAGTCAGTGATTAAAAAAGAATTTAGATTAAACTTAGAAACAGAAAATTCCTAGTGCTGAATAGGTGGTCAGATTCTTTTTCCTATTTTGCTGCTCTAAATATCAAGTAAAATCCCTTGCAGTTCAGCAGAATAAGTCCACTTACCTCAAGGAGCTGGTCTGTATTCAAGTGACAGAATATTCTGTTCTAATGACTGTTAGTAGAATCTAAATAATTTTGTAGAACATTTACCCACTCTGAGTCTCTTCAGCTATTAGAGATTTCATGTGTGTTGCACAGTGGAACTACAAAGAAGCTCCCACAAGCTGGGCCCCACACAGGCTCCCACCACACCGACTCTGAGTTAGATCTCACCCAGCTTTGGTCCAACAGCACTGCGGTCCCATCACCATGGGAAACAAATGAAAGCTGGCATTTAATAATGTGGTAAGAAACGTAACATCCTTGCTATTATTTCAACAACATTCTTGTGTTTTATTTTAAAATATACATATGCTTTGTTAAAGCCAGAAATTTAATGTACTTTAATGATGCAGATGGATAGAAAAAAGCATACTAATAGGACAAAAAAAATTTAATAAAGTTTTAAATATCTTTCATCCATTTTTACAATTTCTGTACTAATTATCGTTCCTTTCATTACTGTTTTTCTTTACCCTCTGTCATTTTTAACACAGTTAGTACCCACTGAAAGAATTTCTGCCTTATTTTTCATTTTGAAGAGAGCATATTAGCACTCAGACAGGTCCTAATAATACAAGCTGGCAACACGTTCTGTGCATATTATCATCAAAAGTCAATTTCTGTCATAATATGAGACCAAATGTATGGAATATCCTGGATTTGGAGCACATTGTATGATTAAATTTCTTTATGCTGGTGAAAACCAATTAACAACACAATAGGATGTGATACAATGCAACTGTCCCATCTTGTAACAAAGTAATTATTGCATCTTTTCCAAACACTAATTTAAGATGTTCTTTTCCATATGGTATATGAAAGAAAGTAATTGGCCGTGTTAAGATGCTATTTTTGGCAAAAGTGCTCTTTGGCAAGCAGTAATTCAATGAGCTAACAAGTTTTCATTTATAATTAGCTGATGGAGTGACCATGTCAAGTAGGTAAATTTTATTATTCGCAAATAATTAATATCTGTGAATATTTTATTGGTAATAGTTTTCTCTAAAGAACTATTTTTGAGATACTTAAGAAAAGTAGGTAAAAATTTTATATTAATAGTATCAAAATGTAGAAAACAATACAGAAGTGCAGAAGTCCACTAGCAATAACAAGGTTTTGTATGGCCAGAAAATGGCACCTTGTTTTGTGCAGTCTCAGGGGTTAAGTAATTCATTTTACCTTCAGAGAAGATAGCAGCAAATAAAAGCAGGAACTTCATTAAGGTAAGAGCTTGCTCATGATCACCTGGGCTGGAAGTGTTACTCATCAATAGAGCTTGCCTTCATATTGCAGGTTTGACCTCTTGACCTAGTTTTAACTATACACTGGATTTTAACTTAGCCACAAATACGCTGGACTTTTAAATTATTAAACATCCTTTCGGGGAAAAGGGAGGACATTAATGTTTTTGTTTTGTCTTCTAAGAAACTTTCACAAGAATAAACAAAATTTCTAAACAGGTCAGAAATGGTCTAAAGTTAAACTGGCTTCGCACAGTCATGAACAACATAAGTCATCAGTAATTTCATCTTAACTGAAACTTTAAAAACCCACAAAAGTATTGGTTTTCCTTTTTCTGTTTACACATGCAGTACTGTGAAAGGTAGCTGTACATCTCATCTGTCATATTCTCACATGGACAACACACTAATGCTGATATTTGCTTCTAGTCATAAGCAGAAAACAAGATACTTTTCTAGGTCAATCTTAAAATTACTATTTTAAACACTGATTTCCACATTTCTGAAAGCAGAAAGGCTTGTATTCTACCTATAGAAGAAGAAATAACACTGAACACTGATTTCCACATTTCTGAAAGCAAAAAGGCTTGTATTCTACCTATAGAAGAAGAAATAACACTGACTAATAGTGTAGGTTGGACACTGAGTAACTGGAAAATTATTTCCCTAGTGGTGGTCAATGTTAGAAGAAATAACTGAAAGATGGTGTGTAGCAATATTGACATACGTTAAGGCTCACATCTGACATGCTCAGGTTTACAGGAAATGAATTTTATTACTGATTAGACTGATAGGAAATTCTGTGTCTGTTGACAACTTCAAATGAAGTTGTTTATTTTAAAAGGCAAACACAAATATTTTGTTTTAAGCTAAAATCTAAATGTGTTTTTTAAAGAAGGTGTATAAGCAGGCACATAAGTAATAGCTAATTGTGTTGAACATAACATTGCCTTTAACCTGATTGGTGGAGGCATTTGAGACTCTAGAAACTTAACAGCTAAAGGAAAAATTATGAAGAAAAAATTTGCAATAAGAATGCTTGAAGAACTGGTTAATAATCTCTAGATCAGCCTACTAAACTTCTTCATATCTCATTCTAAAAGATTTTTATCAAATTCGTTTGCCAGTGTCACTAACATAAAGGCAGAACTGTTTTCAGTAGAATATTTTTGTGCCATTGTCACAACAAATCTATGATATTTACTTCAGCTATATCTCTGGTCTTCTAACTTTGAATTTTCAACAAGCTTCACTGTTGTTTAGGCATACATTCATAAGGAGGTTTGACTTGGTTTCTTTGAGAAGCATAACAATGGGGAGAAAAGCATTTAAAACCAGCCTCATACTGACAGTAGATAGATATTTAAAAATCTGACCTTCTCTTTGCTTTCTATGGTCATTTTATGATTGACATAGGATAAAATGTTTATGAAAGAATATTAGATTAATCATAATTTGTGACAGCAAGAAGAAAAAAGTAAGAGGGAAGGTGATAGACCTCGAAGCAGGATAAACTCTTCAGATTTATGAAGCAGTTATTGAATTTTAATAAAGGTTCAGAGAGTCTAATGTGGCAGAGATGCTTCACAGTGTCTTTGCAGACAAATTAACAAATGCATGCAGCATGTTACACTCCTGCAAGGCTGCAGAATAGCCACATTAACATACCAACATCTTTAAAATAAAAGATCTGCAAAATTATTCACTTACCATGCATATTGAATATTAATGACATTTAATACTGGACTTTATTAACCTTTTACATTAGTGGTCAGAAATGAAACAGGCTGGGAACAAATGCATGACAGAAGGGAAAAATGTTTCTGACGGCTATTGGGCTCCATTTGACAGTTAATAAAAACCATCAAGTCCGTATTATGTTAGATTAACCAAGATCTGGATTCTACTTGACAAGTCATTATTATTAAAGGCAAGTGGAGGGTATTTTCAAATACACCCTGGAGTGATGCATGTTAAAATATGTATGGCAAACTCTTGAATGTCAAGGACATTTTGTGCAGTGTATAATGGAAAACTGCATGTAATGTGCAGTTTGGGAACTATTTTATGTACCTCTGAAGACCTCAAAGCATCACAATGAATGTTTTATTGAAAGCTGTCATACTCGGTACTGGGACCAACTGTATTGTAGATATTTATGAACAGTCATCAGTTCAGCAGCTCAGTGCTTCCTCTAAAGGAGAAAAAGAACAGAATGGCCCATCTCTGCTTTTCTTTTCTCTGTTCATTTCATCACCTGTGTTATTCTAAAATACTAATCTAGGACTGCAACTTTCACCTTAATAGTCTTTTTAAATACACCAAAAGCCTTCTAATTTTGGTCTCATTGTTATACAAGGAAGTTATTTTCTGAAAGCCCATCCATCCATACATCTACAGGTTTTGCTCTTTTGAAGAGTTATTTTTATTTTACCACTCCTTTCCACTGCTGTTTAAAGTCAAGTTACGAGTTAGGGATGTATTTGTTGGGAAATCAAAAATTAAATACAAACGAATATTTTCCAGTAGTCTAGGAACTTTAATATTGTTAAAACAGGAAAAAAAAAACCTAATTCAATTTCATAGCCAGTTTCTAACAGAGAATCTCCTTCATACTCAATTTTGTTTTATCAAAGAGTATTACACCAAATGTAACTGCTGTCACCATACAGAAAGTAATTTTACTATATATGATGTTATATGGTTTTCCCACTGCCTCTGCCTCTCTCATTTCTTAATATAAGTAATGTAATGCCCCAGTAAGTGGTGGAATAGAAATGAAAAAAAAATCCACAAAGATTATTTTACATCAAAGAAATATTTGATGCAAATATTTACTTTTTTTTTTACTTTTTTAAGTCCAAGTGTTTTGAGCTTTATCAGTCTTCAAGTGACTGTGATCTTCAAATGTTTATCAGGAGAGGATGCTCATTTCTGAATGAACCTTTGTACTTTTTGGTGCTAAATGTCATCACTTTATATTTGGTCACGACTTCTCAAATTTAAAAAGTGATGAGCAAAAAAAATGCCACAGGTGAAAATGACAATGAATTAATGTGCAACTGGTAGCTTTGAGGATATATGCCTGAGAGAAGGAATAAAGGGGGCAAGGCAGAGCACAGAAAAGTGCTTCCTCTGCATGAAAAATGTGAGATAGTAATGATGATTCTTCAATGTGTCCACATCTAATTTTTTCTTTTATTCCACCTTTTATCGTGTTGAGAGATGGACCATGAAAAGAACATTAATATTATTCTCTTTTGTGTATGGTAAAGTTATCATGTCAAAATTTAGGTAATTTCCTGTAATTTGCCACAAATTTTGCAAAGCTGTAACACAAAACTTATTGAACTCTGCTATCATAATAAAAAAAACACCTTAACTTTGTAATGGCAGAGTAGTTTTAAAATTTTTCAATTTTGTATATTCACTATTGTGATAACAAAGCAATTCCCTTGCCTTTTATTCAGTTTAGGTTTCACAGAAATCCTTTGTAAGATGTAACTTAAGCATATAAGAAAAGGTCCCACACTGAACAGTTCTTTTTGACTGAATTTACTACTTGAAGTATAATTAGTTACATAAAAGTCTATGACATTTATTCATTAGCCAGTAGAAAATTACGTAACATTTTGGAAATAAATGTGCTTGTGACAATTTAACAGCATGTGAAAGTGCAAAGTTGTATTGTACTTCACACATAGTTATCATAAAATTATTAGGAATCCTAGGCAATAGGAAGTCTAGACTCTCTGGCTGTCCAGGCCTTGTAGATTCAAATTTCCCATTGTATGCATAAGGTTCTTAAATATAATCCCTGCTTTTGCAGGCAATTGAACTAGATGGCCTCAGTGAACCCTTCCAACTCTACACATTCTGTATGATTCTGTATTATAACCCAGAACTACTAACTTTTAGTGAGACTTGACTTTGTTTTTGTCCAGATCTAGAAAAGAGCTGAAGGATGCACGAGGACTGGTTGACCCTCAGACTTCTCTTTCTTATTTGATTTCCAATTTTTAACTGAGCAGAATTCTCTGTAACTGTGTGCAACATTAGTATTCCTACATAAGAAATGTTACCAGTCAGATTGAGGTGGGAGAAAGAGTTTAAAAAGTGTTTGAAGAAGATTCATGATTACCCCCAAGATAACCTTTATCAATCCTTGCAAATGGTATTCAAGGTCATGACTCCAGGAACAGGTACACAGAGGCAAATCATTTACTCCAAGATGTCATCTCCAATAATGACTCATAATAAGAAACTTAGAGAGAAAAACAAAGCTGAGAGGAGCTCTAGGCAGGTCACTCATCTGATTTTTCTTGACTGATCATTTAGGAACTTTGTCATTCCATCTGGACAGTAATATTTATTTTCCTGGAAGTATTCCCCATGAAGTATTTTATTTTTATTTTTTTTAAATGTAAAAAAAGAAAAAAATCCTTTTGTTTGTTCCTAAACCACTGACAAAATTATCTCTTTTCCCCTAACTTTTCTGTTATGAGAAGGAGAAAGCTATCATTCCTTAGTCACCTTTTACTGATTGGCATGGTTTTACATCCCTTTCAGAAAACCTCCTTATGTTCCAGGCTAAAAAACCTTCTCTTTTGTAAGCTTTATTATACGTTTAATAATCTCTCTTGCCCTTCTCTGTTCCCTGTTCGTTCTACTGCATTGTATTTTATAGGTGATCAGACTGCATAAATATGGCTTTCAATTATGACCACAATATAAATTTGTAAGTGATACAGTGGCATTTTACAAGTTCCTTCAAAAACATTCCTACCATTCTTTATCATTATTATTGTTTAGCTCTAAGCAGTTCCCTTTTTTTTCAACAACCTATGGAGAATAACTCCAAAACATATTTCCTGTGCCTCAATAATTGAATTAGGCCTCTGCTATCTGTCTGTGTCCATAGCCAAAGTTTTTAAAGGTTTTTCAGGTGTGTTTATTTTCATTAGTTGGTGTTGATTTTTAGGTGCCAGTAGTATAATGAGATAGTTTTAATAACATTTTTGTGTATGCAGAGGTTTTTTTTGTTTTTTTAATACTAAAAATTGTATTATTCCAAATATTTTTTATCATTAGAAAATATTTGGATGTCAACATTCACAACTTATTCTGGATCACACAGATGCTTATTATAAAGCCCAGTTTTCACTACAGAAGTTTTAATAGTCTGCTGGTGATGTATTTTACACATAAATATTTACTGAATACCCTGTAGTTTTTTTCCGATCTTTATTTCTTATATGTGGACAGTTATTCATTCGTAAGTATCTTTCTTGTTAATTCATGCTATTATAAATTCTTGAAGACTTTTCAGCAAGGAACCTTTGAAAGATTTTTAAAACCCATTTTTTTATCACTAAATTGTTAGATTTTGAATAATTCCAACCTTTCTTATCTGCATAGCCAGTTGGACATAAAAAAGATATTTGTGCGAGATCGATACCAAGATATCAATATGTGCCCTATATGTATTCGATATATTTTAACATTAACTAACAAGTTCCTGATGAGTCACTTTTTCAAAGGACTTGCATCTTTTTTTTTTATACTATGATAATTACTGAGTGCATTAGAAGATACTGTTTCTAAAAGAGATGATTGAAATATATTGCTTTCAGTTAGAGATTAGCTGTTCTGTCAGGTGCTCAGCCTGATCCTCTGAAAGAGAGTACTTCTGTCATGACATTGCTCAAAGACCAATGCAAATCCCTGATGAATCATTCATTTATTTCTAAAAAATGAATACAAAAATTCATTAATTACACTAAAGGCTGAAAAACTCTGTTTTGACTCCTGCTCAAAGGTAAACTATAATACTTATTTTTGTATTCCTTCTCTTTGAAATTTGAGTCCCTGACATCCTCCTTTTACTCATCTAACATGTTAATCTTTAAGGTTTTTAGAGTCACACAGTCGTCATAGTTATAAGGGGTTCAATATCCAAAAGCTCTACACTTAAAAGAAGATTATGAAAACTGGACAGGAGATTGAAGCTAAATCTTCAAGTTCAATGAATAGTATAAATCAAATATAGCACTGTCTTATGACTGTCATCATCAATTACAAGTGTGAACAGCATGATACCCTACTCAAATAACAAACAAGAATGATATCTTGATACTATATCAGGATTCTGGGAAATATAAGGGTCTGTTTGTGAACTGTATGGAGGGGCTGTCGTTTAAGGCTTTCTGTTGTAAATATTACGGAAAATATGTTTTCTTCTCAAATATGCAAGGTACCTCTGAGATACACATTTGCATACACACTTTCTAGACGTACTATGTAAGTAGAATAAATTAGTAGATATTCTGAAGATTTTTTACTTCTTGGAAAGGTTTTAAGCATTTGTAATTTTCTTGTAAATCATATGTTTACAAAATTTCCTTGTTTAAGTGGTTCTTGCTAATATTGCAGAGTAACTCCTCAGATAAAGTATATCTGATTATAACTCAATTACAGTGAGGTTTTTCCCCCACTCACTCTTAGTCACGTATATAAACACATTCATTTTAATGTACCTCAGCATTTTCAATATATATAGAGTATTCCCAGAATCCTAGAATCCCACAATGGTTTGGGTTGTAAGGGACCTTAAAGATCATCTAGTTCCAACTCTTCTGCCGTGGGCAGGTACACATTCCACTAGACCAGGCTGCTCAGGGCCCCATCCAACCTGGCCTCAAATACTTCCAGGGACGGGGCATCCACAGCTTCTCTGGGCAACCTGTTCCTGTGACTCATCATTCTTGCAGTCAACATAACGTTGAATCTTAACCTACTCTCTTTCTGTCTGAAACCATTCCCCCTTGTTCTATCACTACATACCCTCATAAAAAGTCCCTCTCCAGCTCTTTTCTCTTTGCTCTTCAGCTACTGGAAGGTTGTTTCCAGTCATAAAAGAGGTCTTTCCTAGTCATTGAACAAGTGACCTGCCATTCAGATTGCTTCATTATCTGGATGAGGATAGGCTTCCTTTGCAAAATGCTATGCCAAGTGGTGATCCAAAATCTTCAGTCGGCTTGCAATCACTCTTATAAGTCCATAAAAATGGATCAGAAATCTGTAGCTACTAAATGAGCACAGTTTGTGTAGAGAGGTCCTGGCACCAATCTGGTGAGCTTTCCCATCTTCTCTGGAAATGCCATTGAGCTGCTGCAGTTATGTTCATGCCTGTATTTTACTTCTCCTCCTAAAATTGCTGTGTGCCACAAGGCAGCTGATGCAATTACCCCAGAGAAGGCCCTATTTCACAGCATCTGCAATGGGCCCTAGCATATAGCTTGTACCTTTCTGTTTCTGAGGGTTCTTTGTGCTAACTGGCATTTATATACAGTAAAGAGCAGGTATTTACAGATGGAAGCAGATATAATAACTGGTTAAGGGTAAAACTGTCAGGAGAAGTATTAAGTTGCAGTTCAGGTCACTGTGTCTGGGGTTTGCCGTGCTGAATTAGCTTGATTAGTTTTAGAATGTATTTTGTATGTGAAATACTCTCTATTTCCAATCTATTTTTTAAATTTTTGTTTTGTATCTTGTATGAAAGACAACATTGTTACAGTTGGGAACATATTCTCTTGCATTCTATTTTTCTTTGATGTCAACAAAGAATGCTCATTCTTTACTTCAGATTTTAGTAATAAAAAATATACATATTTTCTCATGGTATTTCAAACTATTAATTATGTCTTTCATTTCTCAGTCATAGTACGCAAAAATATCAAAAGGTAGTGTCCATGAAGAATGAGGTACAGACACAGGCAAATATTTTGCTTCATTACTCCATGTCTGCACCATACACAGATCATCAAAACTGGCTGTGATCTCCTAAGGTTTTTAGATAGGAAACAGAAATGTTCAATTTCTCTAAATCCAAAATTCAGAAAATACTTGTCTTTGCTCTGTGAAACCATGCATCTAGTGATTTGCAGCGTTTGCATATGGCAGAAGCCATCTATTTTTTATATCTAATTTTCTCTTAATATTCAGATTTATCATTATAAAACATTTTGCTTATTAGCATAGGTTAAACACTGAGATTTGAGAAAAAATAATGACTTCAGACTTAAAAATGTAACACTAAAAATAACTCCTTTGTCCTTCAAACTATCATTGCTATCCCTCAGATTTTCCACAGACTTAAATTTGACTGAGCTGCTGCTCATGTCATGTGCACTTCTATTAACACCTTATTCCTACGAGTTATTTAGTCAGTACTGACCTTTGTAATAAAATTCTTATGGTGAGAAATATAGCACATATTGAAATTGCAGAGCTGTTTTTTGTAACACTTCAGTTACCTTGTTCAGAGATTTGTAAGGACTATGACAGCCCTTAGATGGTCCAGCATGATTAAACGCGCAAGATTCAGAAATATCAAAAAAGAAAAGAAAAAAGAAAAGTAAAGGTGACAAAATAATATCCTACTTCCATTTGAATGCAGAGGTAAAACTCTTGAACTTTATAATCATTATAAATAAGTATCAATGTAAATGTGAAGGAATTGAAATATAAAGAAGTGTCAATATAAAGGTAACTAATAAAAGTTTTAAGGTTGAATTTTCATAGATTTTTTTTCATTCCATAATTAAAAGAGTGGCAATTACATGGTAGAAGTAAACTGATTAATTTAGCATAGTCAGTATTCTCAAAATGTTGAATAATAACCTACTCTAAGCTTCATTAAAATTCTTTTAATGAAGGGGAAAGAGTTGCAGATCCATCTACAATTTAAAGTACTTCATTATAATACCTTGCATGTTATGCAATTTGCTTGCCTTTTTTTTTGAATGCCTACAAAAAGAAATTTCAATAAGGACATCTATATATCCATTTTCTATCTTCCAAGATTGCGTTTTCTTAATCAGTAACCTGTCCTGAAAAATCCGTGAGAGTAACTTCAGACCAGAACAGAATGTAAAATTATGAAAATATTTCTGAAGCAGCATGAGACTAGACAACAGAAAATGCACATGAAAATCCTTGCTTTTGAACTCAGCAGTACTGATGAGATTTAATCGGTGCCTTCTACATGGCTTAAGCACTCCTTATAGGCACTCTTTCAAGGGGGAATACATGCCCAGAATAAATACAAACCATACAAATATCTCTCTATACATCACAGACACTAGAGAAGAATAAGACAATGTAAAAGAAGAATTTTGGGTTAAGACTCAAGCAATATATATGTTTCTCTAGAAATTTTTTTTTGTAGACTTAGCAAGATTTCTTTTGCTAGTGATGCAAAAGCAGGGGGACAAAAAATATGATGAAAGAATTAATGGCTTTTACATTTAGTTCTTCAGCTGAAATTGACTGAAAATCTGAAGAATTATGATCCAGACAGGTAGATTATTTCAATTTTTAAATGGTTTGATTTACAATTTGCTGTATTTATGTATATATGAAAACACTAATGTTTTACACTTTAAATTTGTTTATCATATAATAGGCAAAATCAAAACACAGAGGTGAAAATGGACAATTTTCAAGGCTTACTCGCACACATTCCAGGGAAGAGAAGAAATTTGTCTAGAGTTTGGCATATAGTTACTCAGATATTTTATGTATTTAATTTTTGGTTTTTGGACGTGACTTAAAATTGCTGTCATCAACATTGTCTATATAGAATAGAGAGAAAATTTCAAATTGCTTCATATAAAAATGCACACAAAAACTTGATGATTTTGAGCTCCACATGGGATAAGGAGATAAGAGCATGCTGATATCGAAGTTACCGAGTGTTTGCACTTAACTTACAGAATTAGTTTTCTATTTGACAGCTAGAAGACAGAACAGGATAGGAGATTCACACTGGTTTTGTTTAGTTTTTAGATTTTTCAGGTTTTTCCCAGTTTGATTTCTAGACAAATTGTACCTACAAGTGACATTTAAGACTCAGAGCAGGATAAGCAGTCTAGTTTGATCTGTAGCTCAGCTAGTGTAACAGAAAAAGCCTAGAACTTCCAAGAGTTAACTTAAAGCTTCCAGATTCCTGTGCAGCCTTTAGTTGTTGGATTGGGGGTATTTTTGTTGAATTTGGGTTTTCCATTTTTTCCTCCCCCTGGCATCAGTATTGCTGTATACTGTCATTACTCACTTGTCAGTGCAAGAAGTTCTCCTGGTTTTGACTTGACACGAGATGTCAATAATGGAGACATGTGACAAATGACCCTTTCTCTTTTATATGTGCTTGGCTATTTTGTTCCACCATAAAGACTTCTTTTTTTTTTTTTTTTTGCCAGAGACTTTCACCACCTGAAAATTTCTTGCTGTGTAACTAGTACCACTCTTCAGTCACTGAGGATGGATGCTTGGTTGCTTTTCCCATGCAGTGAGGATGTAGGGGGAGAACATATGCTGTGTGATGGCTTATGCAGGAATTACTCAGATCTAAGGAATCTGACAGATTTTAGCCTCACTCCGTTCTTGCTCAGCAGAAAATGTGCTAGCACTTGGTTTGGTACCAGACATTATAGTAAGTTACTTGCAAAGTAAGGTGTAATACCTTACTGATACCTGTGTAAATACTACATATATATATATATATATATACACATATATATATGTATATATATATATGCATGCACTATTTAAGCAACAAAACACTCAGAAAAGAAGTCAGATAAATAGGTACAACAAGACATAAATCTCCAAAGTTTCTAGGAGAGTAAGCGAAGCCATCCTATTTCAGAAAATCTTCTAGGCAAGGTGATAAAAGGAAGCGTGGTGAAAGTTCTAAGAAAATAGATGTTTGTCACTGCTCATAACTTAATAAGGTATAACAGGAGACTTCCATTTTTATTTATATTCATTTATCATAATATTTAAATGAAGGCGGAAGAGAGCAGGGAAAGGCAGATAAAATTGTGCCAGCAACCAAAAGGTCCCAAGCAGCTCTGAGAAAAAGACATGTTTACAGCTGAGATTTGTTGCAGCATATTCTCTTGTTCAGCAAACCATACAGGGCTGTAAATATGGAAAGAGCGAACACAGCAAAGGAAGAAAAGCTGCTTGCAGTTTTTGACTTGATGAAAAATACTAAAGACTTGATTTGATTTTTGGTTAAAAAAACCCCACAATCTTCATGCCAGTCTTCTGGTTTTTGAGATCTGTGACCTATGAAAGTGGTTTCCAAGTGGTGTCACAGTCTAAAAGCAAAAATGGAATTCAGATGAACAGCACAGGGTCCAAACCTAATCCAGCAGAGAACTGCATAATATCAGGGATACGAAGGCATAGTGTAACAGCAAATTTCAAGATTCTGGCAAGAACTTCTTAAGGGCCCTTTTCTGTGGCTCCCTTCTTAGGAAGAAATAATAACAACAGTATTAAAATAGTAATTAATTTACTCTTCTAAGAATCTTGCTGCCAGTGTTTTAACAGGTCAGGTAGTGTTACATAAACCAACCATGACACACAGAAATATTGCAGCACTGACACCTGATGGCACCTGGACTATTCTCCCTGACTTGTGCCGTGCCCTGGAGTTTTATTTGACTTCCATGGTTGTTTCCCCCCAGTTTCTGATGCAGCCTGTCAGGAGTGGGAGAGACAACTGCAGCTGAAGGACTGCATTAGATTTCAAAGAAGGGCACACATCTGTGATCAGGTCTGTGCTGTGGTCAGATTTCTGACTCTGGCATGAAGCTATAGGTCTTTGCAGAGATCACTTACGCTGGAATAACCTTCTGTTTAATTGGTCTGAGGTCATCATAATTTCTGGTCTCCTGTGTCTGCAAAGTGGGAAGACCTAATTTCATAAGTGCCAGTGTCTTGTCTTATAACGTTAGCATATGTCATAAGTCTTCACAAAGTGCATGTGGTCATTATTCATTCCAGATTTTGTAAACGTGTCTTTATTTTTAGATTCTCTCAATTCTTGAATGATCTTTATGAATGCTTTTTGTTTCAGTGGTCCAAGTGATTAATGGATGACCAGGAACAGAAAGGTAAGAATCTACTATTTTCTCATTTCAAGGAGAATTCTGTACTTCTTGTCTGTATGTGACCTGACTAAAATGCAAAAAGTGAGTCAGGTAGTGTTGTAATCATAAAATAAAGAGGTCAATGAGACGAAGGGTTCACAGGAGGGGGTTGTCCTCCCTTGCTCTCCTTTATTAGGGTATCAGGGTTGAGGTGTTTGGGAGGGAGAGAAGGACAAGGGATCCCATCCCGGGAGGGACAGGGTCTGAGGAATCCCCTCCCTGCCCCCGCAGGGACAGGGGTAAAGAAGTCTCAGCCCTGCCCTCGGAGGAACAAGAGGAAAGAATCCCCTCCCCTGTCTCTGAGGAGACAGCTGCTAAGGAACCTCCCTCCTGCCTCCACCGGTGACAGGATACAATCCCCACTCCTGCCCCTGTGACAGCCGCTTAAGAGGGGACAGGTGTGACCAATCAGGGGAAAGACAGTAGGTGGGGATAACATACATAAACCAATAGTAACATAGGAGGGAGAGATACAATTCAAACCAACCAATGACATAACCAACAGAATAGAAGGATCAGGAAAGGTGGGCAGATCCTGAGCCCTGGGCACGCCTTCCCCAGGATCCAGAGCTGGTCCCAGGCACTCAAAACCCCAAGGTCCTCCCACAGCAGGTGGAGCCAGCCTGGGAGGCGGAGGCAGCTAGGAGGCGGACCCGCTTCAAGGTCTCACAGGAGTTAATGTCCAAAATTGAAAATAGGACTATAATGACTTACATTTGAACAAATTCTGGAATGTAGCAAGGCCATGACAACTGGTTAATACACTCAATAATATAAGTGAAAAGAATCATTACTGTGTTACCCACCATGGGACAATTAGAAGCCAACTAGTAACACTTTATACTGACTTTGTTAATCAATCAATAAAATAGTATTATTTTCCATTGCCACAGGAGAATTAGTAGTAATATCCAGCCACTTGCAAACACTTAAATAAACCCAACATAGAGAGGTTGAATTTTTAAAACAAGGAAAGATTTCCAGAAGTAACTACTTTCCTAGTTGAACAAATGTAGGTAAAAAAAAAAAAAGTAAAAAAGTTGCTCTCTCCCAAAAAAAAACCTCTGCCAGTTTTTTTAAGCCAGTTGCAAACAAGATTTTCCTGGTTGTGACACAGAATTGTCTTTTTTTCTTTCTTTCTGTTTTTTAACAGTATTTTCTTTTTTTCTTATATCTTATAACCTTGTTTCTTTTATTCTCTTGCCTGTATTATTTCTTTACTTTTGGTTTTTTTTCTTTTTCTTTTTCCTTTTTTTTTTTTTTGCTTTGGGGTGGGGAGTGGGCAATGGTGATATTAAACCTAACAAGGCATTTTGGTGTACGTTATGTCCTATTGAATGTAAAATAAGGAGAATAGTTTTATTTTGGTAACAGGAAAGTTGACCTTTTCCTGATTGCATGGAATTTGCAATGAAATATAAAACCCCCCCAAGCTGATGTACCATAAAAAATCTCAAACTGTGTGTTGCAGGGTAGACCAAAACTCAGTCTCCTAAGTATGTATTAACATGACAAATTTAATAGAAGCATAGGAATAATGGCTATTAGTCAAATGTGTTACTTGTAAATTCTAAATTATTACAATACAATGCAACATTTTAATACATTTGTATAGATATATGTGTGCACATATGTAAATGTATACATATATATATATACCCACACATATATATATGTATATCTATGTATCTCCATACATATATATAATTAACACATTTTCAACTCACTTTCTTCAAGGGGATAATGTTTCTGAACAGAACAAGTCAACAGAGATGAAGCAATAGTTTTGGAAATAAACAAATTTTGAAAATTACATTGTAAAAGATCTTTTAACAATTATTTCCTCTCTTTGTGAAAATAAGGGTTTTCAAACCTATAGCTGTATTTATAACTTTCCTTTAAACTTTCATATTTTCTCTTGTAGACTGTTTTTATTTTTATTTACTCAGAAAAATCTCAAAGCTGTTTTTGAAATCTAGATTTTTATGACATTAGACAACTTTTTGTTCTATGTCTCTGTAATTCTTCAAAGTTCTGCCTTTCCATAACGTGTGATAAAGGAGAAACTCTGGTCTTTTGAAAGTTTTGTCTTAGAAGGATTTAAATCCTTACTTCATATTTTGCATGAGATTAGCACTCACTATAAAACCTGAATTTCTGCCTCTACTATTGTCCCTTTGGGCTTTTGCAGGTGGATACTGAAATTTTGTAACTTACAAAGAATCGTTTATCAGATTCAAGCACAGAGTAGCTTCCAAAAGTTATTATAAAAGAAATAGGGTCGCTGCTGTAAACTCTAAGGCCTTATTTGATTTTTCAATAGCTCTATATTTAATTTTATTGTTGGAAATTTCTTGTCCATGCTTTCTCACTATTGTTAAGGAAAAATGCTTGCCCTCTTGAGGTTGTATTTTTTATTATCTATTGTGCCAACTTTCCTTTTTCTAGCAGGGTCATCTGAGAATTTAAATCAAGGAAGAGAGTGCCACATTTTGAAGTCCTTTTTCCCCATCAATCTGAATCTTTTTTTCCCTGCAGTTAAGGAGAGCTGCAGATTATCTATTGACACTTAAAACCTCCAAAAAGCTCCCAATACATTTATTCTCATTAACGGTTACCTTTATATTCTCTGTATTAGAGATGGCCCGCTAGCTAATCCTTCCTTCTAACTGGCAAGTTCAGTGAGAAAAAGCTTCAGTTTCATCATTTTTATTCTGAACTCTACACATTTTATTTATGAATAGTTCCCACAGAAGTCGTTTACAAATGGTGTTGCCTATAGGACATGTATCCCACTGATGTTTTTGAGGACTCACAAATGACTTGAAGGGATCCTATTTTTACTGCCTTTCCCAGCAATTTTCATATCAAACATTCTCAAACTACAGACAAAAATCTTCTTAAACTGTTTGTCCCCTGCCGACTCTACTTCAGCTCTGAGGGTTGAGTCATAGTTCCTCCCTATTTAGTAGTACTTACTAGTAATAAAATGTTAAGTTTAACACCACAATCTATCTGCAAAATTTAACTGTTCTGTTCATATTCATGGATTTTAAATTAAAATTTCTAATTTATACTAGTTCAAAGTGTAACTATTTTTAATCCAGGATACTTGTGTACTTGTGTCCACATCTTTAACAGTTTTTTTCCTACTTCCTAAGCTTGACACTATGAGACAATTTAACAAACAGAAGGAAAAAACAATAAAGAAAGGTAATTAAAAAATCCCAGAAGCTTTTATAGAAATTCCTAATTCCAGAGAAAAAAAAAGAGATGCACTGGTTTGGATGTTCAAGGGCACACAGTTGATAGTGCTTTTCAGCAAATAAGCAGTAAGACAGCCACAGACACCTAGCCAACAACAAGCAAAAGAACATTAAGACCTTTGCTTCTCACTGAAATTAGGCTTCATTAATCAATGAGTTCAAATATTATCGATGTGTCAGAATAGGAGGGGGCAGGCAGATTATGTTACTGCAAGGGTCTAACTTTTATCCAAAACCAGGTTATTGAAATGGTAAAAATATTTGTTTATACAATGAAAAATAAATAAGAATGAGGAAACCCTTTCCAAAAGGTGAATTCACTTGAATTGAAGAAAAGAGTGGTACCCCATTGCACAAAGATAGCAAAGAGAAGGAAACAATTTTCTTGCTTGCTTGGGAAACATGGCTTATTCTCAGTCTGCCACAAGCATATTTTATCACCTGAATACCTCTTAGTAGTCTAGTGCTCTGTAGAAAGAAAGTAGAATTCCTACTACTCTTTTTCAAAATCTGTAGTGGCGCGACTCTTTGGAAAGATTGTGGTAACTTTTGAAAATAGAGGACATGGTTCAAGACAGTCTTTTCTAAATCAAGGATATATAGCATAGTATCATAAACTTTGTATCTGCATGACTTTCTCCCATGTTGCATTAAATCAGACATTTCTCTCTTCTTAGAATCTTGTTTGGGTTTCTAGACAAGGCTATTTTTCCTTTCCCTTAAATGAAGTCCTCACCTTCCTTGTGCTACTGCTAAGTGTATCTAGTTTCTGTTGCAGCAGATTACCTCCTGACAGCAGAATTTCATTGAGCTAGCTGTGAAAGCTCCTCAGAGATATAACAGAAAACATCAGTTTGGCTAACTGGGATCTCTTCTCATGCTACCAGTTGGGGAAGGGAATACCTCATGGCTTCAGAGAGCTTTACAGGGGTCACTGAATGTTCAGTAAAACCCACAACACTCTTCTGCCCTAAAGAATTAACAGTTACAAAACCAACTTGAAATTCAACATCAAATATAAACTCACAAGTTTATGCATCTACACATTAAGTTCCCACATGTGTACTAGGCCTCTAAGCTCCTGTTACAGTTGTTGTAAATCTATTTTGCAATGTTTTGAGCTTGGTCTGTACAATAGAAATAAGGATTTTATTAGTGAATCTGTCCTGCAAGTACCTCTCAGAGCCATTACGCAAAGGATATAGCTTCTTATAACCCCTGGGAACAACATGTTGATCATTTTGCCAGTAACGTAATAGCTTTTGCTTTTAGTTCTGGTGTTCAATGGCTCAATTCCTATTATGTCAGCCAAATGAGCAGCTGCCATATCTGCATTTGTTATGGTTAATCAATATGAGACACAAGCTAAAATTCACCAAGTTTACTGATAGAATCCTGTCAATCAAATTTAATTTAACAGAAACTCACATTTTATTTAAAACTAAAAAATTAACTATTATAAGACTTTCTGATTAACTGCAAGTTTAGGTATCCTAAAATTTCTAGTTTTGATATAGAAGGAGAGTATATTATTTTAAATTCTAAATTATAGCATTTATTAAATGGGAGGAGAGTAGGATGCAGACTCATTCTCTGTGAAAACTCAAGTCAAACTTCTGAGGTAGTTTTTGCTTTGATTTTCTCTCAATATTTGTATTTCCTGGATGAACAAAGAAATAAAGATTTGTAATCAGGTTTCTAACTAGGATTTAAAGATATTATGAAGGTGAGGTCTCTAGTCACTATGTTGACTGTTGGAGTATTCTCTATTAAGTGCAGGTAGCCATTAACATTTTGAGAAGTTATTCCATCACTATTAACTGCAGTCTCGATATTGTGAGATTCATCCAGACTTATTCAAAGAACTCTTTTACACTATGCAAGAGGATAATCTAGTGTAAAAATTGCAGCAGGGTATTTTTTAAGCAGGGATACAGAGAGTATGATTACCTCAAGTATTTACAGAAATAAGTTATCCTAGTGGAGCTAATAGAGTCTATGATATACTCAGAAAAAGAATACCTAACATATATCAGGACTTATAAAATTAAAAAATCCTGTAAATATGCTTTATAATTATACAATGTATATTGTTGGTGTGTATCTTTACAATGTTTTGCTTATAAATGTTATATCAATTGATGTGTTTAATATTATTTTATAATCAGCAATTAAAAAAGTCACCTCTTAATAACAGTCTAAAATATTTCACATCAAATTGTAATTATGCAGTTAGAATACCACTGCACTATTTTACGAGACTGTAATTTTTTTCTGGAATAGATAAACTGTAAGACCAAGGGACAAATAGGCCAACATGATGAAGGGATAAAAATTGTTTCCTAATGAAACAGCACAGAGGAATCGGTGTCTCTACTACACTGAGAGGTTGTATTCTTAAAAAAAGTATGTCCCTGACAATGCTGGGTCCTTTGTTTGTAGTTCCATGATACAATGACCTACATATGTCCTGTCATGGCTTTGGTGGAAATGTTGGGCACTAAGCAGGACACTGTGTTCTGTATTCCTGCTGTCAGAAATAGAGAGCCTAAGAGCCTAAACACTTGGACTTCTTTCCTCACTATTTATCATTTAGTTTAATAAGATACATCATTCCTTTCAAACCTGAAAAAATAACACTACAGTTCAGGCATCCATAAATCATAGATTTGGTTTCGTTCAGGCTAGATAATTAAAAAAAAAAAATTAATGTAAAACTAACCACCTAGACAATTATTTTAAAACATTAAGATGATTTGTAAAATCTGTATTTTGTTGCTGCTATTTGGTAAAAAAATCTAAACTTCTAATGTATTGATTGACTTTGAAGAACAGTGGGATTTAGGACATACCTTTGTATTTCCTTGTTTAATTTCTTTATTTCATTCTTATGAAATAAATAATCTTATTTTGAAATACCTTTATCCTCTCACTATAGCCTAGCAAGCACCAAAATATAAGTTTCTGGTTGCTTTCTGGCCTCTCTTCAACAAAAAAGCATTACAAGATGCTGTATGGATGAACTAAAGATCCAGGGGAAAAAAATGCTTTGATTTCTGAGAGACTGCTGGCTGTGATCATTCTGAATATTTAGAGAGTAGAGATGTTCAAACAAGCAAAATGTTGATTAGATGTAAGGCTGTTTTCTAGCAGCAGTAAGTGAATGGATTTTTTGGGAAAATCTATGAACAATAGTTCTGATCGTTAAAAATGTTTTGAGAACTCCACTCCCATTAGTTATATACTAAAAGTGTCAGGAGTAAAACTCACATAAATAAGAAAGAGCTGGAGCTGTACTTGCAATCATAAGTTCATCTTGTCTGAAGTTAATTTACAATAAATACTTTTGTATGACATTTGACCTTTTTGTTTTCTGTATTTAAACGAGAAAATAATAAATAATGTTACCACTTTTAACTTGCTGAAAACCTCAAACTTCAGAAAACTACCAATCTAGAGCATGTAGGGTTCATGTAAGGTTCACCTTGCTAAGTGTTTTTTGGTGGTTTTTACCTTTAAAAATCTGCAGAATTCTTTGATTGGGTATTTGAGTGTATCTGTAGATAGCTAATGCTCTTCAACAGGGCTCCTGTTTCTGAAATCATCTCTTCTTCACAGCTCTGCAGATTCTTCTATCCTTACTGCACTTCTCAAGCTTCACAAGGGTTGAGTGAAAAATTGATGGGTTTTTATAACTAAATTAAAAACAATGAAGGGCCCCTAGGAAATTCATTCTGGCGTAATTACAGCAGTGAATTGCAATTTTTAACCAACATGATTAAAGATAAAACATAAAAAAAACCCACCGTTCATTCTATGGCAATTTTCAGTTGTCTGATCTACTAAATGTAGAGATGGATGAGCTACTAGAAATGCATTTAGCTGCATTTATACATATCTGTCATGAATGAGAAAATTATTATTTTGAATAAAATTGTGTGTGCAAACCTTTTGTAACTAAGGAAGACAGAAGGACTTTCTTTTAGAATGTTGCCCTGAAATGCAAGTCTGTTTCTGTTTGTGTAGAATACAGGAGGAGGAAACTTTAAACAGGGTCACTCTTTCTAGTTTGAACTAGCTTAAATATATCTCAAAATTCCCAGATACTCAAAATACCACTTGACTATAACCCATATTTCTAACACAGGGCAGGTAAGGAGGTTGCTTACATGTAATCAGCTACTGAAGAGCTAGTCTTTCCATATAATTTTACTTACATAAATAAAAGACTTGTATTTTTTAGACTGCAACAAGTTACCCTTTCCATTCAATGTAAAAAAAAAAGTCTTCCATTAATTTATGATTTTCATATTTATTCATAAATTATTTTATTTATTGCATAAATGTTTTTTTGAGAATGGGGTGTGGGGTTTTGTTTCGGCTTTGTTTTGTTTGAGTGTTTTACCGCAGAGTTACTTGAAAACCAATATGGATGAAATCTAAGGAAAACCTGCCACATTTGAGACAATGCAGCAGAGGAAACAGAAACAAGAATATTTTCATCTTCACTGATTCAATTTTTTTAGGTGCAATTACAAGAGATTGATATTTTAAAATATATTTTACAAATTGAAGATCAAAATCCATTAAGTACTGGTATCCCTCCAAGTTGATTTCTATTTGTACATGATTAGAAATCTGACCTGCAAATCATGGTTTCACAAAATGTCATTAGTGCCTTGATTCAAGAATCAACTGACCACTGAGCAAAATTCCCTTATTTTTCAAAAATCATAGGTAAAGAATAGGGGTGTAGAGAAACATAAAATGAAGGCATAAAGACTTACCTTAATACTGTAAAATAAAAAATTACGGTAATTTCCATTGTTTCATTGTCCACCTTCAATATGCGCTAAACTTCATATATTTTTGTGTTAACTCATAGGGGAAGTTGTTTCCTAGCTCCAATTAAAAAATAAAGGCTGAAAACAACAACAACAAAAAAAAAAAAATCCATGTTTATGCTTTTAATATTGAATGCTACAAAAATATAAAAATATGCTTCCTTTATAATTGTAGATTGAAATGTTGATTTCATTCAGGCTATTCTAGGTAGAAGAACAGCAGATTCAATGCAGGTGAATACTTTAGAAGGTATACACTGTTCAAGAAACAAATACAGATGTAAAATTCAGACTAGAAAATAGCCTGTGGTATTTTAAACAACCTTCCAGGAATTAGGAAAAATAGTGATTTATAAAAAGCACATTACATTAGTAATTTCATTGCTACTACAGAACTTAAAATCCCCTCAATTATAATGAGGCTACACAGGTACACCTAATGTGAAGTTATTTTAGATTAAAGTTCATCTTATGGAATTAAGAATTGAACTTTAAATTAAAAAAGAAATGATTCTTGGGTATATGCGTTTATAGTTTAATTATATTCCCAATATGAATCTGGGACATGAAAATGGAAATCCAAGCAGAAGTTATTACAATATTTTCCAGGAAGCCTTTATAACACAATTCTAATGAAGTCACACCTAGCCCTGGCTAAAAAAGGGAAGGTGAACCAAAAGTATGATTTGATATAGAGTTTGAATGATGGCTCTTACTTTTTTTCCAAGTCTGTACTTTTGCTCTATGCTCATAAAGCCAAGAAATAAAAAACATTACCGAATACATCAAAACAACAAAAAAGAAAGTAAAACAAACAGCAAACCTAAAAACCACAGAATTTACTACATATTTAAGCTGATCAAGTTCAAAAATTAGAC
This sequence comes from Acanthornis magna, assembly GCA_036785705.1. Taxonomy (NCBI): domain Eukaryota; kingdom Metazoa; phylum Chordata; class Aves; order Passeriformes; family Acanthizidae; genus Acanthornis; species Acanthornis magna. The sequence continues at coordinate 5,117,470 of JAWUZG010000017.1, forward strand.
TTTTGAACCGTGTATGGCTTGAAGGAACTTTTTAATGTGTGGCATGAACTGTTCTTAAGGCTGAAGGGTAAAATGGGTGCAAAACTCAGTCTGAAACAGTTTTATTTACACAAGAATACCTTGGCTTTATCCTTGAATCATTCAACCTATTTCATTTCTTTCTGGCCATGGGCTGCAGACCATATTTATGATCTTTAATATATAAAATATAAATATATTGCATTCATGATATATTCTAAAGAGAAGATATGTATAGAACACTTAGGTCTCAATGGAAATTTTATTTCAGAAGTATTGGAATTTCTGTACTTGTACTACTTATTGCACAATCTTTTGTGTCATGACGTTCTAGACAAAACTTATTATTTTTCCTTATAAACATATAAGGCAAGAAAAGCCAAATATAGGCTTTTGTGCTCTGCAGTTTTATGGGTGTCAATGACATTTGACAAGGTACATTCTATCAGGCTTGAGATTTAAAGTATACCCTGTGTTTTATGAGCAATTAATTTAAAGTGAATAATAATGAAATCACAGTTTCCATAGGTTCTCTACTGTTTCAGTTTTTCACTGATTGTGTGAGAATTATGAACCAAAGACACTTTTTTTTTTAAATTTGGATATCTGAATTGGAAGATTTTCTTTAGATGTTTGATACTACCAAACTCCTGCATTCAATTCCATATAAACAAAAATGAGCGTTTTAACAAGAAAACAACAGGCATCCTGATAGAAGCAATATTAGGTGGCTTTGTATCACTTAATTTTCAGCATATATTTCCCAGCACTGTTTTCTTCTAAAGTACCATCCCAATTGAAGTACGTGAATTTCAAATGTCTTAACCATGTCTTCAATTCTTACATAAACCCAGAAATTAATTTTAAGAAGAACCTGTGTATAATCACAGGCCATCCTAGTTCAGATTTTATCAATTTATCAATTGGCCCAAAGGAACTAGATTTGGTCTAATTTGGGGTAAATCCTTCCCACCTTCTGTTCCCTGACTTTCTGCAGGGTTACTGTATTAATTCGCACAAGGTGTTACATTCCTTCTCTTTTCCAGTTAAATGAGCTTTTTATCTCTTTCCTTTAGTTTGTAATATACTGTTTTCTCTCTATTAGTGAGGCCTTTGTGGGGCCACTTGCCTATTTCTATTGTTTTTGTCTCCATTTCATGTGTTTAAATTTTGATTGTTCTTTCTAACTTACAGAATATGGACTCTGTCCAGCATGCTGAACTCTTGATAAGTTTGCAATTCTCTATTATGTTGGAAATCCACTAGAAGGCTATATGAAATTAAAGATGGATTTGATATGGTAGAATTTATGGAAAAGGCTGTTTCATCTCTATATACAAAAGAAATAAATTGATTTTGATTCCAAAAGCAAGTAATTAGAAAAATAGAGAACTGGAAATATTCTTGATCAAAATAGAGGAAAGAAAGGAAAGATTGTGACACAATTAATTTTTAATTACAATTATTTGTATTTAGATTCACTGTGAAGGAGCAATAGAGAGGTTTTAGTAACAGAATTTTATGTGTTTAAATATACCTTGATTTTGAACTGCACATCAAGCAAGTGCATAGTTGAATATTGCATGTTAAAATGCATATTACTATAGGAATTTGATCTCAAGATTGATTAGGAAAATGTATGTGCAATTATACATAGATGATGCACATTCAAATATGCATACACTGAAGCTGCTTCAGTGGAAGAAAAAAAATTAATTTAAATAATTAAAGCATGAAAAATGCATGATATGCTAACACATGGAGAAAAGAGGGAAGAACATATTCTTTCTGAAAATTCTGAAAATATTATCTTATTTGAAAAGGCATCATAGATCTGAAATTTAGCTATTTAAAAAAACATATAGAAATTTATTTTCCGGTATTGTATATGGTAGTTAATCTTCCCTTCACCTCTTGTGATTTTAGAGTGATGATTTCCAACTAAAATAATATTCCTGCCTATACCAAAGAAACAGGGAAGTCTGTCTAGCAGACATTACACAAAAAACTGAAACTGGCTGTAAAGTGCTATGAAGTGCATGTAGTAAACACACTGAAAGAAATCAAATTATCCTCCCATCACCTTTCTTTATAGAAATATGGTCTATTTATTGTAAATTATAACAAGAACAAGCACAGTGTTTTCAAACTGAAGTAATTTTTGAGATGATAGTATTCCTTAAGACACTGATCTATTTGATTATATTATCTAACCCAGAAAAGCAATCTGCCACTGCTTCAGAACTGCAGATGAAAAATAGTAACGCTAGAAAATAAGAACGGACTCAGTATAATAATAATAAAAATCAAAACCAAAACACAACCTATTTTTCTGTGCAGGGAAATCCACAGGAGGCCACAAAAACTGCTTTGCAGCACAGAAAACACATGTATACTCCACTTCTTTCTCCTAATAACAGAAATTTAATACAATTGAAGAAGAAGTCAACCTGTTCTTCTTTCACAAAGAGAATCAGCAGAAACTCCATAAAAAATATTTTAAAGCATTTTTACTACTTGAAAAAGTTTTAGAATATTTTTTAAAAGGCAGTGTAGGTGAAAAAAGTACAAGTAGAAAAATAATTCTAAAAATCAAAAACAATGCTTTCTTTCAAGTCTTTAATTTCCAGAACCAGACTCTATCTGCCTATGTAACTACAATTACTTGTACAGAAAATCAGAATTGTAAGTTCTTTTACTGGAAGTGATGTCAGCCTCATTTGCTGTCATGAAACAGAATGACCAGAAAATAAGGTCATCCAGAGCTGACAACAAGTTTGTTTTCTTCTCAGCTTTGCTGTTGACTCTTAAGTGCTGAACTAATGTGAGTAATGCTAGAAAAATGAGGCATTTGTCATTTAATAAGCAAAGACCCAAAGTTTAAGAAGCTGAGAGAAAGGAAGAAACTTTGGAATAAAGTGGGGGGAAAAAAAAAAAAAAAAAGTGGTGTGGAAATCTTCCTGGAACTATGGGAATATATTAATAGTAAAAGACAGAAAACTGACTGTGAGACTATTACACTTCTTAGTGGCTTCTGACACATGGAACTGGTGTGGGGGGTGTAGATATATAACGTGATAACACTTGCAAACTGAAAAAAAAAATTAGAGCAAATAGAATACTAATTTTACAAGATAATCTATACTCTCTGAGTTTGAGAATTGAGGTCAAAAAACTTATTCACAAAGAGTGCACACATCTTTGGCTATGTACACAGTCTCATTTTCTATAATGTATAATGGAATCAGAATTAAAAAAGGTGAAGAAAATTTCTTATACTACACATTTGTTTTATGACCATGTTTTTAAGCACATTTAGGCAGTTCTGTGGAATCCATATAAATGACTAGGTGTCTAGGCTGTCTGACAGCATTATTTATAAATAGCAACAGCTGGGGACCAAGCTATCTTGCTTGATATGTCTCTGTCTTCTGCTGCTCTGAGTGGTGACTAATAACCAGGGTTAGTGAAGTCGCAAATACACTGACACGAAACAAGAGAAATAACAAAAGAAAGATGAAAGGCATACAAAAAAACAAAAGAAAAAAAATGAAATGTGTTCTGTAGAAAAAGCAGAGCTTTGCAAAATATATTGTAGCTACTCTCTCTGAACATTCTGAGTACTGCATTTTCCATGCAAAGTGTTTACAGCCTCATAATCATGCTGCTTTCACCTTCACTAGGGAACTCTACAAAATTTTACTGTACATGAGCATTCAAATTTTTTTCCAGTTTGTAGCAAGACAGGTCCTTCTGGGACTTTCATCAGAGCAGTTTTGTATCACTTCCTGAAGGATGTGTCTGTTGTCAAATATGTGTTACAAAGTGGGGAAGCCTAAACACAAGAAGGAGTGAAACTCCAAAGCAGTACAAAAAATATTGCTTAGTGCAATGGTTTATCACTTGTTTCCTCCATTCGAATTTATAGGGAACAAGATAATCTAATACATAATAAATTTCCATCAGACAAAAATCCCCAAAGACAGAAATCAGGGACAAAACTTGCTGTTGAAAACTTTAGGTAAGAATTAATATTTTACAGTGATCATGTCTTTAGCTCTTTCAGAAAAAATTTAAAATTAGTAAAATATTGTTATTTTGTGAAGAGCACATTAATGCATGTAGTCTTGTGGAATAGAAAGGGATTTTTAAAATTTATTATTAGTCTCAAGGGTTAACATGACCAGACCTAGCAAAATCACAGCACAAAGATCAGAATTGCAGAGTGACCGACAGGTGTCTGGATCAGTATGGAGTTTGAGTCTTAATATCTCTTTTCCTAGCAGTTTTACCAGAGTTTGTGTGCAGACAAGAAATCTGCTGCCCTTTGAATATGACATTAAATATCACAGGAAGCAAGTTGGCATTCTGTTAGCTCCTCATCATATCCTTCCTGGATGTTTGTTAACGGACTGAGATCCTCACAACAGCAGCAACAGGACAAGCTACTGCTCTCCAGATCTCAATCCAGGGACTTTTTCAATTATTTAGGCAGAGTTTGAAACACCCAATGTGCACAGTCTGTGAGAGATATTATGAAAAACTGATGGCTTCTGAGAACTTCAGCCACTGAACAGTGATATGTATGCTGAAAGCAAGTTAAAGAAAATAAAAAAAGAAATAGAAGTTGATTTAAGGCATGTAAGTTTAACCGTTAAATATAATGGCATGACATTTTATAGAATGGGGGTAAGATTGTCTCAATTTTTTTTTCTATATCTAACACTTTCCTTAGGCACTAAACTATCTTACTCAAGCTGTAGATTTTAAGGCAATTAAAAGTTATATTCTCTGTTCTGAAAGTTGACATATTTAATTACTTTGGAAGACCAGTCTTGAAGTATTTTTTGACTAAGATCCTTACATATGTGTATGCCAGAGTAATGCATCTACCTTGACATATCCTGAGATGTTGATGGAGAAGAGCAGTACATCTTTCTTCTAAATAATAAAGAGGGCAGAATTAATGTGGTTTTCTATATAAATATGTGTCTGTCTGTGTGTTTTGCTCAGTATATTTTGAGACTGAACTAAGTGTTGAAGTGTCAGTTATTGAGCATGGAAAAATCACAACTGAAAATGTCAGAGCAAAGAATTTACAGAGACATCCAGGAAATAAGTCACAGTTCTCCCTGTTCTGACTGCTAATTCTATTATCATTACTATGAAACACAGAAAAATTTTCTGTGTTCAGAAATCAATATTACTTGTCCTTTTTAATGTGCAGGAACCTGAATGTCAAACCCTCACACTGAAATTTCTACTGTAGCTTTTGAATGCTTTGAATTTTAAGCATATCCATAAACTTGCCTACAGTGTTCATTATCCCATTAAATCACTATAAAATGGCATTATATCATTAATCACTATAAAAAGAGAAAGAAACACCTTTAAAATTTTCTTTTCATACGCAAGTGTTGAACAGATGTAGATGTTGAGGAGGATTAAGTATTTTATCATATTTTCCACTTCATACATATGTATATTCATACACAACTACATTAAGTTCTAAAACTATTTTTGAGGTTAAAAATAAATATCAGCACTTTGATAGGACTTGGGAAGATTTCTCTAAGTTTCCATGAATTTTAAGAGCCATCAGGGTGGTCCCTTGGTGAGAAAAGTGTAAAAGAGAAAGTCAGAAGCAATGGGCCATGAGAAACATACGGCAGGATTTTCCGAGAAGCCCTAATTTCACATTAGCGTAGTGTGGCAGTACCACCTGAGTTCCTTGGAGGAAAGATCAAACAGGGGGAAAAAGGGGTCTGTGAGCTATTAAATCCAGAGAAAAGGCATAAAGACTAGAGCCAAACTGCTTAGAATAAAACCGTAATTACACTCAAGGCATCGTATCTATGTCCAGGTGTGTTGGTTTTGCTTGGCCCAGTTTTTGCTAGTGAGTAGGGAGGGGCACAAAGATGGCTCCTGTGTGTCCTGTGTGAAGGTTCTGGAAGTTTTTCACCATGTCCAGCAGAGCCAATCTCTGATGGCTCTGAAGATGTTGGACATGCTGCTGGCCAAGCCCGGGCCAAATAGAGATGTTAGTTATGCCTCTGTTAAAACATATTTAAGAAGAAACCAAAACAATGTGAGCACACACTTCTTTTTAGTCAGAGGAGGAGGAGGAGGTAAAAATATGTGAGGGAAAACAACATGGAGGCACCAAGGTCAGTGGAGAAGGTAGGGGAGGAGGTGCTCCAGGCGCTGGAGCTGAAAACCCTCTGCTGGCCATGGTGAAGACCATGGGCAAGCAGGTGGTCCCCCTGCAGCCCATGGAGTCCAGGGGGTGCAGAGAACCCCCCCAGCCTGTGGGGAGGTGCCCATGCCAGAGGAGCAGGTGATGCCTGCAGGAAACTGTGATCCAGTGGGAGTCCCAGAGACTGAGAGTTGCAAAAGCCTTGCAGGAGAGAGAGAGGCCTTGCTCCCGGGATGGAAACAGCCTGGCCTCGGCTTGGAACTCTGCAACCTGGACAGAAGAATCTCAGACTGCAGCAGATTTCAGGCGGGTATGCTGCTTGTGAGATTGGACCCACGCCAAAGAAGTTCGCAGAGGACTGTCTCTCGTGGGAGGGACCCGATGGCTAAGTAGAGGACATTTCTCCCTAATGAACTGACCAAAAGAAAACACCCATACCCGAGAGCTGTTGGTTAGGAGGAGGGAGGGGGTGAGCTGAGAAATGGTGTCTTAAGAGGGGGAGGGGTGAGCAGAGAAACAGTGTTTGTAGCAGAAGAATTGTGGTGATGGACTGACTAATAAAAACCCCATACCCTTCCCCCCCCAGAGCTGTTGGTTGGAAGGAGGGTGGGCGGTGAGCTGAGAAAGGTGCCTTAAGAGGGAAGGGGAGGTGAGTGAAGAAGTGATGTCTTATGAGCTTATTTTTACCTCTGATTTATCCTCCGACTGTTAGGTTAATGAATCATTTTGCGACTTTAAGTTTTTCACCTGTTTCTGCCCTTTTTCTGTGTGTTCTCCCACCAGTGCCTTATTTCTACTCATGAGTCCGGTGTGTGTATTAGTTTTTTCCCCCTTTTCTGCACAGCTGCTTCAGGAGGGAGAGAGAGCAGATGTTGTAGGTGCCTGGCATTTAGCCAGGGTCAAACCACGAAACCAGGAAAGCATTATCTATGATAACTCTTTGGCTGCTCCTTAGTTTATCATGCTATTTAAAGTGGCTGTAGGTGCAGGTTTCAGATACAATATGTTATGTAAAATGGAAGACTGTGATAATTCTTCATATACACTATAATAAACTAAATGAGATTGAAAAAAATTAGGAGTGAGAAGCTTATAAATAGCACAAGAAAACAAGTATTCAGTGTTCACTGATCCTTTAAGCATAGCATGGTCCCTGCTGAAACAGCTCCCATTTAGTGTTTCAGTTGGGAAGCAGCATATTACAATTCTACTTTTGCTGTTTTCTTGTTTGTTAGTTTTCTTCAGTCTAGAATAAAAGTAAATCAGACAGAAGAAAAAAAGGGGCTTGCTCTATATGTATAGCAACAAAACCATGACAAGAGAGATTGATGTCTCTATTAAAGAAATAAGTGAGGGAAATCATATCTTACTTTTGCTAAGGTTGTGCTTGCTGTTCTTTTTCTAAATGCTTCAGAGTATAATTTTGTGTTTGAAAAAAAAAGAAATTAACCGATTCATTTGGCACAATCAGGCAAATATAACTTAGCTTCCAGGATAAAAATGAAAATAGTAAAGTATTCATGTCAACACCCAGATTCCCAACAGACTACAGGTTCAATGATCAAAAACTTTTCATGTTATTACCTGACAACTTCTTTGAGACATAGTAGAGTGTAAAATTTGCTTGTGCGGTTTGTTTGGTTTGGGTTTTTTTGGTTGCTTTTTTTTCAGTTAAGAAGACCCACAATTCGTTATCTTTCATGGATTGACACACAGAAAGCTGCAGCATCTGATGTAATAAACAACTGGAAGATTCTAGGTATCAAAAATTTTTAAAACTACTGATAAATACATTATGAAACATCATGATGCAGTTTAGATGGTTGGTTAAAGATACCTCTCCTCTTTTGGCCACTGTTTCAGTTTTGCAACAGCCACTCTTTTATTATCAATCCCCATGAAGTCAGAGAAGCTATTTTACTGTGCAAAAATCAGTGTCTTATGAAGCAGTGTTAGGGCCACACAGGATTAATAGAAGTGGATGAATGTCAGTAAAACTTAGAAAAAATGCAGACAGGTGAAAGTCTACAGATACTTTCAGAGTTTTCATTTTCACAGTGTTTCATTCTACATTTTAATTGTACTGATGGTCACCAAAATCGACTTCTGTGCAATGGGTTTGGAATTTTGCAGATGGGAATCACTTCTTAATATCTATGACGATGGTATGATTGTAAGCATTTTATTTAAGAAGGCTTTCCTCCTATCACTGCATAAACTCCTGTCAGCCGACTATTTATCTCGTCTGATCATATAAATGAAAATGACAGGGCTTCCCAATGCACTTACTATTGATAAACCACTTGACAGTGCCTGAAATAAATCAAATTTCAAATGAACCTGAAACCTTAACTAACCTGCCAAGACTTAAAACAAAGCACATAGCTCAGAAGAGGAGGGCAGAGAAACTTCCCTGGATTGCAGAACTTGGTGATACTTCTCAGTTGTGCCCTGGCAACACCTCAGGGCAAGGCTAAAGTGACTACTGCCTTGTCCTTTCATCTTTGTGCATGGAAAGAAAATAAAAGGGGATAATCCAGATCTAGCAACAAACCAGCATATGACAGATGACTGATGTACATATTTCTCAGCAAATATAGAGAGATACAGTGCAAGAATGATAAATAGCCTGTAGTTAAGCAGAAAATCAGTTCTTCTTGACAACCTCCATTTTAGTGATTGCAGAATAACTATTGAAGTCCAAGGCTACAACAAAATCAACTCATAAGAACAAATCTGTAGCAAGTATTTTGGCGACACAGTTAAACAGGAAACAAAATTTAAGGAAAAAAGACTAACTTCTTTGGACCTGCAATCATTGGTATTGTCTTCTCATTGACTTTCAAACTTTCAAATTAACAGAAAGAGTGAAGCCCTGGTTTTGGACAGATTCTTCTGCAGTGAAAGTGTCTTTGAACAACTGTGAAGCCAACCAGTATGTCAGGTCCTAGTCATCACATCTATGAAGCTAATAATAAGCTCCAGAGTGTCAATGAGAAAAGGCAAGTTGCTCAAAAAACAATTCAGAATGTAAGCTGTTGAATTAGATGCTCCAGCACAATTTTTGTGATAGTATCCTAGCTTGATTTTCATTATAATACTTTAGTCTTATTATCTAAATCATTCACATAAGCATATATATTTGAGGAATCATGGGATCCCACCACTCAGTGTTGGTCTCTGTGCTCTGCACCTTCAACTGAAAAGGTAAAGGTGAACACAACACTTTTGTGACCTTGTGTGCCAAAATGTAGATTTTTAATTTCCCATCTGGAAGATACCTCCAGAAACTCTCCATGTCAAGGACAGAATGGAAATTGAGAAATTATTCCATCCTGTTAGTTCTGGATGCATGTGACTTCCAAACAGGGAACACAGAGATCCGGAGGCTGTCTCGTTCTTACAGATGTCAGCTGTTTTTCTTGCTATCACAGCAGCCACAGACATCTTGCTTGGACACCATGGTGAGAGATGAGTCAGACTTCTCTATGCATCAGGAAGTTTCCTCATGCCCAATGCTTCCAAAGACCAGACTGAATGATGCAGATAGGGTAGTTTGTACCAGAGGAGCAAACTATTGTGACACAAAACTGTGTAGATATTTTTGAAGGAAAAAATTGGTTCTACCAAAGTGTGGTGTGGATGGAATTGCTGTCAGCCATGTATCTAAAATGTGAGAGCCTCCAGGGTCTGAGATCTCAAGTTTGAATTCAATATCTTGAATCAGAAGTGCCTGACTCTTTTTATTGACTAAAAAGCATAGGATAATAAAGATTTTTCCTCAGACACCTTCTGACAACTATGAAAGGAGACTCCTAATTTAGACACTCATAAGGAATGTTAAAACCTACCATGCTACTCACACTAAAATACTATTAATGCAAAATGTATATAATATGTTGTTTCTTTGCCTGATATTTATTCAAAACCCTTTTCCTGTGCAGCTGGGAATTCTGTTTCTAACCACTGAAGACAAGTGCAGAACACTGTGGATGTAGAACAATTGGCTTTGTTAAAGGCAACAGGGAGAGCTTTCATCCAAAACATACTACGCATCTCACAGATACTGGTTATCTCCCAGAGCTGGTACTGATAAATGATGTACAGCATGAGTGAATGCTGAGACACAGCCAAGCAGAGAAAAGGGTATCTAGGAGGAATTCCTTCACAGAAAGAGACAACTCATTAAATGAAGAGAGCAGGTACAGCATTTATTTTTCCTTTGCACATCTGTCTTCCTTCTCTCTAAAACTTGGGACTTGTTTGTTTGCGTGTTCTGTTTCAAGACAGAGTCTTGATTGTTACAGCACCAAAACCTTTATTTCTCTGTGTCTAGGATGGGTTTCTATACGTATAGAGCACATATAGAGGATATATCAAGAGCATGTAGATGTGGTGTTGGGAAGGTGTTCTGCACTTCTGAGAAAGCAATGTGCATATTCAAAAGGGGATCTGTGATTCAATATGCCTTACTGTTACTCCCTCGTAATGGATATCAGGTTGCTAGTTTTCCTCCTTTCACTTTAATTTTTCATGTTTTTTCCCAGTTTCAAAATGTCTGAATTGTCCTAAAGAGCATCTCTATTGTTTGAAAGGTTGTTGAATTTTTCTCGATGTCCTGGTTTTGACTGAAGTAGAGTTAATTTTCTTTACAGCGGCTGGTAAGGGGCTGTGTTTTGGATTTGTGCTGAACACGAGGTTGATAATACAGAGATGTTTTTGTTATTGCTGAGCAGGGTCGAAGCCCTTTCTGCTTTTTGTACTGCCACACTGGTAAGGAAGTTGGGGGTGTGTGGGAGGCTGGGAGGAGGCAGAGGTGTCTGCAGGACAGGTGACCCAAAATGACCAGAGGGATATTTGAGACCATATGGCATCATGGTCAGTATATAACATGAGGGAAGAAGGCAATGATGTTTGGAGTGGTGGTGTTTGTCTTCCCAAATCTCTGTCATGTGATGGGGCCTTGCTCCCCTGGAGAGGGCTGAACACTTGACTGCCCTTGGGAAGCAGTGAATTAATTCCTTGTTTTACTTTGCTTGTGTGCCTGGCTTTTGCTTTCCCTATTCAACTGTCTTCATCTCAACCCATGAGTTTTCCAGCTTTCCCCTTTCCAATTCTCTTCCCGATCCCCCTGGTGGGGGAGTACACGAATGGCTGCACAGGGCTTTGTTCCTGGCTGGGGTTAAACTGTGACACCAGTCTAACCTGTCTCATAGATTAAACTGTGTAAAAAACATTTGCAACTAATTGAAAACATGCATCCACTTCACAGATGAATGCCTCAGTCATTATCTTTCAATTATGAATCTTGGCTCTCTCTATTCTTCAATATCTGGTTTTGAAACCACCTTCAAATCCTGACCTACAAGCTTAGTAGCTTGTGTAAGATCTGGAAGATAAAGAACACTTTGAGTTTTGGCTCTGCATTATGTCAGATCCTATTTATGGGGAAATATAAAAATTAAAGTCTATGGCGACTACAGTGTGGCACATATTTAATAAAATAGGCATAAATTTTCTCAGAAACACAAGTGTTTGAAAGCAGAAATCAAAGAATTTGCAATATGTTATACCAGGCTCTGATCTAGTTCCAGTAATAATAGGAGACTTTTTAAAAGAAATCGTAGGCTTTTATCCACTCTGCTCTTCGGTTCAGAACCAAACAGTGCTGAGTATTAAAGTGTGACTCACTGACACTGATTCAGGAGTCACTGAGGACATTTTAAACTCACCCTAGTGTAGATGACTGTAGATCCACTTTAAGCGGTTGTTACAAATGGGGACAGGAGCTTAGATGAATCTCTGCCTTTGCCCAGCAGCCTTTGGCAGCAGGCAGTAGCTCTTATTGGGGTGGCCAGCACCCCAAGACCCGGTCTTGTTCATAAGTTCTTTAATAATGGCCGATTAGGTCTAATATGACATAAATTGACATTTATTAGACACAGTAAATAAGAGACATCAGACTTGGGACAAAACTACTTACTACACAGAACAAATGCAAAGCTATGAATAGCTGAGAATGCAGTGTGTGACAAGGTACCTATACTGCAAAACTATGAATAGCTAGAAGTGCAGCGTGCGAAAGGTACCTACTTGGCAAAACTACAAATAGCTAAAATGCCACACGTGAAAGTTACACGTTTGGCAAAACTACGAATAGCTAAAATGCCATGAGTGAAAAGTACATGTTTGGCAAAACTACGAGTAGCTAAAATGCCATGAGTGAAAAGTACATGTTTGGCAAAACTACGAATAGCTAAAATGCCATGAGTGAAAAGTACATGTTTGGCAAAACTATGAGTAGCTAAAATGCCATGAGTGAAAAGGTACCTATTATTATTATTGCTAGCAAAGAAAATACAATTTAGGAAACCAATGCATCTTACCAAACTCCAATTTGGTGAGATTAGAATCCTCACTCAGTCCTTCAGGAATTACCACAGGGCTGCGTCCAGACCCTGAGGAGAAGCTTTTTCATGCTCCAGTGTCTATGTCGAAAAGCTTCTACCTCTGTGATATCTCATGTGTCTTTTATAGTGTAAAAGTGTGTCTTTAGGTCACGTACTCATTTCTTTCATCTCTCTCCACATCCTCTCTCCATATCAAGATGTGGATTCAAGGCTGGAGATCTCAGACTGTCAGGCACCAAGAGATAACTTCTTGATGGGCTTTTGACTCTATCTGAATTATCCATGCATCAGCCATGGAGAGAGAGGTGTGTGGGGGGGGGGGTGGGGACTGGATGTCCTGCCACAGCGGTATGATCCAGCAACCATGAGAACATACAGATTTTGAAACCTTCAAAAATTGCTTAACATTTTTGCTGTTGATGCTAAAATGCTTTCTTTAAAAAGTGTTTCCCTTTAGGCAGTTGCTAACAGATATGGGTGAATGTTCTAATGAAATTTTTTTTTTTTTTTAATTGTTAAAAGCAGTATGAATAAGTGAAGAAATGTAAGTATTCACAAATTTCTTTTTCTTGCACAGGAAAGAAAAAAATTGCTTTTAATTTATTAAGTATTATGCTTTAACATTTTTAAATTTTAATTGTTCATTCAAGTTTTAGTTATTTGATTGAAATGGACTGAATGAACTTCCAGTTTGGAATTTATTTCATTTTAGGTAAAAAGTATACAGATTTTAAAATTATTTCGTATTTATTGAGGTAAAAAAAATCTGGAGATTAACAACTTGTTACCTTTTATGCTTCAATCTATTTTCATTTAATTCAGGAGTCTTATGGGCCAGGGAAACAATATATATATATTTTAAATGGTTTACAGCTAGGAATAGAAAAGTGTATAAATTAAGCAAGATTTTTCCCATTTATTTTCATGGACTTTATTTCTCAGTTCAACTTTATAATACAAACACAGAAAATGTTACAAGTAATGTCATGCCTCCCTTGATCATTATCGCCATATTCAGTTCAAAACAAGATTAAATAGGTACAAACTGGTCAGAAAGTAATTTGGCTGGTCACTGGAAGAACAATATTAATCATCAGAAGATAATATATTCTTTTAGCCCTATTCATTCTCTCAGAATTAGCTCTAGAGATTAAAATTATTCCATGGCCAAAGTAGTCCAGCTTTAAGGAACAAAATCAATTAACCCGATTAATCACAGATCCATTTGATCAATGGAAGATGTGATATAACAGCAGACTATGGTACTGAATGATTAATGAATTTTCTTTCAGTCCTCGGAAGCCACAAATAGGAATGTGATTTTTCTGTCCCATTTCTAACAATAATTATAGGCCTCTCTGAAAATGTCACACCAGTTTTATAATAATTGACACTTTTTGCTCTTCTAATGCGTGCTGAGATTGAGGAGAGGCTCAGGTATTTTCCCATTCCCTTCTTTCCCTTCAGCAGAAGCAAGACTGACTAAACAAAGGGGCTTTGCACTCTGGGTCTGGGTCATGACATGGTAGATGACTGGGTCCAATTACCCCCTCCTACTCTGGCCTACTGCAAGAAGGGTCAAGTTTTAAAATTTAAAAAACAGGAGTGAAAACTCCTCTTTTTCCCCAGAAAAAGATCATGATGGAAGCAGGGAAGAGTAATCAGTATCCATGCCCAGTCTTCCCTACAGTGGAATCACATTTTTATCCTTGTATTCCACAGATGATAGAGGTTTGCAGGTTTTTTTAAGTCTGAGATACATTTAACTATTTTTCTTCCACAATGGTGGCACAAAGTTCACCTCACCACAGTAATTGTTTATGATATCCTAAAGGAAATCAAACAATGAGTGAAAGCTTTATGGGTGTTGTGAAGGATGAAATATTTGTATGCAGAGAGCATGGGATGGGGAAGGTTGTTTACATATTTTCCTATGGGCGGAGCTACAAAATTGCAAATCTAACAAAATAAGCAACAAAAACTTATATTTCACAGTCTAATAGTTATCTTCTGTAGTCTGAACCCTGAGCTATCCCTCCCATGGAAGCAAACTGAGTTGCATTTTCCTTCAAAAAAGTGGTTTTCTTCACACTACCTGCCTAGCTGTGCTCAGTCTCCGGTTGGATGACTCAATTTACTTGTTTATGAGATACATACTAGCCACAAATATTCATTCCCTGTGCCTCTCCTGGAATGTAAAGAAATACCCACATTCCCCTTTATCAATTTGTTAAAGAACAAGATGGCTTAGTTGCCCCACTGTAAAGGTTATTTTCCTAGAAGCTTTAGTATATCACAGCACACAAAAATTGTACAACTGATACTACAAGTTCATTTATGAACAACACTTTCAGCAACAATGCACAAAATGGATGGGATATAATCCCACTCTTCCTAGAGAAGACAAACACAGACATCAGCAGGGTTCAGTCTGATGCTGGTGCACACAAATCTGAATGCTTTGTCTATTTTCCTCACTATAGACTGATGTAGAGTCACCAAAAGAAATAGAAGTCATTGCCTTTTCAGTTTGTCACGTCAATGATCCATGAATAAAGAAGCAGTCAAGCCAAGAATTAGAATAGATTGAAGATCTGTTACTTTTGTCTTCAGTGTACTTGAAAAATTAAGCCCGTCATGAAGATTTGTGTATGCATTGGTTTTCTTGTTGTCTTTTGCTTTTATTCTGATTATAAATCCATTTTCTCAAGACTTTCTTATATAATACACCAGTGCAGCCATAAAGGAGATAAAGTGTATCAAATGTACATGAAAATTTAAATATGAAAGGCATTTTACCAACTGTATAGGTAAAGTTTTACAATTATTTCAATGATTTACTACAAATCACACCTTATACTTGCACAACATTTTTATTTTAGTATAACTGAGTGTGGTCAAACCCACGACACTGAGGATAACCAAGTGAGATGGGAGAAGAGGAAAACTCTCAGCTAAGTTAAGACTCTAATTAAGTTCAACTGTCATTGCTGTTCTGCTGTGCAGTAACCTACTCAGGACACTGAAGACCGCTTCCTGGACAATATAAGTCAGTAAAGTGAAGTTTGATGTTTCTTTGGTATAATTGGCTACATTTACAGAAGTCCATGAGTGCATCTGTATGAGACGAGGATAACAAGGAGCATACAGAAGTTCTTATTCGAGATTTTGATTAAAACATTAATTACAACTCTCTAAGTAGATTTTTATATATATATATATATATATAAGAAATAAACAGAAAAACAAAGCAAAAAAAAAAAAAGATTCACACCTTTTCCTCAATTCCACCAAAACATTTCCAATGCAATATTACCCTTCCATTCTTCCACAGGTATAGTCCTACTTGTGTGCTGAGAACAGAGAAATGACAAAGATGTTTAAACAAACACAGACTATAGGCCTTGTGTGATTATAACTTTCCATATTTCAGCAAAATAACAAATGATGATTTACCCTTTAGCCAATGACAACAAATCTTAACAAAAATAGTTTTCTATATTTAATTCTGTAAAGTTTCAGTCATCAATTGAAGCTTGCTGTAAAGCCCTGTTTCTGTGTTAGAAGTGGTTTTCTTCTTGGAAAGAAAGTTTGCATATTCCATTTCCTGGTATGTAACTTATTCAGGCCTTGCTAGTTCATTCTAAATTCATAGACTCTGTGGAAAGAATGTGAGAGATCCAACACAAAAAAGCACAGAAGACCTGAAAGGTTTTGTTGTAATAGAGCCAAGCATCTTATCCAGGGTAACTATCAGGTCAAATTGTTTGAAATACCTCCATTATTGGAATACATATTGCTTTATTTAGATACATACAGCACTTTTGCTGTGTTCTATGAAATAATGTTTAGGGAACATAGTTTTTGTTGTATTTCTCTAAACACTGAGTACATATATGAGTGTATATGTGAGGGTACATGCATATATTCTTTAATTTTATCTGTCCTACTCACACACAAAAATTGTTTTTAGACTTGTGATGTTGTAGGAGAAAGAAAGGTACATCTACCCCTCCCAACTTGTTTAATTTTTTCAAATTTTAATTTATGAGCTAGCAATTCTATCTAAGCATCTCTCTCACTAGGCTACAAGCAAAACAGATATAATCAACATAGCATTTGGCTTTTTTTCATAAAATTCATGAAGTTTGTCAGAAAACACAAAAGCAAAATTCATAGGTGAAACAAAAAAATGAGATGTCAAGGTTTGGAATATCCAGGACAGACAAGATGACAATGAATAAAGCAGACTGACTGGGACCTTTCTTAGATTCTGGATTTCAAAAGGGGTCTTGGTTTGTGTGCTCTCTGTTCATCAGATGGACAATTGTCTCATCATGACTTAATCTGTCACATGCCACTTACTTACCAAATCCAGGGGAAAGAATAGTCTTGAGCATACTCATATGTGACTGTTCAGTAAGGAAAAGAGGTTCTTTATATACCCAGTGTCCTCTCCTTTTAATTTGCAAATATGAAATGGATAACCAAAGATGGTGACAGATGTGGAGTCCAAACATTCATGATTAATAAAATTGTTTAAAATCCAATTATAATTTCTTGTGACTATAAAAAAATACAACTTATTTTTTCTTCTTGAGCTCAAGATTTCAAAATTTTTACTACTTCTTTTAAAAATCCACATTGGCATATCATAGAATATTCAATTGAAGGCAAGGAGTACTACAGGAGAAAAAGGTGAAGCAAAAATTTGACACATATAAGATTGATAGTCAACACAGCTTTATGTGTGTAGCACAATAATCTTTATGGCAAAAAGCATCAAGCTGCAGTAAAACAATGTTGATGACTTGGCTTGGCTGCTGTAGGACATTTATTATCTGAGTCCCATGAATGTTGCGGTAGACTCACTGGGATCTTAAATTTAATTACTTCTATTTCAAATAAAATTGAGAGAAAAAAGAGAGCAGAAAATAAGAAAAATATGTTTGAAGACCAAAGATCATATAAGCAATTATAAGGTTGCTGTTAATATTTAAATTCTGTGATGTATTTTAAGTTTATTGTATTTAATAGATGTTATCATGCTTTGAATATTTCAGAATGTTTCTGGATGATTTTTTATACTAAAGATAACAAATACTATTTCATATGTGTGTGTGTGTGTGTGTGTATAAACATTATTATACATAAAAATATAATACACTTTATGAATTTGGGCTGCGGACCATAGGTAGAAGTTAATAAACTGGACTGACAACTGTAAATGGAAGATACGTCAGATCAAAGGTACAAATACAGTCATTAAGTTAGTATATTACTTCTAAAACTATGGATTAATTCCACAGCATAGAAAATATTTTTCATAAAGTTTTTTGAATATAGAGCAAAATAATGCATCAGTCTATCAACCCTTCAGTATTTATTATTTATTTTTTATAAGTGTATGAAAAATGGAATTTAGACATCACTAGTGAGATGAAAAAAGTCTAAGTCAATATAGTTCTACTTTAAAATTTATTTGGGTTACCTATATTCAGTATTTATTCCTCAAATTGCTGTGATCTTAATTCATGAAGAAAATCCGAAACTGTGGTGAACTTAGAAATAAGACCTTCACACTACTCCGTAAGAGGTTCATTGAAGTTGAAAAAAATCAAATTTGAAACTTCTATCTCCATGTTAGATTCAAAAATTTTGGTGTAGTTGATACTGTGATCATTACCATGTGGTCTATAAGAATATCTTTGTTGGCAGACACTGATTATGTAAAAATAGCTTTATTTTCATTGCTGTGAAGAGAGCACTGCATCATTGAGCCACAGGCTCTCCAACGGTGAATGTTTTCATCAAAAAGCCTATAACATTTCTTACAGATACTGATGTGTGTATGCTTAATGTCCAGAAAAAAAGAATAAAATTATCTATCACACCAATGCTTTATATGTAATGGATCAAGTACTCTTGATTTCTCTCAAGGAATATAGGGTATGATTTTTATTACACATTATCAAATTTCAGTCTTGATCTTCAGTTTAATGGGAAACATAACATGTCAGGGGCACAATGTTATTATGGAAGGACCATTAGGTCCTCTGGCACATGTAAATGTGCCTAAAATCAAAAGAACAGACACCCTGGAAGGTGGGATCACTTGTAATAAACAGCTGTTAACATTGGTTGCTACTTTCTCTTCTCACTCTTGCAGAAAGACTGTAATCAACATTTCTTCAGCATAAGAACTGCCTCAAAACAATCAAACACTACTTTACAGTTAACTAAGAACAATATTGAGAAAGAAGTGAAACAGTTGGAAAACTAGTTGGCAGCATTTTAACATTGCCTATCAAGGGTTTTTGCCCTGATGTTGCCAAATCAGTGCACAAGCAAGGACTGGATTGGAGTTTCAAACATTTGCTATTGCAAAAGCTCCCATATGTGTCTGAGACAATCTAGAAGACTATGTCCATCTTTTTGGTGATAATTTTGGGGAAGCCTGTATTGTAACCAAGATACAAGAGCAGGTCATGTAAATATTATTCAACTGTTTTTCAATAGATACCTTGAACATTGGATAAAGCAACTAAAACAGAAAACTCAGTGACAGCTACATAGGCCTCCAAAGCAGAAACAAGTAGCTGTTTCCAAGAAATCTCAGCGCTGTTGAAACTAGACTGCCAGTAAGATAGACAGTTTAATTCTGATGTATCTGTGTGATCCATATCACAGTATTTGATACAAATAACTTTGAGATACTGTGGTTATTCTACCAGTACAATACCAATGTTGTTTCACAGCTTACTTGACTTGGCTTTCTATAGCAGTAGAAAATAAATAAAGAGAGCAACTGTGATCAACACTCGATAAAATAGGAGAAATATCTGCTTCATTGACAACTTGTCCCAAAATTTAAATTAAGATGTAGTTTATTATCAAAAATGAAACAAAATAACTGTGCTGCAGTTTCAGTTTAATGTAATTTTACTTATTTGTTCTGCATTTTGTCTCTTTGTTTAGAGTACATAATCCTGAGATGCCAATGTATTAAACGACTATGAATGTGTACACCTATGTCACACAAATGAAAGAAACATAACAATTTCCATAGCTAATATTCATGTGCTTCCCATAGCATAATTTCAGTTACATAAAAGGGAGATTTTGTTTACTAAGTTTTCTTTGACATTTGATTTCAGTTACTACCATGGCAGAAGAAAAGTTGATTAGGTCATTTGCATCATCTAAATGGAATTCTGAGTAATGTCATCATTCAGTGGGTCATTGAGAACAGAAAAGTGATTGTATCCCATCAAACCAGGCTTTATAATCAAGCGAATAATACTTGGAATGTATCATTAGTCTGTACAGATACAAAGTCTGATTGGCTGATATTCAGATAAGGAAGATGGACTTTGAATTGTAAAAGGGCACTTAAGAGGCGGAAAAAAAGAAAACATTAAGAAGGAGGAGAAGAAAAACACCTTTCAAGTGAATCCATGTTTGCATCCAAACTTATTTGCATTAGTCTGATTTGAAATCACCTTTAAATATTCTGTGATGCAGCCAATAAAAAAAATATATCAGTAACAAAATAATTTGATTTATAGGCATTATGGTCAGTTTAATCTGATGAAGCCAGTGTTTCTATAGTGGATTGCATGTTTTCTGATGTAGAAAGGTTCAAGATATCCCCACATTTGAAGAGGAATGGTGGGTCTTACTATCCAAAACAGAATTAAACAAACTTGTATGAAAACATTTTACTTCAGCTGCCTGAAGCACTTGACATCCAATCAGCCCCAAATGGCTCAATTTAGTCCAAACTGTAAAAAGCACTTTCATTTAAAACACATGCCACCACCGGAGAGGTGTTGAATCTGTTGCGTATTAAGTTAGCCTTTGTCAGCAGAACATTGCAGGGATTTAAATGTGTGTTAACAAATTACCTTCGTTCTGAACATCAACTTGACCTGAATCTCCTGAGCTAAAAAATTCAACATGATCAAAAAAAAGAAAGGAAAGTGACAGTCTAGGTTAGACTCTTTTGGAATTGTAATGTTTTCACTTTCAATAAAACTGGCAAGAGTTTTAAGAAACTGGAGCATATCTTCTATTGAATGGAATATGAAAGAATCTGAGAATAATACTGTGTTTAACCTCTATACTATAAGGAACATATATTCACACGTGTCTGTATATCTTGCCTTAGGCCAGTGTCAAAGGAAAGAGGGTGTTCAATCCTGTAAGGTACTGAGTACTCTGGCTGTGATCCAGCAAAGCACTCATCTGTGTGTTTAAATTTAAGTACATGGATCACGCCACTAACTTCAATGGGATTATGCTTAAAGATAAACTAACCTTAAATGCTTTGCTGGATCACAGCCACAGTGCTCAGTACGGGGTGAATACAAATCCAGTCTGAGAGGATTCTTCTCTTTTTCCAGTGAGAGCTCACACATGAAAAATTCTTTTCAGGAAAAAAAAGTTGATATGATAACTAGACTGAATAGCTTCAGAATAGCTTCAGAATAGCTTCAGAAGGGTGGGATGATTAATAAGTCTTGGAACGGTTGTGTTCAAACAAATAAGTAAAATAACAAAAAAAAGCCAAGCTTTTACTTTTCCAGGTTCAGATACGAATTTTTTTCATGTAACATAATGACTGAGGAGGGTCAGGATATAGATAAGGCAGAGGAAATCAAGTAAAAGAGCAGAGATAGACACAAACAATGTTCCCTTTTATCCTTTGCCAAATTTTTCCCCTGATTTTAGCTGTTCTCTGTTAATTCTGTAATTGAAAAGAACAAGTGTCTAAGTTTAAGCATGTATGAATACAGTCACAGAATACACGTCAATTGAAATCACACAATTCAGTCTATATAATTAGAGACAAGTGACATTCTTATGGGTCTGATGCTGTTTTAGATGAAAGCAACAGGAAAGTAAGCTTAGGAAACAAAAATATTTCAAAAAACTAAAGCAAGCCTTTATATGTAAAGGTTACTAACTTTGTCACTTACTTACATGTTTTGAACTTCCCTTGCCTTCAATCAGTATAAAGAAGACCTAGTTAGGGCACTGGAGTCAACTGAAAGAAGTCAGAGGAGCCATACCTGTCTTTCAAAGAGTGAAGAAAGTGAGAAGAGAAAGAGCCTATCATGGGCACATTTTCACAACTCACCTATCCTTGATGGGCAGCAAGAAAGTTTTGTCACCAATTTTTCTTTTATTGTTATCAGGCCAGGTCGCCAAATCTTTGGGCAAACCTGCAAGTTTGTCTTCAAACAGTATCTGTCACAACAACTGCAGTCAGATGGTGAAAATGGGCTGTGCAATGTTGTTTACCAGGGTGAGGATACGACTTGAACAAACATTAACAGTTAGAAAATCCTGGGCAGCCTGACTGATAAAACGACAACCAAGTCACATTAATCTTCCTGTAAAGAGAAATCTTCCTGTAAAAGAGAAAAAGAGAATATGTCCCCTAAAATAGCATACAAAAACCTAGGACTGGCTCAGCAAACTTGGCCACATGTGTCTTTCTCAAAGGCTTGAATCTTATTTAAAAATAATACACAATACATACAATAGAGTTTCATATTTCAAGAGAAATAATTAAAGACAGTATCACACTTTCTAGCTAACAGCTCTTGCTGAAGCAATGGGCAGCTCTGGCAAAAGTCTGCCACAGTGCACCCTGAAGTACAATCAAATCAAACCGATAAAGAATTCTATCAGAGGATAGTGAACATGAAACACTTTTGAACTACAAAGCGTCCAAGCAACTCAGCAGGTGTATTTTTTTCCCCTAGGTTTATCTTATTCCCACAATTCAACTTCTCACCTTTTCATCATATCCATCAATTTCTTCCTTGTTGAGAAACAATTATACCCTAGGAATCTCTTGAACTCATTTATACTCTATTCTTGAACCTTGAACCTTGTTCTATGGCTTTATTATTTTTTATAGAAGCCCTGCTCTAATTTTCTATTTACTCCTAGATCCTTAATGCTACAAAATGTTCTTCAAATTTAAAATTTGTCACCAACACTTATCAGTTTCTTTCACAAACTCGGAAGGTTTTGATTCAACTCTTGAAATTTGAAGAATGTTCTCTATTTATGCAGGTACCTTTTATGTTTTGACTAAATATGCATAATGTTTTAAAGGCGGATGTATTTTCTTAGCTATATTCCATAGACCTACCTCTTTAACTGCACAATCAAGTCAGTAAAAAACCCATAAACATTGAACTACTTGATATCTCTTTCCCATCATTCAGATTTTTACCTCTCAACTTATGAAGCGAATAGATAAGAGTTTACTAGTTGTATGCAGTATACAAACTCATTGCCTAGTCTTTTGAAATGCTTTTGTAATTTTCCCCAAAACCTTAATTTTATTTGACTAAAAATTCCATTTGGCTCCATTATGTGAAAATATCTTAATCTGTGGTTCATTGATCCTTATCTAACTCAAGCCAAGAGATACTTACATTTTCAAAGTCCAATATCTCTTACATAGCACCTGTAAAAATCACTGCAACACCTTTAAAAGTTCTTTTCCTGGGAGGCAAGTGTCCACCAGGAAATTTATCATCAGAATTAGAATTTTTGGGGAACTTCATCAAAGAGACTGAGAATTAAAGGCATTTGGAAAGATCATCTTCCGGAGTTAAGCTTACTTCTCTACTTAGGCATTATAGTGAAATTCTCTACTGGTTTTCAACTATTGAAATGTCCTGCTGAGGCCCTGGTAGAGTTTAGGGTTATCTCAAGGTCAGCTCTTTATCCAAGCTCCTGGTTTGTTTTCAAGCTGATGCTAATTCAGGTTTTCAGCACTTAAGTGAGCTCTGCAAAGTCACTGCTCAGTGTTCACAATATGTGCTCGCAACAACAGAGCTCTTGATTTTGAACCCAGAATAACACATTGGCTGGCTAGCTTGAACTTAAGGTGCTTATTGGCTTTAGGGAGAGCTCTACTCCTGTGAATATGAATGAAGTTCAGATCAAAATGTAAGCTGAAACCTGAGCTTACACTTCAGTAGGAAAAGAGGCATTTGGAATCTTTTACTGTTTATCTTTTAGATTCCCAAGGGAAATGAACAAAACAAATCTCACACAGAGAATGGAAGCATGTTTAGGCAGAGAAAAGTAGAATATTTCTTTTATTTTATTGGTATATGAATAGGTTTGATACAAACTTCTCTCTGTGTCAGTCTTGTTGGGTTAGGAATCTGTTACTGCAGTGTAATTCCTCTAACCCCAGGAGCACAACTAAAATAAAGCTCAATTTTCAAGAAAGCTAGCAAATGCCACCCATTCTGGGAAGCACTGGAGATAGATATATTTAACTCCTGTTTTGAATTAGTGACTAAGCATAAGCATTATTCAAACTTTCTGTGGTAGATAATTGCTTTAAAAATTGGGAAATGGGAACTTACATAGTAATTATGATGTGTTACTTATGTGGTAATTTAATCAAAATTACCCCATATTTAAAACTGAAAGTGGGAGAAAACACATACAACAAAAATTAGGATTTAATCCCTTCTTTGGATGTAGCTCAATGAGACAATATTACTGCTTCAAGGAGTTGAGCTATCTCCTTCTTATTCCTGCTTCAATCACTCCTCTCTCTTCTCCATCTCCTTTTTTCCCACTTCATATTTGTATTCATTTCTATGCAGCAATCCTAGGGGTTTTTTTGTGTCCACTCTGACACATCTGCTCTTGAAGGCAAATGCATGAAAGAGTCTGTGAAAGCAAGGTGTTGATAAACCTATTCTACTTGTCATAACAATACAAAAATGCTCTCTTGTTTTTGCGGAGGGCTTTTGTTTTTTGTGGTTTGTTGTTGGTTTTGAGGTTTTTTTCATTTAGTTAGATTTATTTCATGAGAATTATTTAGTAGATATAGTTTATTGAATTGATTTACTGCACAGACAATGTTTTGATGGCTCAAGGTTGGGAAGGGTTCTACAGTAAGAAATGTTGAAGCAGCAGAGGTAAGAGAGTGGAATATTGTTATCTCCCATTTGAAGGCAGAAAGCTCTAAAGTCATCTCAGGTTTCTACATAACTGCACAACTAGGATATGATGGTTTGGAAGGGATAACAGGGAAATTTGGTGTGGTATTGTCACATAAAATCATAACTTATGTTCTGACTTTATAAACCCACATTAAGAGGCTGAAAATTTAGTTTTGCCTTCTAAGGAGTTAACAAATATTTTGAAGAAGGATTCAATATTCTGCAAAGAATATAAGAGCCTGTCAACTTCTAAATAAAAAGTTAAATTGAGTTAACACATGAATATTCATCCTAGCACAACTCTGAGGGCCCAGTGCAGAAACAGGGATCTTGAAATTTCTCCAAGGGCTCATTTTTTGTAGTCTATGAAGAAGATGAAGAGGCTATTTTTGACCTTGTAGAGCAAACATCTGCAGAGGTAAGAGTCTCTTACAGAGAATATTATGCCAGTAACTAAAATGTTTTTGCTGAGAGATGAACTCTTTTGTCACAAACAAAAAGTTATGCAGCCGGCTGTCTATGTGTACTCTGTGATAGCATAGGATTTAATGGAGCTTTGCTGACACAAAACTTGGATAATGTAGTACAAATCAGTCCTGTATTGAAAGTGAGTGTCAACTTGTACTAACACACTTTCTCATATTATTCTCTACCCTGTCATAATGAAATAAGAAATTGTTAGATTTCCTGAGCACTTATTTGCATTGAGAAACCAAGTTCAACATGCTGTCTGAGTTGACACATAGATCTTATTCCTCTTAGATTAAAACAAATTCTAAATCTATTAATTTGTATGAATTTGCTTCCCTCCCTACTAGGTGCATTACATTGCTCTAGACTACAATGAATATAATTTCCTGTCAAGTGTCTTCATTTTTGTTTTCACATAGTCCCTCTGCTTTTCATTAACATGGGCTAAGCTCATAACAATTTCTTTGACTTCTACTCACTGTCCTCAAACCTCCTAAATGTTTTTCATCTCTGTTTTAGTTGTATAGCTCCAGAAAAACATTCTTTCTTCTTTCCTCCATAGCCAAAAGAGCTCTTTTTTGAGCTACCCTCAGCTTGTTCATGCAATTGCTGGGTAGAGCTACTTGAGTTGCCTCTCAGTCAGACCCTTTGAATTTTGTTTTGCGCAGATTTGGGTTTCCTTTGTTAGGAGAAAACAAAGGAAACAATTGTGTGTTATGTGTCAGAGCATGGTTTTTACACTCTTACGGCATCCTTGCACTTGCTTTCTAAGGCCCAGTAGCACTGCTATCAGAAATATTATACCTTGCAATTTTATCTAAAAGGAAAGTCATTCTAGTATACATTTTGATACTGCACAATCTGAGGGTGTGATTGCATTAGCTCCAGTTGGGAAATAGAATGGCATGCAGATCAACTCTTAAGAAATAAATGCATGTAATTCTTTGTAAGTAAAAGCTCAGATATTTATGGTTTGAGGGTACAAAGGAGTTGATCTCCAGCTTAATCTAATGCCTACTGAATCACTGAAAACACTTCCACTGGCAGCAGCTAATTTTGTAGCAGTTCTCTTGCACAGAATCTGTCCTCCACTATTGGCCTGTGCCTTGTTCGCTGACTCTCTCAGCCAAGAAAAGGAAAGAGCGTCTTACTTAACAGCTGATATACAATGCATCCCTGCTAATCGGGGAAAAAATAGCACTTCGGTAGAAGATGTAAATATATTTATAAAAGCAAGAGTGAAATTACAGACCTTTACAACTAATTTATCACTGTTCACAGTTTCCAGTCCACGGCAAAAGAAATAACAATAAATATTTACCAAAGGAAAGTGTATCTACATTTAGAGCATTTTAATAAGTGTTTAAAAGAAAATCAGCATAGATCACTTGGCTTTGGCAATCACTTTTATCTTCTATCTGTCTGTCTTTGATGGATGTTTTTCATGCTCTTTAGTTTACAGTAACAAGCAGGTTTTTAATTTTTCTATCTTCCTTCTCTCTAGTGCCAGGCTATGATGGATGATGTGACAAAAATATTCATCAGTAAATTCTAAATCCTGAATACAAATTCAATTAGTCATATATGAAACAGATTTGCATTCTCCTTTGACATTGCTGTAACTGCATCTGCTACTCTCTTGCTTTTCCCTTCTACTTGTTTAAACTTGATAATGATATTAAATCAGCATAGGGATCTCTTGTATTTTGCTTTAAGTACGTGAGTGTACAGTGTTGCTCTAGTATACTTTGTGTCATTTGAGCTTCACTGTTAGGATTTTGAATGGAAGCAGCATCAGTTGAATGATAGAAAACTATCAAGGACTGGATTTCAAACCAACCACATTCTGCTCCCTAAACATCATGGGTAAAAAATTTTACTGGGTAAAAAACTGTCTGGCTGGCTGGCCAGGCCCAGAGAGTGGTGATGAATGGAGTTACACCCAGCTGCTGTCTGGTCACTATTGGAGCTCCCCTGGGCTCAGTGTTGGGGCTCATCCTGTGTAACATCTAGGATCAATGAACTGGATGAGGTGATAGAGTGCATCCTCACTCGGTTTGCAGATGACACCAAACTGGGCGAGGGTGTTGATCTGATGGAGGGTAGGAAGGCTCTGCAGAGGGATTTGAGCAGACTGGATTGATGTGCAAAGGCCAATCCCTGGAGGCATTTAAAATACATGTAGGAGTGACACTTGGGGACATGGTTCAGTGGTGGGCTTGGCAGTGTTAGGTTAATGGGTGGACTTGGTGGCCTTAAAGCTCTTTTCCAATCAGGAAAAATCTGTGATTCTGTGATTCTATTCTGTGTTCCAACTGTTTTACTTTCCTGAAGGGCAATGTTCATTTTAACAATGACTTTCCTGTGGTTCAGGGATGTCTGAGTTCCTAAAGTTCTGCTGCATTTAAGTGGTTGCTTGGAATTTTTCTTAGGTCTTCTATCCTCCATAAAGAGAAGAACCAGTATTCCCTCACAGATAAAAAGAACAGTGATAGAAGAAGTAAGGAGAAATTTTGTAAATGTATTTTCTTTTACACAAAATTTCTATTTTAAAAAGGAATTTCATACTTAGTTACTCTTGCATGAGACCTCTCTTAGGCACAAATGAACACACACACACACACACACACACACACACACACACACACAAAGAAGATTGTGATGTTGATGTTCTCCAGAGAGAAAAAAATAACTCTTCAGGAACTTAAAAATTGATACGTATGGAAGTCAGGGAGGATTGAAATAAATTTATACAACTCAAAATGTTACTAGTTGAAAATCAATAGTGAGAAGAAAGTTGGATGAATTTAAAATGTTCCTTCTTACATGTACACCATATTTTTAGTAATGTTATCTTAGCATAACAGTTATTCATTCTTGCTGAAAAGCTACTTTAAGGTCATTCTCAATAGAGGCTCAGATTGACTACAAATAAAGGATTATTTTGTGGTGTGGAGTGCATCTTCTACAGTCTTTTTTACAGCTCTCTTCAAAGGTAAGTCTGACGAGGTTGAAAAGAGATGGTGTCCAAGACATCCTTGGTCTTTAATCAATTTACAGCCACTGGGTTAGACTTTTTGGTCACCTAATTTAACCTTTTCAGGTGACAGATTTTATCCCATAATTCTCACATCTATCTTAAGATTTTACATTTTTACATAACATTTCAGTCTATGAGCATAGGTAACATCTGGCGGAGTTATAAAATGTACTTTAGAAAGGTTCTTAGGCTAAAGTTAAAGAACTGCAGAGCTCAACAGCATACTGATTAAAGGATTTCAATGTTTAGTTATTATAAGTGTGAAAACTAAGACTGATTTCTGCCATGAATTTTCCTCCTCTGGCTAGTGGATTTTGTGATAAGTAAGAATAAATTGAAGCTCTCTTATAAACCAAAAAATCTATCTGCATAGTTTGTGCTTTGGATGGCTAGAAGTAAGCTAGAAATATGCCCCTGATGGCATATTTTGAAACATTGAATTCCAAGCAATCCAAACATCTAAGAGAACGAAGCAGGCAGCAATAAAAACTTCAGATCCCCCTCAGCTTCCCCTGCAAAGCAAATAAAACCAATGTGCCAGCACAGTTTATTAGATCAGATGCAGGCTGTGAAGTTCCATTCATTTATGTTTTACCTGTTGTATCATTGAATGTTTCAGAAAGTTTGGAAGTTCCTGTTGGCAAAGAGAAGCTGAGACAAATCTTTCTGGGACCAGGAATGAAAAGATCATCATGCCTGTGTTCTCGTCAGGCAGCGGTGATGCCCTTGGGAGTCAGTGTGCTCTCAAAGGGATTATTACAATATCTGTCTCAGAGGGAATACAACTTTTGTGAGACTAGAGCTTGAACAGTGAAAACTTGTAGGACACAGAATGGCAGAAACACATTACTGGGGAAATGAGACAAAATGGGTATAATCTACACATTCTCAGAGAATGCTTTGGAAAGAAAAGTATTGATTTCTTGCATTTGGGAGATTATCCTCTTAAAGCAGAGAGGAGGTAGAATGATTATCTGGTTTAATTATAAAACCAAAGATTACAAGAGAAAAAAAGGGCAAAGAGGTGATTGAGAGCAGCCCTGCAGAGAATGATTTGAGTGTGATGGTTGATGAAAAACTCACCATGAGCTGGCAGCATGTACTCACAGTCCAGAAAACCAATGGAATCCTGGACTGATTCCAAAGGAGCTTGGCCAGATGTGATTCTTCCCCTCTGCTCTGTGCCTGTGAGACCCCACCTGTGTCCAGTAGTCTTCCCAACATAAGAAGGACATGGAATTGTAGGAACAAGTCAGGAGGAGGGCCACAAAGTTGGCAAGAGGACGGGAGCACCTCCCCTGCAAAGATGGGCTGAGAAAGCTGGGGCTGTTCAGCCTGGAGAAGGGAAGGTCACATGGAGACCTCACAGCAGCATTTTGGTATCTGAAGGAGACTACAGGGAAGATGGAGAGGGGCTTTTCATCAGGAACTGTAGTGACGGGACAAGGATTAATGGGTACAAATTAAAAAAGAGAAAATCTAGGTTAGATACTAGGAAGAAATTTTTCACTGTTAGAGTGACACTGGAACAGGTCATGCAGGGAGGTTGTAGGTGCCCCAACTCTGTCAGTGTTCAAAGCCAGGCAGGATAAGGCCTGGAGCAATCTGATCTTGTGGGAGATGTCCCTGTGCGTGGTGGGGGGCTGAGATTACATGATCTTTAAGGTCCATTCCAACACCTTAACATTCTGTGACTGTATGATTCTATGCAGTACAGAAGATATTTTATTTTAGAGAATCCTTGAAATGCAGAGGATACATAAGAGTATTCTCTCAGAAGTATCTCAGAACATTTCAGAGGAATAAGACCACTAAGTCAAGGAAGGGTGTTTTGTTGTTTATTGGTTTTGTCTGATTATTCTTATGTAGTCTGACATATAGCCCGACAGCAATTTACTTTCAAGTATGAACAAAATGCCCATATGTGTAATACTCACACCTGTCAAAAATTCTTAAAAACATTTATTGTAAAAAAAAACTTTAATCTTCAGCCTGAGCTGCAGGAGGTGTCTGGGGAAGGCAAACCTTATTTCCAATACCTAGTAGTTCTGGGCACTTTGGTGCCAAAGGATTAACAGAGTACTAGAGGAAGTTCATATCTTATGTTCCTCAGGCAGAGGCAGAGAATGTACATACACAGAGCCATAAAACTCATGGCTTATGGGATTCAAAGTCCACAAAATCTCTCACAGCAATTCTGCAGTGTTCAAGGAAGGGATGCTCAAATAAATCCATGACATATTTGGTTTTGGCAACTTTATGCCAAGTTTGTACCATTCACAGCTGAGAATTTATTCTAACTTGAACAAAACTTACAAACAATATGGATTCTAATAAAATTTATATTCTGATTGTAAATGTAATTAAACATATGCATTCTTTTTTTTTCACCATATGTATATTACCGTAAAGAACACCTACATATACCTCTCCTTTTGCACTTTGCTTGGAATCTTCTTCCCTCTAAAACATACCTCAAGTGTGATTCTGCAACTTTACAAAGTGTTTCTCAGACCACAAAGCAAATTAGCAGCGTTTTTGCCTTCCACTCTATGTGTTCATCACTGATGCCTCTTGATAGTGTGCAGTGTGAGTGAGGGAAACTGGGACACCCTATCTGAAAACACATTTAGATGTTCTGGTTTGAGTGGAAAATAGTCATCATTCTAAGTAAAAAAAAAAAAACAAAACAAAACAAAACAAAACAAAACAACCTTGTTGTTTCCCAGTAATTCCAAAGACCTAGCATCAACAGTTACTGTAAATAGCAGCAGCTACTGAAAATTATGTGGAGTATATTACAAATGTGTTTGAACTACTGTACCAGTGCCGTGCAAAAGGCCATATGAATATGCAAAAACCATGCTGTATAATTAAAACCAGAGGAGAACTAGTGGGATGCAAAACAAGCTATAAATACCAATTCACCCATTTCTACCCCTTGAAGTTAAGAGCTTCTCATGGAGATGAAGCAAAATAAATACTGAAAAAGGAGAAGAGAGGAAACCAAGAAGCATGCTAAAATGAAAATTTACAAAGGAAAAGTGAATGTGCTATTAAAGTTTACTTTTATTCTTTAAATGAAAGATAAGGAAGAAAGGAAGGGAGAATACACAAAGCTCTTCAGCTAAGCACTACAGATTACTTCTACAAACCTGAGGAGATAAAACATATCCACTTATTAAGACTAATCTTAAATCTGTGTTAGAAACACATTTAAGATATCTAATCATGGTTTCAGTCTTTGTCACTAAACCAGGTAGGAAACAACTAACTGTCACGCACTGGGACACAGTTCATTGCTAAATACCTCTTTTTATATGTAGACTTCTAGAAATAGGGAAGAAAATACTATCTATGAAATATTATTATAAAAATTATACCCTTATTTGCTAAAAACAGAACTATTTTGGGACGTTGAAGTTGTTCCTTAAAGGAGAACCTGTCATACTTCTGAATTTTCCAACATTCTTGGGATAAGCAGATTTAAAAGAAAAGTGAAATAAACCCACCCAAAGGAAGGAAAAAAAAAACCCAACAGCACAAAACTTTGATGAAAAGCTTTATTAGGTTCCCCTTGATAGCCAATCTTGAAAAGGTTTGCATTGCCCTCTAGTTAAGCACTTGAAATTTTCACTTCACCGCTGACAGTATAAAACATACATTGCACACTACTTCCCCAGTTCTGACACATGAGAAATGAAAGCAGAGAAATGAATTTGCAAAGGACCATGATGGAAAAGGTATTTCATTTTTCTTTAGATGTATGAGCCTGCTGTATGAGTGGCTGTCTGGATCCCAAAGACATCCATGAGAAGTTTCTCCCAGGCCCATGACTCCAACCAGGCAGTGCACAGTGCCTAGATTTAGAGGGCAGTGAAGAACACCTCTGTGACACATAAAAGAGGCAATTTCTGTCATGTATCACATTATAGGACCGAGTGCCTGAGTTCTTCGCTAGTGTTTTACTAGCTGGAAAATCCCATTTTTCATTTTACTTTCCTCGAAGTAACAACTCCCAGTTACATCTGAGAAGTGGGACCTGTGTGATTCACCACTTCATCCATGTAGAGGTGTTGTCAGGTGAGAACTGAAATTTTAGGAGGGTCCTTTATGGCACCCAACACCTTCACTCCAATCTACACCTGCAATCCAAAGGCTGAACCTCATTTAAAAGAAATGTGCTCTTGTACACAGAAAATAATTTTTAAGAAGCTACCATATTTTTATTCTACTATACAAATTCATGGTATGTTATGTTGGGTCTCAGAATTCCAATTTTTCATACTGAGGTTTCAGCTAGGTATTTAAATCTGTCAGTTGCAGGCAAGAGAGAACTTCATACAAATATCAAATTTAGTCAGGATGGTTTGTGTTCTGGATGTCAATGAAGGGCACAAGGGGGAAAGGACAAAGTGGAACAGGGAGCTTGCACGAATGACTTTAAGCCTCTGAGTGAGCTCAGGGCAGACCCTGTGCCTATGAAATCATTTTCTATTGTTAGCCTGTACAAAATGTTTGACTGTAAGCCCAGAGGGAAACTAGGCTGGTTTTGTGCCAGGCTACTGTTATGAGGACAGTGTATGACTGCTACACTGCACATACAGAACAAAGAATTACAGATTTGTTTTTTCTTCTCTGTGAGAGTCAGCTTAATGACCATTATTGTGATGTTTTTACAACAAATCAGTAAAAATCTTTGTATTCAGGCAGATGTGTTTCTCAGACATTAGAGAAGGGAAACCTTGACTCTCTGTGTGCCAAGGGTGAAAGGAGAGTTATTTCTACCCTTGGCAAAGTGACCTGCCCCAGAATATCTCAGCTGAGATTTGCTGTCCTGTCTTTATACAAGCCTTTACTTTTACACGCACAATTATCCTGGTTATCCACCCTGGTGAAAAAGAAAAGTCTTTCTGCAAGTAAAGGCATATAGCTTGGGCTCTCCCTGAGAGAGCTAAGGCACTCAAAGTACATAATGGGGGAGGGGGGGAGAAACCAAAATGGAAAACACTTTTAGAATTATTTTTACTAATAAGCAATGAGATAATTATATATCTGAAAACAACTGATGGTTCCCTATCTCAGTAAGCTCTGCAGTGCAGTGTTCTAGTAAGCATGAGTAAGAGATTAATGTAGAAGTTAATTTAAAATAATTTTATTTTACTACATCATATGCATTCCTTTCAATCCCTGTATTTTAGAATTATCATCTGAGCATGATTCATCTGTTGAGTTGTATTTCTGCTTTACTGGTTGTAAGAACTCCTCAGGCTGGGAATCTTAGTTTTGGATATTGATGGACAAGCCATTTCATTTTAGATGCAGTTTATACTTTCTGCTCACTGTCTTCAGATATGAAGGTGTAAGGCTATAAAAATAGAAAGTACTTTTCACAGGTCATTTGATTCAACTTTGGAGAATAGAGTGTTGTGATATCGATCATGTCAGGATCTCTTCCTCTACTTTACTATACCAGCTTAACATTAATTACAGAGCATTAAAAGTCATCTGTTTAAAGGGGAATAGCTGGGAGGAAGGCTAGCTGAGAGAACTTAATAATGTTCTATTTTGGTTGGCACATATCTTGAACAGAAAGGTGTGTTATCAGCCTTGAAAATTATTCACATTCTGTCAGTGTGCTCAGGAAGTGTGGGGTCCTTTGCAGCACAAGTAGAATGAATGTCAGTTTCAATGTGAAACAAATACATAAAACAACTATCCTAAAACATAGTTTCTCTAAGGAAGTTGTCACTGTCAAAAGTCATGAAGTGATTTAGCGTAAAGGGGACTCTAGATAGTTTTGCTCCTTTCCTCAGGGCTCATTGTTATTAATTATTTGCAGGAATCTGTATATTCTTATGAAACAATAAAGACAAGGAATATTGACTCTGAAATAAATAGTTTCATTAAGTAAATGCCTCTAGGTAAAAATATGCTCTGTGAAATGCAACTCTCTCAAAGTCCTATGTATGCTTCTGCTGCCACTGATCCTAAACTGTGTTTACCTGAGTGCTTCCAAAGAGATAAGGCATACATCAGCAAATAAGCAATATAGGAAGGATATCTACTATGTTAAGATGGCTTTTAGCAAGATTAAGATGACCATGGGACAGGGGATTTTCTTGTAGATGTCACCTGAAACTAAAACTTTTGGTTACTATAAAGAATTTATGCTACAGCAAGTACTAAATAAAATGGAAACTTCTCAACTTGGTGACTGTTTAATTCAGCTCAAGTCCCTTTTAGTGGGACAATGCCCTTTTAAAATCCATGAAGTGTTTGACTCTTTTTAATAGTTTGGGTGGCTCGTTATAGTAATCCCATGTGTTGGCAAGGGCCAAATTAATCTTAGTAACATAGTAACATCCTTTGCATAGGATGAATGGATAAACAGATCATATCTGTGTAAATTCAGCTTTTGTTTCTGTATTTGCAAGTGTAGGGTCAGCTTGACTTATTCTGGCAAGTGAATATTAGATTATACTTAATAGTGAAACTCTTGGTTTGTCTTTAGTGCTGTTCTTTTTGTGAGAAACGAGGTGCTGCACTTCCTGTTAACTAGTCTCAAATATCAGCTCTGGTAGTTTTTTTGTTTTGTTTTGTTTTGTTTTGGTTTGGTTTGGTTTAGTTTGGTTTAGTTTGGTTTGGTTTTTGTTTTTGTTTCGTTTTGGGGGTTTTTTTTGTTTTTGTTTTTGGGGTTTTTTTGTTTTGTTTTTTTCTTGTTTTGTTTATTGGATTATCATGTGAAATAGTGGATTAATAGTAAAATTCCACCAGGACAGTCTTGAATTCATATTTCTAGAGGTTATATCCAGCTCTATAAAAAGTGAACAAACAAAGCAAAAAGCTGGTTACAGTGATTCAACTTGCAAGTTATACAAAGTATAATCTCTTCCCAGAATAATAGAGTATCCTGAGTTAGAAAGGACCTATAAGGAACACTGAGTCTAACTCTCTGCTCCTCAGAAGAATAGTTTACCTCTTATAGAGAAAAAACCTGTTTTATCCAGTGCTACTCTCATACCTAGGGGTCCTACTGAACACAAGACACTCCATAAACAAGACAGACTCCCCATTCTGTTGGTAGATAACTGTGGATCACCTCTATGTAAAGAGGTCTTCATCTTAAAGGGATGTTTGAAGTCTTCTGGACAACCAGTAATGAAAAATTTGTTGTTTTTCATTTCTTCTTTATTCTATCAATATAGATGATAGGGAAGCATTTACCGATTTCCCAACAGTTTTTTCAAAATGCTTTTGATCTGTTTGATGACTGATATCCTCAAGTATCAACGGTTCTGTTGAGAAAACAGCATATCTTCTTGATGATGATGTAATGAGAAAACACTGGCAGATGAGAAGTAATACACAGCAGGGTGAAAACTTTGCACCATGCCCCTATGAACTGAGATAGTAATACACGTTATTTTCATGAGATCACAATTCTGGAAAATTAAAGATTTTAATTGACCATAGAAAAGGCAGAAAAAAAAAGTTGTTATTATTGGTAGAGTCAGAAGATTTACTCCATTATTAATTTCAGTGTCACTGGAACTCAACTTTTACATCCTTCAATCCTACTTAATCTGCACTGAACACAGTTCTTCCTAATAACAAAGCATGAACAAATGGATCCTCTATTCAGAGGTGGGACAGTTCAGCCTGGAGAAGTTACCACGGAAACATGACTTAGGCCTTCCAGTACCTAAGGAGGTCCTAGGAGAAAACTGTGGAGGGGCTTTTCACCAGACTGTGTAGAGATAGAGCAAGGGAGAATGGCTTCTAAAGGGAAGAGGGTAGGTTTGGATTAGATATTAGGAATAAACTTTTTACCATGGGGGCTGGTGAGACACTGGAACAGGTTGCGCAGAGAAGTTGTGTTTGCACCGTCCCTGGAAATGTTCAAGGCTAGGCTGAATGGGGCTCTGAGAAACTTGGTGTGTCGGAAGCTGTCTCTGCCCATGGCAGGGGGGTTGGAACTAGATGATCTTTAAGGTCCTTCCAAAACCAAACCATTCTGTGTTTCTATAGTCTGAGTCTCCTAAGTCCCCTCAGCAGTACAAGTAAAAGGCAATATCTGCTGGCCATCAGCCCAATATCAAGAGAGCAGACTCATGTCAGAATAGGCTTTCAGCCTGAAAGTGAGATTGGTGCCTGAAGGGAATGTTTTTACAAATGCTGAGTTAACAGCATAATATATTTGATATTCACATATTTCCTATTAATGGAGCAAGGACCTTGGTATTGCACATAAAATTCTACTCAGCCTCATCAAGATGCATTTTTTTCCTGCTAGAATCACAGCAAGGTATATTTTATAAAAAAAGAGCTTATACAATCAAAATGAAAATTGAATTCTTACAGGGGAAAGATTTTTACAATAAAAGCTGTGAAAGTCTCCTGAAAGTGAGATTCAGTCCAATCTGACACAATAAATTGTTTTACTGTTGAACAGAGTCCCACTAACAAGTATAGATTACATGTGTAAGACCCGGTCTTGCCTGCAGCTAATGTACCTAGAAGATGTATTAACTGTGCAGCTCTCCTGTTTGCATGCAGTAGAAAGAATTTGTTTCTATTTAAGTATAGGGTAAAATGGAAAAGAATAGGAACCCTAAAGCTTAAAGTCGGACAAATATTCAAAATATTTAACACCAGTAACTGACTTAATGTTCTAAGTAATCTAAAGAGATCTCATCCTTACCTACAAGTAAAATACACATTATTATTTCCAGGGATACAGAAAAAAAAAGAATTACATTAGTCACTGATATTAAAATGCCAGACGGGAAGAGGAGGTGTACTCTGTATTCTGCTGCATCCCTCCTTGGAACTATTAGTACTTCATGCTATAACAGGCTGAAAATGAAGTGCAAACTCATCAACGTAATTATTTCTTCTCTTCCTTTTGTGGAGGCTGTGCCGAAGGGTGGGCATCTTTAGCTTAATCACTGATTACATTTGTTGCCGTATGAATCTGTGAAACAAGTGTAGCAAATCTATTGCTATGCTGAGTCGTTGGGAGCCTCAGTTCCTGTTCTCAAATTTGTATCTCTGCTGTATGAAAAACAGAAAACCCACTTTTTCCTGCTGGTGCTTTGAATTGCTCTAATTTGTTCTGGTAATGGCCACAGATGTCACAGCATAAAAGGAAGCCCGACCCCACAAAAAAGATTGCCATTCTGACCTTCTATTGAATTTTAGAGCTCTTGCCCTTTTTTGTCTTCTGAACAAACCCAGCACTCACAAACATGCTGAATGGAGTGGAAAAAGCAGCTTGACTCTTGTGAAAGAAGTTACAAGCAGAGCTGAGATGGCCGCTTGCCACTTACCCTGTCAGGGTGACATCTGCCACAGTTTGCTGAGCTGCTTTTTCTCAGGAAAAATGAACCTTCACCTCAGCAGGGCTGATCCTCCCTCCCCACCCCTGCACCCCTTTGTTCTGTTTCTTTTTTTCAGAAACATTTGTGTTTTTCCTCCTGTTTCTGGAGTCCATCTTTTAGGAGAGATGAGAGGTATATCTTATGGGGTTTTTACTTCTTCGATAATATCCTGATATTATTCCTCTTCTCATACAATAAAAATTTGGTTTATTACATTTACCATTCGATTTGTCTTGGCAAAAAAAAGACCAGCAGAGTAAGTCAAAATGAATACAGACAGATGTCTGCTCACATTGATAGCAGTTCACTTACATGATACAGGCAGACAACTTCCACATGATTCATGCATCTTTGCCTTTAATCCATATTTTTGGTTAACTGATCTTTGTCACTTTCAGGACAAAATGTGTAAAATACTATTTTCCTGTTTGCAGGAGGAAGTAACAAATCTTAACAATATTGATTTTGAATGCAAATACATGTGCATATGTGTATGTACATGGGTGTGCGTTTGTGTGTGTCTACGTATTTCCAAGGTCTTGTCACTTACTTTATTTCCATAACTGCTTTTTGTATAAGCCTAAACATGACTCTGTCACAAAACTGAATACAGAGCAGGATATAGTTGCAGCTTTCACAGGCAGAGAAAGAGTCATTAAAAGAAAAAAGAAGAGAACATATTCAAAACCCTCATCCGCTTGGTGAGGGTGTAAGTACTCTTGGCAACCCAACAAGAGCATAGATTTTGATCTGTCCTCCTAACTGTCTCAAATGTACTATTCAGCATCCTCCAGGGCAGAGACATGCTGCTTGGCAGAGGGCATAATTTCCCAGTGCTACTTGAGGCTGTCTCTATTTAATGAGTGAAGAAAAAGGGAATAACCACCAGAGACGAGACCAAGTGACAGTCAAAGATATAATGTGCAAATCATCCATAAGAACATTTCAGAAGAAGACTATAGCCCTTGCTTATGCTAATTCATGTTTGCTCAATTAGAGAAACCCAACAAGCATGTACAGGACTTCATGATCATACTCAGCAAGCAAAATTACATAGATCAGCATTTTGTTCAGTATAAAACATTCAAGTTGGAAGCCTTTATGCTGAAATAAAATATTCTTTTTGAGCATCATGTTCAAGAGAGTGGAAAGCGAGAGAGAATTAGAGAATAATGTTAAAGCAGGCTGAAAATATAAAGGATTTTAGAATATCAACATTGGAACCTGTCTTGGACATTAAAACAGAGTTAAGGATCTTCC
Organism: Acanthornis magna; assembly: GCA_036785705.1. Taxonomy (NCBI): domain Eukaryota; kingdom Metazoa; phylum Chordata; class Aves; order Passeriformes; family Acanthizidae; genus Acanthornis; species Acanthornis magna. Next base: position 5,156,241 of record JAWUZG010000017.1, read on the forward strand.
CCATGAGGTTACTCATAGGATACACATGGAAGAAGAAAACTCTCTTTTGTCAAAGAAGTGTATCTATTTTTTATATTTATATTTATAACTTTATATCTATCTTCATATCTTTATTTTTTATGTATTTATCACTACCTGTATCAATATAAACATATTTAAATTTTTTCATCACTTTATACTTCATTAGTTTAGATCACTCCTTTTGGGGTTGCTTTCAAATTACACACACGAAGGAATTAAATATTCACATACTGAATTGTCCCTTGGTTTCTGTTCTTGCTTTAAAATGGAATTTATGTAAAAAGTATGCTAATTATGAGGTTTCTACTTTGGATCAAGCCCACAATGGACAGATTAGACAATGTAGAAAATTGGGACAAGTTTATTATTCAATTATCTGCCAATGTTGGAGTTCAAAAATCTACTGAAACGCAGAATAAGAGTTTTGTTATTTCATCTTGTGTCTGATACAATCTCCAGTAAATTTACAAAGCAAGATTCCTTTTCTTTGCAGAGTATTGCGGTGCATTGCTAAGCTACTTCTTTGTTTGACTTCTATGTCAGAGACATGTAAGTGATGAATTCAATTATTCGTTCATCTGAATAATTCTTATTTTTACAATTCAGAAAGCATGGTAGGCTGCACATAAATGTGAAATATGCTTATTGTCAGAAAAAAACAAAGCCTCATGAAATTGCACAAAAAATTAAAAAAAAAAAAAAACAGAAAGAAAGAAGGAAAGAACAAACCTCAGCAAATATGACACTGGGCCAACTGTCCTTCTCCAAGGATTCATGCTGTCTGGAGATTTCTGTCTAACTGTTTTATTTTTTCTCCCGCTATTTTCTGCTATTTATCATCAGTCCACCTCTTTTTGTTCTTTGCAGTAGTAACTGACTCCCACCAGCACCAGCAAGTTGAGGTCACTAAGGCAAGTGCCTGTGTCCTGCTAAAATTGATCATTGATCTGGGAGTATGACACACATGTGACAGAGCAAGGTCACTCAACTTGTTTCCCCCCATTTTTCATTTCTGTGCAGGTAGCTATCACTTCAAGGTTCTTCCTCCCAGCCTGTCATGTTGTTCCTTATTATACCACCACATGAAAAATAGAGTACTCCAACCTTTATGAGATATTATCTCCTAAGTATTGCTCTGCTAACAGTTCAGAAACAAAATCTTCACCAAAAAAAAAAAAAACAAAACAGTTTTTTCTAGTAACAAGTTTTACTACAGGGAAAAAGCTGCAAAGAAAGAAAGAAGCCAACTCATTAGGAATAACCTATTAAATCTTAATGAAAATACATTGTAGAGGAGTCATATATCCACAGGGATGACATAAATAATAATTCAATGTGAAGTAAAAATTCACTCAAATACCAATGATAGTAACTTTTGTTGATGTAAAGCACTTTAGGATATTCCATAAGTGCCATTAGGCTATTTATCTTTGAGCAAAGAAGCATTTGGGAGTAGCGCAAGGTCTTTTGTTTAAAATGGATAAAATTACTTGCGTATTAAAAATCAGACTCATGCTCTGACATCACTATGCCAGTATCAAATATTTAGTGGTATAAAAATAGATGTATTTTTGTAAATATGTGAAGCAAATTTCCGAGCTTTTTCTTTTGTTTGGTTGATTTGACATAGTTACTTAATTCTGTGTAGGACTGAATGACACATGCATTGACAGATTCTTAAAACTGTAATTCCTATCTGATGGCCAGCATGTGAAGCCTCAGGAATGTTTTTAAATTACCTTAATCCAGAAATGAATTAAATTCTCTGAAGGAAGGAAAATTATTGATTGTTTTATTCCACTGATTTTCAGAAACAGATTGGATGTAAACATAAAACTTGAGGTTAGCCCTTGCTAGACTGTCTTCATGATCTAGCAAGAAGTGAAAATGTCATGATTGAAAAGATTTCATAATCAAGTCAGAATGGGAAGAGAGTTTCATATGAGGTCCAGCTGCAGTAGTCACTAGTACATATCAAAATCACTGTCTTTATAGCAGTTCTGCTGCCAGTCTATCTGATGTTGATGAGAGCTTACAAAGGCACAAGAATGGGAAAAAAAGACACATTCTGAAGCAAATGACATAAGAAGATTTAAAATATTTAGAGAAGTATGGAGAAATAAATTTTGGAAGAAAAGATCCTTCCTTCCACATTTCATTCAATGGGTTTAAAAATTACTGAAGGCTGAAAATATGTTCATCGATGCAGTATAAATCAATCTCTAACTCTTGGATAATAGGTAAAAAGATGGGCTAAGGACAATTATTACATTGTTGAAAACTGACTTTTGGAACAAATTGTTCTGGCAGCCTTTTGACATTTAAAGACATGATGTTAAGATAACCTCATGTCTGAGGCCCCTGGTATCATAGCAAATAAAACTGGAATGGACCTTAAAGCATCATTAGATCATTCCTTTACCAAAAGGCAGAATCAGATGAACTTAAAACATCGCTGACAGATGTTTCAATAGTTTGGCCTAAAAGCCAAAGGTTATTACGTATCTTCCCTCCTACATTTAGACCTCTATCCCCCTCAAACTAATTTTTTTTTTGGTTACATCACATTGTAAACTCCTGTATGAAGCACCCCTAACTCAATGCCTACTAGTTCATAATCAAGAAGTAACATGTACTTATTGTTACTCCTAGATTAATTCCCTTGATATGTATCTTCATGCTGTCTCATATAGAATGACATTCATTATTTTTTTGTTCTGCCTGTGAAGAACACAGTGCATACTTTATCTTATTAATTCACATATTTTTTCTCATTTTTTCTATGTTCTTAGTAGTTTTCAGTATGTAAAAAAGTCATATATTTTAAGAGGCTGTCCTTTCATGATTAAGCTCTTCTTTATTAAACACCACAATAACTATGTAGGCTTTTCAAAATATTCTCCATGCTGAGATTTTCCTGAGTTCTGTCGATCTGTGGCCTTATTCATAGCATAATCTTATTGCCTAGGTGGTTCAAAAACATTCCAATGTAATGATCTGATATCAATTTCTATCAATTTGCTTGAAACGTTGCCCTCATTTAGATCTTTAAATTGCCTTCAAAAAACTTGCATTTTCTCTCCATTCAAGAGTCCGATTCCAGTATTTGCTCTCGATCATGTTTTGCCACTCTGCCAACTTATATCTAAATAATTACATTGTTTATCCGTGGGATTGTATAAATGACCAAAATTAATATTGGCATTAGTTAGTTTGATGAAGCTTTCAAAAGAAACAGAAAAAGGCATGTTCGTTTTGTATGAGAAATTATTAAAGTGTAATTAAAGAAAAATGATGCAACTAAACTGCCTATGATAAACTACAGATAGAAAGGTTGAGGTCTGTGCATGTGTGCAGTTATGAGAAAGCAAATATACAAATATGACCCGGTCTTTCCTCTGGAGAAAGATATCTATCACTCATAGAAACAGGATGTATACATGAAGTCCCCCATATATCCATGTTTTTATAGGCTTGTCAGGAGGGTTTAATTTTTGACTGTTCTGTCTCCAGATGATAATATATCCAAGCATGTCATCACACACTTATAAGCTGTCATGTTTCTCTCTAAATTTGTAAACCTGCTCCAGGATCACTGCAAAAATACTGCCCTCCATCACTCCCTCCCTCCCCCAACATCCCTTGAGTTCTCCACCAAAGACATCATCAGTTTAAAACACCAGCAATGCCCACTGCAAGCTGAATGGCTAATGAGATGACTGGAAATTTTGTGAATATTTCCACCTGATGAATTTTAGTGAAAATATGAGTTTGTCAAACTTGAAATGCATTGTAGACAGATATCAATGTATATTGTCATTGGAAGTTACTGAAGGCCATGGCCAAACTTTCCTCTCCAAAGCAACTTCCTCTATAATTTTCCGAGTTTCAGGCTAAGGACCCTTTGCATCACAAAGAGTACTCTGAAAGTGTGGAATATATGGTGTCTGATTTACTTCTATTGATGGAACTTCTGTGTTCTGTTAGCCCTCTGAAATATCAGAAAGATGATCAATTACACCAGTATGCAAAATAGAGCTGGAAAAAGAATTAATGGGGAAAATCATAAATATTTGAAGACACATACAAGGTAGACAATAAGTGAGAGTATTCTAGCAACCTCAGTAAGAATGTTATAGTAAATGATATATAAATTAATAATCAGGAAGTACCATGTGTATGATAAGTATCAAGAAAGAAATGAAAAAAACAAACAACCAAACACCCTAGAACTGTAGTTAGGGCAGACACCTGATAAATTAAGTAAAAATACACAAGATTCCATTGTAGTCTAGGGTACTGCTATGAGTGGTAGAACATGCTTGACTAGGTTGTCTTAGAAGTAACTAAAAATACTGTAACAAGAAAAGATCTTCATACAAGAAGATCAAAGAATGGAAATCACCTTAATATTTTGCATTATTCATATTTCTCTAATAAAAAAAAAGAGAATAATTGCTTTTCTTTGAGGAGCTAAATGGTAGCTCACTAATCAAAGATGACATAGTAACTGTCACATGTACCTTTTGTAAAGCAGAACTATACATCGGCTTGGAATGTCAGTGTTAAAGTCACCATCCCCAGCAATAATATAAATAATCACAACACCTCATCAGTTTTTCCTCTGTGAGCATGAAATAAAACTGCTGAAGCCTGAAATGAATAATTTGTCTCAGAAGATGGCAATAGTGATAGCGTCAACAGTTACAGGAAAGGAAATAAAAACTTCTGTCGTCTTAATCCTTTTGTGGCAAAACACACAACACTGTGTCCTGCTGCCTTGTTCCCCTCCTTCCTGGAAGAAAAACTGCCACAGCAGTGGCAGTGGATGAGGCAGGGACCTGCCCCTTGCCCATTCTCCCTGCTTTTCCCCGTTCCCGCAGGGCTGCCTGCTGTGCCGTGACTCTGCCCTCCATCTGCAGGTCAGCATCTCTGGCAGGAGCAAAAGCCTGGGAGACAGGCAGGACCTGCTTGTAGCAGAGACCAGAAGCCATCCCCACACCCTGAGGATTCCTGCCTTGCTGATGGATGCCTCTTTTTAACTTCAGAAGCAGGGAGCCATGTGTGAACACATGGGGCTTGGAAGGATTAAATTTTTTTTTATCTCTGAAGTCCTGCTTTACCTCTGTGTTGGTAATTTTAGAGACTTTCAATTATCCTCATCAGAGTGTTCACTCATGCAGCTTCAATAAGTAAAATAACTGGATCTAAACATGTTTTTTTTCCTGATGAATGTTGTGGTTAAGAGGACATGACAGTGAGCGGCAAGAGTCATTATCTATTAATTTTGCTGGTTTATTTTAGTAAGCAATTTATAGCTTTTCCAGAATGTCTTTTACATTTTCTGCTCATTAATTGAGTCCCATTTATACTATTTCTTTTGCATTAAAAGATGTATTGCACTATTTAAAGTCTTAATTTAGCCCATATGTCAAAACTATATCTAAATGAGCCACTTAGAGCACTTTTGTATGAATTACATTATGTATGTCTTTCCCTCTCTGTCTTTTTTATCCTTGCAGATTCAGTTTCTTTATTAGACAGTAGGAAAGGAGCAAATAAAATATAAGTATAATAAGCAGCAACATTAAAACACAACTTGGGACTACCAAGTCAAGTTCAAGCTATAGAAGATATTTTTAGTGCCTGAAAATCCCAGGCTTTTAATTCATCTGTTTTCCTAACCTGTGCACTGAAGTTATTGTTGCTATCCTTAACAAAAGGAAATGCATACTTTCTCCATATAATCTCTTCTTTGTAAGCCCATGTTAGGCAGACAAAAAAGCAAAAAACAGAAGGGAGGATCAAGGTGGACTATTAGCAGAACCTCTTTCTCAAAGCTCATCTCGTCTTCCATCTTTTGGTAGTCCTTTTACTCCAGGAAAAAAAGACCAAAACAAAACAAAACAACCCTCTCTACCGCACAATTTACACCAGTATTACTGAGGTTAGGACACAGTCTATGTTTAAACAGGGTTGTTTGGGTTTTTTTCTGGAAACTCTTCTGGAGGTTTTGTTTGCCTATTTGTTTTCTGGAAAGTAATTTCTTCCTGTTTCATATATTAAATGCTTAAGCAGTGAGCTAGATAATTTACTGGTTTAAATTTTTTTATCTTTCCTTTAATGTCTCCATTGAATGTCCCATGGACTCCAAAACATTCTATTTACAACAGGGTACATGAAACATGGTTGTTTTCCATGGTTGGACGAAGGCAGTGACATCTCCCATTGGGAGTAATACCTTTGCACTATTCAAAAGTGCATGTAACTCAGATGCTGATATGGATGCTCACAGTAATGATGTTTGTCATCTGCTCCATTACAGATGTGAGAAGCTCTTTTGCACTTATCACTACATAAGGTGTCACTCTCACTGCTCTTTATTCTTCTTTCTTTATTCAGAGAGTTTGGTGAACTTTTATTCTACTTTATCTTTTTATAAGGACCATATGACTCCTTTAGAGTACTTAATGAATGTGTTATATTTTCAAGATCTCAATTAATATTAATCAAGGCAGTTTTTTGCCCATAAAACTGAATATTTTCAACTGAGGTTTACTTTTCCTTCTATGCTATTTTGTGCTAGTATATTGCATATTATAAGATACAATATTGCCAGTGGTTATAATAATGATCTTTAACATCTGTTCTTTACAAATACCAACTGTTTCTTAATTTGGTGCCATATTTTAAAATAATTACCTACTTTCAGCCTTCTGACTTAATGTCAAGTCATATATAATTTCACTGTATTTTACTATGCAGTTCTCTTTGTTTCCTTTATAGTTGATTTTTAGCTTATAACAGATTATTATTTCTCTCGCCTTGGATATATTTGATGATGGGAATAGCACTCCTTATTGGCTTGTTACATTGGCTACCTTCTTTCAAACCTGGTAAAAAAAGGCAAAAAATCGATCACAACCATATTATCATTCTTTCCCATTTTGTCCTGAGCAAGAATTTGGAGATACCTGTATTAATATGTAATATGTAACAATGTTACTCTTTTCTAGTAACTACTTTCAACACAAATTGGAGAATTCTTTTACTTGTTTATTTATTTATTTATTTATTTTTGCTATACTTTGGAAGACTGTGTCTTGGGACAAATACCTTTATTATACTGTTTTTGGAAATCGCTCCAGCTCCTGGACTGCTAATGGACCTTCCCAAAAACAGGAAATAGAATAATTCTGAACCCAAAGCTTCAACGTTATGGGTCAGATAGTAAATTTACAGTTATAATTTTTTTACATATCAGAACTTTATTGTGATCCAGTCCTAACTTGTTCTTCAAGAAGTGCTGCCTAATCAGTCCTTGTGCCTTGTGCAGAGTCCTTTTCCCACGGTAGTGGAGGTAATTATGACATATTTTCAATTTACTCACTCTGTGGAAATGTTTCAGTTATTCAGGCTAATCTGAAGTGTCATCACCTTTTCAAAAACCTGTTCTCTCTTCTAGATCCCCCCTGCTGTGTTGGAAATATTTTTTACCTTTCTTTCTCTTCAAGATAACGTTGGAGAAACCTGAAACCACCTAAGGATTTGATCAGGCTATTGATAGGAATAGCTCAGAAAAAGAAATGAGAATCATCTTACCCCATAATGCCTCACTACCTCATTTTGGTAACTTTTTGGACTGGTTAACATTGCAAACTGTTGAAAACAGTATTCTATTCTAGCTAGACCTTAGTCTCACATAATGTGGCTTTTTCAATGTTTCTGCAATGACTTCTGTCCTGGTGCTGCATCTATTCCCACTTTCTGCTAAACATATTTTAAGTACCCTTGAAATTCATGGTCATAAATATTCTCAGAAGAAAGCATGGTCTGCAAAGATATCTTTAAAGATTGTTGTAAGTAGTTATCCCTGTTACGCTTACTACAGTTTAGCTAAAGAACGCTGGGTATTGCATAAGTGAATATGAAGAACACATTTTGTAAATGTTGGCAAAATTGGTTGGTGCAAAATACTGGTACAAAATTGGCATAAGTGATCAGTATAGTAGAAATGGAGTTGAACACAGCCAAAATGCATTTTATGCATATAAAACACCTAGAATATTTTTTTGTCCTTTAAGACAAGAAAGTAATTTGAATTAATCAAGAACTGCGTACAAAGCCACCACAGATACACAAGTCTTCACTTTTTAAAATATCTGTGAATATTGAGTTTTCATTTGTACTTGTAGCTGTACTTCCTGCATGGCAGTATACAGAAAAGCTGAGGTCTCGGAATATTTTCTACCTCTTTCTGATCTGATAGGGTCACTGAACAGAATATTCAAATTCCTATACAACTTCTCAGAAAATCTCCAGCTCTTCAGACCCACAGACATTGGTAAATTCAAAGATGATCAGTTCTTTGCACTGGAAGTGCCCTGGTAAGAGCATACAATTTTTTCCAAGTTTTTGTTTTGCTGTTGAAAAAAAAATTCCGTTTTCTGATATTTTCCTGATTATGCTTAGATCAAATACAGATGATGAATTATGGTTTTCAATTTATGAATATCAGACTTAACCTTTAAAAAGAACATCAAAATCTCTGGTTTTTAATTGAAGTATTTAAAGTATATATATTTTTGGATGTAACTTATTCTCTCTGTGTACAGGACTAAACACAATGAAAATACTTGAAAATACTGATTGTTAGAGTCTCCTAGACATTACTGTGCACAGTATGAAAAATTAATAATATTATTAACCTACTGGGGTAACACTTCAGAATAAATTTATTTCTTGAGCAGTGCCCTTATTTTTTTACAAAATTACATTTGAAGGCTTTATGGAATAAAATCAAATGGTAAAGATGTTATATGAAAGAATGAATCGGTTTATGACAACATATTTGCATTTGAAGCAAAAAGGGCAGAAAGTCAAATACAACTAAAAATGAAATGTCTTATCATTGACCTCTAAAGAATGAATATTATTCCTTGTAATATTTCTGTGTTAATTTTATTAGCTACAAATTATATTTTGAACAGCTCTACATTCCCTGTCTATATTTCTTATTTTAAGAATGACTGTAAAAGTTTATGTATAAAAAGTACTAAGCTGTAACTTGTAAATATTATGTGACATTAAGAAAGGAAGATGAGAAAGACTTATGACCTTGTTTGATGAATCTTAGGGTATTATTCTGAATGCTTTGTTTCTACTTTAGTTGAAGATGATCTTTTGGAAATAATTCTAATGGCATATAATACTTTTTAAACCCATTGTATCTGGTTATTCAGATAAATTAAGTGAGAAAAATGAATCTGTGATGAGTGTATCAGAGGTTCTTTGGGCACTTACAGAAAAAATCAACTAACTACCTCAGGAAATATAATTTCTAGACTACAAACTGAATATATTTATTTTGTTGAAGAAGAAATATTTCAATGCTCATTCCTAGAAATGTAGGTTCCAGAAAGTTTTATGATCCAGAAGAAATTGTCAATTTACACATCAGCCAATTGCCGTGATACATTGTTGTCCATACCAGTTTGTTTTCTTTTGAGAACTTAGTTTATTTTGCTAATAATAATAAAACTGAAATTATTAAATTAATGAAAATAAGTTTTTTCACTCCAATAATTGAACATGTAGAATATATGATTTGACCTAGGAAGACATAGCAAAACAGAAGTCATAAACATTATCTTAAATCTTCCTCTTGAATCTCTTAACTGAAATGAGAAAGCAACACTGTCTTTTTCATTTATTATCTGTATTGTGTTCATCTGTGTGAACTAAATAATTTTTACTATGTTCAGAATGCTGATCAAAGACATATAAATAACTACTCATAAGCATTTACATTTTTGCTTGAATACCCCAAAAATTTCATGCTCTAGGGCAAATATTAACTTCTCTGATGAACAAAAACTCTCAAATATCACAAGACTGTGGTAAATACGTACTTTTGCCACCAGTTTGGTACATCTGATTTGTAGAATGGGTTGCTTAAATTCCTCTGAATTAGTTGGTCTGAATCATATTATAAACAAAGGGCAACAAACATATTATCTTCAAAATCAAGAAGTTTTTATTCCACTTTTAGTCTCGAGAGTCAAATGAAATAATAACTATTATTATCACAATTACTGTATTAATAAGTCATAGTTCAAAACAGGGACAATTAAAATTACTATGCTCAAATTTCCCAGTATGCTTCCTTTATTTTTTTGGTGAAGTGTTCATCCTTTCTAGTGCCCTGCTGTGTGCTGAGGTCAGTAGCTTCAGTGAGGGTTAAAAGAAATTTTACATTGAAACATCAGCATCTGTAGCCTTTCACTGGAAGTAGCTAACTCTTGACATGGATAACATCTTCCCCCTTATTGCTTGAGGCCTTTTTTCTTTTTCATTTCTAGTACCTTGATCTTTCTTCACTGGTCTGCAGGACCGTGTCACATCCAAATGCACTATGCATGGCATGTTTTACATGTTTACCCAGGTTACCAGGTTATATTCTTATAAACTTTGACATGTCATGTCTGGTACCATCCCATGCCCATAATTTTAAGGCTTCTGCTCTTATCCTGTGCTTCCCCTCCTCTATGCAGCATTTCAGTCCAGGTTCATAGAGAGTTCGTCCTGCACCAAACACAGCTGTTGAATGTAGATGGCAAGCAGCTACTAATGTGCATATAGCTATACACATGAATGTATGGGTATACACAGCTACACAATTTTACAAAGGTAAAAAAAGGGAAAACAAAGTCAGATGGTTTTCAAACCGATCATTGGGTTACTTCTTTTATAGGTAAACAAGCTAAAAAAACATCTTCAGAGATTTTTGCAAAGCCTAGTGAGTCTTATAGTATGTGCTGTTTCCGCAACACAAAACCTGTAGCCCATTACAAGAAATGGCATAATTCTGCAGAGCTTGAAGGCTGCACTTCTTTTCTTGAAAAAGGTGGTCCTAAGAAGATGTAGTCTTTTTATAGGACATTTATAGGACCACTGACTGACCAGCCATTCTAAACTCAGGCACTAGGTCATTGGTAATGGAAATTTGATAAACTTATTGTCTTGTTAAACTCCAGCACAGCAGATTTTTTTTTTTTTTTAAATTTTTTTTTTTAATATAGAGCCAGGTGAGAGACTTTGCAGAAACTATTCTGTGCAGGTCAGTCTTGGACCATATTTTTAATACAGAATTTGCAATGGCATATGCTATTTGATTTTGTTTTCTCTAACATAGCTTAAAGTAACAAGCTGTAAATCTTGAAACTGTTACTTTCAGATTTCAAATCTGCATTTGGATACAGGCATGGAATTTTGTTAAGGAGAAAGGAAGATTTAACCTTTACAGCATAAAAAATGTTCACATATAAAAAACATGATACAAGAGAAAACTTTTGTTGAAATGGTTAAATGTACCCTTTTAGGGCTGCAATTTAAGTATGATTTTAATTTGTCATGTTAAAATTAAAACAACAGTAACAGCAACAAATTACAGTACTATACTAATCAAAGTTTTGCCAGACTTTATCTTAAGTGAACATTGAATAATGTTTCTTTTTCTTTTCCCTGTGAAATAAAGATCAAACATTTTAATTAGCTTAATAGCAATAATAATAAGAATTCTACTTTTAAATTCTCTAAGGATAAATTGAATTTGAGATAGGGCCTTCAATAAATGTTACTAGTGAGTGATCTTGAAAACACTGGGAAATTTGAATTTGCCCTTCAGAAAGCAAGTTATCTGGCCAAGGTGAAAAAGAAAATGTAGATCTTCAGTGTTTTGCAGAAAACAGAATCCAAGCACCCTATTGCATTCTTGCTAGATTTAGCTTCCTGATTCCCTAAACCTTCTCTGAAGAGTAGAGCCATCCAGTGACAATAATAGTTGCTTCTCCTATCAACATACTTCCCTGTGTGAAACCCCACAGCCTTGCCATTTACACGGGAGGTGGGCTGGCTCCTGAAGGCAGCTGCCTGACACAAGCTGCTCTCCATCTTCTGCGGGTGAGCTGGCCAGCACCCAAGGCAGGGCTGACCTTGCTCCTGGGCTACTCACATCTTCATCTGTCGGGGACCTTGCTGTGTTTCTCCTAGGTTGCTTTCCCCTTTCTCCTGGCTGCCAGAATAACTGGCTAGTGTCCAAACCAATCCAGTCACAGTTTCTCCATCTGGTTTATTCTTGGAAAGATGAACTGGATATTTTCATTCAGAATAGTCAATCTCTTCCTACCCTCTCTTCTCAGCCTACTGACTTTTTCTACACTATACTTAATTTTGGCTAGACTTCTGCATAATTGTGGAGAGGAAATGCATCTGCCCACCCTGCACCTCCTCCAAATTTTTTTCCTTTGATTCTTTTCTCTCCTCCAGCAGCAGAAAATTTCCTAAATAGTGTGAAATCGTCACTCATGAGATCACTTCAGCATCATTACACAACTTTACTGCTTACTCTCTGCTGTTTTGTAAAAACAAACCATGCTTCCAAAAAATAGAACAGCTTAAAATCTCTATTTTATATTTTTACTGTATTTTAGTTGCCTTTTTGATATCCCACTATTAATCACATGCATATATCCATTCATTTCTCTCCAGTGGGTAAAGATTTTAACAACAAAGATTCAGAGTTATAATTCCACATTAACATCTTATATCTTTCATACCAAAGAGTAAAACATAAAGAGATGATATTTTTAAAAGCAAGAGCCTTTGTGAATATTTTCAATTTACCATAAAATATCTCATTAAGCAGGCGGATTTTTCCCCTGGATTTTGTCACACAAGGTCTTGTTGTTGCTTGACTCTGACTCTTCGAGGTCAATGCATTTCCATGCTGTTACTCATGTAAGATTCACATCGGGACCTCAGCTGGTCTAATTGGCAGACTCTACACAGTGGCCAATGAAGCGAGGTGTGTTTGCATTTGCCCATCCAGCTCATAGGTGAAATAGGACCATTTTGCAAGCAGCAGTTACTCAGTTCTATCTGCCTTGTCTTTGATATTTAAAGGTCAAAGAATCATAGAAAAGAAGCCCAGAATTGTTCAGTTTGGAAGGGACCTTCAAGGTCATCTAATTCCAACTCCTCCCACCACGGGCAGGGACACCTTCCACCAAACCAGGTTACTCAAGCCACGGTCCAACCTGGTGTTAAACACTTCCAGGGATGCAGCATTCACAGCTTCTCTGGGCAACCTGATCCTGCATCTCAACCCTCATAGTAAATAATTTCATTCTAATATTTAATCTAAATGCACCTTCTTTCAATCTAAAGCTGCTACCCCTCCTTGCTGCCTGTCCCCACCCCAGGAAAAAGATCTCAGCACTTGATGAAATCTGCGATCTGCACTGGAGACTCCCGTTTCAACATCTCCATTTGGATGGAGGTATTGGCCCACCACCAGGGTAGATGGTGCAGACCCAGACACAGGTTCCTCTAGGTAAAAATGGAAGAAAACAAGTTAGTATAAGTTACATTATAATCATAGTTTAGGTTAAATTGCTGTGCACAAAATGCAACTGTAAACTGTATTAAATTCTCTTGTGTCGAGTCTACCTCTGAACCTTGATGTAAAAGGAAACAAAAAAAAAACATTTTTCCCACTGAATTAGAAAAAACAAATAAAAGGGGGGGAGATTTTTAAAAACAAAACAAAACAAAGCAAAACAAAACAAAACAAAACAAAACAAAACAAAACAAAACAAAACAAAACAAAGGGGGGTATAGGTGTTGAACAAAACAAGATTCTTTTCATTTCATTTTTGCTGGCTGAGAATCTTTTTCCCAGGGTGAATACAAAAGCCCAGTTTTTCATTCTAAGAAATCAGAGAGCTCAAAAAAATTGCTCTACTGCTTTCTTCTATTCCCTACCTGGAAATCAAAACAAGGTAGAGGTTTAGGGTGGTACATGGAGCATAGATTGAGGGTACCTGCTCCTATGTAATCTTTTTAGCATCCATGGACAAAATTTTTTTTTAAATGGATTCTGCTCTGATTTCCCTCATGGCAGAAGGGATGAGAGTTGGATCCTTACCCAGCAGCTCATGTCAAAGGCTTTTAACTTTTCACAATTCTCTTCCAAGCTATCATTTAGGCTTTGCTGGTGGGATATGGCATGAAATGTTGACATTATGGAATTTTTCAGATGAGAATCCTTCATTTCATTTTGTTCTATTTGATTTTATTCATTTTTCTGAGCTGAAATGTCATGAGGATTAATTTAAAAAAAACAAAACAAACAACAAAACAAAACAAAACACATTGACATTTCTGAAATTGAAATATTTAATTTAGCTTTGTTGAACTAATCCAACAGGGTTACTTTTCTGCCGCTGAAAATGGTGCGTGTTTTTTTCCATAAATGTCCCAGTTGTGTAGTCCCCATTCCAATTCTTGTACTAATTTCTCTACTAATTTTCAAACTGGGATGTTGTAATGCAGCAGGATACTGGGCTGATCAGACATGGTTATACTTTTTCTTCATAAACTTACATTTAGTATTTCTAATTCTTCTACCTTCATGCTTAATTTTTTGCTACACATAAACGGGTGTGCAAAGACTTAAATTCCTACTTACATAAAAGGGGAATAGCTCTCTAACATTTGTAAGTGGCTGATCATGTGTGTTAAAAAGTGTATGAGGTTTACACAAACAAATGGAAAAAAATATTTGGCTTCTTGTTCTTCAGCATATTTTATAATTCATGGCTGAACTCTGACTTGCACTACATATGATCTGTATCTCATGACAGGCACTGTCCTCTCTGTAGGAGTCAGGTGAGAGAATATGAACTAGTTACTTGCAGATACCATCCCAGTTCAGGCTCTTAGGATGTGATCATCAGCATGAGACCTCAGACTAAAGACGGAGATGAGATGACATCCCCTATTTCATTCAATTTATGTCTAAACAGTGTTTAATAGTAAGACAATAAGAGAACTCCATTCCTTCAGGAGGTCATTTTGAAGATTTTCCTGCTCTGAATTCATTCTTATTTGATTCTGTCTTGTGACAGGAATAGAAACAGAGGGGGAAAAGACAATCAGGTGTCTGCATATTATTTTCCAGAGTGTATTCTACCATAACAGTATTCACTGAGAAAAGAAAGGAAAGGGAAAAGGAATGTAAAGGAGAAAAGAAATATCTTTGAAAAAGGTCTGATTACTGTGAGATATTCAGATTCTTTTAATGAATGGTTATGCTTTTCACACAAGCCACTAAGTACACACTTAAGTAATTATATTTTGCTGCAATTCATTAAACATTTTTTCCCTCTGGGAAAAAAAAATCATTACATAGAAAGCAAAAAAATGCACAAGATTATCATTAAATACTATTAAAAAAAGACACAAAATGACTGTTAAACTCATTCTCTATAATTCAATGAAAAAGACTCTCATTGTAGATTAATCCATGCATTTTTATATTTACAATGACTCATGTCTAGCTTGCCGCTTCTCTTCCAGAAGCTGCAATTTATAAGGTATTTTAGTGGGAATGGAATTCTAGTTGCAGAATTATTAAAGTGGAAGGAAAGAAAAGGTGCATTTAAAAAAAAAAAAAAGGAAATTTCAGCATTGCGTATTTATTTTGTATAGTGACAAGAGACTGCTCAGGAATGAAAAAAAATAAAAAAGTTATTGCATTTTAGCCTATGAAGCCCTATAGGCCTCAGTTCTCTTTTCTGTCTTACTTCCACTTACCTCCTCTTGGAGCTATACCTCCTTTAAGTGGTTATAAGTGAGAGTAGCTTTAGGAAAAGCTACATATCAGAATCCCCAATAAAAAGTCCGTCTAGAAATGGCAAAGATCCCAACAATAACAAAACAAAACAAGCTGCACAAATCTCACAAATTCAATATCAAATCTCCAGAGATACAGATATTATGAATGGTTTCATTGCTATTGCAAGCAATGAGACTCCTTCTATTTTCAAAGCACTTTCACCTTCTAGCAGTGTTGTGCTGTCTATTTACCTATCCTGGAATAATTCTGCTTAGCTTGGTGAAAATTCCAAATGTAAATTTCAAACACAAGAGTCATGATTTGGGCATAGGTAATACGGGAGAATCATCCCCCTAGGAATCATGGCTTCTGTCCCTCTGTCCCACACACTTCCTGTCCTTCTCTGGGTAAATTCGACTTGCTCTGGTATCACATCACTGAGTGAACCCAAGAGAGTGAAATCTTATGAGACCAGTCTAATTAAATGTCAAAGATTGCATCTCCTTGAATGAAAAATGTCTCCTTTAATTTTTTTTTGTACAGTGTTCTTTATTTTTTCAAAACCCAAGCCAGTGTCCTGGATTTTCCCATCTTAATTTGATTCTGGAAAATGAAAAATATTTTCCTTAAAAAAATGGTAAATAAAAGAGAATTAACCCTACTGAATTCCTAAGACCATATTTCTTCAAGCAATTATAGCACGTACAAATATATCCACAAAATATGATTGGTCACTGTATTTGAACCAAGGTTTACATTTAAAAGAAATTAATAAATATCATGTTATAATTGGCTGATCAGTAACTAAATTTTAAATTATATATACATTTTAATTCCAAACTTATTATCATACTCTCATCGCTAAGCAAACACCTAATTTAAACTCTAGGTTTTGAATGGACAGAATGGCTATTTTTAATTACAATAGAGACAGTGAAAGAAAATACTTCAAAAAGTTTAACTGGAATTACCAGTCCCCATTGTCTATGTAACAACTCATTTATTTATTAAGTTAAAAAATAAGTTCACTCAACTCTTCTAAACCTCCTGCAAGGTTTTGATCAGGTGATGAGTAGAGTTGTTCTGCTGAACTCTCCCATATTCCTGAGGTCACACTCTGCAGGAAATATCATGGTCTGTGAGATCAGGAAAGAGCCAACAGGGTAAACGTTTTCCTTCATAGGTGCCAGTCCAAGTTATTTCCTTTCAATATTAATACCAAAAAGCCTGCTGGTCATTAACAGGTGCCTATACAAAGCGAAGCAGGGACTGTTTATCACATGAAAACACTCTACTGGGAATAAGTACATGTTATCTTCTGAACTGAGAAACTTTTTCTCATAATTGTGTGAATTAGACTTCTTATTTGACTTCTTTTTTAAGGTGCAGGCTATACAACTAGTTTTCAGTGTTTTTTTCCTTAGAGCTGCATACTATCTTCACCTTGTCAAAAACCTGGCCATTATTCTGGCCAGTTCCCCTCATCAGTTCATCAAACAATGGTTTCCAAGAAACTTCCTTTTTTTTTTTCTTCCTAGTGTTCATTAATATTTGCTTTACATGGCACATTTACATATATTACATCCTCTGACAAGATCCAGGATTCTCAGTAAATGAGAATATCGTGTTTACCAACTGTCAACAATGGTTTTGCCCTTTTCCTACATCTATGTCTAGTTAATTCTGCCTTGGTGAATGAAATGTCATCTCTTCTTTATTGGTAGAAAGTCAGTGAGAAGCAGAGTTCATAAAAAAGCTGTTTCTCCAGGTGGTAAATGGTAGCATATCTCTGAGTTCCAATTACACTTCGTCAGTTTCCACAGATCTTAGGAGTGTCCTTCTTCCCTTCACATTTTTCTCGTTTGCATCAGCTGTACCTCACTCTGTACAGAGCTGATGTCACACCATGAATCACCAGTAAGACGTAATCATACTTACTAAATAGCAGCTCTCACTGAACATTCCTGTTCCTTAAAACAAACAAATTAAAAAACCAAACAGAACAAAACAGAAAAAAACCCAAAACAAAACAGAAAAACCCAAAAAAGCCAAGAAAAAGCAAACAAACAAAAAACCCAACACAAACAAACAAAAATAAAAACGAATAAAAGCCCCCAAAAAATCGAGCATGATAAAAGGTGCAGAAGATATGAAAATGTAATTTTAGTTCATGTTTATTTAATTACTCAAATCTGACATCAAGTTTTAGAAAAAGAAATCAAGTTTTGCCCAACACAGGCAAAAATCTCCTGAGGTAAGAGCAGCAGATATAAATCTGTCAGCTTGTTTTTGATACATAATTTCATAAATAGTTAAATAACATTGACTAGCAACACAGTATTGTCAAATAACCTTAAGCTGTATAATGGTATCAGATTTGCTTTGATTTGAGAAAAATATATTAGCTGATCTGTCTACTTCTTGGAGCTAAAACTGCATATAAATTGACAAATTGCATGCTCATTTCCAGCCTGATAGAGAAACTATGTTACTTATATTGAAGTCATTAGGATGAGATAATCCACAAGAAGTTATCAGATCATCGTGAAAAGACTGACAAGTGATTCTGAATAATCTTACAAAAATCCAGCTGCTCAGATTATTTACACAGTACTTTTTTACAGCGAACATGTCTTTCTGACTCTGAAAAGAAGGACATGATGGGGGGAGAGTTCTCCCGTGTTACTTCAAGCCCATTCAACTCAAGTTGTAAATTCTGTGATATTGGGGGTGGGTGTGTTTAGTGATATTAGGGGGGTTTGTGTTTGTTTGGAAGCAGCTAATTTGACCTTGACAGCTAGATGTAAATGCAGTAAACAGTGATTCAGTGTTAGCCAAGGCACCAGACTTCACATCTGTGTCATTCAGAACTGCTCCCGTTGCAGACCATGGTCTAATTGTGTTGTTTTACAGCATTACCCATGCTAAAGAGCCACATTTCCTCATTTACCACCTCTTGTGCTCTGCCCATGAAATTCCTGAATATCTGACTGAGATCTGCAGGGCTGGTCAGAATTTATTTACTTTCCTTTCCAGAAAAAGGTAAAATTAATGTGACCAAAGTACAGACAAGAGGTTTTCCATTTTGACATGGAAACAGCTGTTAAATTTTCTGAGACTGGAGGAGGAAGAAAAAGAAGGGAGAGAGAATTTTTCTTGAGATGGATTGGAGCTTTTTTTTAGTTTTAGTTTTATCATTAACCAGATACATTATGTCTGACAAAATGTCATGTTTGGGGTTTTTTTACCATTTAGGATTTATCAGAAATCTTCTTGGCCTGGAGCTATAACTGATGTAGCACGAGGCTCTAAATTATCCCACCATAAACATGTTTTCCATAATAATTACTGAAGTGTTACTGCAACACACAGTTCTTGTTTTTTCCTCTAGTACCCTCATTTCTTTATAAAAGCACAATGAATATTTTAATTATTGCTCAAAATTTCCTAAACAGACTTAAGATAAAATATTATTTCTATGAAAAATTATGACCTGTTGCATAATTATTCCATAATATTTGGGGAGGGTGTTTCCTTTTTTCTTTCTTTTTTTTTTTAAATTATATTATTTTTATTATTTTTTTCATTTGACTGTAAAACCCCACACTAGCTAGTAGATAAAAGTCAACTTTCACAGATAGTTACAAGAAAAAAAAGAGATTTATTTAATGTCTCTAAAAATATGTAAGGAAATAAACAAATATCTTGGGTGTTTTTTTCCTCAGGGTGAAGATTTTATGATTCTTGAAACTAAATTTTTTGTTGGGAAAAAAAATGGCTGGAGGGCAAAATCCAGACTACAGAAACTCTCTTCTTTGACTAACTTTTGTGACTGCTCTAAATTGACCACTTTTTTCCCTGACTAATCTCTAAACAGAGGGCATATCCCTTTCACTTGCAAAATGCTCTCACACAAAATGAATTACCTTCCCACCACCCTGGTTACTTGCCAGGGAGTACTTTATTTTTCCACTAGGAAGAAGAAAATCAGCTTGTATTTTGCTTGCTAGAGCCTTCTGCATTTTAATTCTGAACTCTGAATGAACACCAGAGAGGCCTTATGATGTTTTGCACAAAAGTGCCTGTGTTCATAGTTTTACTCAGGGCACCCAAAATAGCATGCAGTAAGCAGTGTCGTACTGTGAGTTTTCAAAAGTAAAGGCAGAAGTGACTTATGCTGGCAGGAAGTTGTAACTCCCAGAGCTTTCTGAGGATCTGTGAAGTAAAACAGAACTGCTTACTTCTCTGCATCCCATGTTTCATGCAACTTTTGCAATATCCATTCCTTTATACCTAGAAGACCCTGAAGTTACACAGGTAAGATATCTCTCTACTTTATTTATTTATTTATTTATTATATTCTAAAATCAAAACATTTATCTGGGTCCCTCCAGTACAAAGGACACAAAAGGCAAAGGCAAACACAGAAGCCACTCTAAACCTCTAGAAAGAGAAATCTACTTTTGTTGTTTCTTCACTGTCCAACTTCTAACTTCTATAACTGTGAAATTCCAACTTTCTGAATTGGATTTACCAGAGGAAATACTCACTATGCTTGTTTTGTGTTCAACTTTCACATTAAAATTTTCATGCTGATTATCAATCAATTTTTGCAAGACCCCCAGCTCTGACACAGTGCTTGCAATTGCTTCACCTACACATCTGCAAGTGATTGTCACTAAAGTGAGCTTACAGCTTCTGAGGGTAACATCAAGAAGAGTATAAATTCTCTGGTTTTAAAGGAACATTGGGAAATACTCCCTGTCTTGATACTCTTCACTCCACTGTAACAGGAATAATATCTTTTTTTCCTATTTTCGTTCACATTGCTATTCCCATTTATCTTTATAATCCCGTACCTAGCAACTACAAAGTCTTTCAGACCACAGAAAATGTGTGCCTCTACTTTTGTCAGATCTCAAGTGTGAAATGGCAATTTGTTAATAAATAAAATTTTCAAAGAGCGGTGCAGTATATACACAGGCAAAATATTTGCATTTCATGTTTCTTTTGTAGAACTTCTATTAAGAGGTGTAAGTAAAATTTATTTTAAAGCTCAGACTCTTCAAATAGACTGTAGCCAAGAAACAGCCAGTAGAATATAGCCCAGAGATATTTAATAGCTGTTGATTTGCTAATAAAATACTGAGTGTCTGTCAGCTTGCTCATTTCTACAAATTATTTTGCTATGAAACTGGTGGGAATTACACAGCTTTTGGATTATAGCATTATTTTTTAATAGATTGTTATTTAAAATCAGTTGTGGTTGTAAAAACACTCCAAATAAACTACTTTTTTTTATATACCTGGATAAATTTGCATTAAGGTGCAAAAATTATCTGTGGACTCAGTATTAGGAGTTGTAATATTGCATGTCAATGTTCAGCATTTTTCTGTTTGAAGTGCTGAACCAAGCACTTACATAAAATGAATATAGGGCTGTGTCTGGAGTTCAGATTTTCTGCATTTTTACAGAACAAAAAGTGCATCAGTGTAAGAGCTAGACAATGAAAATCCATTCTTGGAATTATTTTTAGGTAATGGAGAGAGGATGAAAGAGGGACTTGCTCCCAAAACACTCTAAGAAAAGTAGCTTAGAATTAAGAACAAAGTAACAAATCTACTAGGGAAAGCCATGCATTTTTAGAAGCAAATTTTAGAACCATGCATTTTACTTTTACCTAGTGTAACGTAATTTATGAAATTATAATGCACACTTTGCATTCAAACCTGCAAAAATGTATAGCATCTTTAAAATGAACTCAATATAGCTTTTCATGTGTCAGAATGTTTTACAATTACAATTATGAAGTAATTTTCAGCCAACATCAACACAATTTGATATTGAAATAAGAAAGCAATATATGATATGCTATACAGGCAGATTTTAATGATGTCCATGGTTTAAGCTACTTGTTGCTTTTCATCATTATTCTTTGGTTTATTTGTTTTGATATTTTATAATCCTTTTGGGTGAAATTTCCATTATGTAACCTTTGCATCATGTTCTCTATAAATATACTTGGAAATCTCTTGTTTAGTTTAATCAGAAAGATTTGGCTGTTTGTTAAATCAGTTTAATTTATAAGGTAATTGTGCCAACAGATCAAACAATACAGTAAATAATACTGAATTAAAGTATTGATGCCTGAACAGGGCTTACCTAAAACAGAGGCTAGATAAAGTTAGAATAAAGAGCAGTTAGATTTATTGAAGGCCTCTGAGGTACATTTAGGGCAGACAAATCTACTTGAGAGGCTGCACCCAAAATGTACTGCAAGTCATGAGTTTTTCATATAAGTTCTGTCCATTAGCATAACGAGCCGTAATCCTCCAATTACACCTTCAGGTGATGATGTCAATTACTCCAAGTTTGCTCCCCCCAATTCACTGTTGTTTACTTATCTTAGTGCCCTGAGGCAGACTCCTTGGGTCTCGAGTCTTAGAGGAATTGTTTTGTCTAAAATATGCTGGGAACAGAAGTTTTAGCACTCTAGATGGAGTCCAGAGCCACACACTAAAACTACAGATACACAAAAAATATAGCAGCTAAAATCCTGAGACATCAGTATTAGACCCTTTTTAGGTGAAAACCATTATTTTCCTTTCAGTTTGTAAGTCTCAGAAAGTTTTGATTTCTACCACAGGCAGTAGAGGTAGTTTCCGCCACAACGCCTTAACTTTTTTTAAATTTCAACTCTGCTCCAACCCCTTTGATACTAAAGGGAGTGAGGTGTAAGAAAATGTCTTCCTTGTCTGTCCCTCCAATTTTCTTTATCCAACAAAATATTTGTTTCTGAAAATGGATGAATGAAAGGGCCAGAGAGTGTCTATGGTAGCATCACCTACCCTGGTTATCCTGGACTCATTCCAGACCCTGCTGAGGTACAAGATACACATCCATTACAGAGGAAGCTGATGCAGATCAAGACCACACGGGACAGACCTGGGAACATAATTCTGCTTTGGATACACACATCAAGGTCTCTTCACATGTGCATTGCCTGCAGCACAAAAGAAATTGCAGCTGCTGCTGCTAACAAGATGTAACTGTTAACAATGTTTGCAAAAGAACATTTCTCCCAGGCTTTCTATTAGGGACACAAACATAGTGAAGACCTTACCAATGGAAGGTGGTATTAAATTAGTATCTTTCATTCTCAGGCCACTGACCTAACTGTTAAAGCAAACTCCTTTTGAGACAACATAATTAAGGAAAAGGGGATATTTAATTAGGATAGAAGTAGAAAAAAAAGAAAGTAAAACCTCAGTAAAAGACTTTGCATCTGCAAATACAGCACTGGAATTAAAAATACAATACTTGAAGACTGCTAAGACTATCTTGAGGAAGAACTCTAGCACATATATTCTGATAATGTTGAATTTGTGGAGGGCAAATTCTTTTTTGCATTGTCACTGCATGTGTATTTTTTTATAACTAGTGAGTGACAGTTATTGCAACCTTGGAATTGTTAGCTAAACATTAGAGGAAGTGTAAGATGTCATTTAACATGTTCAGGTTTTTACTTTTTGCACATAATTTTGACACATCGAAAGCTAAAACTCATCCTAGTAAATTATAAAATATAGGTAAAAAAAGAAAAACTGAATTAAGTGTGACTGAATATGATCTCTAAGTATTTAAACCTAACCAGGATAAAATATGTCTGCAAAATTTTTCAGTATTTTATGAGTCTTTTAGACAGTGTTAAATAAAATAGAAAATTAAAGTTCTCAAAGTTTTATTTTGCTTAAAAATTTTCTGTTTAAGACTGGGTTTACAAGTATATTAAGCAATAATATATATTACTATTATATTAACAAATATTTCAGATGCTCTGCCCTCATTGTCATGCAACATAAAGAAGATTTGTGGCTATTCATTGTTAACATTCGGATGGTGTAGTCAAAATGATGAGTTTCCTTTAACTACAAAGATTACAAAAATTAAAAGGGATTTAAAGAGACAATGTTCGTCAAATGGTAGAGACACTGTGGTTACACACCCCTTTCCCTGCAGACAACCTTTTCAGAATGGTGAATAAGATATTGAGAGTATGTGGGGAATATCAACCTCCTGTGATTCATAAGCTGAGGTAGGATAATGCAATCTGTCAAAACTGGTCAGAAAAAAAAGAGGATCAAAAAGCTTTGCAAAGAGATCTATACATCTTAAGCAGAATTTATCAGGAAATGGAACAAAGATTTATATCTGATCTTTTTTGCAGAGATTGTGGTTCACTGGATGCTGTCATGAGTGAACAGAGCTCACTTCCTAGGAGTTGTGCCCACTCCATGGGTAAAACTAAACATGGGATCCAAAACGACAAAAAGATGTGACTCCTTGTTGAATCATTAGTCTGTGGCTTCTGGATGATTTGAAGAACTCTGAAAATTTAAAAAAAAATCTGCCAACAAACTTCATAAACAAAATCATAGCACAGCAGCTTGTAAGAATTTATATAATCCAAAATACTCTAAATATTTTCTGCATCACCTTTAGAAATGTACTGAAAACAGTTATACGGCACACATGCTGTTACACAAACCCATGCTCTGTGTTGAATGTTGACATTAGCATGTACATGCAAACTGGTTGAGAAGCTCCCTAGTGCCTTAGTGCAGTCATGTAATTTTGAGAAAATGGAAATAAAAAAAAGTTAGGAGCAGTCCCAACTTTGCTTGCCTTTTGACTTATCCATGACATTTGAAGCAATATGAAATGAGATTTTTTTCCTCTAAATGGGGCAGATTCCTTCTTTCTTTCATGCTTCAGGTGGAGAACATAAAAAGAGATGATTGTCCAAGGGTCCATGAGCCATGACAGTTTGTCTCACTCATGACATGCCTTCCCAGGCATTTCAGCATCCCATGGAGCCTGCAAAAAACTTCAGGGACAGAAGAGAGAGGAGGGCATGAGCCATCGTGATGCAAACTATAAATCTTCCATCTTTGTTAAAAATTAAAAAACAGTCCTCATTTTAATTGCTGCCCAGTTCAACCCTGAACAGCTGATTTCTCACTCTGTCTTTCTCCATGCGATGCAGATAGTTGTTGGAGAAGATTAAGGGCATTGCTGGTGCTGTTTTTATATACCACTCTGATATATATTGACTAGGCCAAAATTTACCCTTAACAGTAATTCCCAGTGGTAGATGAGCTAGAATGATTTATGCTGCTTTATATCCCATGAGGTACCCTAGGAAAATAAAAAGATGTTTCCAGACAAATTAAGACGACAACTAGACTTACAAAACGAAAATGTGGTAAGTGTATTGGTTTTCCCCTAACATCAAATTTAACATATAAATTGACTTGGTTTCAAATGCCAGGTCATTAGATAGCTGGCATACATGGCTATTTTCATAAAAGACTGACCCAGAAAATGTATAAATAGCATTTGGAAATGTCACATAAACTATGATGATTGTTCAGTTTTTCATATGCACGCATTCAGGAGTGTGCAAATATTACAAAATTAGACCTGTTTTCTGGTGCCTCATATTTAATTTTCTCCTATTCGATTCTTTATCTCAGCTATTTTGTTAAGTGATCATATTATGACAAATTTTTTTTCTACTGAAAGATTACAGGAAAACAGAGCCTAGACTCAATGAATGTCAGAGCTTAAGGCCAATTTGACTGTGGAGAATAAATAGACTCAGTTACCTGAACATTTTAATCAGAGCTATACGAAATAACTGAATGCTCTTTGCAACCCAGCAGTAACAAAAAAAAGTTTCTATTACACTGAGTCTTACAGAACAAACCAAAGAATTAATTAACCTAAAATCCCCCTAATAATAACACCTATATAAAAAAAAAAGTTATTTTCGGTATATAGTACTGTTTGCTTCCCCCAAATGAAATTGTTCTCTCAGAAGAGAAGAAAATTAAGAGCAAACACTTACTCCCAAACATAATGTCTACAAGCATAGGTTTGTTGCATGCATGAAACATTCAAAGAAACCCTGAAATATAAATTTATATTCACATTTGCCATCTATATTATACAAACTGCAAAAGTAAATAATTCAAAGATGTGAATAACTGGTAAGTTGTCATAAATCACGGATTTTTGCTATTTCCTCTATTGGGTTTTTGTTGTGTAGTTTGCCTGGGGTTTTTTTGTGGTTTGGGAGGTTTTTTTGTTTGATTTTTTTGTTTTGTTTTGTTGGTTTTTTTTCCTGATAGATAGCCTCTTCAGAATAATAGTTGATTTCCAAGTGGAGAAATACTGCCTAAGTCTGAGCTACTACAATCTTATTCAGCCCATTTTGTCTCAAATGAAAACTAGACAGCACAGCAAAAACTGTTGCATCATAAAAATGATAGAGTATATTCCTGAGTATTACTAATCATAAATGTCAGAGAGAGTAAAAAGCACACTATTTCAGTATGATACCTGAAGATAAACTCTGTTGGAACAATTTCAGTGGCCTTTCACAGGCAGCAACTTTAGATTTCTAGGAATTCATAATTGTTGCCTGTAGGTTTTCTTTTTTTATGTCTGGCTATGTTGGAGCAACATTCCCTACACGTAAACCAGGGAAAGGAGGTAATTCTGCAGGCTCATATAGCAGAACCTATTGGGGAATGAATTAGTGTCAGCAAAAGACCGAAATCATATTTACCTCTAATGCATGAAAAATGAGAGAATTTTAATGCATGTGTGACAAAATCACAGGAAACTATAAAGTGAGGTAATAAAACCTCATTTTGCTTTGATATTTTCTCATACCCAAAAGAAAGGGATTTTTTTTTTTCTACATGACTTAGGGGTTAGGATTGATAGTCTGATACCATAACACTATGACATTATGATCATATTGATCATAAACCTTTGTAATCATATGGAGAAAAAGCATTTGGGCAATCATTTATGTTAAGCAGAGATTAAAAAAGTGTGAGAAAAAGTTTTCTGTAGTTTTTTGTTTGTCTTTATTTTAATATAGTGGGAAAAAGGAAGATGTATCAACTCCTTTGAATTATTCCTCTGGTTCAATCTGGAAACAAATGTTTTAAAAGGAAGGGCTTATATTATAATTCAAAGTAGTTTGTACTAAGATGATAAATAGCATGTTTGTTAAGAATTTTAAACACTATTTTAAACTAGTTAATCTACAAAACATCTTTGTTCTAGTCTAATTTCCTTTACTGGAATCATCTTTCCTTACCTGAAATGAAAACATTCCTAACAGAGGACCCTGTTACCTGTCTGTAGATGTCTTTAAGTAATTTATTAGCTTAGGTTAATTTTCAAGATTCTCTCCGGACAGAAAGATGGTGTTTCAGATTCCATATGCTATTTAGCTTTTTTACAGTGATGTAAAGCACAGATCCCTTTCTCTTTCCATTGACTATTTAGGGAGGCTGTGTAGGACATACACTAGCTCTTTAACTTTCAGGTGCTTAAATTAGTAAATGACATCTCAAGAAAACCTGTGAGCCTCAGGCTTTGTGTTATTAAAAGAAAAAGTGCTATCTATGCCATAAATGGTAAATATTCACCTGCATGAAAAAAATTAGAAATGCTCCTTGGTTATTACCAGGCCTATAATATCTATAACTTCACAATAAACACTGTGATATTTCATCTTGTAGTCACTATTTTTCAGTAAAAAAACTTTATTCCATGTTATATTTTGTTCTTCTGGTGAATAAATTAATTTTATACCTCATTTGGCAGCTGTATTTAGCAGAAAATTATTCTAGGAGTAGAAGTAATTTGCACAAATAGTACTAATAAAGGTTAAGTAATAAAATAGTAAAAAGGTAATGAAGAAAGCTAAAAAAAGGGGGAAAGAACCCCAAAATTAAACATTTTGAACACTGTAGCTTTGGCCAAGGCTCTGACAGACCTTGTTAAAATGACAGTGGGTACTGATGAGAAGAACTGGATGTTTTTTACTCAGCAGAAACTGTGAATAAGTTTGATTTAACTGAGGTAGAGAGGCTGTAAATTGATTTCTTGATTCATTTAGGACACAGTCAGGGGCAGTATATAGAAAACCCTGGAGAGAAGAGGACAGCATTATTGTTTCCTTCCTTAATAGGTGTAAAAGGTTGGAACTCTGTCAAGTGGCAGCAAGTTCATCTGTGCAAAAGACACTGCAAGGAATTTGCCCATCAGACACATCGATTGCTCGATGTGAGGCTGAACCACAGGTGACAGCCTCAGCAGCTGCTGGTGCCTTGCCGCCTCCCAGAGCTGGGGGAAGGAGATAACGTGGGATAACGTGGGATAACAGGGATGCTGAGCCAGCCCCACCCTGCTGCCAGTCACACACTGAGCTCAGGCACACAGCCCACACTGTGCTGCTGGCAAACCACAGGGGGTTATCAGTCACTGCCTGCTCTGTCTTGCCTGATGTTACTTCATGAACTTAAAGAGTTGGTAAAAGATTGGGTTGAAATTACTTCACGATCAGTGAAAACGCAGTTAAAAAAAAAAATCAGATTTAAATTTGTGTATTCTCACATCCCTCTCTCAAGAGAGGAAATGAATTTGAAGAAAACAAGGTTTGAAAAATTAGGATGCTAAACTACAAGGTTTTCACATAGAAGACCCACCACTTTTATTTTTAAATACCAAGATATTTATAAGCAATGATCATAAAATACCATTGAAACAATTATCTGTATTAAAAAAAAAAAAATCAAATATCTGGCACTGAAGACACAAAGACTTAAAGATTTTTAGAGGGCATACCTCATCAGTAATTTTTTAGGTCTTCAGGACTACCCCAATAGGTCACTAACTACTGACATATAAAAATAGTTTACCAGTATTTACCATTAAAAGAGTTACATGTAGATATATATATATAAAAAATAAAGGATAAGCAACTTGATAGCATCTCCATTATATCACATATAAGCTCTGTATTTTGCAAACATAAAATTGCAGTTGGTTTTGGTCATTTAAGGGCCACAACCTGACTGTACAGAAATAGCCCACCAGTGATGCTAATGGTATGTTAGAAAACAACCCTTCTAGTGTTGGAAGGTATTTTATGCTTTGAACTTCTGAACTATTTCTAAAATGCAGAATATTTCTGTATAGATGTTTATATGTTCATGTTTTGTTTTCCAATTGTCATAATGCACTCCAGCTCTTCCATTTCTACATCTGTGATAAAGAAAACAGGTTACAATTACAGGAGGGGAATTTTTTTACCATGGTTTGAGATTAGTTTGCCATTTTCTGATAGCATTAAACAAAACCTGTAGAATTCAATTTACTCCACTGAACTCAACTTAGTCAAAGACCTCTTTCTGTAAAGAAAGAGAAAATCAAGAAGGATCTTGGTTATCAGATGGATAAAGGAATTAAGTTCCAAGTACTTTCTAATTTGCATAGTATTGTGCCAATCTTTGTGATATTTGTGTTCCATTTAGGATATTGTGCTAAAATACCATAAAATTACATTAACTTGAAGTAATTTTCTCTCAGTTCCTTTGATCCCTCTGCTTCCTAAGCAGAAATAAATCCTATGGTTTTGGTGATATTGTATAGGCATTCTAAAGAGGAATGATTATTTGGATTTATATGTAGTGATGTTGAAAGTAATTCTTAGACCTTGTATTAAAATGCTCGACAAACTCAACACTATACAAGTAAAAGCCCTGTGACAAGAGATTAACCTTAACATTCCAAAGAAACCACTTTTATGAAGGAGCTGAAGCCATAAAACATGCTGTAAACATCCCAGTCACTCTCCTACCTTATCAGGCATTTTCTTCTTCAAACCTTCTCCTCTATTGTACAAGTAGTAAATAACATGGGAAAAAAAATAGCAAATAGTTTTTTCAAAATTTTTTAATAGTTTGTTCAACTCACAACATACAATTTCTCCATTCAAAAAACAAGAGGGGCTGAGCAGGGGCAGCAAAAATGTCTGGTGTAAGAAGAGACAGCAAAGGCAGACTACTGAAAAAACAGTTAAACTATAAGGTATAAACTGCAAACTATCCTTTAAGAGGATTGCAGAAGAGCAAGGTAGTCCTCTGAGGAGATAAAAAGGGGGCTCTTAAAATTCATTTACCATTAAGCACAATTCCCCCCCTGAATTCTCAATACAGAACAATGTTCTACTGAGAGCCAGTGAGAGTGCTCTTCAAGGTGAAGTGCTTTCATTACAAATGAATTATGCGCCCTGTATATTGAATCAGTTGCTGTTTCCACAAAGCTTATAAATCCAAATAGACTGAACTGCAAGAATCCTGTTAATAGATCATAATTTACTTTAAGGTTGCCTTTTCACAAAGCCTACTTGGTCTCTACTTGATCCTAGCTGCAAATAGTTCAGCATCCAATTTGACATCAATATTTGAAAAAAAAAATCAAGCAGTGTGATCCACAGACAAAAATACTCACTCTCTTTTTCTGTTTATATGAACTAACTGGATTTGTATGAGATAATTTTTTCCTTCTCATTCTCCTTCATTGAGAAAGATATTCCATTGAAACGTTTCAGATAATTTGATTAACTTGGAAATTTGCAACTTCACAATAACTCAGAGTTTAATCATTTTCTAAAGGTAAAATATTTTGTTCAATCATATTTCAATTTTAGGCTTTAGTACTTCCATATTTGCTTGTTTTAAATATTGCTGTTTGCATTCTGTCAAACATATTGGATATTAAGTGAAGGGAATGGCAAGATGTCCTAAAAGACAAATTCAGATGATTCAAAATCCTTTATGTATTCCCTGTTCTAGCTCGCATGTTACCTCTTTTCTCTTGGAGGTTGTGTGTGAATGCTTTATACATTTGTTTCTTTTAGTTTTACCTAATCCTTCTTGACACCGTTTCAGTAATGACTAGAATCAACACACTAGATTTATTCATTACTCTACAGAGTAGAGCTTATTTTAATGTTCCACAAAGAAAACTTGAAACCCTTGCATATATTTTTTTGGAAAATGACACTTTCTATCCAGTGGGGATTTATTGTTTTGTTTTCACATTGCTATGCTAGCTCTCTTAGCATGGATAATGGCCCTGGCCCTTTCCCAAAGAGGGGGATTTCTGTGCCGTGTTTAAGATTCCATAGCACCATGCCAATACCCTGTCCCTGTTTCTGTTCCTTTGATTCTGCACAGTGAAGGTGAAATAGTACAATAACATAATCAGCATTAGCAATGTATATTTGGAGTAATATTTCAGTTAGGGGCAAGGAGGTCACAAAAGTAATTTGAAGGAAAATGAGAGTGAAAATGTACAGAATTTACTTTCCTGGCTGACAGGCGTTGGCAATAACAGCAAGAACTCCAGACTAAAATGTTTTTATTACTCTTTTGTTTACATGTTTCTCTCTAGCAAAACCATGAGACCAGAGAGTAATCCCAGTTTATCTCTACTTGAATTTTCAGCCAGTTGTCTAGATACTTTAATCTAATTTTTGTTTAAACAAAGCACTGGTGAAATTATGGTGCACTACTAAATGATGTTCCAACCCAAGTAAGCAGATCTGTATTTTGTAAATGCCTTCCATTCATTACACTGGCACGTGATGGCCTTTGTGAAAGTAGTGAATTAGACACTAGGTTTCTGAGTGGTCTTCTAATTCTATGTCCAGAGGACAGATAATTTCATTAAAATTAATGCTTACCGTGGAAGGCTAACTAGGCTATAGCACACACAACACAAAGTTCATATGCTCCATAACGGCCTTTGAGAGAAAAAAAACCACCAAAAACACATAAAGAAGAGAAAGCCCAAACCCTTACATATGTAGGAAGTTTGGAATTAGAGGATGCTTTATAATAAAAAAAAATTTATGTTTTCCATAAAAGACCCCTAAAACCTCAAAATATGCTGAACAGCAGTGGAGGTTGGAAAACGGAGATGGAAGGAAACCTGTCATTAAGACAGCTGCCTATGGTATCTCACAACTCATGAGAACTTCCTGAACAAAGCAAAACTTACCTATATTTAAAAAAAAACCCCTACCCTTCTGTTATTGCATGGAAAACCAAAGAAATTTATGATAGTGGCATATCTAACTGCTCCTTGTTTTTGTTGATTACAGTTAACAATCTTCTCTTTATTTGTCTGAATAGTTTTTCATGTCCTGTTGCCTTTCAGGCCATTTATCTCCTGTTTACATGTCCTGGGCAGGAAACTATAAAACTACCCAAACAACTGGAATGATAGGAGATAGTCAGAATGACACAAAATGTAAATATAAGGATAAAGTCTGGTAGCATGATGAGCTCCGATCCAGGAAGAAATATAGATGCCTATCTGCTCTTCAAATTAAATGTGCAGGGGAAACTTGCAGGCTCAATATCCTACTGAAAACTGGCATATGAACTAAATCTCAAGAAAAGAATGCAATAAAGCTGCATAAAATACAATAAAGCTGGTGGCAATTCCCATACGAGCTGTTCTTTTTGCACTAGCAAGATTAAAATAAATAACTGATGTACTTGGGAATCTCATCCAAAAAACCTACAGAATTCATTAATTGAGGGAATTAAATTATATAGAATTTGTTTTCTAAGATATTTGAAGTTATCGGTAGATTTGATGATTAAAACGTCCCTATACATTTACTAGTTCAATGTTCCCAAGAAAGTTTATTATGTTTGTATTTACCAATGCAATTTAGACAAGTTGCAATGCAGTGAACAGGGTTTATGATTTCAATCTACCCAGTTGCTAAATGTGGCATAAAACAGAAAGTGTGGGGAAGGAGGACAAAATTAAACAGACAGAAAAAGAAAACTCTTATTGTTCTCAGTGGGT
Organism: Acanthornis magna; assembly: GCA_036785705.1. NCBI lineage: Eukaryota > Metazoa > Chordata > Aves > Passeriformes > Acanthizidae > Acanthornis > Acanthornis magna. Next base: position 5,188,697 of record JAWUZG010000017.1, read on the forward strand.
GATCTCAAATCAATTCTAGGTAAAAGATTTTCAGTTTGTGATCAAGAAGCTGAGAAGCAGAGAATTGCCTGAATTAAGCAAATTTGTAGTTATTTTTTGTTACTTTTGTCACATCAATCTTGACACAACCCAGCATAACTGTTGATTATGCCACACTCTTCATCCAAAAGTATGTAGTGCTCCTCAGTAATCCATGATGCCCATGACAAAATTATGTGGTTCATAACACATTTTTCAACAGACTTGTCCTTTGGTTTTGTTGTTCCACTTCTTGTGGAACTTCTTCAACACAGCTACTGCAAATGATAACTGTGAACTGCTAACAATAACTGACTCCAGTTCCATTGTTTTCACTTGACTACAAAATTCCAAGTGTGCCTTCCTCTCTTTCTGTTGAATCCACATGACCTTTATGGACCTTAACAGCTCAGTTTGAGGAATTTTTTCCAAATAAATCCTTATTAAGTTAATAGCATAACTCATAGCCTCTCAACATAGAAAGAACTACTTTCACCACACCCTGGTTTCTGTTCCTTTTCATTCCCCTTGACTTTTTGATTGGCTTACGATCCCACATAGAAATACTTCTGAGACTGCATGGGACAATCAGAGCCCATTTTTTACTAAATAAAGAACTGACACTTATTTATTAAATGTATATTGTCCATTGACATTATAGACCTAAATAATTTAAGCCCATTACTGTCTGCAGGACATGAGTTCTGGCTCATATAAACTGGGGAATTAAGTCATTGTCCATTGAGTTACCATGGCAACTTCATGGACTTCCAGTTTCTGTTGGCTTGCAATGAATTAAAGTCAGAAACTCAGACAGACTTCTGAAAGAAGGGGAATTATGTGGATGAAGTTGCTTTTAAAAAGTGAGCTATCCATAGAAACTTATTACCATAATTTATTTTGTAAGAACTTATTTTGGGGGTAAATTTAATTGTTCTGATTTAGAGAATCATGGTATCTCTGAAAGTTGATGCATATTCATATGTTTATATGCATTGAAATTATCCAAGTGGCTCCACAGGAACAAATAAAGCTCTATAGCCTGATGAAGGAAAGGAAAATCTACAAAGCAGGCATGTTAGTGTTCAGGTCCAGGGCCAGGAAGTGGTTTGAAAAGTATCCACTCATTAATGAACTCTGCAGTGCTATTTCTTCAATACAAATTTCCATGCACCACTGTGAAGCGATTAACTTTAAAAAAAGTACCCAAAGTCTCACACATCACTTTAAAAAAAATATGCGTGTGCATCCATGAAGAAGCCTCCTAGGTCTTGAGATTTTATTAAAACATTACTTCCCGTAGGAAATTCCCTCATGTGTCTCACAAACCTAGTAATTAAAGCAGAGAGGTATGGGAATCACAATCCATGCTTTTTCTTCCTGCTCTTCTCCACGTTTGAGTTGCTCTTTGAATTTACAGAGACATATAAAAGTTACCAATAAAAATTGGCAATTGTTATGACAGAAATAGTCCTGGTCATATTTTACCAACTAAACACCGTAAGTCTCTAACTTTTATAGGCAAGTTTCCAAGGTCAAACATCGGTTATTATATAGTCACTTCTATTTAAGAAAATCGATACGGATAATGGTATGAAATTAGTTGTATTAAGTCAATTTTGTCCATAATATATTTTTAAATTTCATTTAGTTTGGTATTGGTGGGTTTCCTTTTTTGGATTTTTAGGTTTTTTGGGGTCTTTTGGTTTTTAAGTTTACATTGTTGCCTTTTTTTTTGTCTACATGGTTACTTGGTTTCTTTATCCACAGGTTTTTTCAGGAAATTAGTATTTCACCTTTTACGCGTTCTTATCCTGGAGCTGTTAGCTCCTTAAACATGCATCATCTGTGAATAAGTTGGCTATATGCCACTTAGTTCAACTCCCGACACTTCTGCCTCCTGCTTGTCAACACAGTTCTTCATGGGTCTTTGAAATCTTCTCAGATTACTTCTCCCTTCCACTAGCTCTATTCCTTTCTTGACCACACAACTTCTTTTGGTACTATGTTTTGGGCCACTTCATTATCAAGGTCTGATAACAATAATTTCTATAGTTTTCTTAATCCTTTCTCTTACTTCGTTCTGGAGACTCTGCTTTGACCACACAGCACACCTCACTGATGTCACAGCATTAGCACCAGCCTTTATTGGTTTTTATATTCTTTTGAAACAACTGCGAATACTTCATACTTAACAGAGTGCTCTGCTGATTTCTCTGAAACATGGATCTCTTGCATTGGATTTCAATAACTCATGAACATTCCAGATGAAAAGATACAAAATCATTCAATAAATAAGATTTCTGAATAACTTCAATTGAGCTATACTGGATATATCTATAGATTTTAGCTAAGTACGGTTTTTAAAGCTGAGGAGAAAACTGAAAAATGCAAAGAACTTGCCTGCTCTTTTTGAAAGCCCTGCTCAACAGAACTCTGTGCCGACTAGGAGGGAAGTTGTCCTCTGAGTGTCTCCTGTGGACTCAAAATGCCCTGGCTCAGTACACTTGGTGCCCCTTTCTGATGCAGGTCTGACTCCATGTATAGCTCCTTTCTTTCCTAATCACTGCGTGAAAATGAAGTCTTGCATTTTAAACATCTGACTTTTCCAGTATCTCATGTCTTGTCACTTACCATTCACCATGATTCCTACCCTATTAAAGTCATCCTAGACAGGATTTATTTTCTGCGTGAGCTCCTCCTGTTTCTGCCTGTCTCCTCCACTTGCTTCTTGGCTTAAGAAGCTTCTTCAATTGAAAGAAAAAGTAGGCAATGAAATGTAAAAATGTTGAGTCTGATTGTGCATTTTAATACTCTTATCATACATAGTCCCGATGATACTTGCTCAGTTGGAGATACAAAAGCTAAGGCTACAAAGTACATAAGAGCTTGAGAAATTGGCAAAATTACCCTCTGAATGACACACAGGGACTTTGGCTCAACAATATAATAGAGCACAATTTATTTTTTACAATAGGCTTCAATGAAGTAAAATATCAAAAGAAATCTGCACAGAGAGGTCTGTTTGAGAGATAACATTAAACAGAGACGCAACAGAGGGTCACACGGGTAACGAGGGGAGAACGACACACAAAGATTATAAAGAGGGAAAAAGACGCAATAAATTGTTATTGCAGATGACCTACAGCAGTGGGGACAGAACTGACAGGTGAATAGGTAATTCATTAATCTTAGGTACCAACAGGAAAAGTTTTTAAATGAAGAAAGGGAAAAAAGGTGGGGCGGAACATTCAGTGCTTCAGCTTCTCAGTGAGAAAGGAGGCTCCAATGTAGGCTAGAAAGAGGAAGAATCATCATGTTATAGTAAGGTAAAAACTGGTTGGAAAAGGAAAGAAATTAATGGAAAGTTTAAAAAATCAGAACAAAAAATATAGAGAAATAAAAAGAAATATTTTGCCAGCTTCAAAGAGATCTGGGTGTCTCGCTTTTTTTCTATATTAAGAGCACTAATCCAGAAACTAAGTAATCTTGACAACTAACAATAACAATTAACTGAATTAACATAATCTGAATTTTGGGGATTACTCTGAAGTTTTTAGCCATATGGAATTTTTAATCCAATTTTCCATGGCTATCACACCTTCCTTTTTCTTTCCCCCTCTAAAACAATGTAAAACTTGAAAAATTACCAGAATGTAAGGACCTGTGATAAAAGTGTGTTGAAAATGCAACGTGTGGGGGTATTCAATGCACCAAATAAAAGCTAGGAACTTTTCAAAGGCTCTCTCCTACATATATATAATTCCTTACAGAAATCACCCAACAGCAGAGTGAAACCTGAACAATGACTTTTCAAAAGGCAAGTTTCAATACATATTTTAGTGGTGTTCATGACTTTCTTATTAATTGATTTTTAGTCAAAGGAAATTAATAATTAATGAGAATATCCAAAGAGATCTTATTTTACCTTATCTTACCTTTATCTTATTAATTACCTCTATTTAATTGATGGAAGAGAATATTACATTTTTTTGATTCATGGTAAGGACTATGTTGAATGATAATGGAAGTTCAAACAGTATTTTCCCTCCTCTTTATAGGAAGAGTTGCATGTACCAAGTAGTAAGATAATAAGAGAAATTTTATGGATAAATATGCAAGTACTGGACAAAAATTATACTCTGGGATATCACAAGGCAAATTGACAATGGAGAGTGAAGTCCCAGATATTATGTAACTTAGATTTTATTTTTGCTTAACATGATACTATTCTTTGATACCATGTCAGAATATAGGAATGTCAGAGGGGTCTAAAGTCACACATATCCTTTAAAAAAGCTTTACATCAAGAATTTTTGGAGATTGCAATATCAATAGCTAGAAACTTCATTCTATTTTCATTATTTTCTTTATATGACTCTCATAAAATATTGTTTCATTTTAAAAAAGAACAAAAGCAAACACAGTTTACAAATCTGATGGGCTTTGTTGGACACTACCTGGAAAACTTTATTCCATACCTTGAAACACAACAGAAAAGAAAATATATCCTTTTTGAAAAATGTTGATATGAAATTGATTGCACATCACCCTTTATGTTGCCTGGATGACCTAATGCTCTGCTCCTAAACTGCTCTGAATACCTCAGTGCCTGAAAAGGGCTTTCAATGTTTAATTGAATCAAATAAGACCCTCACTGGATTAATATATATTTGATGTATGAGAGGTTAGAAAAGTATATTAGCCTTTAATTTAATTCACAGAAAAACTGAAGAAAATATACATTCTTGGTAGCAAAACAGCACAGTGAAATATTAAAATCAGGAGAAATGGAAAGACAAGCCTCTGATCATTGAGACCTAAGCAAAACTGAAAACGAGATCATTCCATTGCAGGAGATAAGGGAAGATTCATCAACAGAGTACTAGATTAAGAGAACAAAAAAGCAAGAAGGATTATATTTTTAGAAAGTTTGTCAACTAAGTATTTTTTATCTTTATTTCTTAACTATTCTGAAAAATAGGCCTACCCTTCAATGTGTTCTCTCTTTCGAAAACAAGGCAAATTCTTCCCTTTCTGATCTGATATAAATGCAGACTCTCTGAGGCAGGTGCATTCTTTCAGCAGGTTTCCAGCTGATTTCCACTGAGGTGGTTCCACAGATTTTTCTGTCCATGAATTTAAATTATACCTTTAAATTGAATAACTGGGTTACGTATCAAAGCAGATTTTCTAGCTTGTTAAAAGTAATTGTTCCTTGCTTTATTTACCTTCATGTGTTTTATTAACAAACAGGAAACAAAACAAGTTAATGATAACTTTTGAAAAAATGTTTCTTTTCTCCTCCTTACTTTTTTTTTTTTTTTTTTTTATAGAAGATATGGTTTCCTTAACTGCTTAAAAGACACTGCTTTCTTCACTATTTATTTACTTTACAAATGAGTCCTGGTAAGTTTCCTGAAATATTAGCATTAATATCTGATTTCATTCTGGTTTTCCACTGGCATTCACTGGATGATTTCATTTCAGGGTGTTTCTGATTTACCTTATGTCGAAAATTAACTCTATAACCAAACTCAGAAGTTTAACCTAAGTAAAATTCTAGCAAAGAGCATCCTCTTAAATTAAATATCAAAGCTTCTTTTTATCTCATGTTTGGAGGAATTAAATCTTCTCCAAAACCACAGAAAAGGTGAGTTCACTGCACTATTAGTTTTAATGTATGCAAAGAATAATTATGAATTATAATGATAAAAGGAACCTAAATCCTAAAGAGAGTTTTGGAGCATTTCGTGAAGTGCCATCCTGAAAATCATTTGGCAAACAGATTCAAGTGTGAATCACAGAATGCGGTCCTTTACATCATTATGCTGACAAGTGGTTCTTCAGTACTGAGTGGTATCCTGCAGAGCCGAAAATGTTCCAGTAGGATTTGCCCAATGAATCAAACATCTTGTAATTGGATTTGCTACTTGCCTGCAATAAAAAGCAAATGCCAGAAGGCAAGAATTTCTGTTTTTACTGTGTACACGTGTTAGTCTTTTTAATCAGCAAAATATTTATGCTAAAATACATGGATTTAGTCATTTTGTATAGTGCAAACTATCTTAAAAATAAATAATTGTCCTAGTTAAGGAAAGCTACAATTAAGACTAAATGCTTGCTTATTTTTAGTGTAGGGTGCAGTGTATCACAGCTACTGTCATAACTGAATCTTTTAACATCTCATCATCTGTTTACCAAATCGATTTCTACATCAGAATAAAATTGTTGAAGCTATTGAATGAATGCAAAAAATGATCATAATTTTTCAAAAAGTTAAGTTCTGAGGTAAGCATTTCAATTTTTCTTTTACTAGGAAGCATCTGGACTGAAGTAACATTTAGCTGTATGGCAGAAAATCTGTGAAAAAGAACAAAATATAGTCATCAATTTCCTAGTGTTTAGACAAGAGACACAGATATTCTCCTACTTCATTTTTCTTCCCCCCAAGAAAGTGAAGTTGGAATATCTGTGTCTCTTGTCTGTGAAACTTTTCAACAAATAACTTCACACTTCAGTTAATAACGTGTAAAAGTTATGCTTCCAGAGAAGAGAAGATGCCACATCAACCAGGGAGCAATCCTAAATCTTTAATTGTCTCTGGGGAAATCCACTGCATTTCTGTGTGTGAGTTATTGTGATGTTCTTGGTGATACCTGTGGGTCTCTTTGGGGGATGTCAGTAGACTCCAAATGAAACACTTAATTACTTTATTCCTTTCCAATGTTGCAGATTTAATTTTAGTATTATCTTAAAAAACAGTAATGCAAACACTGACAGTGAAAGTTTACAGAAAGATTGACTTGCCTTTGGCTCAATCCCCTATGCCGTGTTTACCTTAACCAGGACTTCCAAATGTCACCTTTGTAGAGCAAAAGCTATCTGACAGAGTCCTGCCCAACAGAAGTTTATCCTCACACACACACACTATGTTTTGTTGGTGTGAATGGTGTGGGTGACTTTCTTTGTACACAGAGACTTTGTAGGTGGGTCGGGCCATCTTCTCCACGTCATTTCTAAAGGAGCTCAAAGTGATTACAATGACTTGGGTCTCCTACCTCAGGCAGGATGAAATGTTTGAGGATGTGCTTCCAGCTCTATGTTATAGGATTGATAACAGTGAGTGAAATAATGATTTCATGTTTCCATAATCAAGAGAATCTTTGTTCACAGAATCACAGCAGTGAGTGGCAGCAATCCCCTAAGTCAAATATAACAATGCTGTACCACACACAGAAATATTGAGCTGGTCCCAGCTACATATATCTTCAGCAAACTTACAGGTCAGCAATCAATTATTCAGTTCTAAAAATACTGGTGGATCATAGTTGAAAAAGTCAAGACACTGGTTACATCATCTTGTATGCTCATGGCCATCAGGAAATAAGTATTGTGAAGCCAGTTTTGCAAGCCATTGGTGGATTAAAATACCACCAATAGTCACTGACTTTAATTCATTAAAAAGTTGTTTCTCAATATTGGTTTGCTCACGTCTGTTGGTGATTAATATAAGAAATTTTTCACTAAGGAAATGAGAGCTACCAATGATACAATGGAATTAGGTTGTAGAACATGCAGTATATCACCACATCCTCTATAATATTTCCTCTGACTTGTGGGCTGAACAGATAACAGCTCTACCTCTTATTTTCTTTAGTCACTGCAGCAAATCTCATCCTTCACCTTAGCCCCCTTTCCCCTCATTTTAAACAAATCTGCTACCTTTTCCTAGAGTTCCCATAGGTTTTTAACGGGAAACATAGGATTTCGAGAAATAAATAGCACAATCTGATGCTGCAAAAGATTTTTTGAATATGGACAGACATCTAGCAACTGCTTGTCATGCTTTGAAGAGTCAGGGTTTTGTCATCAAACATCGCATCCGGGCGTTTTGTGCATTGCAACAGATATTGTAGTAAAATATGTGGGATGTGTTAATATACTAGATTAATATATATAAAACAATATGAATTACATGATCTCTAGTCAGTCAGCTCTACACTGATTAAAATCCACAGCCTTAAAGATGTTAATAAACCAAAAAATTCATTTCTCTAAGCTATTTCGTCCATGTATGTCTGACAGATAATTACATTGTTAATTCTATATAATTGTTTGAAGACATTCCCTAATGGCACTATGGTATATTTGCAAAATGAAGAAAATAATGTGACAATTAGAATGAAGTGAGATTTAAATACATTCATAGCACCTAAGTAATTGCTCTCCATGTAAGTGAAGTTCTGGGTGACTGCTGGACACACATGGAACCACACTGTGTTAATATACACTACCAGCCAACATAATTTAGTCAAATGTCACATCAAGATGTGCATTGAAGAACACACTCCTCAAGGTTAAGAAGTAGCTTTTAAAGTAGCTAGTTGTGCAGCAGACTAGAAAGACAATTGTTGATATACCTCTAATTAATTGACTGAAGAGAATATCATATTTAGATGTTATTTCTGATAACCACAGTATAATTAAATTCAGAGTACTTGTTAGATTTATCAGCCCAAATTTATTTAAAAAATAAAAATGTATGAAAGATCAGGATGTCAAAATAAATTACATTAAAATATTTAGATTCAATAAAAGTAACATGTCAACATTATTAAACACTAGACTAACCATAAAGAAAAGACTTCAGGCAGATAAGCTGAGAAGCTCGCAGAAAAGGTGCATTGAGCTACAGCAGGAATGGTGTCAATTTTATCCAGTCACAAAAATAAACTAAATAATCAATCAATCAATCAATAAATCAGTCAGTCACAGAATATGTTTGTATGGTAAACAGCAACTGTGATTGCATTTAGTAAAAATTAAGTTCAAATAGCAAAATTAATTCTTGTAAATTTAAGTCCTTTCTCTTCACTGTTGCTTTTTTACAAACTTAGTTAAAATTTACTGTCACAACAGTGACTTCCACCATAGTTAGAGTTAGATATGTCATATTTATTCCTTAGGAGTTTACTATGCCTTTTTCTGATGTCTACAAATAAAATACTTAAAATACATGAAGAATCGAAAATTTACTTTAAAAAAATCTTGGTATTGATTGCAAAAGTCCAAATGACAGATAAAATCAATTAAAAAGATAATGCAGAGCTTTAACACACCAAACCTGCAAAAATTATTATCTTACTCTATCTGAAATTCAGCAATGGTAAGAAGCAGCAAGAACAGGATTAAACCCACTACTTTGCACGTGGTGGAATATTTTATCATTGTTCTGTGAAGATTATAAACCCAAAACCAAACAAGCAAAGCCACAAAACATTGATTAAAATAACTGTGATATATATTATCATATATTATTAATTCCCTGAGAATTCCAGAAGTAATATGGTCTAGGTGTGTACCATGTTGTGCAAGGCCTAAACTAGTCAATGAAAATGAGTCCATATCTAGGGTTTTCTGGATAAAAGATATAGCAGTGGCACTATAATACACTAGGATACCCAGTATTCAACCGCATTAAATGCAATAAGGACAAATATCCAGTAGATGTAGTACAAATGAACAAGTCTGGAGTGGAGAAATATGAAGGTTTCTATTCCTTTAAGCTTTTTATAACATGGTAATCTGTAGGGGTTAGTTAAACATACCCTTTCTTCATTATCCTATTAAGTGAAAATTAGAGATAGCAACATACAAGGGAGACAAATCTCACTACAATCATAACAACACTGATGCATAAAACAGAACATGCAACTGAAACAACATCATGTTAAGGCTGTTCTTGAGATAAGAAACATTTCAGAAGCTGCATATTAATGAATTAGATTGGCTTACATGAATTCTTCCTCGTTGTTTGCTTGATGTTATTAAATCAAGCAAAGACAATGCCAAATTCCACAAAAGGAATGTCTTTCAGTCTGGCTCTTTTTTTTCTGCTGAGTACTTTCAAGGACAGAGCAATTTGTTTTTTCAGGAGTCAGTCTTTCAAAATTGTGCTGTAAATACAGTCAAGCACATATAGGAGATGGTTCTAATGGTCTCTGGTTTAGGAGTATCTACCACATTCCTTGTTACCATATTTCAGTGTTTTGCTACCTCCTAACTAAAAGGCTTCCCTTATATCAAATTATGGGACGTTTGTAACAGGAATAAACTGGTTATTCCTTATTCTTCAATTAACAAAACTGGAACAAAATATTTAATCACCTGCACTGTAATCTGCAGTTTGGATTCTTTTTTAATGTTTTAGAAAGCTGTTGTTTGTTTCCACCTTTAGTCTTTTATTTTCTCCATCAACAAATACATAACTTTACTGTATCCCAGTATTTTTTAGACCTCCTATCTATTGTCTTCCTTGCAATGGTAGGCAGTAGCAGGTATTAGTTTGCAATGTAATTATACGGTCATAACTGAAAAAAACAAAATTAAAACAAAGGGAAATCACAACAAAATCAGACTAGCGGCACACCTAAAATAACATCTAGTTTCAAATGGGGACAGGATGTCATTTGGTGAAGATTCCATAACAAACTTAACAAAGGACTCATCAACTTTTTTCCAAGAAGGTAAATCTATTTCTAGTCTACAGGAAACTTGTGGTTTTCATTGGGTATGAAAGGAAGCCACTGGTCTAAAAGTTTTAAAAGCTTACTACAATTGCAATTGATATCCTCATTACTCTGGTCTAAGTATCAGTCTTTATTATTGCTACCCACTGCATGTGAGAAAAAGTGGAAATGTATTTCCTGAAGGACAGGAGCAGAACAACGGTTCCCATTTCTTTCTTTCCCTTGGGAAATTTTTAGTGATAGATCATTTTTTCATCTTTGAAAATATATTTGTCTTTTTTTTTTTCAATGAGAAACTAATCTAGTAAAAAATTATCTATTTTTGCATATTACTACAGTGCCCAAAAGCTCAGTGCTTTTATTAATCCTCCCTTCTGCTGCATACTATAATTATAACACAGAGTACAAGGTCATTTCATTTACAAAGACCATAATAAATGAGTGTAAAACCAGAGACAACTGATGGATAGGGAAAGACAGGAAAGTACAGGGGAATAATGAGGCAACACTAGACACAGTGATAGGCAGCAGTCTCAGTACTGCATCACCTTAAACACTGTGAGAGCCCTTTTTATTTCTTTTTCCTTTAAGTAGGTAATACTGAAATTTAGATTTTTAAAGAAAAGACTAGAAAACAATGAGGGAAGAAGAAATTAGTTTCTGGATATTTTTATGAGAATCGCTTCTGAGACTAAGTTGCGATCAACGGAAGAGAAAGAAGGTGATTGTTTCACAAGGGAACAATTGGATTTATAAAAAACGGCAACATGTGCTGGCCAGAGGCTGGAGGCAGTGTCTCAGTGCCAAATGAGTAGGAAGATGTTGGAAACAAATAGGCTTTGAAAGGTCCTGAAAGTAAAGGCAAATTGAGTATGTTTGATGTAGCAGAGGAGAGAAAAACAGAGATACATATAGATCTCAATTCCATTAAATAGCTTTTTGTTTTTTAAAGTAATTTGCCTGCCATCTGAATTTTCAAGTTAAAGTCTTTTTACACACCAGCAGTGTGTGCAACATATCAAAATACAAAAGTATTTACTTGCCCCAGTTTGTCTAAGACGTGATCCTTGACTCTGTGTGACACAGGGTATTAACATAAATTAGTAAAAGAGACACCAAAATGCTCCAAAAGATCAATTGCACACTTTATGCTGTTCACGCATAACTGCTGAGCATGTTGCAAGCAGGTGGCCAACAGCAGACCAGCGTTGCCATATTCTGCACCCTCACTATGTTGTTGTCTACACAGTGTCATCAGACAAATTTGATAATGACTGTTTGTTTGACATTCACTCTGCGTGAAATACTGCCCCACAAGCCTGAGATATTTTTTCTGAAAAAGGTGAACAAGCATCCAAAACAACAAAAGCTTAGCCAGAACTATTTGCTATGGCCCAGACTGAATACCTCTCTCCACATATAAACAGTAATTGAAATACTTTTTTCTGTGATTCGTCAGATAGGTCTCTTTGGCTGTTCAGCTTTCGTTGTTTGAGTTGTCTGTCCTTTGGTATGCACTGCAATAAAATGAATGCTCCTTTTCAAGGTTATTTTTGTGCAGATTACCGCTTAGCGTTAAGTACACCCGTTGCATGGAGACTCTCCAAGGTCTTTAGGCCTTTTAAACCTCACTCAAGCCTTATTTCAGAGCCAAGTTGAGCTTTGTTGGCTTTTTCTTCCATGTCACAAATATTATTCTTGCAGCTATAAGAAAATAAACAGTTTTCTACAGGAAACTGAAACAAGAGGGTACCCAAATCACATTGCTTCTATTCAAATCTTGTCTTGCACTGCAACAGCTTTACAGTCAAAAAACACAAAATGTGAAGAAATTGGAATGCACACTTTAATCTCTGTGGTTCTATTTGACTTTACTATTAGAATTCCCTCCTTTTTCTCTCTCTCCCTCCTTCTCTCTCCCTCCCTCTCATTCTCACTCTCTGCAGATTACGTTTCAACAAACTGCTGTGCAACAGCATATAAGGTTGTTGGAAGGAAAGAAATAATTTTGTGTATTATATGTCTGTTTTTAAAGCAAATATGGCACTTCCCTCTGGATAAGGATGGGTATTTATAATATTAATACTTAAATTATGAACTTAAAATATATAGATTCATATTTTATCCTGGACAGCTAAAAGACTTATGGATTTTTCAGGCCTAAGGTAAATGCATCCAAATTTTTTTTCCAGTGTGTTTTATAAATGGACTAGCATGTCACAAATTCATAAACCAGACTGCATCTTTGCAGGAAATGTTGTTTTTCAATGCTAAAGCCTTGAAAACAATGGCTAATGCCATTGCCAAATAGGATTTTAAGACTTGAAATGCATATGGTAAGTATTTTCAAAATTTTCCTTTTTGCTTCATAAAAGATGGCTATTCTTAACTGAGCATAGCATTATATTTAAAATTCAGTTTCCTTCATTGTGCCAAAAATCATTGAAAAGTCAGCAGTAGCTCATAGTTTGTGAAAAGTCTTCATTTTCTGAAAGTATACTTAGTGGAAATTAAACTAGCTACAGAAACCTACTGCTTTCAAGATGCATTTGTCCTTTGGCAGTTTAATTGGAGACAATAATGTCAGAGGTGGTAAAATCAGTTAAGACAACTTCTATTCACAGAGTCACAGAATCACAGAATATGCTAAGTTAGAAGGGACTCACAAGATCCTGACCCTGCACAGCCCCATTCCCAAGAATCACACCATGTACCCCTGAGCATTGTCCAGATGCTTCTTGATCCCTGTAGGCTTGGTGCTATGACCACTTCCCTGGGGAGCCTGTTCAGTGCCTGAATACCCTCTGGGTGAAGAACCTTTTCCTGATATTTAACCTAAGTCTCCGCTTACACAACTTCAGGCCATTCCCTAGGGTCCTGTCACCAGAGAGAAGAGATCATTGCCTGTCCCTCTTCCCAAGGAAGCTGTAGACTGCAAAGTGTCTCTGAGTCTCCTCTTCTTCAGGTTGAACAGAGCAAATTACCTCAGCTACTCTTCATATGGCTTCCCACCCAGACCCTTCGCCATCCTCACAGTCCTCCTTTGGTAATGCTCTCCAACAGCTTAATGTCTTTCTTATATTGTGGCACCCAAAGCTGCACACAATATTCAAGGTGAGGCCACCCCAGTGCAGAGCAGAGCGGGACAATTCCCTTCACTAGCTCGCTGGCGATGCTGTGCCTGATGCACCCCAGGACATGGCTGGCCCTCCTGGCTGCCAGGGCACTGCTGGCCCACATTGAACTTGGCATCGACCTCCAGGTCCATTTCTGTTGCCCCATCCCAGATGCAGAATCTGTAATTTTTCTTGTTGAATTTCATAAATTTGGTGATTGCCCAACCCTCTAATTTTTTGAAGTTTCTCTGCAGGGCCTTCCTGCCTTCAAGGGAGTCAACAACGCCTCCTAATTTTGTATCACATGCATACTTGCTTAGTATTCTTTCCCGCAATGCATGAAAGTCACTTATGCAGATGTTGAACAGTACAGGGCGGAGGATGGATATGGAATCCCAGTAGTGACATTGCCAGTCTGTTGTCACCTTGCTCACTGTAGCCCTTTGTGCCCAGCCTATTAAAGAGTTGCTCACCCAACACACGAGGTGTTTATCCAGCTGTGTGCTGAAATTTTTTTTCCAGAAGGATCCTGTGAGACAAAGCATTGAAAGCTTTGCTGAAATCCAAAAAGATTACATCAACTGGCTTCCATTGATCAATTAGGTGAGCTACCATGTCATAAAAGGAAATCAAATTTGATAAGCAGTACTTTCCTCTCATGAAGCCATGCTGGTTGTGACCAATTACTAGGCTGTCCTCCAAGTGTTTTTCAATACCTCACAGAATAACATCCTGCATAAACTTTATAAGGCACTGAATTGAGACTGACAAGCCTGTAGTTCCTAGGGTTCTTGTTCTTGCCCTTCTTGAAAAGTGGGACAACATTCAATAGCTTCCAGTCAGCTAAGACCTCTCTGGATTCCCAAGACCACTCAAAAATCATGGAAAGAGGTTTTGCAATGACATTAGTAGCTCTTTGAGGATTCTCAGATGAATCCCATCAGACCCTATAGATTTGTAGGGATCCAGCTGGAGCAGCAGATCCTGCACAATTTTAGGGTTAACTGGGAGCTGATAATTCTTTCAGTCACAGTCCTCCAGCTCAGGGCACTGGTAACCCCTTGTTCCATGAATCGTGTTGAAGGCAGAGACAAAGGATGCATTAAACATCTCTGCCTTGTCCGTGTTGCTGTTTGGTCAGGAAAGAGAAAGTTGTAGCTTTTTGCTTCTTCTTCATGGTACCCTATAAGGCATTTTGCTGAGCTGGGAAAGTGGGTAAGAAGAGGTTAAAAAAACACCTGTACCACTCCATCTCAGCTGCCAGACATCAGGGCTACCAAGGCTAGATGTTCACCCTTCAGGCAGTTCTGTGACTGCAGCTCAAAATGAGCCCTGTCTAAGCAGAAACATACAATTATTCCAATCAAATTATTCCTAGGCTACACAACACAATTACCCAGCTTAATGTGAAAGATAAATTAATTGAAAGATCACTTTCCTTTTCTTTTTTTTTTTTTTTTTTTTTGCATAAAAAGTCCCTGTGTAAGATATTCATAAAGAAAAGTTAAGCACTTGACTTTCATAACAAAGACTCTGTAAGAATGTCTGTTATCAGAAATAGACTTTGTTTCATCTTTTTAATTTTGGGGACAGGAGGAGACTTTTAACACTGCAAATCATCTCTTACATTAGCACAGAATCAATATATAAATGTAGAAAGACAAAAGTGATACTTTGACAAAGTTTTCTTTCTTTCTTTTTTTTTCTTCTTTCACAGATTAAGATTGATTGAAATAAGGGTTCAGCATGAATTTCTCTGCATTGCTGCATCTCATGGTGATGCTGATTCAACTTTGGCCTTGCTCTCCTAGCACACAGAACTCCAGCATACAAAACACAGTTCAGTCTTTCAAAGAAGCTCGAAGAGTGAAACGTGGCTGGCTGTGGGAGCCTCTTTTTGTAACCGAGGAGCAGGTTTCACGGGATCCTGTGTATGTTGGACAGGTATGATAAGTAATGATTCAATAACAGTGCAAGGTTAGATTTAAGATGCTGATTAGCAGCTTCTACCCTGACTTGGAAGACCAAACATCTCCAGTGACGTGGAAATAGCAACAAACATAGAAAGAGGAGATCAGGAAGCTGCAACTAGTCAGTACTACATCTCTCCTTTCCTGTGACCTTACTCAAGGTCAGAGAAGTCCGAGAGCTGTAAGCCATGGCAGTATCAAGGACCTTCCTTCACCAAGGACTGCTGTCAAGGAAACTTCACATGCATGCTGTTACTAAAACTAGTTCCATACATAGCAGATGAAGGTATAAAGCTGAAAAGTTCCTTTCTTTCTTCTGAATGAATTTTAAGTATTCATTTATCAACATCTGGCAATTTGCTTGTGCTATTTTTGGCACTGAATCAAAGCAGCCATACTGAGTGTAGTGTAGTTTACAAACAGTATTTAGCATGATTTTCTATTACACTAAGTAGCAGCTGATTTACCCCTCATTAATTTTTAATGAAGCTGATTAATACTAAATCCTTTCACCACTGAGAAACTACAGGAATCTGCATGGTTCATTAGATTAACGTAGGTTCAGCACAATGAGCAATTATTTTTCACCCTCCTTTAAAAATGCTTTAAGATAATTGTCTTAATGAAGGTTTATCTGCCCCCTTCTCTCTCTGCTTATCATTATTATTATATTTATTATTATTTATTTTTGTATGCTAGAAGTAATTTTAATCTTGAGATCTAGTTTTCTTTTCTTTAAGGCCCTTTTTAGATGAATGAACCAAAATAAGTTTAACTACTAATTAACTGGCACTAAAATTTAATTGGGCCCAAAGGGTGAAGTGCTCAAAATTCATTAATTACTTTTTCACAGCCCTTTCGAAGTAACTACTGTGGAAGTGTGATGTCTCACTTCTGAAAGAACAAGTGAAGACACACAGTCTATTTTTTTTTTAATTATCATTACTTTTCCAACAACTTGAAAAGTTTCCTGCAAAGAAACTTCATAAATGTCATGTATTTTCATTATCTCACCTTTTGTTTCTCACAGGTTAACTGGGGATTTTATTGAAGATTATTGTTAATATATTTCAGTGTAACCATTGTCTAATCAGACATATTTACTTGTGTCTTTTTATTGAGTAGAATATGCGCTGCTTTCAGCAAATGAAGTGGTAGTCTATGATCAACACACGAATTTTTAGTAATTAAGGCCCTGAAGAAAACTTCATCAACGAAAATATAAAGGTAGACAGTCTCTGTTTTTAAATCATTATTCCATATCAAAATCTTTTTACAGTCAGAACTAAATCTTCAAATTTCATTTAACATAGACTCATGCCTCCTTTTCCATTATCAAGATTAAGAAAAGTAAATACGTCCATCAGCACTGCAATGGCAGATAGACTAGGATAAGTACAAAAATTCTTGTTCTCAGCTCTCATTTACAATGGTAAGACCATTTATTTTGTGCCCAGCCTAAGAAAAAACAAGTAAACTGAGAACTTTTGCTATGCTTTCTCAGCAAATGTCATCTGTAAGAGACCTCTCACTTAACATGTTCAAGGTCATGAAGTCTTTTGTGTATAAATGATTCTGAGCAAAATTGCTAAACACAGGTTATGACTGAGCAGCCAGTCCCTATGCTTCCAGACCCTAAGGGTTTGATGCACTCGGTGGTCACATCTGAGCCCCATGTTAGTTTAAAGATCTAAATATAGATCACCTCTCCCATGTCCTTGGTTTCATGATAAGGAAATCAAGATCTATGGATAACAAAGAATCTGTGTTGTCCCTTAGCCAGATGCCAAATTTGGATGGTGTTAAAATGGGTTTGACCAGACCACTTGTAAAGGGGGTAACATGTCCCGTGTTTAGCACACAACTACTATAATGTTGAAAATATTTAAGTTGTTCATATTTTAAATTGTTCTAAATTCCCTTAGACTTGGAAATTCTGTCTTTTGTACTGGTAAGGATAATTAACTCTGAATACTTTAGGCCTTAAATACCTTTAGAGAATTCAGAGAAGGAACTCAAAACCATCCCTCATATCACAGAGTAGTGTCCCTGTCACATTCTGAATAAAGTACCCACCTGATGCATGCAGACAATTATACATTATGTAAATCCTAAAAGGCATAGACATTCTTCCAAAGAAAAGTTAAAACTATTTTTGCCACTTCAGAAGTTATTACAAAATATTTGAGGAGATCCAATAGGGAAATGAGCCCTTTACTCCCCTTAGTTACTTCTTTCCCACCCTATGACCTCATAATCTATAGTGACCTCTAGGGTCAATAACCAGAAGCAAACTAGTGAGATAATTAAAGTCAAAAGTTAGACATATTATTTGTATTTTAAACATGTTGCTTCATAAGAAAAGCAAGTTGAATAATATTTTTTTTAACTTTGGATTTTTCAGTTATTATCCTGGCTCCTAGAGAGTTTGACATCTTTTGCTCTAAAACCAAAATAAGTGGAGGAAAAATGGAGAATTAGTGATATGATAGAAATTGCTGTTCCCATAAAATTCAACTGTGGATACCTGACATGTTAGGAAATTAAGTAATTTCTCTTAAAATATTACTCTATTATATATCGCTAACATGAACAGAACTATTTTGTTGTCATGAACAAATGCAGCTGATCCAAAATTGTCTCCAAGGCTCAGCTTTATCAAAGGAATCATCATCATAAAGTTCATCTGAGCAATACAACAGAGGATGTAGACCATCCTGGAAGGGAATGGAAAATGTCTATCAATTTATTTCAGAATAAATAATACAGACATATACAACAGAAAGTCTTTCCTACTCTTACTATATCAACAGAAACAGAACATCACTGTTGCACACATTTACACTAAGCATTGCTGAGTACAAAAAAAACCTTACAAAGTATGTGTCATCTGCAATAATAAAAAATTTAGATAATGTTTAATGACCTTTGTATTGTTTTCAGCAGAATTGTAGGGGAGCTGAACTACAAAGCAATGAACTAAAGTAGGTATTTAGATGCATGCCTTTCACTTCAAAGTAGCTGAAGCGTCTCTTTTCAGGTTTATCATGCATTTGTAAGTCATTATATCAGTACTTTAAAACTAAATATTTTTAAATATTTTAAAATTAAAATGGTTGGCTGAAAATGTGTCAGTACCTTTTTTCAAATGTTAGTATCCAAGAAGGCTCATTAGTGATAGGGTTCACTGTAGAATCAAAACACGGCATAAAATGAATATTTCAAAACTTTATTCTTCCCAAAGTGTGACTTATTTTTCTCTTTTATACTTTCAGGTGAAATCGGATTTAGACAAGCAGGATGGCAACTTAAAATACATTTTGACTGGGGAGGGAGCGGGAAGCATTTTTGTCATCGATGAATATAACGGCAAAATTTATGTAACACAAAAGCTGGATCGAGAAAAGAAAGCTTTCCACACTCTAAGAGCACAAGCAATTAACAGGAGCACTCAGCTTCCTGTTGAACCTGAATCAGAATTTATTATCAAGGTTCGAGATATCAATGACAATGAACCACAGTTCTTGGACGGACCTTATGTGGCCACTGTTCCAGAAATGTCACCTGAAGGTATGATGTGCTGTGAACCAAACTCCTGATTTTTTCTGGATAGCTGTGTTGATATAAAATCTTAATAGCATATTTTACAGACTGCCTCTCATTGAAAAGGAAGTAAACTTTTACAGGTTTAGAAATTTGCAAATGTACATTCTTAACTTGAAGGCTGCAAATTCCTCTACTTAAAATTCTTGTTTTTAAATATTTAGATACGTACATCTATCCACATCCTTTTACAGATTCTGGATACATGCTTGGAGTGACTATGGACATTTTTCTTTTCTGTCAGTGATTCAGCCTCGATTTGTACTTGTTTAAAAATGTAATGTTCCCAGTCGAAATAGGTAGAATGCTACAGCCAGTTGTGAAGAAGATGTGATGGCCACCCTCACTCTCTGCATGTCGCCTGCCTGTTTATACTGCCAAGCCTCTTTCCTACCAACCAGCTTCTCCTTGTTTGGATTAGATTGTGTGCAGTGAAGTACTGCCTTCTGATTTCTTAAGTACATGAATTGTAATTTTCCTGTCAAGAGGAACAGCTTAATCCATGTACCTCTTCTTTCTGCCTTTCACATGATCAGACAGATCTGTAGTAGGATCTGTCATTTATATAGAAACAGTACAACAAATGCAAAAAAGTCAACATCTGAAAACGTGGGTATACCTATACATCTGTGTGTACACACATATATGCGTTCATAATATGTGTAAATATTATGAATTAAATTAAAGCCTTCAAAAACCCCAAAGTGTGAATACAGTTGGCATAAACAAGCATGTTATAGATAATATCTCCAAATAACTATCTTCAAAATCAAAAGAAAATTGGATTCTTCAAATCTTACAGAAAGAATCCCAGTAATCTTTTAAATTTATGCATCACCATATTTTGGTTATTTCTATTGTAATCGATACTGAAAAGAAATTAAAATATTGTGCTACTTTAAATAGTATGGGTCAATGAGGTCATTAATGTAATAACACCAGTGATTATAAAAAATTATAAAAACTACATTTCATTAAACATTATCTGTTCGACTTTAAGGGCCGAATCAGTGAATATTTGATAGCAAACCATAAACTTTACCTTCTTCTAGCAGCCAACATAGCAGTTGAAAGAAAATGATATTCATGCCTGGTATTTAATCAAAAGTAGAGTTAGTATCCTAATTTCTGCCAGGAAGAAGCAGCTCACCATCACTGCCAGCAATAGCTACAGAAGACATGCATTTTATCAATTTACTTGCTAGTGACCCTGCTTATAGCACCTTCTACCAGGGAAATAATTTCTGATTTTTTCTTCACTGCCACTTTCTTCTGTACAGACAGACTTAATTCTGCATCTGACCTCTTGGTCAAATAACTTTTTCTAACTTAATCAGTTGCTTGTTCAGAGAGCTCTTATAGCTTTTGCATCTCGCTCATTCACTCAGATTTAGAGTTAAGAAGATAGGTGTCTTGTCAAAGACCTCAACATTTTTATTTTTTATGTCTCATAGTAAAAATGAGTATAGTTCATTGTCTAGAATTATCTGGGATTGAACAAATGTAGGACTTTGATAATTCCTCTTTTCTTCCTTTCCTGTGGTAAGATGTTTCACACAGATCACTTAGTCTCATAAAAACATTTTTTAAATGGCTGATTATTTGTTGTGTCCTCATTTATACTCACAGAAACTTGTAACCATTCTCATAAGTGTATTAAAAACTTAATTTCTTCCATTTTATCTTTCTGCCTTTATGATGGCTATAAGGAAAAAAAAAAAAAAAGAATAAGTAGGGTGGTACTTAATACCAAAAAAAGCCAGTAGTATTCTTTTCCTACATATCTCTGTTTCTCACCTGAAACCATCAATAAGGAGTTGACAAATGAGAAGTTTTACTCTCTCCTGCCTTGAGTTTACTATAGAGATACCCTAAAAACAAAAGGCTCAGTTGTTTTTGTCCACACTCCTGAGTCATCTATTATATATTTACATTCCTAAAACACAATATCACTTCAGCATAAGATTAATTAAGCTGCAGAAAATGTAATTTACTTTGTGATATTCCTGTAATGTTATAAATGAAAAAAAAAACCTACAGTGAAATATAGAAATATATGAAATAAAAAAAAGAAAGTAAAAAACAAAAGTAACACATCTCTCATTTGTCAGAACGGGTGAAAAATGAAGTAAGATCCCTATTTGCCTTCTCTGTCAGACTCAGACTTCCTGAAACACTAAACTCACAGATTTATGATCATGCAGGGTATGATACGTGAATCCAGGTCATCCAGGATCCTGAAATATTTTTTGCATTACTGCTTCTACACTTGACCACTCTATCACTAATACCATAGCTACTCCAGAGATCATTCTTTCACCTACTTCTTCCAGAGAAACACTACTGGAATACTAATGTGTATGTCCGGAATATACAATGTAAGTGGAGTGTATACCTTAACAGTGGTCAGCTCCAAAATATGAAACAACTGAGGCATATATCATAAGCACTTCTCCAGGCTTACTTACCCTGCTTCTCAAAAGATAGGGACTGCACTACTAAGGTGAAACCTGTTTCAGTGTGCATTTCAAACCAACCTTGCAAGGAAATTTATGACCTCACAGCAGAGAGAAAGGGTAACCCACTAAAATTTGCAGTATTGATAACACAGTGGTTGATTATATCAGTGCTTCTCTCCCAGTAAACTAAAACATACCGTTTCATAATTATGGGTGAAGAACACAATTAAGTGATAAAGTGCAATAGAGAGGCTTGCCCTTTGCTCTGTTTCAGTGTTCTCTTGCATTGGTTCAGCTCACTGATGCTCGATCTCCTAGTAATTTCCTCGCAGAAAATGCTCTTAGGAAGTGCGGTCAATACTTGGGAAAACAGGTCACTGATAGTGCACATTTTGTCTGGAACTCAAAAAGCAAGTAGAGAATAATTCAGAGCTGGTCACTTGCCTCAGAGAACCACAGCAAAAGCAGAAAACAGGCACAAATGACTTTCCCTGAAGTTAATCACAAATATCAATATATATACTAATGTGCCAACAAATTAGAGTACATTTTAATTCTTTATTAGCTCTCTTTTATCTTCAGTACTAAATTTTATTAGGGTTTTATATGCAAGTGTCACAGTAAATGAAAAGCGTGTCAGCAAATGGACTCTCTTCTGAGAACACAGGACTGTGCTTTACCCTCAGGCATTTGGTACAATTTTACACTAAGTGTCTTACTTATAGCTGTTAAACTTGTACAAATGCAGTATATCTGATGGAGTGGTTAAGAGTCAGATGCAATAATCTATCAGTACTTAATGTCTTTATAGATCTCAAGCTCTAGTTAGAAAAATGAGTAGCTATTTGCCATATGAGGGCCCCATAGTATACCTAATGGACTGCAGCTTATAAATGGCTCTACTATGTTTTGCCCAATAAGGGTCAAATCAAGGCTACAGAGATACAAAGTTACAGTTTGCCTTAAATAAAGCTAATCAGAAAGTTCAATTGTCTGTTATAACATGATGCTTGCAATGTCAGGACTGGGGTTTTGGGGTCTCTTGATTGATTGGGGACGTGTGCAATTATATGTTAATAGATTGTTATAAAAGATATTATTTATATCTGTTCAATTTTCTTCTCACAATGGTGTAGTTACAAATAATGGCTTTTAGGAGTTTTTGAGTACAGAATATCAACATTTCAATTTCTGTCACTCAAATACAAATGCTAGATGAACATGACTCCCTTCTGCAAATGCTTTGAGTTTGGTTTTGAGGTTTTTTGGGTTTGTTTGGTTGGGATTTTGTTTGGGTTTTTGTTTAGTTGGTTTTGGTGGACTGTTTGTTGTTTGTTTTTTTTTTTCTGATGGCTAAATGTATAAAGAAAGAAAGGTTTCATGGCAGTGAAAAATTAAAAACTGAGGAATTATTCTAAAGCCAAGATACAATTTTTCTTCTGCTTGCTACATAGTCCATACTAAATATAGAGGTTCATGAAGTTATCATAAAATCTTTGTTCTAAAAAAATGCAAGTAATGATAGCCTGCTCTTTACACGGTCTCCTGTCACCCCAATTTAGAAATAAGCAGTCTTCCTCATGGCAGTGCAGGGTATCTGTTATTTCTTCCCTCCAGGTCAGCTTCCTCTTTACTAGATTCCTTTTGACTATTCACCTTTCTATTACATCCACCAGCTGCATCTCACTGAGCCCAACTGGACAAATTCCTTACTTCTGCATTCTGAAATACTCTAGAAGAGTTAACAGACAAGAAGAAAAGTGTGCTTGGGTCCCAGAGAAAAAAGAAATTCTGGTTTAGATTCAATATTTATTTATAATACTTAAAAACTCTTCAGGAAATATATCTACCTTTAAATGTGTGAGATGCACAAAAGCTGTAATGATAATCTTGAAGTCTTATATATGTTGGATTTTTTCCTGATTTACCAAATATGGTGCTGTAAATAAGTCAATTTCTAAACATAGTTGTGGATGCCTGAGTTTGTTTAGTAGAAAATAGCATTCGTGACAGACTAAACCTGTTGGATCATCTGTAGTTCTTGATCTTTTCCTAACTAGAACTTACTTTTTTCCAAAGCTACTGTGTTCTAGTCATGCTAAATTTTCTTAGAGGATAAATTTTCTGTGATTGTGAGAGCAATTTTCATAGATCACAGCTGATAAGAAGTTAACAGTTGTTTAGCTGAAGACCCCACTTACTCTTCAGTCTTATGAAAGAATTCTGTTATCTCTGAGGTCCATGTGTGCCCTGATTAAAAATGAATCTGTAATTTTACCTTCAACATTTCTCCAGAGCAATAGGATCTGTATGTACATTTATACATCTATACAGACATCTAAAACACACATAAATGTCAGATATTTGATATTGTAGGTAGGTTTTGAAGGACATATAGGTCCAGAATTTGGTGGGAATTAATAGCAGTTTAGTTTACTCTCCACTTGAGAAAAGATAACACGCATTATGGAATCATTTCAAGTGTTGCTGAATAAATTGAGAAAAAATGGAAAAGAAAATAATTAAATAACCAAAATATTTAGTTTACCATCTCCTTTTGTGAGAAAATCTTTTTAATTTCTATCTAAAACTATCTAACTGCTGGAAAACCCAGAAATTAATGTATTTGTTTAATTTGGGACAAAAATCAACTTTGATTTTGTCATAAAAAAGGTATTCCTGGTCTAACTCCTTTCACTCCACCTCTTCTTCTTTTCTCCTTCAGCATAGCTATACACCTATATTGATAAGCAGATGCAACCATGTGAACCTATGACAGAAATTTTTAGAAAGTAGCTTGATTTCCTGCAGTTCCTCACAAGAAGTGATAATTGTATTCTAATGCAGAATCTAGGTGAGGAAAAAAGACAAAAACAATGATTACCTTAAAAATGTTATTGTGGATTTTTTTTTAAAGGACAGTCATTAGTGATGGTGCTATGAGATTGCTGTCAATCTTCTATCTAGGATATAAACAGCTTCCCATCAAAGAAGAAATCAAGATCTGCAGTTTGATTCCACAGTGCTTTTGCACTGGGATTTCTGCCACAAGTTTTGCACTGGGACAAGCTCATTAAAGACTCGAGAAAAAATTTTATCAGAGCCTTGTTATACTTCTTGGCTGCTTTGCTTGTTAACAATTAATCTCTTTATCACCAATGGGCCTACTGGTGATAAAGTGACTGTGCTTTCTTATTCCTATGGGAAACTTCCATAAAATACTTTGAAGAATATATGAGAGGAGGAGAAACAACTTGCTTTACTCCATTTACGTATTAGAAAATAGGCATGATATATGTAGTATTTTAAGCAACGTAAATGTAGTGCTAAAAATAATATATAATTTATTTTCATTTTAATTGAAAATTTTAAAGCAACATGAATAACTCCTGAGGAAATATTTTCCCTTTTTAATGATAAATTTTGTAAGTACCATTTGCTACTGTAAATTTTTAGGACTGTTTTTTAATAAAACTGGTAAGTTAAAAGGTTTTTGAAGAGCTTATGTTTTGTAATTATGACATAATTTATACAAGAAAACAAACATAATCTGTTTTATTTTTCCTTGAGGTACTTCGGTTACACAGGTAACAGCTACAGATGGTGATGATGCTTCTTATGGGAATAGTGCTCGTCTGCTTTACAGTCTCGTTCAGGGACAACCTTATTTCTCTGTGGAGCCAACGACAGGTACTACAAATGAATTAGTAACTTGAAAACATTAATAAACTAATAAAATGGATGCAAGCAAAATTGTCTTGATTTCAACACACAGATCAACTGATACCACCCTACTCTCTTGCATCTCTTCATAGCTCCTAGATCTAAAGAAAATAAATTTTTTGTTTCTCATAGAAAACTGAAACTCTTTCTCTCTAGAAAATCCAAATTTTATTTAGCAAATTATCTTGTTAAATAGTTGAATTCTGAATATCCCATTCAATAAATTAATCTAGGAGTACTTCTCAGTTAACAGCTCCATGACTCATTATGTGGTATTTCTTCCTATGTTGGAGAAACCACAGATATGTGACATCCCTCCAAAAACCTAATTTCTGAGTAAGAGAGATGGTATATATGTGGCTGAGGAAATATACAGAGTATTCTGCTCCCCAGAACTCTAAATATACAGAATGGATTTGACATACAGTGTACTATACTGGGAATCAGTACTCTGTACAGAGTACTAATTGCCGGTATTAGGACATGTGTGCTGTGCACAATGTGGAATGTAAATTCATAACTGGATCCAGTGATACATTTTACACCCATGCCAGATGTTGAGAAAAAAGTGAGACTTATATGCTCTTATATTATACTTTTCATTTTTAGGGGTCATCAGAATGGCTTCCCAAATGGATAGAGAAACAAAAGATCAGTACTTGGTCATCATCCAAGCCAAAGATATGGTTGGGCAACCAGGAGCATTTTCTGCAACAGCCACTGTTACCATAAACCTCTCCGACATCAATGACAATCCACCTAAATTTCAGCAGTGTGAGTAGAGGCTACTTACAGTAATGAAAGTCTTGAGGAAATTTAGATCCGCTGTAGCTGTTAAGTGTTCTGATAGGTTGACAGGTCTTTCTAGAACAGGGCTGTGCTTTAACTTCAGCATACAGTTGTAAAAAAAAGTAAAATAATGGAAAAAAAAAGAAGTCATCACGAAAGTTCAAAACCTATGAGGAAAAGAAAATCTATCATTGCAAAAGGTCTCAGGCCTGTTCTTTTTACTTACCACTAGGCCTTGGAGACAAATCACTTACTAAACTGCTTTCCCTATAGTTTGCTCTACCTCAGCCTAAAATCTGGAAAATAGAATCTTTAGCACCATTTTCGCTCACCTTCTTCATTTCCTCTCTTCATTGTTTTCTGACACATGCTATAAACTTTATGGCAAAAGATGTGAACCTCTTTGTCCAGGGACCTTTTAGCAAATATGGGAGCTGCTCATTGAGCGGTCAGGAAAAAATTGTGCAGTGGGAAGTGGTACCCTCCACTGTTTTTTCACCCTGTATATTCATAGAACCATAAAATAGTTTGTGTTGGGATGGATCTTTAAATGTCATTTAGTCCAACCCTCCTTCAATGGGCAGGGATGCTCAGAGCCACATCCAACTTAACCTTGAATTTTTCCAGGGATGGGGCATTCACCATCTCTCTGGGCAACCTGTGCCAAGGTTTCACCACCCTCGTTGCAATAAATCTTTTTCTTATATCTGATTTAAATCTTTCCTCCTTCTGTTTAAATCTTCCTCCTTCTGATCTTGGCTCTATATAGGGCTGAGAGGGGAGGACTCCCAAGGGGAAAGACTGCCCTGCCCTGTACCCAAGATTTTTACAATGCCAAATTATGTCCATTGCCCAAGTAAAAGTTGGGGGCTTTTTCGAGCTCTCTGAGAACCTCAAGCTACAGCAGTTATTAACCATAGCAGATCACTAAACTTTACCAGTAATTGTTTTTTTAGCACTCTACTACATGAGAGTCTCTGAAGATGCTCCCGTGGGCACCACTTTGGGCAAAATCTTTGCAGAAGACAGCGACATAGGGGAAAATGCAGCCATGGACTATTTCATTGAAGGAGATAGCTCAGATGTTTTTGACATCATTACTGACAGTGAGACTCAAGAAGGAATTATCTTACTAAAAAAGGTGAGATCTCAGAAACCTGACAAAAAATCTCGAAGTATTTGTAAGAACTTTCTCAAGCAAGCTGGATGTGTAAAAAAGGCATGCTGCTTTTGATTCTGCTAGGTTGTTTTTTCTTTGGGCTTTGTGATTTGATTGGAATATTACGGGGAATAAAAAGGAAAATGCTTTTCTTTCTGTTTACATTTTCCACTCATTCCTATTACAGCTGAATATAATAGTGACAATCAGAGTATCTTAACATTATCCCTAGCTGTGCAACACAGTGTATCCCATTGTGAGAAAGTGTTCTATCTCTTCTGTGCATCATCTGTGAAATCTTTATCAATTTACTGCAAACAATCTCACTTCACTTCCAACACCTACCTCCTGTTAACTGAAAACAGACTTTATTACTGTATTAGACAGTGGAGATTTTGTTATGACATAGCTTTGAAAAGACACTGAATACAATCAAAAAATGCCAGTTTATGAATTGAGAAATTGAATATTCTTCGATACTGTGTAATTAATTTTGGAATCACAGAGATTTCTGGGTCATGTGAGTCATTATCTGAAATGAAGATACAGTTCAATAGTCTAATGAAACCTAGGACCCTGAAGAACCGAATGTTAAAAATGGGAAGGATTTTTTTTTTTCTGTTTGTTTTATGGTGGTTTCTTAGCTCAGGAAGCTATTTATTTAGCAAGTCTTTTAAAAATTTATTTTTATTTTTCATTTCAGAAGATAAAGGCTGTCTAAAATAGTAATGTAAGTGTGTGTTATTAGGGGTGACATTCTATGGGAATACTTTTTTTCAGTGCTGCTTGACTGTAGCATTAAAGCCAGCTTAAATGTGAAAATAAACAAGCTCAGTTTAAAGTGTTTTTCATATAGAAAAGAAACCTTAGAATTAACAAGTTTTAAAAGTAAAAATTTTTTTCAAACATTCCCAAAAGAAGCATAACACTATTTTGTCTTTAATCTTACACCATTTATTGAAGTATATAAAGAAAAAAATATTCCAAATCTCACTTTCTTTCTTAACAGAGAGTGGATTATGAGAGCAAAAGGAGATACAGTATTCAAGTCAAAGCAGTAAACAGATACATTGATGAGCATTTTTTGACAGAAGGACCATTTGAAGACACAACCCTTGTCAAAATCACCGTGGAAGATGCTGATGAACCTCCAGTTTTCACCTTGGACAACTATGTGATGGAGATTTCTGAAGGGGCTACAAGTGGCTCATTGGTGGGGGTCGTAACTGCTAGAGATCCAGATAATGATGACAGTCCAGTCAGGTACCTCTCTTAAAATGTGAGCAGGCCTCAAATGTAAATGTAGCTGGTATTTCCAAGGGGTATTTCCGTTCCTTACCATGGCTCATAATTATAAGTTAATCATGCTTTCGCTGATAGCCAAGGTTACTGCAGATGTCTTGGTTTAACTCACATAGGTGAGGACCATACAGGCTCTTGCTCACTCCCTCACCCTCTTGGATGCAAGAGAGGACTGAAAGAGTAAGGTTGTGAGAACTCATTGGTTCAGATAAAGACAGTTGTTTTTTATTATTATTATTATTGTTGTTGTTGTTGTTGTTGTTGTTGTTGTTGTTGTTGTTGTTGTTGTTGTTGTTGTTGTTGCTGTTGTTAATTTAAAAAAAAAATAATGGTAATAGTAATAATGATACCAAAGAAAATAATGGGGGGAAAACCCAAATCTACAACAAATTCCCAAGAAAAAGAAGTGATACAAAAAGATCCAAAACAATGGCTTACCACCCACCGACACCTAACCACTCAACCCAGCAACAGCAGATTCTGTTTTTAATAATCTCAATGAGAAATAATTTTGATGTCTCTTAAGGGAGAAAACAGGTAATTAATCTTTAACATGGGATTTATAATTAAAATACCTTTTTGAATTGCCTGATATCACTGTGTACAAAGCAATTTAGACCAATTAGGATACAGTGACAAATGGCTGAGACAATTAATTTATGGTGCATAGATTTCTAATAGCAGAAATATATATATATAATGCTGTGGCTTCAGATGTCTAGGCAGTAATTTGTTATGATTTTCCATTCATTTATTGTTTTTTAGGAACCTAGTAATATGTTAAATTAAATAGGAAAAAAACAAAACTTACGTGTACTTTTTTGTTCCCCCCTCTAACAGCACTCATTTGGTGGTTTGTTAAGATGACTGCAATATCTCCTATGGAACGTTAATGCATATCTATGACTTCTTAGTTAGAAATACTTTGGAGGAACTTGCTTCAAATTGAATATGTCTGCATAGTCCCAAAACTGTGATACAGATATTGTAGTATTGTATTGAGTTTCTTTAAAATAGAGTATATAAATTCTAATATAAAAGTATGTTTACTGGGCTAAGTACCATGAAAATGAATGTGATTTTGAAACCATTGCTATCGTAAGTGACAGCAGTGACTTATATAGAAAACAGCCTGTATTGGTTTGTGGACCCCAGGTTTCAAACAAACTGAAAAAGTTGTGCAACAAAACCTCACTACATCAGTAACAAAAAATAACAAACGCCTAATACAGTTTTTCTGGAAAATATTTATCAAGAATCAGATTACCAGGAAAAGCCCACACAAAACCAAACAACTCTGTCAGAAAATTATAAATACCTTTAATAGAAGCTTTTATGTATCCAAACTTTGGTTCAAATTAGGAGAACTTTCACTTAGAGTGTTGTGCTGGTGCTTTCATTTATCTTCCCACTGACTTTTAAAACAGACAAAATGTAGCTATAAATAACAAGTTAGAGAGTCTTTTAACTGTTGACATGTTCTCTGAGCTGGAGTCCTAAGTGTCAACAGGAAACAGAAAGACTTTGTCAAGAAGAATTAAAGGTAAAATAAAAGGAAATACTTGCATGTGGGCATTCCAAATTAGAGTAGAATTTTTCAACTGTTCAAATAGGTTTTATTTCCATGAAATTGACTCTATTAGCAACTGCATCACATGGTCTTTTGCTCCGCAGGTCATTAAAAACACTAGTAAATATATTTTCCATTTGAACCACCATCTTACCGGCGGCCAGTGGTTAGGCTTTAACAATTTGTGTGCCACATGTGTATGTATGTGCACATGTGCATGTCCACAGCATCCAGAGCCTTTTCAGGGAAGACTCAACAACAGAGGACTCATTTGCAATTATCTCCTGCATTAGGATTTTGTACTCTGCCTTAGTGTCTCCTCATTACAGATGTTTGTCTATCTTTATAATGCCCATTCCCTCGGCATCAGAGCATGTCAGCAATGATAAAATAGATTTACCATTATACCTCCACTTAGATGTTGGTGTTATTCATTTCACAAGTGGCACTTTTGCTGTTTCTTTTCAAGGAAGTCATTCACCTGCTGTGAGACTGACTTAGAAGAATGAATAATGCATTTCAGATTCAGTTCACATTAATATAGATCTGAGACATATTTAGTTTTATAAAAAGAAGAGCTTTGATCCTGACAGAAGTGAATTTGAAATGTTTATAAGTGTACATTTTTCATGATTTCTGAGTTGTTGCAGCACACATTTATATGCATATATGCACAGCTCTGTTTTCTCAGCTGACAATAGCTTTCTATGTCCTTGCCTCTGATGGAATATTTCAGTATTAGGGAATCTCTTTCATTTTTTTGGTACAGGTACTCTATTGTCCACAGCACTCCTTTAAAGAGACTGTTCAGCATCAATGAACACAATGGAACAATCATTACCACTGAACCTCTGGACCGAGAGATAGCTTCTTGGCACAACATAAGTGTTACAGCCACAGAAACAAGTGAGTAAGAAATTTAAGGAATGTTGGCTTTTTTATACTGTGAATTGTAATTATCCTCTGAATGTGCCTTCTTTTAAGTGGAGAATACATGCTTCTTTCTCATTATATTGCTGTTGCTTGCTACACTAAGGAGCATTATTAAAATGATTAGTTAAATAGAAGTGGAATGTGTTTGAGCTCCAAGGTCCTGTGCTTTTTCATAAAAGATGACCTTACGAAAAAAGAAATTGTAATGGGATTGAGAGTGTAACACTTGCAAGTTACACTGAAGCATATGAATTGCTCCTGCAGTGCAAGATCTTATGTTAAATTAGACCCTGGTTAATTTCACACTGGATTTTTGACAAGTGTGAAATTTGCCTGGGTCTAATTTAACACCAGTCAGAAACCTGTGGCTCAAATTAATTGTGAATGTTAAGGCCTAAATAATCTAGACTTCTATTCAGTGACAATTAAAGCCTTGAAGCATCCTTTATATATATTTCACCTCTCCATTTTGTTTGAAAGTCAAATGCAATGACCTATGTTTGTGTTTTTGGTGATCTGGTTGCCCTAAATCTGGGACAACACTAGAAATTTCTACAGCTACTGATTTATAAGGCAGTATAAGAACATTATTGGGATATTATTCAAAAACTAATCCTATCCATCCTCAGGAAGGAGGAAAATCATATGAAATTAGAGTCCAATCTATAAATCAGACAAATTTTGCCAAATTTGCTTAGCACTTTTTTTCAATCCTGAATCTCAGTTAAATACCATTTATTGCTACGATCGTTTTAAACATATAATCATAAACTGCACTGTTCCCAAAAGGAAGCCTTCCCTGAATATATGTAGAACATTGCTGCTGAAAGTTTACTGGAGGATAATCAGTATCCGTTTTCATTGACGTCTTTAATTTGTATTTAGCAATTAATAGTACTATCTTCCTTTTCAGCTTCTCTGTGAGTTTTTAAGCATGAATTTCATTCTCACGTTGTTTGGCAATTGACGGGTGTTGGCAAAAATTGATCTCTGACATAGTTTTGTCATGTCTTGAACAGCACTATGGAAAATCAGCAGGATGACTTTGGCCTAGACTTTTTTGTTTAGTTAAACCATAAAACAGGAGCGAGCCAAATGTTACAAATGAATAACTGTCATCTGCAGCAAAAGAAAATGAGACTTTCACAGTAATGAAAGTTATTGTAAAGAAACGGAGACCTCATTATGTTCAAATTCTTATTCTTTATTTCTTTAATGATGATAAGGTCACTACCTATAACAATATGTTCAAAAGAACTGAAGTTAGGTCACCTTGGTCTGGGCATACCTGAAAGGATTTATATCAGATACTAGCAGTATATTATTCCTTGAAATATAGTCATAACATATACTGTGTGCATGAGATATTTGGTGGATGACACTGTGGTTCCACTGAAGCCAAAGAAAAAAGGCCATTAGAGTTCATCCAAATAAGATGTTCATTGCACCTTAGACATGTATTAAAACTGCACTACAACAACAACCTCCCTAGGAGCCTGTTGATGCCCTGACATTCATACACAACACAAGACTTTTGAGTCCATTGAAATAATTACAGGGATCAGAGATTGGTAAGAGAAGTTTGACTGTTACTGCAGACCTGTGGTGTAGGTCATCCTATCCTCATGCCATTGAGAGAGAATGTTTTAAAAGTAACCAGAAGTACGTCTAATTTATTTGAACTTACATGTAAGCAGGGAGAAGTTGCAACCTGTTGAATCTTATTCTACTTTGTGCCTAAAACTCCAGAAAAGTCAAGTTTCCTTTCATCAGTTTTTACTTGGTTGTAAGAAGCTTTCACTCAGTACAAGGCTGAAGAATAAACAACAGCATTATAATCCTATCTGAGAGCAAGAAATCCTTAAGTCATTATTATCCTATTAGCAGACAGTCAGTAGTGGGATCAGTCCTGGTTAATATGTTTTATCAATGATCTAGATGATTGGATCGAGTGCAGTCTCAGTCATTTTACATATGACACCATGTTGGGCTGTGAGCATATTGATCTGTTGAAGGATAGAAAAGCTCTACAGAGAGATGTAGACAGGCTGGATTGATAGTCCAAGGCCTATTGTATGAGATTCAACATGGCCAATTTCCAGGTCCTGCACCTGGGTCGCACCAACCCCTGCAGTGCTACAGGCAGGAGGCAGAGTGGCTGGAAATCTGCCCATCAGTGAAGGACCATAGGGTGCTGGTCAACAGGGGCTGAACATGAACCAGTGAGTGCCCTGGTGGCCAAGAAGGCCGATAGCATCCTGGCTTGGATCAGCAATTGTGTGGCGAGCAAAACCAGTGATTGTCCCCCTGTACTCTGCACTGGTGAGGCTGCACCTCAGGTTCTGGGTTCATGGTTTAGTGGTGAACATGGCAGAGTTAGGTTAACATTTGGACTTGATGAACTTAGAAATCTTTTCCGACCTTAATTATCTATGATTCTGTGATCAGTTTTACTTGATACTGCCTGTCATAACAAGAGACACAATCACTTTACCACTAAGTCTTGCAGGTGTCCTTTCATAGGGGTCTCCAGACTTGACTACAGGATTGGCAGTTCTTTGATGATTTCAGTATGGATAGTATAATTAATTCAATATTTAATTGTCACCCCATTTTGGCCATATATATATTATATATCTATATATATATATTTAATAAACTTTTAGCTTTTTGGGGTAGTATTCTTTTAACAAAATATTTATGTTAATTTCTTTTAGGATTAAATAAATTTGTTTTAGCATAAATTACAGTCATGCTATAAAAATATAATGATAAATTACAAAAATAACATTTATTGTTAGTAGTACTGCTAGTATTATTGTTATTATTGCAAGTTTATGTTCACTGGCTGATGTCAATGTCAAGCTTATGTTTACTGGCTGATGTCAATGTCAAGCTTTCTTTAATCCCCTGTGAATACTGAGTTCTGTTTTGTGTCTAGAGATGGTAATTTCTTTTCTTTTCAAATTACTAATTCTGGTCCCTAGCAATTAAAGTATCATTTTCATTTTCACACTGATCCAGCCTATTGCACTTGACATCCTGTTCTCTGAGTCCTTGTTTTTCAAGTCCTGATCTCTCTCATAGAGATTGTGACAAAGAAATTTCCTGCTAATTGAGAGACATTTAGATAATGTAGGATGTGAGTATATTAGCTGAATTAAATTTCTGACAATTTTCTTGTGTAAGGGATACACAGTACATGTTGCCTACCTTCTCCCCCAAATGAAACTAAAGCAGGACCTTTGCTTCAACAAAACTGTCATTAAATGTTCACCAGACACTGATTTCAAGAGTGGCTTTGTAATATGTTGTTCCCTTCCAAAACAAAACAGCTGTAATTTCAGAAAAATTTAAAACTTTCATATTGTTAAAAACTTCCATACACACAGAAATTAGACAAATGGTCTTTCTTGTCGTTTAACTTATACTAAGGCAAAAAAGCCCACCAAGGCCACTATGACACTACAACCCAAATATTTTAAAGAGTTAGAAACAAGGCTATTGCAAAATTCTCCCTTCCCCCCCGAAAAAAAAGAAAAACCTTTTTAGTAAAAGAAAACAGATGTGATTCCAAAAATGCGCGATCTAAATGTTTTGTGCAAGTAAAAGGTAGGCTTTAAAGCCAATATAGTACCCATGAACCTTATGAACAAGCAAGGTAAGAACAGGCAAAACTAGCTGGGTCCTTCCTGTACACTTTTTATACAAATGAAGCTACCAAATGTATTCCCTGCTTTCTATTAAAGGTTACAAAGCCTTCCTCTGAAAGACAGTGCAGTCAAATTTCTGTCCTACACATCCAATTCTGACTTCAATAAAAGAGTTTAAGTAACTGCTACACACTTGGTATTATTTTTAAAAGGGATGTATGGTACTTTTTATGTTTATCTAAAAGATAAGCTGAACACTGTTTCATTGCCTATTGCATTATTATAGATGTTTGATGCACCAAGAGAAATGTCGTCTCACAAAGAAGTATTTTTGAAATTAGTCTGATGGATCACAAGGTTTCATAAATTAGCACAGCTGTAATGACTTCACAGGAGGAATAGAAATGTGAAACTGCAGAGTATCTATGCCTTTATCTCTGTGGTACTTGCTTTTGCTGCCATTTCCTTTGGCAGAAGACTCAAAGCTATCAGCATAGATTCCATAAGATCCAAGAAAACAAATGTTTGCTCCAAGCAACTTGTGAATTATACATTAAAAAAAATTAAAAAACACAAGAACAAAGAAAACTGGTGCGGTTTGAAAAGAGGCAGAGTACATTTTGTTTTTTTCTTAAGGGTCCATTTGACTAATTTAAATCAATGCCTTAAGCAGTTCTAAACAGGTCAGGTGCAGTGACAGTAACACCAAACATGAGACATATTTTCACTATAATTATTGACGTACTTCTGGTTTAGACATAAACAATTGATATATTGACAGATATTTAAGTTGACAGATGTTCAGTATCCCTGGAATATTTTAAGATTATTTCATTCACTGGAAAAACATCTTCATTACCCAACAACACATCTCTGCTAATGTGAGCATTGTAATTGCGGAGGAACTTTTTACCTGGTAGAATAATAAATTAAATTGGGGGGAAGGAGACATTCCTTAAAGCTATGTTGTATCAGTCAGGATTCAATGTGTTGATAGATAAAGGACTTCCAAGAAGTATCCAATATAGAATCAAAGAATTAAAGAGCAGTTTGGGTTGGAAGAAACCGCTAAGATCATTGAATCCAACCATAAACCTAGCACTGCTAAGTCTACTGCTAAACCATGTGCCTACTGCCAGATCTATATCTGGCAGTATAGATACCTCCAAGGACAGTGACTCAATACATCCAAGGATGGTGACTCAACCACTTCCTTCGGCATTCTATTCCTGTGACAGACAATCTTTCCCAAGAAGAAAATTTTCTTAATACCCAGTCTAAACTTCCACTGGTGCATCTTGAGGCTCCTTCCACTCATGGCTTGTTACTTGGGAAAACAGACCAACCCCCACCTTCCTGCAACCTTCTTTCAGGTAGTTGCAGAGAGTGATAAGGTCTCACCCAAGCCTCCTTTTCTCTGGGCAAAACAACCCCAGCTGCCTCAGCTGATCCTTGTCCACCTGGGCACATGTTGGCTCATGATCAGGCACTGTCAACCAGCAGCCCCAGGTCCTTTTCCTTGGGGGAATTTTCCAGCCACTCTTCCTCAAGCTGGTAATCCTGCTTTGTGTTGTTGTGACCTAAGTGCGGAGCCTGGCACTTGGCCTTGTTGAAAAGCATACAATTGGTCTCGGCCCATAAATCCAACCTATTCAGATCCCTCTGCAGAGCCTTCCTACTCTCCAGCAGAGCAACACTCCCACTCCTGCCCAGCTTGATGTCATCTGCAAACTGACTGAGGGTGCACTTAGTCTCCTCATCCAATTAATTGATTAAGATATTAAATAGAACTGGCCCCAGTATTGACCCCTGGGAACACCACTTGTTACTGGCCACCAGCTGAATTTAACTCCAGTCACCACCACTCTCTGGGCCTGGACATCCAGACAGTTTTACCCCCTCCAACAGTGCACCTGTCTAAACCATGAGCCACCAGTTTCTCTAGGAGAATGTTGTGACTGCTGTATTCCTGGTCTTGCTTTCAGAAAAAATGCTTATAAACATTTTCATTTCATAAAAAAATAACTTTTAACCCCAGTCTATAGGCAACTTTTGTACCACGATACTAGTGTATCATGACTTTTCCTTCTCTGAGGTAGTTTTAGCAGTAGAACCTTGTGTAAATGCACTAAAGGTAGGAGAAAGTTGTCTTATATTATTTGAGTTTATTTTACTTTACATACAGGAATAATCTGTACTGACATATCTTATATCTAAATCCACAGTAATAAAGTATATTTGTATAACAGATCAGTACATCTTCTGTGAGTAGAGAGAGCCTAAGAATTAAACCTGTTGTGTAAATAATCCTTGGAACAACAATACTTGTACCAAAAATAAAAGTTCAGCCTCTGAAGCCTGTCAGCAGTAATGCCTGAGCAAAATCGTACTTCTTTGGAAGTATGTGTTTGGAGACCAGTGGATAGAAGAACTCTTTTTTTCCAAATTATATCTGGGCATTCTGCCTTAGATAGGGTGGGTTGTCAGAATCCACTGAAAATTCTCCACGTCTACCAGTGGCAGAAATATTTTTAAAACATGTAAATTTTTTGTGAATTTTTCTCCCAAAGCTTCCAAAATTGAAAATATTTAAGAAGAGGAGGAGTAACAGAATTTCTTAAAGGAATGAATGCAGCCAATCATTATGGTAACCATGATGTTAACTGAAGTAAGACAGTGCAACTAGCTCTTCCAGTCACTCCAGCTTGACTCTCCTGCTGGGCCACTGGAGTCCAGCCCTGGGCCTGGGGACCCAAGGTCTCTTCCTGGGTCCAGAGATGTGGCTGACCCGTTTTCAGTCTCAGCCAGTAGCACAGCTGAACACGTGTCCCAGAGACTCACAATGAGGGCACTGATGAGGTCAGTCACACAGACTGACACGGACAAGGCTTTGCCTTCAGTGGCACCTACCTAAAGCACTCCCATAAACTACAAGCACAGACAGTCAACTCTCATCTTCATCTGGAAAGGCAGGAGATCACTGGTACAGACACACACGCACAACACTGGCCAGGTTCATGAACACACACACACACTCATGGATCCCTTCAGTACCTACTTCTGTTTGCCCAACACCCCTTCCTGGATCCCAAGTCCTCTTTTCTTCATGGGTCCCCAACTCACCAGCTAGTGCATACTCGATGACTGCTGGCAAACCCACAGAACTCACATATTTGTTCCTCTCTGCAAGTTTGGGTCCATGTATGTATGTATGTATGTATGGGTCCATACATCTCCATTGACTCTCCCACAGCCTAGGGTGGGGGGGTCCCTCTCTGGGGACCCTCTGGGGTCTCTCTCATTTAAAATCTTACCAGTTACAAGGTTCAAGTTGATCTACTTGTAAGTATTGTCCTGTAGTATCTGGATAGCCTGTCAATTATCATTAGGTTTGTTTCTTGTCATTGTTTGTGTGTTTGTTTTGTTAGGTCTGTGTCCCGGTATGTTTTGGTATGTTTTCTCCATTGGTTTATCAATTGTTGAGGCCAATGATCTGATGGAAAAAACATTCTCACACTTCCAGGTGCCCACATCACTTAGTGTATCTGAGCAGGTTTGGTCCTCGTCATCCCTTCTCTTAATTATTATTCCCTCAGGTTTGTGTTCCTATGTGTTCTTGTTTATGACTTCCTCTTTGTCTTATTAACTCCTGGAAAAGGTCTTTGACCAGATACCCTTAGAAGAGCTGACAGTCTCCTACCACATAACCTTACATATGGCTAGTACAGTAAATTTTTTCATGAACAAAGTATTATTTAATTTTTCTAGGTCAGGTTTTATTTTTTACATTTGAATTAGTTTCTGATTGGGTAAATAAAAGCATGAACTAATCAAAAATTTTGCATCAAATATCTTATGCCAAGACATACTATTATAATGGTATTATCCCATAGGTCTTTGTGATTATTTTCTTCCCTGCAGAATATAGGTAAAATGTTCTAATGTTTAAATTACTTTAACATATGTAGTAGATTATTTACAATTTTTTATTTCTGTCTTTTTCTAACCTTTAGGAAATCCTGAAAAAATTTCAGAAGCAAATGTGTATGTCCATGTTCTTGATGTTAATGATAATGCACCAGAATTCCCTAAAAATTATGAAACATTTGTTTGTGAAAATGCGGTTTCTGGACAGGTGAGCATGTAGTAGTTAGACATCATTTTTCTCGCTACAGTGAAGATTTGGTCTGAGATGTTTAGCATTGGTTATTTCAGTTCTGTGAGTACAGACTGCATTTTTTCTATTTCCATAATTATTTCTGTTGATATATGCATAGTTTGAAATTTAAATTTCAGGACACATTTGTTTTTTTCCCCCTTTAAAACAAAACCTGTATGTCTTGTTTTTAAAAACAGGTAAGAGAGAAGTACAGCTAGAAACTTCTGAAAAAATATAGGGCACAAATTTGTTTCATGTTAAGGTCACAGATGTAAAACCTACGTCTGGTAATTCCAGCAATAGCATAAGAACCAGGCTTAGACCTGTTTTCAGAACAGATTCATTGTGTCCTTCAGTTAGAAATCATTTGTTGTGAACTGAATTCAAGTCCTGTCTAGTTCAGTGGAAGTTTGAAAATGTTTAAGACACAGCCCTTACAACACCTTTTCTAGCTGGCAGTTTAAGGTATTGTTATATTAAACATCCTTCCCAGGAGGTTATTTTCCATTTCCTACTTGATACCCAGGTGAATGGGGTAACATCAGTCAGCTGCCCTGGTTCCCAGGTACACTGCTGCCTTTCCATTTTCCTCCTGCAAAAATAAAACCCAGGATGTTCAAAGTTGCTTTGGTTTTTTTGTTCCTTTTTTTGTTTGGTTGGTTGGTTTTTTGTTTTTTTTCTTTTTAGAAAAATATACAAAATGAGCAACAACATCCAAAAAACCCAACCAAACAAAAAAAGCTATAAAGAGAAAAATCTATATGTTTTTCCACCACTTTAAAGCATTATTAAGACATACAAAAAGGACGTTTGGGATATCTGTGATGGTTCTGTTCAAACATTTTGTTCTGTTTTGATTTCTGAATCACAGAGCCTCTCTTTTTATGTCAGTTTTGTTTACTTTGACCTTGATTAATCTGCAGTTAAATAAAGCATTTCCTGTTCCTCAAGTGATCTCTTTATAGCCTTTTGCATCCATTTATATGTTTGCCTATCAGCAACTACTTCGTTCTGCATTTGGAAATTCTCCTGTCTGCAGAGGACACCTCTGGTTCAGAGGTATTTGGAGCAAGCTATTTCTATTGGTCTTTGAGTAACTTATTGACAGATCAAAGTGCAGGCATTAAATCAACTGCACTTTATGTTCCTTGACTTCAGGACACGTGAATTAAATATGGAGGCTTATAAAAAAGATATTTGTAATCCATGTTTTGGGCTTGCCTACAAGATAAAAATCCAGGTTATTTATTTCTCAAGGTTTTTAGTATTCCACAGTTGCCTACTGATAAACAATATCTGTATGCTAACCCATCAATAGCTACTTTAAAATATCGATTACACATGCACACACACACACACATGCGCACACACACACACACACACATACACACACATATATATATATAAATTGTTTTGAGAATCACTGGATTAAGTGATACTGTAAAGAATAGCAGTGTTAACAATAATAATAAACTCTTTAAGCATAGTATACTGAATATTTCTTCCTTGACATTGTAATATATGAATGAGGGATGAAAGGGATATTTTTCTCATTTCACAGAAAGGCAAAATGTTACTTCAGGGCTTTTTTCTCTTTTTTTCATTGCTGTAGGTTTTTGAGAGTCACAGGCATCTTTAGTTTAGCTTGTGGAGACTGTGACAGTAATGTTAAATAATTTTCTTGTTAACAAATTATCTTAGGAAGAACAACAGGAAACTGATACTGAAGTGCATAATTATCACAGTCAGAGTTTATATTTTATTCAGTGTTTATGATTTAAACAGAATTTTTAGATTCTTTGGTGCTATTAATTTTTTTTTTAACTTTTACTCATAGAAAAAATATCTTTTATTCTCATCAGCAAGAAACCAAAAGATTCAAATGCAGTTTTATAGATGGTCTAGTTGTCCACTGAATAACAAACTTTACATTTCAGAAGAATCAGTTTAAGCAATGAAAAGACTTAGTCAGGACATTGTATACCTTTTTATCTTAACCATATTTCTGCAATCAATTTCAAACTGCTACGGAATCTGCTTACATGTTGAGTTGAGATCAGTGATTGTATAGCTACACTATCACATTTCAGTTTCTAAAGCAGTTATGGCTATCCTTTTTGCTGGAATCAATATTCTGAGATATGTTCTCAGAGATGTTCTGCACTTTTGCAATCCACTTCTTGCCAATATCTGAGCAGAGCTGTGTCTAATTTCATGGATATTCCCAAATATATTTGCATCAGTTTGCAGTGTTTAAAGAAAGACAGTGCAGAGGGAAAGATACTACTAAAAAATAAAATGTCTTATTTAATCTAGACTTTATTTTGCTGTCAACTTGGTTTACAAAATAAACAGTTTAGAGACAGGTCACAATTAAGTTATTTTTACATAGCTTAAGAGCATGTTGGTTTGTAATAAAGAATATGAAACACATCATGAGTAAAACTAAGTGCTGTCCTAATTATCCAAACTCTGACACAGTTAACAGTAGCTTCAGTCTAGATGAGAGGGCTTGCTGTGAGGTATTGGATTTTCTGAAAGATTATGAAAATTTTTGGTCTGCTTTTATTGACTGAGTGCTGATCTTCATGCTCCATACAATGTTTTTGTGAGAGTTACAGATACATTTAGCTTAGTCTCCAAAAGTCATTCAAACAAAAGGATTAGATTTCAGTCTGTTGGAGTACAGTCCAAATCCAACAATAAAAATGGATGTAAAGAAGATAGATAAGTGGTTTTGGTGCCATACTGAATCAATTTATCATGTTTATTAGACATTTTGAATGGAATTTTCACTATCCATTTAATGTTATAATTCTGTACTGTCCTATAATACAAAAGTCAGTTGCATACTACACAACTGAGGTTTCTTTAAAAACATTGAAAAACCACTTTCACTGCACCACCACCACTCAACAAATTATTTTCCAAATGAATTGAACATGAAAGCTGTGCTATTAAATAGGTTTTTATCCTACTAGAGCTATAGTTATTATCAGATCATATAGAACAATATTAATAAGGCATTCTAACCCATTATTTCCTTTTGATTGGACCTTTTTACTTTATAATTGTGGGTAAACACAGTAAATGATGACCACGATGTTTTATTAATTTTTTATATTTACCATATATGGGTGTGTACAGTAACAATAAACCTTTGAACTTCAAAGCAAATATTCCATACAAGTAGTGAGAACACCAAGAGGACAAAATTGGTCTCAAAACAAACATTAGAGACATCTCAGCAAGAATGGATCTCACCCCAAAAGCTTAATTCCCAAATATTAGTAAATTAACTCATCTGGAAGATGCAGCTTGAAAGTTTGATGTAGACTATATCAAAAGCCTTACATTACATGTAAGCAAGCTGACCATCCAGAATGTACCTATGTAAGGTAATTTCAGCTCTGTTGTGAATATTGAACTTTCTTCCTAACACAGACGAAGCTGATTTCAGCTGAAGATAAGATATACTGAACATACCTACATTCAGAATTAATGCTGTTGTCTCTAATGCATATTTATTCTGGTAATTCTGAGTTCCTGTAATTTGGGGATCACATATGAAGTGACTTTGATACTGCAACTTGCTTAGCAATTTTTATTAGATTCAAAG
This sequence comes from Acanthornis magna, assembly GCA_036785705.1. Lineage (NCBI taxonomy): Eukaryota > Metazoa > Chordata > Aves > Passeriformes > Acanthizidae > Acanthornis > Acanthornis magna. The sequence continues at coordinate 5,231,302 of JAWUZG010000017.1, forward strand.
TGACTGAGTATGCAGAGCACTTTGAGTCAGAGATGAGAAAAAAACAAATGTATATACTCAGTACTTAGCACATAATAAAATAATAATCAGTTACAGGGAAAATGAAAAGTACTAATTTGATATTACTTCTCTACATAATGAAATGTTGACAGAAGAAAAGAGAGGAAATCTTTAAACAAATTCTACTAGTATATGATTAATGTTAAATATGAATAGTTTGCTAAAACAGATCCTTTCTAACAAATCATGTTGTAAAATGATTTTTCCTAGCAGAGAAATGAAAGTGAGACGTAAGACAATGTTTATTGTTTCATATTTTATGTTTTCTTCAGCATTTACAAAAAGCATATGAGCAGTAATGACAAGAAAATAAAAAGTTAAAAAAACCCAACAGTGAATGCATCCTTTAGAGTATAAAAACATGATGAAGATGTGAAAGCAACATACATTGTAACAGACTCTAAGCTATATCTGCAGATGCACCAACTGCAACATGTGATGTTTTGAAACAGTGGGCATAGTGGCCCATGGAAAATTATTTTTTTTTGTTTTACCTGGACCATGATTCAACAACATTATCTCTTAGCCAAATAGCACAGGTGGAACAAATTTATTACCATATGCAAGCAAACATAAAAAAACCCACCTCAGTATCATAGCATGGGCTTTGTAATTGTTAATCCTTTGCAGATAAGTACACCATTTTATTTATAGTTGAGCAGAAATATTTGCAGTAGACACAGAGAAATCAGTTCAATACTGTGCCAATTTGCTTTTCAAAACAGAAACAGTCAACAGGAGGACCTGGGTCATGAGGTAGAACGTCTACCTGGAACATGAAGTGCTGACTATAATAATCAACACTTTAATCTTTTACCTGCTGTAAACTGATGATGCTAAGGTGAATCCTTGAAGGCATGTGAATATGTCTAGACAAACCACAGGAATCTTAGGTTTGTGCGGAACAGGACAACATAGACCAAACCAAGGGAAGGTGGTTTTGGTTTTTTCAGCTAGCCACATGCTCCTTATAATTTTACTGATTGAATCAGATATAGATAAAATGTATAGAGACAAATATATTCTGTATGTAAAATATGGAAGTCAATAATGAAATAGCAAAACAGTATCTAATTCATAACTGCAGACATTTTATGATCTTCAAACATGATAGACTCCTAAAAATATGTTTTCAAAAGGAATTGCTGATACCTGGTTTAATGAAAATTGGGAGTATGAAAACCACATATAGTTTTTTGGGTTTTGGTATGTAGGTAGGTAGTTGTTCTCTATCAAGTAACTGAACTAAAACCAAAACAAAATAAAAGAAATTAAATTCAGCTAAAATGTCTTCATAGATTATTATATTACTCTGCATATTTAATAAACTTTAATAGACCCTGAATTTTAAGGATGGGGTACATCCGAACCAAGATTTTTCTCACCTGTGACCATGAAAATGTAACCAGCAAATTGTCAAGAAAAGACAGCATGGTCTTCTTTAGGTTTTTTGTGGTAGGTGGCAAAATATTGCAAAATGTGTCCTTCTTGGCAGTTTAGGCTGGATATATGGTTTTGTACCCTATTACTGTTCATATTGAGCATATTCTGGGAACTATATTTCCCTATAAAAATGAAGCCTGTGGTATCAAGGTAATGTTAGTGATCAGTTATTGCTCCTCACTGGTTTCCTGACCTGCATGTTTATACCTGTATTACAATCACCTCAGTCATTTTGTTAGTTCTGAGGAAAGAAAAAAAAAATCCCTCAAGAATCACCATCCTTTTTACACTGTGACATCACAGAAAAGTTATTCCTTTCAATAATGGCAATTGAAAAAAAAAAAACATCTCAAGGGTCTTCATGTCTCCATAGAGTGAAAATATAAATTTAAAATAAATTTCATATATAAAGAGGGAACAGTGTTAAGAATAAAAAGCTTTTGGTGTGTAAGCCACATTTTGTACTCTGCTGTGATGATTTCATTAAACTTAGCTTGCTTGAAAAGGAATGTGTGATGAAATCCTAGATCTTTGATTGAAAAAGGATTTAACTAGAAAAGAGTTTTCAAACACAGAGATGGAAAGCTGCAGCAGTCACTCCCATTGACTTACTGCTTCACTTTTAAAGCACTTCTTGTATCATTCAGGTGATCTCTGGTTTGGGGAAAGTTGAGGGTTCAAGTCTCTTGTGTACAAATATCTACAAGGCATGAGATAACTGACAAAATAGAGCCCAAGTTCGAATTGGACCCTCTATTTTACGAAAATTGATAGGCTTCCAGCAGTTTGCTTTCTTCTTGATCAGCGAGGATGCTCACTAATATATGCTGAGCATAATATATTTACTGATAAATATAGGAAACATTGACTCTTTTAAAACAGAAATATTGCTAATTATGTTAACTGTGTGGTTATTTACAGAGATGAAAAATACTCTTTTGAATGCTGTTATTTTTTATTTTATCTTGCAATGGCTGTCTGGCTTGACATATTTCTAAATTAAGGTTATTTTGTTTTCTTGAGAAAAAGCAGCCAAAAATTTCCATAATCAATCTGTTAAAATATCCAGAATCAACAATTCAGCATGTGAATTTGTCAATGTATGTCACTTCCTGGAGCTACAATATACCAGTTGAATTATGTCAATGTGTTTGTGGATTAGAAGAGAAAGGGTTTTGCATTGCAGGATTTCTTCAAATGTAGAATGATATACTCTTCACCTTGAATTTAGAAAAAAAATTAACAAAACACTATGTTTTTTTTCCATTTTTGGAGACTTCGTTTGCTCCTGGTCCTTTGAGCTAGGAAACCTTTTACATTTTCTCAAGACTTAAAGCCTGCCTGTCTCAAATTGATGAAAACTTAAAGCAGAGTACATGCAGAATACAAGTCTCAATAAGCCTCTTTGAGTATTTGGTGGATATTTGCATATTATACACTCAATACAGATTCACAGATCACATCTTCAGCATCAATAGTTTAACATACCTGGTATATCCTTTTATTGTTTTAAAGGACAAGGAAATTCTTTTGCTCTTAAACAACTGTTCTTTTGTCTTTCCAGCTAATTCAAAGCATCAGTGCTGTGGATCAAGATGACTCACCAGAAGGTCACCATTTTTATTTTTCATTGGCTCAGGAGGCCACAAATGGCTCACATTTTATTGTCAAAGACAATCAAGGTAGTGTCATTCATGCAGCTCTTTAAAAACTTTCTAATGGAAAATGCATGCTTCCAGTGGGTCCTTAATTTCTCAAGCATTCCACTTAAATGGAAATCTTCATTATAAGAATTGAACATGTTCTGAGATCCATTTCAAAACAATAATTCAATAGTATCAATGAGTTTATTTTACTTTTCAAGTGAATAACATAAACAGCAAAATGCAGTTTCATTTCAAGGAAAGAAAAAACTGCTGAGATGAAAAATACACTGGTACTCCTTAAAATTTGTTTTCTTAATGTAGAGCGTGGTGGTCAATTCCAACTTTCTTGTTAAAGCTATTTTCCTGAGAAATAAGATCACTAGAAAGAGAAGATTGATATTAATATAAGATTGTTATTCCATTAATTCAACAAGACCAAAATTATAGAAACAGATTACTAAGAATGCAATCTTATTTTGTAATATATAATATCAAGCAAAACCAGACTGAAATGAAAATATACCTGTAATATCTGATGGAGTTTCAAGGGAGATGACCATTTAGAGTCAGTCTGCTGAGACTACAAAGAAAAGCTTCTTCAGACTCAGCTGAAGTACACATCGTTCTTATTGACCACACTAATTATTTGAGTGTCCTGGCTAAGGGAACAAATCAATGGAAATAAGTTTTGGAAAGTTCCAACGATGTTAAATGGTAAACTGCTTCTCAATTATCTTCAAAGTTAGTCAAAGTATCAATAAGAATTTCAATTCCCATCTTCATTACCTACTCACTCCCTGTCAGGAAGAGATAGGTCATTATATTGAGGTCAAATTATGCATGAGCTATGCACCTTTCCCTGTTTTTTTCTTTCTGCCCCAAACCCAAGCAGACCCTCGCACAAGGCAACTCATTCAGTTCCTTTTGATGGCTACTAATGGGGAAACCAAAACTTTTAAAAATATGATGCAACAGTTTTCAATCTGTCCCTTTCTGCTGCGTTCCACAGAAATGGCTGGTTGAATTGTAAAGTGACTATAGATCTGTAGTATTTTATCTCAGAGTTACCTTCTGAACTATGACAGAAAACATAGAACAATTTAAGTGAGAGGGAGTTCACTTCAGTAGACTGTTTGGAGAGATGTATTACACAAATAATGGTAGAAACACTTTCCCCCCCCCTACTTCTACATATGCACACATGCAGTACTTCCCTCTGCCATGAGAAAAAATTCTGACATGGAACTATTTGTAGATTCTTTTTTCTTCTTTTCATTACACATGCATGTAGACAGGACTATTTTGTTTCACAACAAGATAAGTTACATATTTGAATTGATTGATATGCAGCAGGAACTGAATTTAAACTGTTTACTGTGTTTTTTACAGAACAGGTTTCTAAACACTAACTGTTAAACACAAAACAAAGTGAAAGCATCTAAATATTTTTGATATTTTAAGTTGTAGGAGTCCAGCTAGCTCCAGTTTTTGAGTCAGGGAAAGAAATTAAAGGCTACTTTAGTGGACTTTTTTCTTGCTTTCTCTTCTTTCCCATACCACCTGTTTTCACTTTGTGCTGCTAGACCTATTTTTTAACCTTTTTGATTGGCAAATTGTCTATATTTTATCTGTGAACTGCTGGTTTGGTAGCAGCTGGATACATGGAACCGTTTTAAGAACCAATTAATTAGTCTGAGCAGGTGTCAGGTACTGAATAAGATGTCAATTTCTTTGGCTCTGAATATTAAAACAAGAGCTCCTAGGTTAAATTTTATTATTGGCCCCAGAATACATACATCAGTGCCTGCTTTTACTCTTTTAATTTTCTTAATGTGTAGCTTTGCACAGTACCATTGATTTTAAATAGGTTAGATTCCACTGGAATATTATTGTTGTGGTTAGAAAATATATAAATGCATATCATTATAATAATTTATCTTCTAGATAACACAGCTGGAATTTTCACAGAAAAAAGTGGCTTCAGGAGGAAAGAGCAAGTTTTTTTCTACCTGCCAATCTTAATTTGGGATAATGGAACCCCAGCGCTGACGAGCACAAACACTCTTACTGTCACTGTCTGCGACTGTGACACTGAAGTTAACACTTTCTACTGCCGATATGAAGCTTTCATATATTCCTTGGGTCTCAGCACAGAGGCTTTAGTTGCTGTTTTGGCTTGCATATTAATATTCCTAGGTAAGTACGAGGAATGACTTTGTTTCCTGTTACAGAGGGGTTGGTTAAGTAACAAAGATGTATCCTTGACTGGAAGACTGGAAGCACCAAGCCATTGGGAAAAATTGAAATAAGGCAAAGGTTTGATTTCTTCCCTGTTTTCTTAACTATAATTTCTCCCTTCCCCTCTCCAGTTTTCAGAAAAATTTTAATTCTAACACAATCTCCTGAAACTTGGGTGGAGTTGAGTCATGGTCCTGTTTACTCTTCTGACATTGCAATATTAAAGATTTCAGAGCCCAAAATCTGTACTGATCCCAGGTAAAGCTGAAGACAGCATTACACAAGAAAATCTGCAAGTGTAGGAATATATTAAAAGCAGCAGCACCCTACTCATTCTGCCTTAGGAACGACAAATGGAAAACTGACATCAATTATAAATGATAAAAGAAAAAGACTCTGACATCAGTCAGAAAGCTCCAGACACAAGGAGTTTTAACCTTCTAGTTAGGGTTACATCTTCAGACAGCATTTTTTCCACATATTGGACATGTCCTTTTCCCTCTCAGGAGACACCAACTTAACCTCCATTATATTTGGGAATTTGTGGTTGTGAAAGCTGGGTTTGTGAGTGTTTCAAATGCACAGGCGTTTTTCTAGTACCTCTGTAAAGGGTCCTGCAGAGCTGGCAAATGGCACTCAAAATCAACCCAACAATCCAAGGCTGGCTGTTTCTGCACTGCATGGGGCCATGGCTGCCACAATATATGATTTTTATGCCTAAAAGGGAGTACTCTTGGCTAGATACCAGCCATTTTTTACTCCATAACAAAACCCAGGCTTTGCACTAGTTCCCCTACATCCATGTCCTGTTTCTAGTGGAGGACACAGGAAAATACAATTGAATTTGTTGTTTCTAGTCTTGCCTGCGCTTCCAGAGTCACCTTATTGGAATCTGAGTTTAGACCTGCCTTATGCCTTTTAGTCAGTTTAAGCTTACAGGTCAGTGTGTATTTCAAGTTTTGTTTGTTTGTTGTGTCTGAACACGTTCACTTTGTGTTATCCACTTCAGGGACTAAGGACCAAGCAAACTATATCCTTGCATTATCCAGGCCATCAAGGGAATTATTCAGCAAGGGTTTCTTGGGTGCTTGCGGAGAGGTTCTCTCTCCAGGTGAAACAAACCCGTGGTGTCTACTGGGCCTATTCATCATCACAAAAGTCAAAGCAAGGATATTAGTCTAAAAGAAGAAAAAAATCTGATCTACTATTACACTCTTTACAAACACACATATTTTAAATTCATTAAATATTTGAATGTATATTTCTGATTATTTAAAATCAAACACTAAAATGTTCTGCATGTAATAGGTTTGCCATTTATCTCTTAAAACTAATTTTCAAGTATTATGTGTACCACTAGAAGAGTTCACCATGCAAAGGGTTTGGAAAGTAAAAGCTATCTGAATTTTGTGAATATATTGTAGAAATTCTTGTTTCCAGTGCTTTCAAGTTTTGTGTTGTTATCTCCCAACAAAATTGAATAGTTTATTGCAAATAGGTGGAAAAAAACCCAAAAAACAAACTGTTTCAGGTTCTTTATATTCTTAAGTAAAATCCTTAAGTGAAGTAAAATCTTGTAATAGTTGGTAATCATATAATTTTGTGTCCTAAGAAACTATAGTCCACAAAATACTTTATTAAATAGAACTGCAGGAAGATATAGTTAAAACTGAAATAGTCAATCTCTGTGAAAGTCATAGACTAATTCAAAGGGATCTTCAGTTAAAATTAAGTTATGTAGGATTTAAAATAGTGCTTTAAAAGAAAATTTTTAGAAGTTTTCACCTATGAAAAACAAAAGATCATCTGATTCATAGGTCTTGACAGTAAAATGACACAGAATTTACTGAGTCTTCAGATTTGCAAACCAGCATAACAGAAGTAGTTGAACACCATTCTACATAGTCTGTGGAACTGAATGATTCAACCAGGTGAGGAGGATATCTTGCACATTGTCTCATTTTTCATTTGATCTTCCTGGGGCTTTTATCAGTGAGACTGTTAGAGATTAAGAATTTAAATTCTGAATGTGAAATGGATATATTATGTGATAAAAAAGCACTTTCAAAAAGCATAACCTGTGTTTCCATCAGTTTCAGACTAGCATCTGCCAAAAGAACTGCTCCATTTCATTCACCTTATTTTATAAGTCCCTTTGTAGCCATTTTCCCAACACACCCATTGCTCATCTCAAAGCCATAAAATCCATAAAAATTACAGCTCTATAAATTTGTTAAGATAGCTTCACTTTGCAATAGCACTGATACTAAGATTAGTGATTTTTTTAGTCTTTCCACGCACATTCAAAGTCTCTAGTTCTGTTTAATTTTTCCCTTTTCCCTTCTCTTCTGTTCTTTTTATTTTGTCAGTGTTCTTCCTGGCAATTGTAACCATAAGGCAGCAAAAGAAGAAGAAGCCTCCCTTTTCAGAGAAGGTGGAAGAATTCAGAGAGAATATTGTCAGTTATGATGATGAAGGAGGTGGCGAGGAGGACACAGAAGCCTTCGATATCTCAGCCCTGAGGACACGCACTGTCATGCGAACGCACAAACCTCGGAAGAAGGTGGCCTCCGAAATCCAGAGCCTCTACAGACAGTCTCTGCAGGTTGGCCCAGACAGCGCAATCTTCAGGCAATTCATTTCAGAAAAGCTCGAAGAAGCAAATACAGATCCTAGTGTTCCTCCCTATGACTCACTGCAGACCTATGCGTTTGAGGGGACTGGCTCTTTGGCAGGATCCCTCAGCTCGCTGGGTTCAAACACTTCAGACGTGGATCAGAGTTATGACTACCTTGCAGACTGGGGGCCTCACTTCAAACAGCTTGCAGGCATGTACATTTCCCATCGAAGTGTGGGGGATTAGGCACTCTTTGGGTTGTTCTTTTATTTTCCTATATCTCAGCAACCAAACCCATCTGGGTTTTTTTTAAAAAGGGTCTTTAAAAAGATCCTGCATTTAAACATGAAAAATAAGACCCCAAGGGTTTTAACGTGGGAAGTCTTGGATGTGGGAATCTCTTGAAAAATCACACCAGGGGTGTTATAATATGAAGAGATGGAGGTTCTCGTTTGAAAACCTTGTGGTTATCAAGGTGCTTGAGTGCAAACTCTGCTGTTTTGGATATTTAGGTCCTCTTCTGGATACTGAAAATGTGGATCTTGCATGTAAAAAAAGAAGGAGTAGAAGCCATAAATGGATGTTGTAAACATTCTTTCATCCATAAGCTTTAAACAGTTTCCAAAGTTGAAAGACTTTTGCCGTTGCAGTTGAATACATACATTAACCAAAGTTAAACATGCATATTTGTATAATGCTTCATTATATAAATATAATTGTGTGAAAATGTAGACCCTAGATATTCTAATACTGTTGTCAGAAGTGCTCACAAAATCATCTATTTATTGTTCTTAGGATGATAAAACTAAAACAAATGTCTTTTCCTATCAGTACAAAAATAAAAACCCATTACAACATCAGCAAGTATTTGCTGCCATTTTAGTTTTTAATGAAGCTATTGGAAAATGTGTAAACCAATACTTAATTTAGCAAATAAGATAGGAAAAAAAATCAATATTTAACTTAAATACTGCAATCGACCACATTATATATTACTGCACTTAGAACAAAATGCTGTCCAAATACAGGCATTTTTCCTTTTATTAAGAGTTTAAAGGATGACTGATTTACCAGCACAGATTTATTTTTTTATTATGGAATATAAAATTAGCTGCAGTAGTCAGTTTTATTATAACAATATTAAGAATCTTTAAAATGCTAAACTGATGGTTATAAAACTTTATGTAGTAAGATAATAAAATGCTTTAAATGTTAATCCACTTTGAAAATGATCCTGAATCATTGTGCAAGACTCAAGTAAGATTTTAAAATTAATCTCACACTGTATTTTTCCCAACCATTCCATAACAAATATAAAGCTGTCCCAGAATATTTCTTTACTTATGCCACTATTTAGCAACAATTTTGGAAGTCAGGTCATCAAATGTTTTCAAAATGATCTGTTTTGACAAAGCAACCCACCTGTATTTTATTCCTCTCTCTTTCATTGGGTACTCATTTTACAGAAATTATATCTTGCAATCAACTAATTAAATCACCTAAAATCTGGCATCAGGATAAACCAAATTATACAACATATTTCTTTCTGTTTTCCTTTTTGTTTTTTTTTCTTCTAAGTAAGATTTTAGGTAAGTGTAACTGAATTACAGAGTTAAGAAAGAAACAAACAAATAAATCAGCCCAAACAAACAATCAAAAAAGGCATGCAACAAACAAATTCTGCAATATTGACTACAGGTGCTCATCACTGAAGAAAACAAGGTATGTAGGGTAAGTGAAAAAGTGCCAGTACAGATTTTAAATTCCTGGTACCTAAAAATAAAACATGAAGGAGTTTGAAAATCAGGAGAGATTTCCAGTGTGAAGTCTGGTAAGGACAGAAACATTATTCATTATATTCATAGCTGGAAAATTATGGGTAGGGGAGTAAGGAGGCAGAGTGGCCATCTGACCAGGGGCAGATGAAGCAGCACCTGCTTCATAAGAAAAAAAATTATATTTGCCAGTCTCATGTTAGTATGCCAGAGTGACTGAGCTGCTACAAAAGAGCTTTAAAAGATGCGCAAGTGAAAACATTGTATTAACAACTTTAACCTTTTACTCCAATGGCTTTCAAACAGATGTGGCAAAATCACTCTTATTTCAGATAATATTTTGCGTATTAGTAATTTGCTCCATGGAGAGGACAAGAGAAAGAGAAAACAACTATACACTACTGGTTGTTGACAATAGTGAAAAGTACATGTATAGGATTAGGTCTATAGATTTATGTGGGTTATACCCTAAACAAATCCTTATTTCACAGATGGCCCCAGTGGTTTTAAGAGAATTCTTTGTGCTTTCAGGTTGTATTTAGTACAAAAAGGATAACAGTGTCTGATCCTTTCTCAATCCAGAGATTTTGTCCATTTGTGTGGGGAAATAGCCTTGAACACTCAACCATATCTGCATTTATAATTTTCTCTCTTTACTGTGAAATACTTTAACAATAAATAAATTTTTTAACTAGTGAATACCGTTACCACATAGTTTTTGTTAGCAGTGCATGCCATTGTCAATAATTTCTATGTGAAAAAGAATAATGGCCTGCAATGGATCTTAAATGATCTTTAGCTGAAAAAGACTTAGATCATGTTTGCATAGCAGAGAAAGGGCATGTTATGCTGTGAAACAAGAAGTTATTCCCAGCTATTACTGGACCACACCTTATTAGGTTCTTGGTATTCAGTCTAAGTCAACCTTGATGCTTTATTTCCACGTGTGAGGAAAGAACCACTGAATTCACCCAGTAACTCCAGACTTCTTTTAAGTCAGCTGAACAATGTGTAGAAAAAGGTTTTTTAGAATTGTTTTCTTATTTGAAGGAAGCAAACATTCCGAGTAAGCAAAAATTTATCATATAAGAGAGATCACAGTCATGAGTAACATGAAATTAATGAAGGATACAATATGAGTCAGTTTTTGATGATGAAATCTATTAAATTCTGGCATGGTTTTTCCAATAGAATCTTCCATTATTATTATCTTTCAAAACTTGATTAGTAGCTAGAATTCACTCTGTTATTGGCTGAACTGAAGAGTACAAGTATGGTGACAAGTGATAAAAAAATATTCAGCTGTTCATGACCTGCTAAGGGAATGTAAGGAAGACTTATTCGCTGGTCAAAGGAAGTGTGATCACACGCACTGTTTTTTTTTATGAATGCTTTGAAGAGTTATTCTTGCCTATACCTTCTTCGGTAAGCTGGTAAAGAGAGAGGTTAAGAATTGGTGAAATACCAGACAAAAGATTGGCTGTTTCAGTCTCACTCACATAGATTCAGAGTGTTATGAGTTTTGTTTTATTATTTAAAAGCCAAGAAAATTAAGACTATGCATATATAATAAATCTTAACATTCAGATATCTGAAGTTTAAAAAAAATACAAGTCACTGGATAGCATTTTGCAGCTTCATACTCATTGCTGTGACTGGAAGAGTTTATTTTGTTTATCAAATTAGCCAAAGTAAAAAGTTTCAATTTGGTTTTCACTTTATTTATCCTGATGCAGGTTTTTTGTTATCATAACACTAAGAAGAAATACTGCATACTACTGAGAATAGTCGTAGTCTTTAAATCACATAATTTTTCTACCAGTTTCTTACAGGTATTGTCGTTACACTCCTAGTTTTGCTTTCAAAATCTGCAGTGGAAATCTGGTTGCTTTAACACTCATTCTTAATTATAAGCGGTTACCCTGTCATGTGAGAGTAAAAATTTGTTTGAAAAGATAATATGCATTTTATGCTTGAAAGTCGTATCTAATATATGCTCTCTTAGGAGCAGAAGCTGAAGGAGTTTATGTGATTTTATATTCGGGAAAAGAAGGAATTTCACCCTTGATCCAGATTACGAACAAATGGAATAGAAGTTATATGAAAAAAAACAGTAGCTATTAGTAAAATCTGTAACATTTTTCTACCAGAAAATTGGTACATCTATGTCTTATAAAGAAAAATTGAGATAATTAAAATTTATTCAAAAAATGCTGACACATTTGACAACAATAATTTGGTTGCTTTCCTGTTCGTTTAGAAAAAGAGAAATTTTTCATATGTGGTTCTATATCAGCCTTCTGTCTCATACACAAAGTTCAAGGAACAGTAACATTTAACTCTAGTGCACCAAAAGATAAAACACGCATATAGACAGGTTGCTTACATCGGTACAAAACACTTTACCAAGAGCAAATAGATAATAATATTAGTCAGAAATATGTATAGGAATCAACAAGAGGTCTGCCAGCAAAGGCAGCTAGATATATGGCACTAAGAGCAAAAATTAATATATAAAATTAGAAACCATAGCTACTTCACAAAACTCTCAAATAGCAGAAACTGGAAGAGGATATCAAAGGCTCTTAATTCCCCATGCAGTTTAGTTATTATTTAGGTAACACTTTCATATTATTAAAGTTTACAATTTAAATAATACGCCACATATGGAGGTTCAAATAGATTTGGGTTGTAGAGAGACAAGAGTTTGCATACATGTATCTGACCAAATGGATACAACAAAAGTTATTGAATTAAAGCTTAAAAGGATACAAACTTACCGATGTGAATATACATATCTATAATTTTATATGAAACATTCCCTTTGACACTGTTATAAAACAATTAGCCTCTGTCATGAGAAGTTCCTCTGAAAAGAAACTTTACAAAGGACATCTTGGACAAATGTTTTAGGAGCTTATGAGATGCAAAAAGAATTTTTTATATACTGATTCTCTAAATTTGACTTGCAAATGTCAAAAAAATCCCCCATTATTAATGGTCAGGATACCTGATAAATAAGCAAGAATTGGATGACCCTGAAGAAGGAAGAATAAAAAATGGTTAAAATGAATTGACAAAAATAAAGATCATGCACTCTGGAAATAGTACTCAAAAAAACCCCCAAAAAAAACCCAAACAAAAAACCCCCCCAAAAAAACCAAACCCCTGCTTCTATACTGGGCACTTATCAAGTAGGCAATTAAACAAGACAGGGATATTCTAGCTGCTAAAATAACTGTGAAATCACAAAATTCATTCCGGATAAGGAAAAAGCATCAAATATGGACCAAACCTGTACAATACAATAGATAATTTAAAATGTTGACCATGAATCTCAATTGAGATTAGATTACCTAACTGTTTAATTATTTGACAGCTCATTCTATTTTGTCAGATTCTGGCCAGCCACACTAACATTGTTTCTGAAATTCATACATTCATTTAAACAGTATGCCAAAGGTAGTTCTAATACTATTATTAAAGCATTTTCATAGGACAAAAATCTAGTTTCTAGTTTATTATTTATTTCATATGTACAAACATTTTGGCAATCCAAGATAAGGTGTCCAACAGATGTAAAAGGTGAAAAAGACATCCTGAAATATCTCCTTCTAGACTTTCAACAGTCTAATTCAATATGCCCACATTTCATTGGTATCAGATGAACCTCATTTCATTGGTTGCAAATACAAATTTACTTATATCATTTATGAATTCAAAGTGTTATTGTAATTACTTTACAATATTTACAATTATTTTATGAGCATTCTCAAAGATTAGAGTACCTAAAGTAATACATTTTACAGGTTTTTTTGGTGAAAGTATCCTATCACAAAAATCTTACCATGCTTTTCCATCACTGAACATAAAAACATACTAGTCAGCATCTACAAGCACTTGCATCCACTGCAGTACATCTACCTCAACCCCAGCCTCCTAAAAACTGGAGTAAGTTACTCAATTTCCTTCCCATCTTGTGTTGCCACTACCTCAGACATCACAGAAATTCAAGGCAGGCTGGAGTCTCCAGGACTTCAAAATGGGAGAGGCATCCTTCCTTATGGGAAATGCTTAGACATGGTAGACCTTCCATAGTAAAGAACTCCTCCTAATACATCTCCTTCATGTCACTTCAACTCACTGATAATCACCCCCAAAGCTTCATCTACTTTCCCCTGTCTGATAGGGGTATAAGGACTCCTCTTTGTCCTTTTACCATCACGTACATTTGGATTTATTTTTAAAAACTCAGTATTTTTCTTTGGTGATAGCTCCTGTCAGTCTTGAATGATTATTACTGCTTTATGTTTTCCTACAAACACTTAAAGTTTTCTAAGTCAGCTCCTTGTGGAGATAACTATTTTGATATCACAAATTTCAGGAAATACAGGGAAAGATACATGAAATCAAGGCCAAAAGAAATCAAACGACTCCTGTAGATTCCTGATTAGTTAGTCCTGAGCAGGAAACAAGTTGTGGATCCTGAAATACTGTCCGTCATTTTTTCTTTGTCTCAGTGGCCACGTGGAACTGCATCAAGGTGGTGACCACCGTTTTGTGTGTAAATCACCCTCTCTTTTGGATACTTTTGTTATTAATATTGTTCATTTCTCATCCCATTGGTGTTTGTTTTCAATAATTTTTTATCTCAACCCATAGTCTCTGCTTTTGTCCCTCTCTCAGCAGAGTGGGGCACAGGAAAGGGAGCAGCTTATTTGGAGTTTCATTCCCAGCTGGTTTTAAACCACCACATTTCATGCAAAAATTCTACATCTGAGTAGGTCAGATCTGGCTTTTGTGATTTTTCTGCTTATACTTTATATGGTTTGTTCTACATAGGCTTAATACTGCTTTGTCCTAAAGCTCATTTCAACTAGGCTGTAATATTGCATCCCTTTGGTGATCAGAAGCTAAGTACTAGTAAGCTGTTTGCACCTTGTAGCATCCTGCTCCAATGACATCATCCAGGGACAATACTTTCAAGGCCTCCTCTCATTTTGTGCTTTTATTATATGCTAGATTTTATTCTAAGATCACAGGTTCATTCTTTAGCAAATAACTCTTCCAAATAATTAAACAAGAAAATACAAATATAAATATAGCTACACCACACAATTAGAAATCTAAGCAAAACTGAAACAAATCAGATAATAGCTACCTGACCATTAGGTAATTCTTTATGGTTAAACAAGCCATAAAACATCTTCACTCAGGCCAAGATAAGTCCAGAGAATAGCTGACAGGTCCTGGGGCCTGTGTTATCTTGACACGAAGCTGCTCACAAACAGTAGCATCTCCATAATTTCTACCTACACACTGACAATCACTGGAAGGGAAAACACATTCAGAAACCAAGAATTACCTGTCTCCTAAAATTTCAAGTATTTCTGGAAGAGGAACTGCCCTGAAAGGAGGTGAGGATATCTTTTACTTTTTTGTCGGTCTGCATTACCAGAGTAAAAATAAACAATATTAGAATTAATATAATTTGTAAGTATTTGTCAGAAATGTGTTTTCATCCTTGTTATTTTTTCAGAGCATAAGTGTAATATGAAATTCCTAATTGTTTACCTCATATTTTGATTTGTGGATCCTTTGCACAGCAGAAAATTTATTGGTCTTCTGCTGTCTAACTGCTCTTATGTGATAGATGATTTGGATTCACTAAAGAAACCCCAACCAATCAACAAACCAACCACCACAAGTAGTCTTCAAGATTTATTGCAAAATGATTGAAATATTTATTTTCCATTATTATTGGAGAGTGGTAGAGACAAGAGAACCTGATGATTAGAGAAGTAGTCCCCTAAAACAGATCCACCAAGTGATTGTTTCTGCAAAAGCCTGCAAAACTTCGGAACAAAAAAAAATTCAAAGAAGAATTTACTTGGATGATGCTTTCTTGTTTGCTTTTTCTTCTATCTAAGAAAAGAACTTTGTAATACAAGTCATTGTAGGGACAGCCAAATGCACCCAATAACTGTGGTAGCAGAGCTCTCTAGAGTCTTCATTCCTTAGGGATAAAGCAGAGGTTTGCAGGCTATTGGTATAGTTGATACATTTGGTTAGAACTAAAAACAAAATGGAAAAAATATTTCTGGGCACTGAAAATTATGTCCTGTTTGTACCACCTTTCTAATTTTCTTTTGTATTATCCAGGACCTAAATTCACAGTTCCTGACATGCCTTGTAAAATACACACTGCATTTGTATATTGGTTTTCTCCAAAGATCACACAGAACAATTTTAGCTTTCCAGGTTTCTCCTTATTGATCTACTGGCTTGTAGGATTCTGACAAGTGTGCACTTTTTGCTCTGAGCATTTTCTTGATGTTTCTTTAACGTGCACCTTTAAAAGACAAAAAAAAAAAAAAAAAAAAAAAAAAAAAAAAAAAAAAAAAAAAAAAAAAAAAAACCAAAAAAAAAACAAACAAAAAAAAAAAAAAAAAAACAAAACCCAAAAACCAGGAGGGAACCAAACACTCAGCAAGCAGGTAGAAGCATCATTGTGATATGCAGTTTGAAAGACAATCAGAAATTGAACATTCTGGGAGTTCTACAGCTTAAGCTGTAACAAAAGAAGAATTTTGACCTTTATTTTCTCTTTCTAGGACATAGAATACCCTTAGAAATACCTAACAACATTCTTGCTATTGCAGAGACCTGGAACATCAGAGATGCTTTCCATTATCTTTTTCTCTTATAGTGGCATGTTACAAATATTTCCCTGTCGACCTTCAGCTCCTTATAGTGTGGTGGGATGCATTTTTGTAATCCTTACTAGGGAGTTGAAAATGGGAAAAAATTTCAAAGATGTAATCAGGATTGTTAAACACAAATGATCTGATTTCACATTCCTTTAGTTTTTATTATTACTAACATTTCATGTATTAATAAATAATAATTTGACATTTCAAGTCTGGGAGTTAAACAATGCCTAAGAATGAGTGCTTCTTGTCTACAGGTAATGTTTTAGGAAAAGATAAAGAAATCTTTATGTCAGTTTGCACTAAAAAAAAGAAAAAAAATCAGACAGTGAGTTCCATTGGTTCTCATAGTGGACCTCAACCACCCCAAAATCTGCTTTTTTTAATTATTTAAGAGATGCAAACAGAATTATGCATATATAGGTAGACAAAGCAAACAAATTTTGTTTCTTTAAATAAGTACATCATCCCAATCCCAACAATTCTTGCTTATATCTTTGTTTCATCACAGTTAGGCAATTCTCATTTATTGCTTCTGACGTTCTGGGAATTTAATATTTTCTGCCATTTTTCAGAAGCTGACATACCAAAAAAGAAGTTAGATTCAACCTAGAAATACCCAAAGGACTTTTTGTGTCCCTACCCATTTACTACTAACTCTCATAGTAGTTGAAGGGAAGCCCTGCAACCTGTACCTTAGAGAAGAATGTGGGAGGACAAGAAAGAAAACAAATGTCATGCATTTCAAAACCAAAATAAGAAAATTAAGTCATAACTCATCTTCAATAACAAAACATAAGGACAGAGAAACCAGAAAAAAACTCAGAGCTTGAAGAGCCATTAAAAGGTAAGCTTTAGAGATTAATCTGAGACAGAAATATCAACTTTCTTTCCTCTGCGATTGTTTTAAAATGACACCACAGCTTGATTCATCCCTTAAGCTTTCAAAAGTACATACGTGGCAACAGTGTAAAGAGACAAAAACATCATTTTCTGACAGAACAACTATTTTCTTCAATGCTATTTACTCTTCGAGTGTTTAGGCCAATCTTTGAGCACATTCCAGGCAGCAGTCCAGCTCAATCTGACATTATAGCTCTCAAAAACTTCCTTCTTCTGGTCTCGGATGCCTTTTTTGACTATGCATGCTTCCTCATCAAAACAGCTAATTAAAAAAAACTAATTATCCAATTTACAACACATGTTCTAAATTCCTACCACCTGAAACTGATATTCTGCAACCCTAGTGCATACTTAACCCTGCCTCATGCAAAACAAGTGGAAAATAAGCAAGTGTTTACTGATTTTCTTAGAAGGTGTTTTTCTTTTTACTGAGAGAGGATTCTCAGCTGGAACAATCAATCATCTGTAGATGGGGAAACCATATTTAAAAAGTCCTTAAAAAAAGTGTCATTGTGGGGATATTTATAGTGTGGGTTTTTTTAAGTGTGGAGATATTTACTGGTGGTTATGTTTCATGAAGGTTTGCTTAGACTGATGGATGTGACAAAAATCACTAAAGAGTTGCACTGCTGGAAATTCTGTGTGTCTGTAGAAGCACAGTGGCTCTTTAAGACTATACTCATATACTTTAACACTGAGCAGTTTTATGCAATGTTATACTATTGAAAGAATTCTGAAAATGTTTGCCCAACAGTTTTATATTAGTGTTGTTCTGCATTTCTGGACTAGCCTAAAAACTTCACTAAGAACCTTATCATTTGTCCAGTGGGTTTCTGCACCTTACTGCAAAACACTGGAGTCAAACAATAGGAGTAAGCTTTTGATTTTTGAACTACTACTGGTGTATATTTGTGGTGTCAAAAGCTTCCATCAACTGAATTTATTTTGCAAAGTTATGAAAAAAATCCTAATGAAATATAGCTAGGTCTGCCGGCTTTATTTATATATTTATTTTTCTGATGGTTGCAGAAAATAGTTTTTCATCTATTTAAGCAGTGAATTTTTCTTGCTTTACAGAAAACCTGAAGATTCAGTGCTTACTGAGAATTACTGCAGAAGCAGCTTCCACTAAGTAGATGATTATATACATCCTTTCATGCTCCTATATTAACTTAAATGCTGATTATTGTGGTTCTTTTTCATTTTCTTTCTTTCTCATTATTTATTTATTTTTTTAACTTAAGATGGTTCATATGGGTTCAAGTCTTAGCATGTAAAGCAGAGATGTGCAACTGTAGGGTCTACTTTATATGCCGTGGAGCTTATTGGTGGGAAAATCCTGATATCCAGGATTAGCTTCACACTGTGATTAACTTTTCAGTGGCAACAGGAAGGGATTTTTAATTCTAGGTTTTAATAAGTTTATGTCATTTATCAGTTGAACACTTTGGGTAGAAATACACTATTCCCACATAATATGTTTTTATTCTACATCCTCTTTTTCAGCTTCTCATAAACCAATTCTGCAAATAATTCTAATTCTTCCTTAAAGTATTCATTTCAGAATAGACTCACACAAGGCTTTCAAATGTTAATATTTCAGTTATTTTCCTTTCCAAGTGGTTTTTCTGTCAAATGGCACATAACTGTAAATGCAACGTCCACTGTTAAACAAATCAGGCTTGTTTGTGGCTTACCTGTATAGGTTCAGCTGTGGAAGGAGAGGAGTAAAATGACAAATATTTTTATTCCTATTCTGTGTATGATATGTTAAAGTATTTGATATTATACTTGAGATAGGCATGAATGTATTGTAGAGCTCTTATGACATATATAATTCAAGGTCATTCTATGTAGCTGTGATATTTTGTCTCAGAACTGACCACAACTTTAATTTGATTATAGGATATCCAAACTAACTTCCTCTTTTTTTTTCCCCTTTATGTAGCCCATTGTAAGTACAACATCTTTCTGCCCCATAAACTTTTTTGACCTCCAATTTCTAACAGTATAGTCATAGTAAATCTGACTATAAAACCAAATTGTTAATCTGGATATTGATCCCCATCCTTCAACAGCTGAAAATTATTTACTTTGCTGCATACATAGACAATAAGGGTTTTTGTGCAAGGGACCAGGAATGTTTGATGAGTTCACCAAAAATGTTATGAAAAGTGGTACCTAATGCAGCAAAAGAGTCCTGGTGTGTGCTCTGCTACAGGAGATATGTGCCAGGAAGGTATGTGGCACAAATCAGATTCTGCACTGGACATGTTCTGCTCCTGTCACCCTGGTTCATGTGTCTGTGTGTATGAATAAACAGACAGATGCACAGCATTCTGTGAATATTCCCACCATCCCCTGAGCTGTCCAGATGCCAGACAGCTGTAGAAATAGAAACCATATTATCATTCAAACACATAAATAAACTCTTATTACAAAGAGATTGTGTTAACTTGTTCTAAAGGCAGCTCCACTATGCAGCTCTGGAATCACAACAAGCTTACATTTGACTGCCTTGACATATCTACACCTACCTGTCTGCACTCCTCTGCAGAGAGGTGGTCTAATAACAGTGTCACCCTGATTTATTCTGTGAGGGTTATTATACTATTAGGGGTCAAATTCAAATGAGCAGCTACTCAGTAACAGAAACAGGGGAACAGACATCAGTATTTTGTGGGTTAGTTATTTTAATAGTACCCAATAACACTGCAAATTGCAAAAGTGGACCTTCTATTATAAATCACTCGTTTCTTCAAGTGGTACTCTGTTTTCTAATTAGTTGCCCATATAAGACTTATAGAAATTCAGGGCCAAAAATTGCTGGAAATTATGGGAGAGTAGTTGAGCACTCTAAACCAGACATGAAAGGTTAAGTTCTGCCTTTGAGCAGTACTCATGTCAGGCGTTCTACAGCCTGAAAACATTCACTTTATGAAATAAATTTCAGCTATTTTTACTCTACACAGAGCATGGAAAGCCAGATAATTTACTGCAGTTGAGCAGATGCTTGTTTTGTTTTGTCGTTATTATCATTATAAATATAAAGAATGAAAAACAAGCAATACCAGCCAATGGATAAATGTTATTGCTATGAATGAAGAGCTTTGAAATACTGCACAAATTGAGGATTAGGACAAAGAGAGAGCATTATATGAAAAGATCTCTGAGAATAAAACAAGAATTCTTATAAAAGAATTAAAAAAGGAAATAGTAAAAGGGGTTATGGACTGAGCTTTCTTTGTTTCTCCACCATGATGGGTCTCTTGCTGTTCGGGGACTGCAGCGGTTTCTGTAGGAGAGTCAGAGGCCAGGTGAGGGAACTGTAGGTGACACAACCAGCATTCCCTTAAAGAAGGCAGAGCTTAGGAAAGGCAAGGAGCACCCATTTCATCCTCCTTGTTGGTAATGAGGTCAGAGTTTACACAAGGCACTTCAGCGTGGTCCCTAGGGCATGCAGATGCTCATTCCCACAACATTACAGGGCATGCAGCAGCAGCTTGTAACTAGACTCTTCCTATAAAATTATAGGCTTCATATATTGGGGATATTTGTCTGCAGGGAGGACAAGGCAGAAGAAACCCACTTTCTGTGTGATGGGGATAAATTTCTATGTGTGTTCTGTAAAACTATTGGTTGTGTTTTCTAGTGCTACATGACCATAGTTAGAGCTTCTTCTCAAACAGAGCAAGATTTGCTCATTTTGCATGCTGTGTTTTGCCCACCAAGAAAGGGCAGAGATAATTTAGCCTTTGACCTCAGGCTGTCTGAAGACTGTACAGTTTTCACTGCCTTCAGAATGGTTTATTGGCTGATGGTTTCACTGCCTTCAGACTCACTGCCTTTAGAGTGGTTTATTGGCTGATGGCAAACTAGGCTTGATTATTAATCTAAAATACCCAAACCTAGTCTCAAAAAGTTAAACTGACAGCCAGAAAGTGCATAGTTCCAGACTGAACTACCCTAAAACATGATGAGCTTTGTCTGTGCTGTTTGTACAAGGGACATGAAAAAATTCCCATATATTCTACTCCCCTTAACTTGTTTTACAAAATTTGCACGAATGGTCTATTGACCATCAGGTTCTTGGCTGGTATTCCAAGGCAGATAGTTGACATCAGGTAAGAATGACAAATTCTAGTTGTTCAGTATGTGACACCAGCTATCACAGCTGATGGCACTTGCTCATTTAGTTTCATTGGTATGACTCTTTTTTTCTTTTTTATTACTCTTCCTAGTAGAGGATTCTAGGGTAAGATATTTTACAACTATTGTATCAGCTCCATATACGTGTGTGTATATATGTATGTCTTCTTAATGAACATTTGAGGCAATGCCACAACACTGATCTGAGTTTGTCAGGTATGCTGGGAGTCCAGCATGATCCTAAATTAAAACAAGGCTGGTTTAGTCTATAGTATTGGTTGTTTTGGTGTGCTTTTCTTCCACATATTCTAACCTTTCAAGCATTCATTTTAGTATTAACTTCCTACGCAAATGTTGTCTTATCATTTCAATTGGTATTGCTTTTGAAATATATTTTTGTTCTGTTATGTATTAACATCCATCTCTAGGAATCAGCTGTCAAAGTAGTGAAACTCGTTTTTTTCAGTTCAGTAATAGCTCCTCTGTCTCTAAGATTTTGTAACATTTGTTTGTAACATTCACTCTCAACTTTTCACTCTACTATTTCTTTGAATGACTTTTTTTCAGAAAGATTACTTTCATGTAGACAACTCGTTACGAGATTCACATAATTTAGCACTGTCGTGCACTGCCTTCCACAGGACAAGGTATCCAATATCCACTGCTCTCCCCTCATCTACCTAGGCAGTCATTTTATTGTAGAAGGCTTTCAGAGTGGTCAAGCATAGCCTCCCCTTTGTGAATCCTTGCTGACCACTTTTAATCCTCTCTTGTCCCTCATGTGCCTGGAAATGGTTTCCAAAATTAGTTATTCTAGGATTTCACCTTCTCTTTATGCCCCATGTTCTGCTGTATTTTAATGCTAGTCTCACAGCAGAATCTCAATCAAGCCAACATTCAAACTTCTGGAATACTAGTGAATTTGAGACAATCTGGATTGATTTTTCTACCTGTAAAATGGGCTAAATGATATTTTACTGCTTTGTATGGAACAGAATACATTTCTTTTAAATTGGCTCCTGAATTCAAAGTGTTCTGTAAAATTCAGGGGGATTTTTTTGTTTTCCTTTTTCCGATATATCTAGGTAAGTGGAAAATCTGTATCAGTCTTACATAAATTAATTTATTGTACAATTTGACTCAAGAATATGTTAAAATAATGCAAAATACATAGAAAAAATGGTACATTTACAATACTATTTTCTGTAGCTTTTAAATTGGTGAAGTGTCATATCCCAAGTTTAACTAAATCATACAAAATTATCTGGGATTTCAAAGATAGAAAATTATTAGCTTGAACTTGTCATTCATCAAAATGTCTTTCCAGTCATTTATAAAGGCATTGATTTCATAGGCTAGCTTCCAAATTCAGGTTGGCAATAAATTCTTAACATCAAATTGTAAACAAGAGAACCAAGTGACATCACTAAATTACAGAGAACTTGGGAAGTTTCCAGAAATTTATTTACAAATTTCAGATAATTAATTTGATGGAAGGCTTGTCAGTGCTCACTTTTCATATCAAATAGTGGCTTCTATTAAAATTGTCTGTTTTGAAGTGCTCCACTCTTTGTCTATCCACAATCACAAATAATGAGGGCAGAGAGGGATTTTTTTTTTTTCTGGGAGTGAGTGGCTGGTGGGCGTTACTTGTTGGCTTGTTGTTTGTTGTTTTTTCTCTCTCCTGGTTTACAATAAAACATCTGACACTTGCAAGCAGTGGTAGCTACTACTCTAAAGATATCTTGATTGGCATCACTAAAATTACCCTGTAACAGCTAATACATTAACTATTTGAGGAATAATCTGTCAAAAATAACTAGGAAAATTTTATCTCCTTATTTTCAGGATCAGTTGATTGGCACCTACCATATTAAACTTGAGCACACTCTATTTTTTTCTCATTTCAAGAAAAAAGCTGATGTATTGCATTTATAGAGCTGTGGTTTTAATCTGCATTTGGCATTATTTTCAACATTTTGCTCACAATTCTTGTGCAGTAAAGTGTCTTCTCTGCAGAACCAGTTTTAGGACACATATGTAGAGATATATTTTAATTTTATACATGTATTTTGAAATGCATTGTCATAGCTCCTAGAGAGCCAGTCATGGCTGAGTCCCTTTTGCACTTAGGAGTAAGGAAATTGTGATACAAATGATCATATCTGCTCCAAAGACTTCACAAGTTAACACTGCTAAAAAAATCCCAAATCATTTGATATTTACATACAAGGACATCAGGGAAGAGAGAAAAACTGTCAGTTGTATCTTATGAGTCTTTTGGTGACATTTCATATTAGGAGTGATCTTTTCCTTTTATTTAGGCCTAGATTTTATTTTTTGGGCAAATGAAGCGGTGCAAAGCAGGGACAAGGAAAGGGCCACTGAATTTAGGATACAGGTTTGCTTCCTTGCTTTTTTATACGAGTGCAAAATTGGGGATCAGGAGATGAATATGCCTCTTTTTCCATGAAAGTGGGCAGTGTTGCAAAAATCCTTGAAAATTTAAAATTCAAGATGGACTGCCACATATGCAAATTTGGACTTTCCAACTGATAGAAAAATGAATTATGTAAATTCAATACCTTTTTTATTTTCTTAGTTCAAATTTTAGTCCACAAGGATAAAAGAATGTAGTGTGAGCCAAGCAAAGTGATCTTGTCTCTGTGATAAGTGTTACTCTGTGAGTCAGATTATGCATCAACAGTACCAAGATTTTGTCTGATATTTTAGAGTCTACTCCTCTTTGTAGAGATGCCATCTTAACTCTCATTCTTTGTGTTGTTTTTCAAATGATGTGGGGTTTTATATTATGAAAAATATGTTCATTTCTGCTTTATACAAAATTACCGTTCCATATTCTACAAAATGTACATGGAAATTTTCCCTAAGTCTGTCTTTTAAGGATTATTTCTGTTCAGCCGGTGTGGATAAACTCACCCTCAAACACAATTTTGAAGGTAACATAGATCCAGCCTTCAGAAAAAAAATATTTTTCTGTATGGGATTGAAAAAATCTATAGGAGGAGACCACAGTTGAGGTAACAGATCACAGTTACACAATCTTTTCTGGTTTTCCATTATGTTTAATTTTCACTGATGTTCTATTTTCAAAATGAAGTTAGGCATAAGTCAATTATTTAAGCATCCCCCTTTTTAATAGGAGCTGCTATCTTTTTTCCTTTACGGTTTTTCAATTATGATTATATTAAAAAAAAAAAAAATCCTAGTCCCAATTTCACTGGAAACAAAAGCAAGAAAACAAGAACTCAGAAACCAAACAAAAAAGCAAGTAAATACTGAATTTATTTCAAATTTCAGCACATGTTTATATTCTTTTTCTAGGGGAGGAATTAATTAAAGCTGAGAAAATCACATGGATGTGACTTATTGGTAGAAGCACTTAAATCTAAACTAAAATTGGTTTTGAGTAGAAGGCTAGAAGTTTAGTATTATTAATGGAACTGTAACTCTTTGTTGGACTCAAGGGACCAAATCCCCAACCTCTTGGAATTTTAAAAAAGTCAGGAGAAACAAAAAAAGAAAGTAAAAGACTAGAAGGAACACTGATCTAATGTTGTTCAATATTTTGTTAAAGTTCAAGGAGGGGTCTGTAGCTGAAATACTGCTCCTAATGTTATGTTTCCTTTCTAGATTGTATTTTATTAATGTTTTCTTTTGTACCACAGAATCAAGGGACATAAAGATTTTATTTTTTATTTAAAATTAACGAGGAGTATGTACTTTACCATGAAAGAAAATAAAAAGAAAAACCTTTTCTCTTACAAAAGGAAATGGGTTTCTAAGCAGATTTGGGTTTTGGTTCTGGATCTTCCTGGTTTGTGAGGTGACCTTTGAAAAATTATTTAATGTGCTTGTGTGGCTTTAGATTCCCCGAGGATTGCAGGAGCTGGCAGAGAATTCAGGCAGATGAACCTAAGATCGCGAAAGGAGAGCTTTATTTACAAGAAATCTCTTTATATATCCATTAATATTCTAGCAACTATTGGTCAGCAAGAATCCACCTCCTAAAACCATTGGTCACAGCCAAATAACACCTAATACCAAACACAGAGATTAAGAAAGTAAAAGAATGCAGCTTATCTCTATTCTCTCTGAGAAAGAACAGAAAGATTCCTAAAACAGTGCAACTACGTGCTTGTGCTGAACTTCCTGCATTTTTACGCTATACTGATTTATGCAAAGTAAACTCTTAGGCGCATTGTGCACCTTGACTAAAATCTATGTTGAGATAGCAAAATTTCAAGACAATTCCGTGTCATTTTTTTTACTGAATCAAAGGCTCTTGATTATATATCTTCCATTCAGTTCAGATGTTCTGAGGCAATTTCTTGCAGTTAAAAGACATTAACAGCTAAAAAATTTTAGAAAATGTTTGGCAATATGAATTTAATGGCTTGCCAGCTGAACCAGAAAAATCTCAACCCTCCCCATAAAGATTCAGCCTTGCAATATGCCTATCACTTTGTAAGTCACATGGGAAATATATCAGAGCATCATAGCTCTGACAAAAAGAAACCTTAACATACGAGAGACCCCCAATCCTGGCTACAATTAAGTGTCCATCATACGAAAGTTTACTAACCGACAAACTTTCTCTAAAGTTATAAACTGTCTTTCCATACAGTAGTTGCAGGCATCTTTCTCCTGTGGTACAAGGTGCTTGAGAACCCTCTGAACTCTTCTGCAGACATGAGATGCTGGGACTGTTCATGCGAAATGCAGGAGTCAGCTCAGTAGTCTGCCCTTCTCACCTTCCTCCCCTACCACCCTTCCCAAAACCAGTATTCTTACCAATGTCTCAACAAACACTCTGTGAATTTCTCAGAACCATTTGGTGTTCACTACAACTATGTCTATTGAATAAATAAACAACTTATTTCTGTCACATGGAACATTCCCAAAATTAGAAAAGCTCTAGACTAACCATTTTGACTGTTTGGGGTTTTTGTTAAAGTACTCTAGCAATTAAACTGGTCTACCTTCTAACTTTTTCATAGAAGTCTCTTTCATCCTGAATGATTGAAATACAGGATGATGTATTTATTCAACTCAGCAATTCACTATTGACTTCCTCACTATGAAATCTGGGGCAATTGATTTTAAGAAAGACATGTTCTAACCTATGTGATTAAGATACGCAGTATGTAATGGTCACAGGAAAACAAAAAAACCCCACACAAAGCAAAACAACATGAATAGATGCAATAAGAATATAACAAGAAAATTGCAAGATGAATTATAGTCCACCATATTGTCTCCCTGAAACATCAGATAGCAAAGAAGTCATCCAAACTACATTTTATTTGTGTGAGAATGGAGTGAACAGCAAAGAAATGTTGGTATGATAATAATCCTCTCAGCTGTTATGGAGTCATGCGATATGGATGAAATCTGATTTAATAACTTTAAAATTTTACAGTGCAGATGAAGCCTAGCACAAGAGATTCAGCAATCTCTTGTGATTTAACAAAACTCATATTCATTTACTTTACTTCATCCTGAGTGTCCATTTTAACAAAGTCAATTAATTGCTTCCAATTATTTGTTTCCAGTTTTCCCAAAATGACTGCTGTAACCCCTAATTGCCACAAAGTTCAGAAAAAAGATACTCCTTAACAAGGTGCATTGGTATCACAAATGTTGGATGGCATTGCATTGGAAAAAAAAAATTAAAAACCCAGATCCTTTAAAAAAAAAATCAGATTCTTTAAAAAGAACCAACATAGGACAACACACAACAGAGAATTTATTTGGAAAATAATATCAGTAATATCAAGAAGACTTTAACTGTATTCCGTGTCTGAACAGAACTTTTTTCCCACCCAATTATATATGGTACATACATATGTTCACTGAATAACCTTAACATTACAAAATGAAGTCATGCAAATTCTCATCCTCACTCAGAACAGTTTTGGTGTTCATATCAACCAGTTTCATGTCAAATAGCTTAAAATTGTTGTTTTCTCATCTACTGGCAAAAGATTATAGGTTTTTATTCTAACATATAATGGGAAAAAGTGCCGGAAAACAATTTGCAAAATACTATAATCATCTTGGCTTATCGCTGTTCTTATTAATGTAGATGTTCTTGTTATTTATTATTTTCTTTTCTGAGCTGATATTTAAAAAAACATTACTGTTTATTGCTCACATAAAACTGATCTTCCAATTTTGTTTTATTGTTTATTTATTTTATTTTTTGTCTCCATTAAATACTAAGTCATGTTGAAACATCTGATTCTTCTAGGTTATTTTACCCATCGCTTTCTAAGATGAAACACAGCAGGGTTTACAAAGTAAAATAAATTACATAGGAGGCTTAATTTTTTTTTCTTGGTTATGTTGTTTTACATATTTTCTGATTAAGTAATTATTGCAGTTTTCTTCCTTAGGATTTTCTTTTGGTTTGCAAGCGGAAAAATTGATTAGGATCACTCTAAGAATACACCTGAGAAAAGTCTGGGCCTTCGACACATTTTTAATTCAGCCATTTACTTACCTGAAGGTGTATCTTACAAAGATAAATCCTAAACAGTCACTGCTGAAAAACATCTAAATGAAAAAAATAATGTATAAAATCAGCTGAACAGTCCTGCTTTACATTCCTTGGATCCAGTCACTTTTATACAGTATTTTAAGACTGTTTTTATACTCTGTGTGCTGCAGCATATGAGAAAATGGATAGCAAACAAGTTTTGGGTATTAGGATTTCAGAGGAGATGACTGACCTTTGCAATCCAGGGTATTTCATGCATTTATGACATAGTTTTCATTTGTGAAGTAACTTTATTAAGGGGAGAGAGTCCCCAGAAAGCCTGATAATATCCAATCTTATCCAAGCTCAAGAGCAATGCATCCTAAAAATATGCAGATTACACAAAAAAAGCTAGCAGACCTGCATGGATGAACAAATAGCTCCTGGACAAACTCAGGCATGCAAGGAGGAAGCTTACAGAGGGTGGAAACAAGGACAGGTAACCTGGGAGGAATACAGAGAAATTGTCTGAACAGCCAGGGATCAGATTAGGAAAGCTAAAGCCTGGACAGAATTAAATTTGGAGAGGGACATCAAGGACAACAAGAAAAGCTTCTGTAGGTGTGCTGGTGATGAAAGAAAGTCTAGGGATAATGTGGACTGTCTCTGAAAGGAAATGGGAGACCTGACCACCCTGGTATGGGATGAAAGCTGAGGTAGTCAATGACTTATTTGCTACAGTGCTCACCAGCAATCACTCCAGCCACACCACCCAAGCTAAGCCAAGAAGGCAAGGCAGGGATTAGGAAAATGAATGACACTGTCCACTGTAGATGGAGACCAGGTCTGAGATCCCTTAGAAAACCTGAAGGTACACAGGTGCTTAGAAGCTGATGAGATGCGTCTATGGCACCTGATGAAATGCATTCACGGTTCCTGAGGGAACCGGTGGATGAAGTGACTTAGTAACTATCCATCATATTTGAGAACTCATGACAATACAGTGAAGCTCCTACTGACAGGAAAAAGAGAAGCATAACCCTAATCTTCAAAAGGGAAATAAGGCAGACTGGGGAAACTGTGGGAGGTCCAACCCTGGTTGCAGCTGCCTCACGCTCCAGCTCCACCTCCTCTGAAGGAGGATCCCCATTAGGCGAGGACCCAGGGGATGAAACCAGGGTCTAAGATCCACCCCTGTTCTGGAAGAGACGCATTCCCAGAGCCTTGGACCAACCCCTTCTTCCCGAAAGTTCTGTTATGTTCAAAGCATTGTTGGTTTTCAGTTATTGTAACCTCCTTCAAATATTCTTATTGGACCCCTGACCCTTGTACCTTCCCCTTGCCTTCTACCCTATTGGCTGTCACCCCCCCTCAAAATCGGCTGCACAGGGACAGTTCTCTGGTTTTCTCCTTCTGCAACTCTCCCTCTCGGATCCCCTCGCCCTACCCCTAATAAAGGAGACCACGGGGGAGACCCCCTCCCACAACCCTTTGTCTCTCTCGCCTCATTTCACCGGTGCCTCGTTGATCCCTCACTGTGGGCAGCCCCACCTCCGTGTGAGACAGCCATGCCAGGCTTGGAGCAGCACGGCGAGCCACCGGGCACTTGGGGGCTGGCGCTGCAGTCGAGGACGGCCAGGGATAGCCAGGCGATTACAACAGGAAACCAGAAACTGATCAGTTTCACCTCAATGCCCAGCGAGATCATGGGGCAGATCATACTGTAAACTAAAAAAAATGGGAATCTTGTTGACGACAGCCAACATGGCTTCACCGAGGGAAAATAATGAGTGTCAATTTTGGATGTGTTATACAATGGGTTTATGGTGTTGGTGGATGAGGAAGGAGTGACCAGTGTCATCTGCCTGGACTTGTGCAAAGAATTTGAGACTATCCTGCACATCATCCTTGTTTTTAGACTGCAGAGACATGGTTTTGATGGATGAATTACTCAGTGGATAAGGAATTGGCTAGATGGTCACACTCAAAAGTTGCAGTAAACAGCTCAATATCCACATGGGGATCAGTGATGGATGATTCCCCAGGGATTGGTATTGGTACTGGTGCTGTTCAACATCTTTTTCAGGGACATGGACAGTGGGATTGAGTGCACCTTTGGTACATATGCTGACAACACTGAGCTGTGTGGGAAAGCATGCCATCCAGGGACCCTGACAAGCTTGAGAGATGGGCATTTGCAAATCTCATGAGGCTCAGCGAAGCCAAGTTTAAGGTCCTGCACCTGGATTGGAACACTCCTAAGTACAAACACAGGATGTGGAAAGAATGGACCAAGAAGAGCCCTGAGGAGAAGAATTTGGGGGACTTGGACAAGAAACTCAACACCAGCCGAAAATGTGTTCTTTCAGCCCAAAAAGCTGTAATTGCAACCTGGCTGCATCAAAAGCTGCATGGGCAGCAGGATGAGGGAGGTGATTCTGCCCCTCTGCTCTGCTCTGGTGAGACCCTGCCTAGAGTATGGCTTTCAGCTCTGGGGCCTGAAATATAAGAAGGATGTGGAACTTCACCTTTTGCACTGGGTCCAGAGAAGAGTCATGAAGATGATCAGAGGACTGGAGTACTTCTCCTATGAAGACAGGCTGGGAGAGTTGGGGTTGTTCAGTCTGAAGAAGAAAAAGCTCTGGGAAGACCTTACAGCAGCCTTCCAGTACCTAGATGGGCCTAAGAGTGATGGAGAGGGACTTTTTAAAGGTCGTGTAGTCATAGGAAGAGGGAATAGCTTCAAACTGAAGGAGGGTTGCTTTAGATTAGGTCTTAGGAAGAAATTCTCTACTGTGAGGGTGATGAGACACTGGAACAGGTTGCCCAGGGAAATTGTGGGTGCCTCATCCTTAGAAGTGTTCAAGGCCAGGTTAAAGAAGACTTTGAGCAACCTGGTCCAGTGGAAAGTGTCCCTGGCCACGGCTGGGTGGTTGGAACGAGATGATCTTTAAGATCCCTACCAACCCAAACCACTCTGTGATGATTCTATGATTTCATTGCTCAGAACACACAAGGACACATGCTTCACTGTGCTAATTAAATTATATTTGAGTATTTTTTTCTTAAGAGAATCCTATTAGGGATTGAAAAAAAGCCTATTAAAAGTTAATAAAGAGTAGAAAACAGGTGGTAGATGATTACAATAAAATGCACTCAAAAATTATATTCTTTCTGTGGCACTTTTTGGGCTTTTCAGATCATTAACAGAAAATATTGTCCAAATAACTCTACAGAATTTCGTTAGAACATCAGAGCTTGTCTGCACTGCTGAGAAATATCTAAGTTAAGTTAAAACTTACAAGTTAAAACAACAACCTTTGAATAAAAAACCAGCATAGTGAGGTCAGAATATCTTTAAATAAACAGAGCTTGGTTTTTTTTTTTTTTGTTAATTAATCTTTACTTGCCACAAATTCATTCAGGTTTTCTGCATACGGGTTGAACTACCCACAGCACAGCCTTCCTCTGAGCATATAGGTGATTATGCTTGTACTGAGAGTGCTGAATAAGAATTTCAAACACTATACTAGCTTTCTGGCCTTCCACCGAACAACATGGCTAAACAGTGGTGTTTAACTTGACCAATACCAGTAAACCAAAACCATCAAAGACTGGCCAAGAATAAAGCAGTGCAATTTGTGGGTTTATTTTTATAAAAGCCTTTTCCTGTGGAAAATTGAAACTCCAGCTATTTTATTTGTTCTCTACAAATTAAACCTAAGTATTTCAGGTACTTCCTAAAAGTGAATGCAAATGAAAAGTACCATTTGCATATTCACCAAATGACCAATCTACACTAAGTGGTTGATGGCAATTACTTCTGAAATTAGAAAAAGATGTTACTAAACTAGTGAACCTCATTAGCCTTATTTGCATGAAGCGTAAAGTAACTATAATCTTAGAGAAACACTGAAAAAAACATATTTACTTGTGGTTGCATTAGAATAATTTCAGCGTCGTGCAGTAGCACATTATACTTTTATGTAAGTCTGTAAAATATGGGAACGCCACTGGTGCCATTTCACATGTGCTATATTTCCACAAGCAATGAAATTGTGCCTTATATTGTCTAAATAAGGATGTGTAAGCAGATGCTTCTGAGTTGTTATTTTATGAATGAGATGTTTTAATCTCCATTAGAGATAAGATGTTGATTCATCTCCATTTATCGTGTAAATACATGATGGAACATTATGTGTACAAAGGAAAAGCTTCACTTTACTAATCAAAGAGATCTAAAAAGACTCTGCTGCTATCTGCAATCTTACTAACAGCTCAGTGTATGCCCTGTGCTGAAGTCATCATGCTTATGCTTCAAATGCTCATTATTCATCCTTCTCTTAGGAGAGCAGAAAATACTCTGGAAAAAAATACTTTTAAAGAAATGTATTCTACTTTAATAATGTAAATTTGTAAGTAAATTACTAGGTATTTTTGTAAAGATATTCTCCTGTACAGGAAGTGAATAAGAAAATGTGTTTTTCTTTGTTATTTTCTCAAATAATAACACACACGGTTTACCCTCTTAATTTGCACATCAGGAAAGGAACCCCCACGTTCTGATCCGAGGAGAATTTCAGCATATTCAGCTCCTTAAAGACATGGATGCATGAAGACTGTGTGCAAGTTTAACATGTGGGGGATCCTCCTCTAGGTGAAAATGCTGGTTGTACTTCCCTGACTTCATGTGAAGATGGTGTTTGCCAGCCCAGTCTCACAGCCAGATTGTCAAGCCGTGTCAGCAGCTGAACCACACTGGCTTGGCAGAGCACGGTCCACACGAATACAGCCCTCTAGCTCCTCAGACAGAGGAGTCTCCTCTCAAAGTTGTGGCATCACCCTTACCTCATTCTAATTCTACTCCAAGGAATCTCTAACATCACTTAATGGAATGACTTAATTTTAGCCTGAGAACCCTTTACCTGGTTGGGTCCCTTTGCCTTGATTTTTGTCACAATTTTCTAGAGGCTATTTGAGGTGCCGGAGTAGCAAATTCAGCATAGCTCTCTCTCCAGCCTGGCCGAAGGCCTCTTCCATTAATCCATGACTCTTTGAACGGGTGGGTCTCTGTGAAAGGAAGTGTTAGCTCCTGCTACAATTAGGGTAGAGCGAAATTCAGCAGGCATGAGCAGACCCACTTGTAAGAATGAACACCCTCTTGAGCCTGAGATACAAATGTCAAGCTTGCCTGGAAGCAGAGCCACAAGTACCTCAGGAAATGCCATGCAGAAGACTTAAATGCTTTCCAAAATTAGGTTTGTGACAGTCAGGCTACACTTGAATGGGACTGTGTACATACAGGCCAACAGTGACATAGTGGGTGCCTAATTATCTTTACTGATATGGGCCCATAATCCTTGGTTAAACTGTGCAAGAAAGAGAATACTTTTAAACTTCCCCTGAAATTTAATTTTTTAACATACTTTAAAAAATCTTAATTTAATTGTACTTAGCATATTTGTGCTGACCAATATGCTATACACAGGAAATGAAATTTTATCTCTTAGCTTGAAAAAATCCCCATACAATAAACCAAGAAAAAGTAACAGTATTTTCCCTAAAATGACATTTCATGCAACCCAACTGAGTTGGTCTCTCAACAAGTAAAGCACTAGGGCAAGAGAGGCTGACAAGCTTTATACATAATTCTGTTTGAGTGTTCCTCTTTGTGGGTACAAGTGTGTGCATGTATTATTCAGAAAAAGCAGGAAAACAATTACTTTTTCAACAACTCAGAATTAGTCTTCTTTCCTCTGTTTCCAGTTGGTCTGTTTTTAAAAAATAGTTAATACATTAGGATTTTTTCCAGATATTTTGCTATGGAAAAGTTTTCACCTATTTCTCTCTTGTCTTTACTCTATATAGTGCTGTGGTGTTTGCATTTTCAGTGAAATGAGTTCATAATTATCCATACTTTTTCTAACATCATGCCTTAGCACATACAGGCTTTTGGGTGATGGTTAAGCAATAGTTTCCATTCATCAACATACAACCATCCTGTATAATGAAAAACCACAGAGGTGTCTGGTTGGTTCGTTGGTTGGTTGTTAAAAAAACTCCAACAAAACACTGAACACTCCAACAAAAAGCTGACAAAAATTTTATCAGCTTCACACCATGCAGCATGACTTAAATAGCTTTAAGACTTCTGTGCTAGTTTGAAGGCCCTCGTACAGAAGTATTTAAAGCTTTGAGAATATGGTGGATTTTTTGTCCTCCCCTGAATAAAGCAAGCTACCAATAGCTCAAAACACTCCAGTAAGTGTTTCTCCGCCCCTTTGCTTTTTGGCTCCCTCAGTGTCAGGAACAGAGACACAGTCCCATCCTGCAGCTGCCTGATCCAGAGAACTGCCAGCGCTTGGCCTCGTCCCCATGTAGCACAAGGCATCAGAGAAATTCACCGAGGTCATTCTCATAATGTTTTGTACTTGATGGGATGCCATATTTGTCTGTTAAAGTTTCTGTTTGCAGGCAGTTCAAAGCAGTGGGGGTTAGTAAATGCAGAATGCCTTTTCCAGGACTCTGCTGGCTCTTTTCTATTTACACAGTTTCTATCACACTTATCACAATGGCATATAAGCACTTTTCAGTGTTAAAGATGACAATTACACTGATGGCATTTCTAAACCTATTGAAGCCTGCCACCAGTTGGCACAGCTTCCTCTCAGCTGCTAGATACAGTCTATGAGATTGCCAATAATTTCAGAGGCTGACAGACCAGCAGTGTTTCAGCCCAGGGATTACCCAAATGAATACCCCTTTGGCTAGTGTCTCAGTCTGTCAATTACAAGATTTCATCTCAGAATGCCTCTACATGCCAATTTTAATTGCTGTCAAAAAGCTGGTGCATGTAGCTGCACATACATAGTGCTGTTGGAGTTTACAGGACGATAGATAACAGTAGGATAGACTAGGTGAAATGTGGAAAAATTATGACAGTATGCAGTTACATTGAGTTTCTATGACATTATTTGAATACAAACAAAATAGACATGGTAGGACTTCATTCCTTTTTACTCATTATACTTGTATTTCAAAGCAGACTTTAAAGAAAATGTAGCAAATATTTATAGCTTGTTTGTTGCTCCACGTATGTTAAACAAATTTATCTTTGAGGAATGTGATCCTTTTCATGAAGAAAACAAAAAGAAATTTTTCTTCTCCATTTATGTCATGCATCCATCATCCCTATACCTCAGTAATAGTATTTCAGTGCCATTTCAAAATTACATTCTGGGAAAAAAGAATCTGCTTATCAAAGTGCTGATTTCCAAATGCTATCCTTGGGAGATTCTGAAATGTCTACTTTATGGAGTTGAGAAGTTCATCTTGCCATGTAAATTTATGTATGAGAGCGCTCAAAAATCTCTCTCCAAAAAGTTAATGATCCAGGCAATGACAAGTTAACCTTCTTCACTCAGCAGGATATAGAAACACAAGGAAAGCAGGGGTTTTAGTGCCAATGGGCTATTGTCTGAGTTGGTATAAATTTGCATGCTTCATGAAATCCACACTGACCTTTCAGGATCTGAGGATCTTCAGCAACAAGTTAAAATTAGAGATCCCATTCCAGCCTATCTAAACTATTAAATAACACTGACACTAAGAACATAAACAAGGTCTCATATGTTGTTAAGTGTAGAAATTAAGCACACTGGATAAGCTAACTTCATAGGACATTTTTTAGATATCTCAAAGCTCAAATTAATATCCTTGAGCCTTGATTTATTAGGAAGCTCTCCATCCACTATGATAATTTAAAACTTATTGAAAGTGGCCATAAAATTATATTAGCCAGCTTCCTCATCCTTTGTGGGAACATCTTGCCAGGCCCATGGACTCACAAGTGTCAGGTTTGCTTAGGTACCTATTTGATAACCTGAACTAACTTGGTTTTTAACTTTGTTTAGGTTTTACCTCTGTTTACAGGTATTTGTCCATGGTAGATTACTCTTTGAGTAAAGAGACTGACCTTTATTTCTTTTGTTTCAAGGCAATTGATCTTCCCCAGAAATTGCATCAGAAACCAAGGCTGCTTGCTCAGGACTACAGATTGGATTGGCTGCAAAACATGTGAAAGACATCTGTTGCTCTGGTGAAGAAAATTACAACTGCATTTTAAGATTTCAGAATACATGTAAAGCCTAAACCAAGACAAAGAAACAGGAAGCGTGTTTTGGCTATATTTTAATGTACTTGATGCAGCTGCAGTACACCATTTTTAATAAAATGTATTATACATTAAATTATATTTGTTATATTTGTTGCAGAAGGCAGCCCAAATAAAATCAAAAGTAGTTTTTCACCAGGTTAAATGAAACTAGAGTTGCATCTTTTGGGTTTTTTTGGTCAATATTTTCATATTTTTTGATGGGAGACAGACAGCAAAAAAGAGTGCACATATCCAGAGAAAAATCTTATTTTTCATTATTTGTCTAAGCAGATTTATGGCCTATGCTATCCCTGAAATGGGGAAGTTCAACCTTCTTAGCACTTAACATATGCCTGCATTGTTGGTAATACTATGGTTTTCAAATATGTCCTAGATATGTCACCCTCAAACATAACGCCATGAACTCCCATTTGTTAATCTGAATTAATGAGCAGATGATGTCCAGCTAAGGCCAGAAAAAATAATAATCTTATATTGTTAGGGGTGATCCATGTACATGTACATAGGGTATTTTCTCATGGATAAATACTTTATCACAAAAATTGTATATGGTTTTTCCTTTTTATATAAGCATCCTTACTGATTTTTGGGGGTATAAGGGCAACATTTTGACTAAATAAAGAAACTGCAGCTATGTTATCTTTCTGGATTTTTTCTTGATTTATTTTTAGTATAATTGTTGGCATCAGAAACAACAAGTATTATGACATTTTTTGGGTTTGTTTTTAAAGGAGAAGTAATTTGAATATCTGTTATTGAATATTTTCAAATAATAATTCAATATACTACTAATCTATTTTAACACTTTTTAAGAAAGCACATGAGATTTACTGAGGATAAATTAAAAGCATATGCTTTATTTTCTCACTCTCATCCATGCTGTTCCATGTCTGAAATTCAATGTTTCCATGATTTTGTGGTAATGGAGCATTTTTAGTTATTTTTATATTTTAATTATGGACAGTTGTAGCAAATGAATATTTCTTGGGACTTTAAAGATTTTTCTCATGAGAAAGAGCACAGAAACAGGGCCTAAAGCCATATTTGTTTAAATTATAGTGCAATAAATTTTTTTCTACTTTGTAAAATAAAAACTTGATTGAAATATTTAAAAGAATAGCCATTGTAAAACAGTAAAGAAGCACAGATAATTATGTCTCTCTAGATAAATATACAGCACTATTTTTGAAATGTTTTCTCTCAGTATAGTATTTTTCTTCAATCTAAAATGGCTATATGCATGATTATTAAAATTATATAGCTACTTCCCATGTCTTTTGCTACAGATTCTGTAATTCTTATATGAACACTGCCTCAGAAGTAAGCATTTAATTTACACATTGTGGGATGGTTCAGTAAGTCTACTCTTGTTTAGATTAACAGAACAAAGTACACAACCCTTCAGCAAGAAGGATTCTGGAGCATTAAGCCACACTCCCTCCTCCCTTGTTCTGGAATGTTTCAGAAGTTGGAACTGTTCATGGAATATAGGGTGCAGTGAAATTAAGAGTCTTTGCAATATCTTGAATTGCTGACCCGTCCTGACTCCTTGCAGCCCTTTCTAGACCCCATCTCACACTCTGAGGATTTATTCTTGAGCTTTCGAACACCTCTGTCATTATAAAAAAGCCCTGAAAAAGTACCAGAATGCTAAATGGAAAGTTAGAGATTTCTTCTTGCTATGTCTTTTATTACTGTGCATCCCAGGCTGGAAAAGATTGTGTCTCAGCAAGATAATAATAATAATAAGGTGGCATATTTGCTAATAGCCTGAGTATTTTAAAAGTTTTTTCGCTATCACCTCCTTAGAAACAATTTCGTGCATTTAGCTAATGAACCCATGCCAGTATTTTAACTCTTGCAAGCCTAGGGAAGGCTGCTCATGAAAACAAACTTGCTTGTAATTGCAGTGCTAGCTGCATAGTATTTTTAAGACAATCTTTATTTTGGCGTATTTTATATTGTTATTATAACTTGAAATTTATAACTGCTGCTTTGTGTCATCAAGAAATGATGGACAGAAGTGTTTTGACACTTGTCAGAGAGCTGTGAGAAAATGGGAAAATTGGAATTTTGTGTTATGTAGAGCTGGATTCATCTGGTCAAAAAAGAAAAACAAAACAAAAAAAAAATAATCATAATATGTTTTATTAACCAAAATGTATTGCAAAAATGTATATGTCTTAGCTTTTCATGTTTCTTTCAAAAACATTTTCAGTTGTAGTTTTAAGAAAATTAACTCAATAGTCAAGGAAAAAAATCAATAAGGGAAAAAATTAATGTTTTCATAGTCACAAACCCTCAGAATAGGTAAGAAATATTTAGCTGCACTCGTCCATGATCTTCTCCTTTCGCTGGCTTGTTCAGTAAAACACCTCCGTGTCAGACCAGCCCTCTGAGTGCTCTCTTGCATTGTCAACAGGGCTGAGGAGATGTCATTCACTCGGGGCACTTGTGGTTGTTCCACATTTGCCTGTGCTGCAGGAAAGGTCTCATCACTCAGAACTCTCCAGCTTTCCCCGGCTGTATTTCCTCCTCACCACAATATGGGGATAAGACCTTTGCAGGGCAGAATTCTCTCTGCCATGTTCACAGATGCTCAGTGCCATGAGTCTGAAACAAAGCCAAAGGACCAAGGGTTAACCTTTGCCATAAAGAGCAACTCTTCAGCTCAGGGCTGATTGCTGTTAAATTCTTGTGTTTAACAGTCACCTACTATTTGTCCAGGGAATCCATTTGTGTCATTTCCACAGCATATTATTCACTGCCTTTTTCTGTGGTAGATGTTAGAGAGTTCTTTGTTTAAAAAAACCCCAACAACCAAAAAACCCCAAGCCAATACTAACACTAAAAAAGTAGATATAAATCTCTATATTTAATTACACGTGTTTTGGAAATCTGACTTTTGCAACCTGTTATCTTCAGGCCCTTTGTAGAAGTAGATGTTACACTGGTTGAGACCTATCTTTAAGACATTCAATAACTTCTAGACAAGTATATGGGTTGCAGGACTACTGAAAACAGATATCGAACCAGATATGACAAAGTAGAATATCTTAATTCTTCTTTAAATTTTGGCATTTGAAGAAAATTGTCTCATATATAAAGGTTCAACTGTGTTTGATATCTATGAGGGAACAGCTTGGGAAATACATTTTGAGAAGAAAATTAAATCTAATAGTTAAGATATCTGTAAGTCCTGTTGTTGAAGCTCTTATTGTAAATGAAGAAAGGAAAGAACAAATTAGAAACAAAATTACAGGAATTCAATATATTTTTTCACTTGAATTTTAGTGCTATTGATGGAATAGATGAAGTGGTTTACCTACTCTAATTCACAAATCAATCTTTTAAAAGCTTTTCTAAGTTTTTTAGGTATAATTATTTCAAGTTATCATGAGCAATTATAATGTATTTAAAATATATATTAAACATGAGGTGTTCAACTTTCAGAGCTTTATTTTGGTGGTATAAATAAATATTTTAAGTTACCATACTAATCTCTCTTCTCCAAAATGTACTTTTACCCGAATAAATGATAAATATTTAAACTGGATAAGTTTTCAGTCATTTTAAGAAGTACTAAATTCTAAGGAATTTTATAAGACTGTGTTTTGGTTGCTAGAAATCAAGATGGTTCTACTGGAACATTGTTAGTTTATGTCACATGTAACTTATGGATTTATCTTTCTAGTTTCACTTCTGCAAATATTGAGTACCTTCAATTTGCACAGAAATCAGAGCTAATTACAGGGAAAAATGATCTTATCAGATATCTCTGTAGGTTACAGAAATAAACCTCTGAACCCGCAGGCTATATAATATACGCTAATGAAAATATTATTTTTCACTCTCTTGCAGGGATGTCACAATATAGTTTAGAAGGCAAACACAATAGTCTATAAATCTGTCTCCTATTCCTGGCTGAACCATTGATTTACTGTTTTTCTAGCACACAAGATAGATCTTAACAACATTCTTGAAGTCCAAATCTTATCATGCAGTAGGCAACAAGTCCCTTTTGGTTTCTCCAGAATCCAGGAGGGTTAGCTGTTATTGCCCAAAGTCTCACCTCAGTGTGGCATGAAACTGCGTGATGGAGTTTGGAACATTGCTACAGGTCTCACTTAAAGACATATTTTCTATGAACTGAAGTCCCTTTGTTGATTCTTGCATTTATTTTTCTGTCTATGAAAATGGCTTCATGTCCATGGAGTATGAATAATGTCTTCTGCCTATATGTTTGCAGATTCCCTATCAAAAGAAGGGACTAATCTCAGCTGAGAGCTCTTTATGCTTTTATAGCACAGAAACACTACAGCATAATTATTTTAAGTGGAACTAATTGCATAGGTACAGCAATAACATCTCCAGAACACTTTGGTTTTGTTTTCTAGGGTTTCACAAAAGCTGTATCTAGTCATTCTGATCTGCTTTTTG
This sequence comes from Acanthornis magna, assembly GCA_036785705.1. Classification (NCBI taxonomy): domain Eukaryota; kingdom Metazoa; phylum Chordata; class Aves; order Passeriformes; family Acanthizidae; genus Acanthornis; species Acanthornis magna. The sequence goes on from JAWUZG010000017.1 coordinate 5,271,961, forward strand.
CAACTGCTGTTCCTAATTAACAGAAAAATTAATGGAATATTTTTTTAAAATAAGAAAAAATAGTAATAATTTTTAACAATTAGATTGATGATTACTCATCATTCAAGCCTTCTTTAAAAGGATACAGAAGCAATTTCTAAGATTATGGCTACGTGATTTCTCAGAAACACACAATGAACTTGAAGTACTGGGCTCAGTTTGTTTATAATGATTGCTAATTGCTTTGTAGCACTGAGATGAACGTAAGTATTTTTTTACCCCATTTTTGCTACATACCTTGACCTGCATGCCTACCAGTCAATGTGCACATCATTAAATTAAAAGCTGTCTGACTGGTGTTTAACCTGCCTATATAATAACATCACATACGTGTCAGATGGTATTTACTGAAATTGGCTTGGCCAAATAAAGAGGTTCTGTTACCAGTGTATGAGCTATATCTGCCATATTCAGGGTGAGATATATGTATAGAAATGTGGAATTTTGTATTTATCCAGTAAATATCCAGTCAGTGTGCTACAGATACAACATTTTGCAAAATATCTGTCATACTTAAAGAATGTGAATCTAGACTTTAAAATATTTATATATAAATAAATTCAGTTAAAAGAAAAAAAAAATTCTGAAATATTTTTCTTCATAAATTTATCAAAAATACCTACTTCTATTTTCATCTATTTGAAATGTTTTTCTCATATTTTAATTGACTTGTGTTTTTTAACAAAAGAAAATATTTCCTTTTTTTTTTAACTTAACTCATAAAAGCTTGTTAAGAAAGCATACAGTCTAATTTCATTGAAAATGCAATCATCCTGTCTCATTATAAAGTTCAAAGCACTTAAAATAACTTTAATGGAGATTGATAGCGATGTTGAAAATGTCATCACAGTATTTTTATTTGTTATTAAAAATAAATAATACCATTTAAAAACAGTTTTACATTACCAGCAAGATCTTTATTTTGAAAGGTTGAAAAATATTTATTGTTATAATTATTAAGTTGCTTCATTTGAAACTAACAACTTCCTGTGTTAACTACTATAAAATACATAAAATTTATTTTCATGAAACAAGAGTTTTTTTGCATAGTTTGGGAGAGTCAGAACCAGAGTACATGATAGAATGCCGCCTGGTAAAAAGATCAGATTAAATTATGTTGAATTTTATAATTCCTTGACTTCTTTTTCCTCACTGTGAAAAACTGTTTTACACATTTCTTTCTATTTAACTTTCTTTGCTTTACAAAACACGTCATTTTTGCTGGCAACATTTTTTCCTGTCATGAATTTGTCTTTGCATATTGTAAAATAATAAGGCATATTTTCTGTGCAAAGAAATTTCTAAGATGCCTTGGAAAATATTGTTCTGATGGTTTAATATGGGTGAGAAATATTTTCAACAAATTAAATTAACTTTTAGGGTAGTTATGGATAAACATTTTTAAAAATCCTTGAATTTTTAAAGAAATATATTTTATTACATAAAACCACACAAAGTCAAGTTCTAATATTGACAGAATAAATACATCTCATTTTGTGCATTCTGGGGGTCACCTAAGAGCACCAAATGAAAGAAGACTAGAGATGGACACTAACATGGGAAAAAAAATCAAACACATATCCAAACAGCATAATTTTACTTCTGGTACTTTTTACATCTCTCTAACTCACCCCATACTACTTTAGGAGAACAGACATCATCAGCTCTTCATGTTGAAGCTTGCTCTTTTAATTTCACAAATATCTGTAGGAAAGTGGGGACAGTGAGCATCTCATTTTATTTCCTATACTATTAAACTATATCTTAAATATCAGTGACCAGCAATAGATAGAGATGAACAAAAGACAATGCTGGCTACAAAATTTCATTACTACTTTTGAAAAAATTTGGGGTCATCCTCAGATTTAAAATCATGAGCAAATGGGTGATTTGACAGAAGGCTTGGCAGATCTGATCCTAACACTCATTTCCCATTAAAAGGGAGAAATACCCTTGGAAAATGTCTTTAGATTTTGGAAATTCTTTCAGAAACTCATAAATTCAATTTTTATTATATGACAAACATATTCTAGCATAACAGAGTCAAGGCAAATGGGGTTTCAGCTGCTACTGCAATATTAAAATCAAATAATAAAGAATTTTGTTGAGTATATTTTGAAGCAGGAAAGGCTTTTTATTTGCTCAATCCCTAATTCAAATGTGCTTAAGATTTAAATTTATTGACCTCGACATCAAGCCTTTGAGTTGAAAGGTACTAAAGGAGATTATTTTAAAACAGGGTCGTCTCTTGCTCTGGGCTCAGCACCTGCAAATACAAAGCTTTGAACATATGTAAAGAACTCTATGTCTTGTGCATTGGTCAGAGCTTTCCTATGGACATTATATAAAGTCCTCTGTACATTCGTAGGTCAACTTCAAGCACAGACATTCCAACTCATCATACAGCAACCTGTCTTTTCCTTTTCAGCTGTGAGATGTCCTTGATACCAGATCCCATCCCTTAAATATGTGCGTTGCACGGCGAGTTCCTGTGCCTTGGCCTAGATCATTAATGGATGTAGAGGCAAAGAAATACTGCTCATCATTTAGAGATGTCTGAAATGTTGCATGAATGTGACAGGATCAAGTCACATTATAGGCCCTGGTCAGAGAATCAATTACATATTTGTGTTGTAAAACAGTTAAATATGTGTTCCTGAGTTTCTACCCTCCTGCACATTCCAGAATTGCCAATTTACTTGCTTTTTATGGTCTCAAAGAGAGACTAGGCTCATGCAGAGAAAACAATTCTGATAAATACATACTTCTCAAACTGCACTGCCTTCTAAGCCATCAAAGCAATTTGAAATTCAATTTGATGTTTGACAGGGAGCCAGTGTACTCCCTTCAGGATACGTTGACATGCTGAGGCCACTTAGTGAGAGGAAAATTTGGCCGATACCATTTTGCCAAAGCTGGAGTGTCTGCGGTGTTTCTCAGAAAGATCATAGAACAAATATGTTAAGAGACAAAAACTGCAAGTCAGAGTTCAGAACATTGGTAGCTTAATCTGTTTTTTGACTAGATGTTACCACTACATTCTTCTTCTATATCCCATAGATGTGATAAACCTATCAAGGGATGCAGTGAAGTGCCCAAAATTCTTTCTTAACCAGTAGGCATTAACAAGCTAGAGAAAAAATTCTGTAGTCTTTTGGGATAATTCATTGACACTTTAAAATAATTTCTGCAGAGATGACTTAAAAGTCTGATTCTTGAGAGCAAGGACTTCTTCCTTTGTTTTGTTTTGGTTTTCCACTGAAATGGTCACTGTGTACAAGATTATTGGCATTTATAAATGATTTCTTATTGAAAATGTAATCTTGATTTTCTGGACTCTTGTGTAGCTTTTTTGAATTACATCACTAGATTTTTTATTTTTTAGATCTCCAGGAACTCAATATTTCTATAGTTATATTAAAATCAGTGGTATTATTTTAAATTACATAAAATGAGATATAGACCCATTTGTCTGGGCCTTTAGTTGAGAAGTTGCAGCAAATGTCAAATTTTCAAATAGAAAAGAGTGGCAATATTCTTACAGCTTAAAATTTATCTGGTTGGAAACAAAGAATTCTACCAAACCAAGAAAGACAAAATTTGAGGTATTCTTATCAAAGCTATAGACAAGAAAATGTCTGTAAATGGCACAAAACCAGAACAAGTATATATCACTTCTCAAAAGCCTAGTCAATAGAGGATTACTCACAGATCACCATGAGATGAAACTGCCAAAATCACACAAACTAAAATTGTAATTTAATAGATATTCCCAAGGTTGATCAAAATATATTTTTTGAGAAATAAATGAACAAATTACAAACTTCCGATTAGAAATTAGGAAATTGGCAGAGGAAAAAAGGAAAAGTTTCAAAAAGCTGTAAATGAATCCTTATTGAAAGTGGACATAACTGTGAATGACATTGGCAGTGTTGAAAATATGAATTTATTGTAGTCATCCATTGATCACAGATTGGAATTTTCATGGACATACTGCGATATGGAAGAGTAAAGGCATTTGTCCAAGGTCACAGGGATGTCTCTTGCAGAGGCAGGACTAAAGTACTTCACTGTCCTGTGCTTAATGCTATTTACCTTTTCACTAAGTCATTCTCCTGTCACAAGATGAACAGCTTTCCTGTTAAAAAACATAAAACCAACCAAGGATCACTTTGGCACCAGCTGGAAATGAGGGTGAGTAAAGGATAGTGTGTCAGCTACTACTCTGAATTTCCTTTCAGCTAGGCATGCAGCATAATGCCGTTTGAACTCCTTTTGATTTACTGATATATATTTTCTCCTATTCATTTCCTATAGTCTGCTATGTCATGTGGGTAATCTATTTCTTGAGAGATGTAGCTGTTATTACACTTGGGGCCATCTAGCTGTATTTTTCTTTGTCTTTAATGCTCTGTGCTTAGTTATACTTACAGAACTCCAACGAAAAGATGGTGTACTTTGTCGTAAGATATAAATCTTCTTCACAAAGCCTGCTTTAAGCTCTGAATACGTGCTTAGGGAAGGGAACTGCATTCGTAGTTTAGTTGTACACCAGGTAACAGCATTATAGGCTGTGGAAACTGTGATTATTAATACCATTGCAATAGTGCCTTAAATGTGGTTGGGCAACCCAGACCCCAAGAAAGATTTGTAAGGACCAAACTGACAGTGTGAGTGTTGCCTCATTTGTGGTGCTGTTCTTCATTCTTTAAGAAAGGAGAATGAAAAAAGGCGAAGTTTTGCTATATGATGACAGTATAAAGGAAAATGATCTGTAAAATGAAAAGAAGAGCTATTAACTACAGAGATTAGTTTGATTTTACTAAGTGATAATTAATTTCTTTTCCCCCAGTTTCCTGGCCTGCATGGAGTGTCTTCCTCTTGCCTCTTGAAAATCTACAGTCATTCATTCAGGTCAACTTCAGACCTACAGATCAAATTATTGCTTTAGTAAGTCGTAAAGAACCAGCCATTTTCACCTTTTAGTCTTGGTGCTAATGTGTTTTCAATGATTGTGTTAATTTAGGTGAGAAGTAACTCATTTTGCTAGCGCAAATCAATGCAATTTCTTTTGTGTAATTTCATGTACAGGCAGCCCAGTAACCAGTAGCAAATGAACAGACATTAATTTTGGTGAAATTTAGCTAATATTATGTTAACTTATAATTTCACACAAGGTAGGGGTGAACAAGAAGGCAAAATATTGGCAAATCATTTAAGTGAAGAGTCATCTAAAACACAAATTTGTGCTCATGTGTGAAGTAGAGAACTAAAATGCATCAGGAACTTTGCACACCTCAGAAATTGGATTTTATAACTAGAGTTCTAATGTAAGTCAATAACCTTGTTCTTACCTATTCAATTCTGTAAAAAAACCAAGGAAACATATTGAATACATGTATTCCATCAGGGTAAGTATATGTGGTGCAAAGCACCCTCAACATAGCAAAAAAACATCAGGTCAAATCCTGAGATACCTGTACGTGCAGAATTAAACTACAAGTAGACTCCACAAAGACAAACTTATGCAGTGGGAATTTTCATTTGCTATTTTATGTGATAAGGAACAAGATTTTCCAGCAAATATCTACACAGGCAACAGCACATGCTGTGCATAAATAAGGGTGAGGTCGGTAGGTCAATTTCCACAAAGAACCACAAGTATAATCCTGTCATGGGAGAGAAAAGAGAATATCAGTTGTCACTAAATATTATTTTCTCTGCAAGGTAATAAGTAGTTCTCCAGGTAATAAACTTTAATAGTGTTAACTAGAGAAGCCAAAGAAAGACCCCTGAGCAACTAGAGAAATGACAGGTACTAATAGCAATAATTTTAATATTGAAATGCTTGAATGCTTAACTTTAGCCGTAAATTCAAGGTAATTGCACTGTTGTTTTCTTTGTTCACTATTGAGATATTGGTATCTGGTATGAAATTAAAACTCAAATATATATTATTAATCAGAAGATATTATTCATCCAGGACCAGAGCAATCTCATTTAGTACATTTTTTAATAAATCGCAAAATTGTCGAAGTTTAAAGGAAGAGCCATGAACATGATCTCTTATTATCAGTTACTGTCAGGAATGCCCAGCATGACTGTCAATCATCAGGACAATTATCAATATAGCAGTCTCAAACTGAGGGTCAGAACTTGACATGTTGCAAGTGAAGAACTAAAATGTGAATGAATTGCAAGTTTAAACCCACAAGGGCATATTTCATTTAATAATGAAACTTTGACTTTAGCTATCATCCTTATCTATCTCCAGCCAAATGTTACAATCGATTGAGAGAAAACTAGATGACTGTTACAATGCGTAAGGGGCAAAGATATGATGAGAAGAGATCGTGTAATATCTTTCTACAACTGCCTGAAAGGAGGTTGTAGCAGGGTGGGTGTCAGCCTCTTGTCCCAGGCAACCAGCAACAGGAGGAGAGGACTGTATTGGGTCTGACTGAGGCAAAGCTCACAGCCCCCCCAGTGCTGTGCTCTGCATTGGTGGCTGCAAGGGTGCTAACACACACCAGTGTTTTGGCTGAGCAGTGCTGTCCCTCTGACGTTCCCCCCCATCAAGGGACTGGGAGTGGGCAAGATGGTGGGAGGGGACACAACCCGGCCAGCTGACCCAAATCAACCACGGCGATATTCCATATCAAGTGACATCAGCTCAGACATATAAAGCTAAGGGACAGAAGATGAAGGCAGTCATTTGTGACTCTTCAATATTTGCATCCCAGAGGAGCCATAACAAGTGCTGAAGCCCTGCTTCCCAGGAGATATTCAACCACTGCATGCTGATGGGTAGTAGAGACTGACCTTTTTCTTAGCTTATGCATGTGCAGACTTCCACTTATTTCTTTTCACTACAATAAAACTGCCTTATCTCACCTGCTGGTTGTTTTCCATCTTATTCTTTCCCCCATCCCATTGGGAAGGGGAGTGATAGAGTGGCTTAGTGGGTACCTGGCACCCAGCCACGTTTCAACCCACTGCAAGGACACAGTCCTAAGCTGTGCCAGGGGATGTTCAGGCTGAACATCAGGAATACTATGTTCATGGAAAGGGTTGTTAGGCATCAGAATGGAGTGCCCAAAGGGGTGGGGGAGTCACCATCCATGGAGGTGTTCAGTAAGCAAATGGACAGGGCACGTCGTGCTATGGTCTATTTGACAAGGTGGTGATCTTTTAAAAGTTGAACTTGATAATCTTGGAAGACTTGTCCAACCTAAAGGATTATGTGATTATTCCTTCCTGTTCTCTCCACATTTCATTGTTTCCACCCTTCAAATAAGATTAGGAGTAATAAAAGGATTTCACACTTTTTAAGAAAATAACTTTTAAAAAAAATTCTGTGTCACACTGGCCAGCAAGTTTTCCAGAATTGATAAGATAAATCAAAGATCTGCTTGAGTATCTACCTATCGCTGGGTAAGCATGTATATGATTATCTTTCTGATAGTATTAACAATGCCAAGGAAAAGCATGCTCTAAGATTTAAAACTGGTGTTCTACTACATCCAAGAAAGGAATATAAGGTCTACCCGTCTCAATGACTTACAACTCGCTAGCTTACACTGAAGTTAAAAAAAAAACAAAACAAACAAAAAACAAAACAGAACCACAAACCAAAAACTGCTCAGGATGGACAAGATACAATGAGAAAACTTCTTTGCATCTACCTGTGAAGTTTGCTGATACCATTTGCTTGAGGCTGCTGTCCCAAAATGGAAAAAACCTACCAGGGCTGTACCAACAGTTTTCAGAGAGAATAAGTTGTTGCGTAAGTGTCTTGGTAGAGGGTTCAGGATGAGAACTGCATTTCTTCTTTTTAATAACATATCTTTGAGATAAAACTACAGAAAGAAAGTCTGAAGATACATATCAAAAATATTCATCCAGCTTAATTTAACATTGACTTATTCATTTGATTTCATTGATTCATCCTGTCCTAATTATTTTTAGTACAGTGCCAGTAAACAACATTTTCTGTGAAACAACTGCTGCTGGAGTTCTTACTAGCTAGCAAATTCAGCAGAAAATATGTGTGCCAGAACTGTGCTGAGAATCTGTGTATGCCACAGCATGTCCATCTGCTATATACAGTACATGCCAGTTTCTTCAATATGCGCTGGAAAGGCAAGGATGGAGTGTAGACAAGCAGAAGAATTAACTTCAGAATATAAATAAGACATATCATACATGATAACCACACCCATTCCTTTTTTTTTTTAATTTTAATGCATCCTTTCACATTATTCTTGTTAAGGTCATTGTCTCTGTCATTTTCTAAGCATAGGACATAAATGATAACATTGTACTAAAATGAGTTATTCGTACTATGCATGACAGTACAAAGCTTTCAAAATTCCAGAAATAAGCAGGATTAGAGCTGCCAAATTCTGCTATGTATTCCTGCTTCTGTGGTCACAATTTTGGCACATATTACAACAACAGGAATCTGGTTTTTGAAATTCTGATATTACATGGAAAATAGGACAACCTAAATCAACCATTAAACACGAGCCAGGCTCTGTAAAATCAATATACTGATGAATGTCTTTGCCCCTGCATGGTCCCACTGAGGATGACCATTACTATATATAACACTCAAATCTGTGTGGAAGTCAAAGAACAGATGGTGGGCCTGCCTGGAAAAGGACAATTTTACCAACCAACCAACCAACCAACCAACCAACCATACAGCCAACAGCAACCTATTTTTCATGCTGACAAAGGCTGTGCGGATAACACTCAAATATCTGTTTGCTGTTATACAACTGTGCAGTTGAAATTTTTATTACTAAGATGTGAATTTTTTTTCGTCCATCTGGGAAGTTCTTCAATTAGGACACAATCTCTAGACATACTCAGGAAATTACACCTCTCAGAAATTGTGCAGAAAATTGATAATGTTTAATCCCAGGAAAGAGATGCAATCACTTTGTCAGAAAAGCAATACAGACCTCAGCCATACCACTTAGGCACAACCTGGTGTTGTGAAACTACAAAGAAGCAGCAAAGGAGGGTATTTGTGCAATAACTAGTTCACTTTTAAGTGGCAAGTGACCTCCCATCTTCACTGGAGGTGAGTAAAGATAGCCAGAGAAGGTAAAGAGCTCTTGCTCTCCCTGCCTTTTTCTCTCTCTCTTTTTTTTTTTTTTTTTTTTTTTTTTTTGTTCATTTCAGGGTTTCACCTTGGCAGGTTAGAGAAAGCAGTATATTTTAGTGTGCTTCTCTGAGAGGCTACATTAATTTGTCATTTGTATTACAGTAGGAAACAACCTTGATGCAGTCTGGTAGCACAGCTGGTTTCAGGGACTTCCATCACTTACTTATGCAAATTTTTTGTGCAAGAAATGACAGACAAATCGGTTTGGTCAGTGGTTTTCATTACAGTGTCTGTGTTTTATGCTGACAACAGCCGGATGCAAGAAGGGATATAACTTTTTGAAAGGTATATTGGACTTTAAATTGAGACTCATATTCAGTGTTCATTTCGTTTTTATGAAAACAGTTCTGACTGATTGACTTCATTGTGAATTTCAGTCTAGAGGGCCTGAGTTAAAACAGAGTGATACCTTTTCAGGATATCTTTTCACTTTGTGTTGTCTTTGGAAGGATAAACATCTTTTTGTACAAGCATAGGCAATTTGTTTTAGAATATTTGTTTTATATGTTATTTTATGATAACATGTTCATAATAACATCAGCTGCATGATTTAATAATTATTGTTTGCATATTTAAAGACATATTTTTAAAATTAAATTTTCTTTATGTGTCTAAATAAAAATTCAGTAAAGGCAAATCTGAAGTCATAGAGAGATTCCTTAAAGAAATGTAGATCATCAGCATTTTCAGTTGATACTTCATTAAATTGCCATCCTTTGCACAGAAATACTTCTTGTAATGTAAATACTCTTTTTCTGTCTTTAGAAGAGGCATTTGTTCATAGGGTTTTCCCACGCTGCAAGAGCTGACACTATAATGGAATATTTATTCTACTGTCTCACCATATACTCTTAAAGAAAAGTGTCCCGTGTTTTGATAGCTACTTTCATCTTCCCCCTTCCACAATTCTCTTTTTTATCTAAGCATATAATGTAGAGAGTTGCAAAGAAGTCAAAGCCAAATTGATTTCAGTGACAGGACCAGAGTCAATGAACACAAAGTGAAACACAGGAAGTTTCCCCTGAACATCAGGAAACATTTTTTTTACTGTGAGTGTGACTGAGCACTTGCAGATGTTGCTCAAACAACTTGTGTTCCACCTTGGAGACATTAAAAGTTCATCTGATCATGGTTCAAAGTAATTAACTGAAAATGCTATTGTTTGAGCAGGAAGGTTGGATCAGATAATCTCCAGAAGTCTTTTCAAACCTCAACCCTTCTGTGTTTCTGTAGTACTGAGTTTGCATTTGAAAACTGCTTAACACTGCCTTCTCGAGCAGAAGTGAATTTTTTAAGCTGGTTTTCTTTCCCTGATCCTAGTTAACAGTACTCAATGAAATATCTCTGGATATTTCCGTGAGCTGGAAAGCAATCTAAAACACTGTCCCTGAGCAAACACATAAACACTTTAACTTTGCTTCAGAATTACTGAGTACAGAAATTTCACAACATCCTTTACATCAGTGTGGTGCTTAGTCAGACCTCATTGGGAATAGCAACTACATGTCAAAGCAGGAGAATGAATATACTCTGTGCAGTCAAGGTTTTTCAGACTCACAACGAAGTCCTGTCACTAGAAATGGATACACTGGGGAAAGGGGAAGAATTAGTTAAACAATATGTGTCTATTTCTAACGTCCTTCAGAACTTTAAAACGCTTGTTTAAGTCTGCCTCATTACTTAAGTAAGAAACTATACTCTGAGCTTGGTCATTAAATCAGTCAGTGATCAGGGGTCTTTTACTGTTCCACTGAATCTTTTTTCTTTCTTTTCTTCAGCCATCCTGACATGTGTCTTTGTCCTCATGGCATTGACCCTCAGCCTTGCTGCTGCACTTCCTCCCATCCCAGAGCCCGCCAGGGTTTTACCTTTCCAGCCATCAGTATTTCTCCCATTCCAGCTCTTCTTGAAACTCCATAAAAAGTCCATTGTCACTGCTAACATGGCACTTTTTTCTGGCATAAAATACTTGTCCTAAATTTACACAATCTTTTCTCTTTCACTGGAAATAGAAAGTTGGAAAATGTAATGTAGGAGGTTTTAGTCAAACACTAAGCATTTTAGTTAAACTCCCTTTTGCTATTTGCAGTATGTCACATACTGCTTTTACAGCTTACAGTGGAATCAGTTACACATAAGTATACTGAATAGACATAAGAACTATGTCGATAAGGGGATGCAACCTTAAAAGTCTTGGTCAATTGAGAAAAAACGTTTTATTTTCAAAATATTATTTTTCTTAATATTTCATAACTTGCAAACCAAATGAGCAGTTATAATGGCTGTACATGAGTATAATTAGCATTTCCTTTTTTAAAATTCAATATTTTTAGTATGTCACTGGTTCTTAGTATCTCTAATTAAAAAATGGAATTAGCAATGTTTTGCTAACTGTCCTACTTGTAAGGAAGATTATACAGTCCTAAATGTCAGAGAGAAATTGTAAACAAATATTTTTGCAGCTAGTTCTATATTTTTGAGTACGTATATCTTTCACAAACCCACTCTTTCTTTTAATATTTTATTTTTGCCTTTTGATTTTCCGTTTGGATTTTTACATGTCTCAGATGTACTGAGTTATGTTCTCTTGGTAGAAAAGGTCAGGGTCTCCAAATAGGATCCATAGTGATTTGAACACTAAGTACATGATTTCTAAGAACATTGGCATACATTCATCTTCAACTATTTGACATAAGATATAAAACCACTTGGCTGTAACCTTTTTCATGTAACTTAAAGGCTAAAGTGTACTTGTTTCCCAGTTCCCTTTCCCATCTGGCAAACTATAATGAGGATTGAAGCAAACACAAAGTGAATCTGTTCTCACAAGTCATTAACAAGGAATGAGACTAGAACAATGGTATTAATTTCTTGCGGCAGCCTTTCTCTTGTGATCACACATGCTTTTAAGAGACTCTAAAAAAAGCATTTTCCAAAGCTCTGTGATTGCAAGTTTGTCTAGGCACAAGAGAAAAGCCTTGCAATGAAGCACAGAAATTCTGAAATTGGAAGCACTTTCTGACAGGATGACCTTCACAATCTCTTGTGAGTATTTCAGCCCATAGAGACTCCAAGTGTGAGCAGTGAAAATCATCAGGAGATACAAGGGATTGTGCCCTTCTAAGGCAATGTGACAGTGAATTTCTGGCTCATCAAACCCAACAAGCCTGGTCACTCAGAGCAATGATGAAAACCATCAATAGAAAGTGCAAACTGTAGCAGGTCAAAGCAACAGAACACTTAGACCTTCTGGTTTGGTAATACTTGTGAAATCTGCCCAGAAGACTCTGCTGTTGTGAGCAATAGGAATGGTCACATTGGTCAGGATTTAGGAAAGACAGACAGGAAACAGGAACAGAGTATTGCTGCCTTTGGGCAAGTACACTCACACTTAGAGAGGCAAGCCTCGCTTTCTCTTATCAGAGATCATTAACTCACACCTCTTCTATTGCAGAATTTAGCTGAAAAAAGTACAAAAGGGTTGACAGGTCCTAGAAGATCATTCGCTAAAATTGTTTGTTCTTTGTGTTAAATGTGTAAATTCAAACAAAACTTGAACCCAGTCTTTGGTAAGCAATATGGTCAAGCTGGATTGCCATACAAGTTTTCTCAGAAAAATTGTATGTAAAATATGACATTTTAAAATGAAGGATTTAATTTTAGAATATTTTGACTTTTCAGTAATAATCTTAAGAAGGAAATAAAACCCCCCTGTGGCTGTAAAATGTAAAGTTAGTTATTTTTTAGAGCCGCTATTTAACAATCTGCTATTAAAACACCAACTATCCAACAGTTTTTTAATAAATATTTGTAAATGTTTAATATCAATGTATATTACTATTACATTATGATTTTTGTTATATTTGTTAGTGATTTATGAACTGAACTAAATTGAGTGATAATCATGGATCCAGCTCTACTCAGATCCATTATAATTTCAAAATGTCTTTAATTTTGCAGTAAAATGGACACATAAATAGTTTTAGACAGTCAGGATGGTGTTGTACAATTATTTAAAGATGGTACAGATAAGATAAAGTGAAAAAAATGAGAGAAATGTTACTGTTACAGAATTTTTTTCTCCATTCTGCCAAAAGTGAAACATGATAAAGGATGTTGCTGGAGAAGAGAGTGAATTTGTACCTATTTGTATCCTGTGAGGTCTTAGTGTACATAGTCAACAAGGATCCTAAAAATCTCGAACTGTGTTTTTGTGAACTTTTGTGGTTATGTATCTTCTGTATTATCCTCTTCTGGATAATGTATGTGACAGTAGGTCCTTCACCTCATTTGTAATAAAAGAAATCCAGTATGTTGTTTCTAGAAGTCAGCAAAGCCAGTCTTTGTTCAAGGCTGCCACTCTGGGTGCGACCATTATTGAAAACAGTCCTGTGAAGAAAACCAAGCAGGTGTAAAAGTGCCAGGAAACGTTGGGTATGATACCATTGGTACAAGGTACACTATCACGCATGGTGTAACAAGACTAGATTGTATAATAGTAGCTCCAGTAGTTTTCTATTGATAGATGTCAAATTATACTGTTTGAGTAGAGGTGCTTAATTTGAAAAGGTATAAACTGAATAACTTGAAAGATCATGTTCATTGATACTGAAGCCATGTGACATAATGTTAACAGATCTGTCCTATACCATGCATCCTGTATCAAGTACTGAGTCCACTGTGACTGAACACTTTTGTTTTTATGTCCTGAAAGACATTGACTGTAGAGGGTAGATACAAAATCCTGGTCACAAAGCATCCTGCTGAAATAAATAATGAGGAGCAGAATATAATTACTGAGAAAATTAACTAAGAGATCTGCATGGCCATTTTCAGATTTCCTCTTCCTCTTGGAATGTGTGCTGCCTTACAGGCATTGTATGGATTAGACAATGAAGAGAGATTAGAGATACAGAAAGACATAGATACTGCTTGATAAAGATATGTGTAGCTGTAGTTAAAGTCTGTTTAATTTTTTTAGTCTCTCTTCAGAATGTGCACTGTCATTTCACTCCTCTGCTAGTCTGAGTCAAAAAAAATGTACAAAATAAATAATAGCAACACTAAAAAAGAGAGAATCCACATGCAGTGTGGAAACAGAAATAGATTATTGCAATGAGAAGTTCCAAGGAGACACCAGATAATCCATTTTTCTTAAAAAGGATACCATGTCCTGGACAGGTGCAGAATCTCTATAAAAAGAAGTAGGAGCCATCTTAATTTTATCGACAAAGAGTCATTTCATGTTATCAGCTGGCACGTGATACAAAAAATACTAAAGACTATTTCCTAGGAAATACAAACAGGTTCGGTTTGGGATTTTTTCTAATTTGTTGTTACAATGAGTGCTTTGTGACAAATATGCCGTAGCTTTAAATATTCTCTATTTTTTCATATTTTAAATGAGTTTAAAAAAAAAAATCCCACAAAGCCAAGAATTACTTAGAAAGGAAATAACATATCATTAATTTAGCTCATATGAACCAAAGAAAAAACAAAAATTTAGATTTTAAAGGATTTAATAGTTTTAAAACTAGGGAATATTGTAGGATTTCTATTTTGAGAGTCAGATTTATTGCCATGAGAATGCAAGGTATTTGAGATAATCTAGTCCCAAAGGAATAAATCTGCAATCCAGAGAGTGCTGCAAAGAATTAAAGCTTCTGCATTGATTTACTAAACTATTTCTTTCCCTTTATCTTCAGGTCTTTTCTTTTTTTTTTTTTTTTTTTTTTTTTAACCACAATGAATTAAAAATATAAATGAGAAATTTAGCTGCAGTGTGGAAATCAATGGGCTGTTCAAGACGAGTCTGCAGGATTTGTTTCCTTGACCTCAGTGTTGCCTTTGGTAATCCATTTGAAAGGGGTTCCTATGTAATGGCAGGAGACAATTGGAAAGTGCTAAAAGAAATGCCACAATTTATTATACATATGAATTAGATAGACAGTGCTTAATTTTGTAGTTCTTTCAGAATGGTTTTCTGTTTGACTGAAAAATTGCAACTCTGCTTTTCACTGAGTGAAATCACTGAAGACTGTGACAAGACAAGCCTAATTTATTTTCTTTTCTCTTCTCTTCCATCCTCCCCCAACACCTTTTTTCCCTGTTTAATTTTAAATGCATTGATTATTCCCTATTAGGCTCAGTGAAGGCAGACTAACAACTGCTAACAGAATTCCATAAACAATAAATTAGCCTGTAGATTAAGCTCTCCTGCATTATTTTCTTTAAGGCTGTGATAAGACCTGCATGTATCTCAGAGCGCTAAAACTAAATAAAAGCTATCCCTCATGCCTACTGCCCAGAAAAAGGACTAAAATACACTTTTCTAATGGTTTCAGGAGAATGCTGTTGTATTGGATCTGATGAAATGGAGTTAATTTTCCCCACAGCAGCCCCCACAGTGCTGTGCTCTGCGTTGGTAGCTGAAAAGGTGTTGATAACACACCAGTTTTTTGGCTACTGCTGAGCAGCACTGGCACAGCATCAGCACTGACTCTCAACATCCCCCACACTTACCAGGAGGCTGGAGGTTGGGCAAGATTTTGTGAGGTCACCTAACCAGGACAGCTGACCCCAAATGACCAAAGGGTTATTTCAGATAATACAGTGTCTGCTCAAATATAAAAACTAAGAGAAAAGAGGAGGAAGGAAAGGCATCAATTATTTATGATGTTTATCTTCCAGAGCAACCACTGTGTGTACTGAAACCTTGCTTCCTGGGAAGTGGTTGGACACCGCTTGCTGATGGAAAGTAGAGAAAAAAAATCTTTGTCTTTCCTTTGTCCCCATGTGCATAGCTTTTGTTTTTTCTTTACTAAATTGCCTTGATCCACAAGGAGTTTTTCCATCTTATTTTCTCCCTGCCCTGCTGAAGATGGCTGTGATAGAGCAACTTGGTAGACATCTGGCATCCTGCCAAAGTCCACCTACAACAGCTGTTTGAAGATCAAATGCTTTCTTAAGTGGGCAGAGTCTTTTATGGTAAAATATTCCAGGAGAGGGGTGTCCTGACTTTTATCTGTGGAAAAAACAGTATAAACTAACAGACTAATCTCCAATGAGTCTGTGCCTGTCTTATCACAGTCACAGGAGTAGAGTCTCCTTCATGTTCAAGAGACAGCCAGTCCAGCTGCTTGTTCAGAGCATGGCCATCTATTAGGTCAGGCCAGTTTGCTCAGAGCTTTGTTCTGTCAGGATTTGAAAACCTCAAAGGACAAAGAAAACACAGCCTCTCTGGGTAGCCAACTTCACTACCTGACTGTCTTCATGGGGAAACAACTTTCTGATTGCAATTTATGTCCTTCATCTCATTACCTTGCCAAGAATGGGTGTGAAGAGCCTGTCTTTGTCTTCCCAGCAATCTAATGCACTGGGGAGTCCAGTTAGGTCCCCCAAAGCTCTTTAGGATGAGCCAGTTCTTGTCCTTCAGCCCCTTCTCCCAGGGCAAATGCTCATCTCTGAGTGTCCAGTGTGCCCTCTGTGGAAGTTACTTCAGTTTTCTAATACCTTTCTTTTCTTGCAGTAAAGGAAATTGTTTATACAACAGTTCGAAGATGACAGAGAGTGGCCCTTGACAGACAAACAAAAATATGTATTCATTTTAGAATACGTATATATATTTAAACTTCTTTCATATGATCCTTTCTTCTGTGATGAAAAATAGCTTGAAGAGCAGGACTGTGAGAAGCTAGATGTTCTGCTTTTGCAGCATCTGCCACAGAATACAGACTAGGCATTTTGCGAGCAAAACCTTGAGGGTAAGCTGCACGGACAGTGTCCTTGGTCGTTTGGGAAGTACCGAATTTTATGAAAGAGAAATTGTGGTCAAAAGAATACAGAACATCAGATTAAGGGACCACGAGCTAGGAGGGAACAAGTGATGTAGCTGTATGCAACTAACCAATAGTAGTGTGGCAAGTAGTCTTACTAACCAATGACATAATGACATGTAAAACCTGCAAGCTGCTGGAAAATGTACTTAAGTCTGAGAACCTAGAGAAATAGTTGGAATAAAGCTGGTATTGATCACATTGATCCTGTATTGCTTATTCTCCTTGTCGATTGCAGTGCTCTGCCTTAAATGGGATTACCTTAAATGGTGCTACCTTAAATGGTGAATACCTTAAATGGTGAAATTTTTTATACCGCTTCAATTGGTGACCCCAACATGATCCATCGATAAGGACTCTATGTCGGGACTCTTGTGACGAGATAAGGCGGCATCAGTGTTTGCTGCGGCTGATGAGCATGGAAATGGCATTGCGATTGCAGTGACCTAATCCAGTCGTCTTGGGCTCATCCAAAAGGAGCTCGCCGCCGAAGGCTACCCAGGACGCTGTGTGGGGCTGACGGAATCCGGTAACCCAGAGAAAAAAGCTGGCCAGCTAGAGGAAATGGACGGCAAGGTAGCTTTCAACATTTATTAAAGCGCTTTTTATAAAAGCAGGAGACTGATTTATTACAGAGCTTTTTATAAAAGTGGAGAATTGAGTCTGAGACTCTAAAATTAGCTAACACAGAGAAGCGGGAGGGAAGGACATTCCTGGAAGGCTTACACTAGACGGAGGCTGTACAGCGACCCCCCCCGTCCAGTGGGTCACTCCCAGTTCTCGGAGTGCAAGGTTTTCCTCCCCCACTGCCGCCACAGACAGAGGAGAGAGGGGAAGGGACCCTCCGCTCCTCCGCTGCCACAGCCAGAGCCAGGGGGAGTCCAGCCTTTTGGCCCCTCCCCTAGGGGAGAGACAAAAGAACGTTGAAAACTGTGAGGGCAGATGTCAAGCAGATTTTAAAAAAGGACAGAGAAAGCTTGTGTGGAAAAAGAAAAATGGGTACAATGAGTGTAAGACTTCCCCTGAAAGTGTCTCGAAAGTGTCCTGAAGGCTTGGTGCAGTTTAAGAGTGTTGCCAAATATTCTTCACATCAAAGGTAAGCCTTGAAACGAACATCTCTCCTCCCAGGAGCTGCACGGTGGCTCACAGCCTGGATCCCCAGTCCCACGACCGACTGGCAGAGCAACTGGCCGTGCGGCGAGTCCAGTGACCCTGGCAGACCATCTTGGGATGTCTTCGAGAGAGGCAAGGGGGCCGCACGGAGGAGGCAGCGGTTGCTTGCTGCTTTCCTCTCCCCCACCCTTCGTTTTCCACCGCCCGGCTGACCAGCCCCCCCAGCGGGGGGAGGGCAGGTGCCAAGGAGGGCCTCTCCTGACCTGCGCAGTTCCTTTGCAAATGTATCTTCAAAGTGCCTTTTTAATTAGTGCAACTGAGTTGTATTTTGAATTTGTTAAGTTTGTTGCTGAGTGCCTTAAAAAATGTTAAATGTGTACCTCTTCTGCTCTTAAAGTCCGGTCTTGTAGATTGTTAAGTTACTTATCTCCTTTCTTCACATCTTATCTTAGCTCCACAGGATTGGAATGTGAACCATGGCAAACCCCCCCTCACTTTCTCACTGTGTATGTTTAATTTCACAGGCTTTCTGTTTTTCCTACAGATGTTTGAAAGAGAAACACACTTCTTCGGAGTTCTAAACTTTGCTGTGTAAATGTTAAGAAGTCAGTTTTCAACTGACAGGTTTTAAAACTTGTTTTTTCCCACAAGATAAAATTTTATTCTGTTTTTTGTGAAGCTAACTTGGCATCCCTCCAATGAACTGCTACTGTTGTTTGGCCTTGGCATTCCTTGAGCTAGTAAAGTTACAAACTAAATACTAAAACACAATTAAACACAGCACAGTATTAGCAAAGTGGAATTTTCAAGTTGTCTCCTCAAAACATCATTTATCCTTATGTGTCTAATATCTTGGTTTATGCATAAACTCGCATACATTCAGACCCCTATTTGAAATGTGTATCACGGATGTTAACTGAACAAGATGTAAAGTTGCAGCAATTGGCTTTAAATCCTGATGTTAAAACATTGAATGATTTACAAAGTTCCTAGCAACAATTAACTGTGTGAGGCCCATGCTAGGCCTAACTCCATATCTGTTATCTGCAGAAGCTTTTGAGAAAAAACAGACGAGTGAAGATGCAATTTGTCAAATCCTTAATTTCATCACAAATCCTATGGCTCTAAATGGTCAACACTAGTCAATCCAATGATTATTCACAACAACCTTTGTAGCTTTACCTTTTGTGTTACAGAAGAATGAATATCAATTTAAAATCATGAATATTATTAATTGTAAGATACTTAGTGCTTCTCTTTCTTGTTTTCATTTTGCTTTACTGTCATGTATGCATGAATGTGTAGAAAACATAATCTCGTTTTTTCAGAACAGTTACTGTTACTGATTAACAATTCTAGATGTGTTGTTAATGTAATGATATGAATTTACTAAGCTTTTAAAGACAGCATTATCCAAAAGATATTATTTGATGCTACATGTATGTATTCCTTTGTTCATAATTATTTGTAGTTTGTTTATGGTACCATTGATTACTTAGTGCAAACTAAATGACAACGCCAGCTGCTTTAGAAATTTTTACATAACCCTGTGTAATTATCTGTAAGAAGTATTGTTTTAAAGAATTGAGATTAATAGAGACTTGTTTGTAAGATAGTTTAGGGAGACCCTCTCAGTAGGGCTTGGGCTCTGGCCAAGTCCTGGCCCTAAACTGATCAGATACTGGATCTTTGATCCCAGATGTTTCTGCTCTAAAAATGCGATTGAGTCATTTTGGCTCACCAATTTGGCTGGATAAAAACTGGAACCCCTTTCAAGTAGACTTGAGAGTCTTGCCCGAGAAAGATCTTCAAGTCTCGCCTGTAAAATGAGACCTTCCAGTGACTGTAGACTCTGGGAAGTAGCTAATAGTTAAGTAGTTAATAATCTGTATACCTTAGAAGTACTGTTCTCTTTCTCTTATGTATATTAGTAGTTGCACCTGTTGCCTTGATCACCTTTACTCATGATGCAATATCCACAACTGAGAGTGTAATAACACGCAATAACAAAGCTCAGATAACCTGTTAACCTAGAAAAGAAAGTATGCATGTGTTCTATCACCAACAGGTTCAAGGCGATTACCTGCTCACCTGATCAAAATCAAGAACCAGAGTTCAGAAGAAACCATAGACTCTTTAATCAAGATTTAAGCTTAACAGAGACTTTAGAACAACAGTGTGTATTGCTTTCACAATTTCAATTAGGTAAAGTAGTACTTGCTAGCAAAATTATTTTAAGTAACCGCATAGTAACAAGTTAAAGCAGAAAGGTTTTTTGTTGTTAGCTCACGGGCACAAATGTGAAGAGTTTGAGAAAATGTGTTGTATGAATCTTTCTGACCATTCCAAGTCCATACACGCACAGTTGCAGACTTTGAGCCAGCTTACCCATCAGCTGCAAGTGAGTGATGGACTAGAGATGGAAGGATGGCTGTCCCCATTTGGCATCACAGGCTGGCTCCAGACATTGTTGCTCGAGGGACTACGCTTGCTTGGTATTATTATACTCATTATAATAGTTGCTAGGTTCATTTATGGGTGTTTGATGAAACAGATAAACATGCTTAGCAAAAACGTTTTGCTCGCACAAAACTTCGGTCTTCCAGAATTAAATCCTTAGGGAGATACTATAACAAGAATGTTACAACTGGTCCTAAGAGACTTGCAGTGAGATTTGATTTTATTAGAGGTATTTTCATGATAACAAACACATTAGTTCACTCTTCATTATTTGCTGCACTACCTGAAAAACTAAAACAACAAAAATTGTTTTCCCTTCCTCCTGTTCTTCATTTACTTTGAGGAATGTCTTTAGATTCAGAACTCTTGCTTGGTGTCTTCGAGCAAAAAGACAAGAATTACATGAAATCTGAACAACAGCCTCCACAAGTTATAGAATTTTAAACAATAAAGTATGTTGACAATTAAATGAAATATTTATCTATATTTTAACAGGCTGTTCTGACACTAAGAGCATTTTTTAAATAATGTTACACACTAGTTTGCAAAAATGTTGGAGTTGATCATGAACAAGTTGTAAGTCAACTAACCCACTGTTGTCAATGAAATACCAATGCAATGTTGAAGACAACGGAACACTGAGACAATCAGGGATTTTTTCTACTTTATTCTTTCTTTTGAATGTTTTTTTAACAGGTTTCATGCTGTCATCAATAGCAGATGATAAGAAAATGTCAAAAGAGTCACATAATATTTAACAGACAATGCCTAATTTTGTAGAAAGCCTGGTAAAATGGCATTGTATGGTTTAAAAAATTGCAACTCTGCTTTTAAATAAATAAATTTCAATTATAATTTTGGTGACTAAAAGCAGAGTAAGTAAGATTGGACTGCTTATTTAGGAGTATCTTGATTACCCCAACCAAACCCTCTGTCGTGATACAAAGAAACACACCTAAAGCATCCTATATTCAGTCATATTGCACCTCTTTTCATTAAAATTCCGGATGAATTAGCATCTGTATTCTTATGGAACAAAATAGCTGAAAAGTTGCGTCTGTAAAATTTAAATAGGCTCAGAAAAAAAATTTAAAGTTAATATTATTCTGACAATGGACATTAATGGAATTTTTTAATGATTGTGAAGTTTTACATGCATTATTTTTTCCATAGAAGAAAATTAATCAAAATAGTTACTAAAAATAATGTAACAAATCATTAATAATACAATAAGAAGCAGAGTTGGAAGTCATAGGTATGTAGAGGAGTATATCCATTAAAACCTTAGACTCTGCATGACATCAGCTAAAACTTGTATTGGGATGGGGATGTTGAGCAATTCTCAGAAGATGAAATTGATCTAAACAAGCAGTATGTGGCCTGTGTAGTTCTTTGGTCTTGGGACATTAAATAATGGAACACCACCAGAAGAACATCACAATACATAGGGAAACAAATTCTAAGAAAAGGTTGGAACTTCTAAAGAAAACAGTTAAATCACAAGGGAAGTCTTCAGAGAGCCTCTGAACAAGGTATTTGCATTAAAAAAATAATCTAAGAATACTTGCTTGAAGAAGAAAATTCAGAGTCAGCGTCTAGGGGTTTCTGTGGATAAAATGGCAGGTTGAACAAAAGAGATTTTAAAAAATATATTTGATGTATTTTTTAGAACCTGAAAGACAAAAGGTAATTAAAAAAGAGCCTAGTATTTTTAAAAATAAATTATTTCACTCCACTTTAATATGAGCAAAAGTACATGAACACTAGCTGTACAAAGGCTTCTGAAATCTCAAAAGTGAAAGCAAATTTTAATTAATTGCTTCCCCACTAGTGAAGTGAATTACTCTCAAGATGCCTGGAAGTCTATTTAGCACATTGAAGAAATGTCGTCTTAGGATGTTGCTGCATGACAAGTGACATGAGGGACATGATTACCTTGATCACTGTTGCCACATGAAGAAATGGATTAGAAAAATATCAAATATCCACTGAAAAGAAAATGAATAAATGAACGCTGGAAAAAATTAATAAATGTGAACTTTTCATTCCATCACGTACTACTAACATATCAACAGCATTGATGGCTCTGGATTTTTGATTTTAATGTGTCAATGCAGATCGTACTGTTTCTGGAGAAGGGCAAATTGATCAAAGATGACTACTTCTATGATAACTATGATCAAAAAAAAATCAGGAAGAAAAACTACAGAACAGGAACACCAAATATTCTTTCAGTATTCAAAGAGACGTTAGGAAAAGAAGTATCATGATACACAGTATCAGATATCACAACACTGACAAATGTGTTTGCCTAGGTGATGCTTTTTCTCATTAATAATCTGAGAGTACAATAGGCTGTGCCATATATATTTAAAAAATCCACAATCAAAAATGTCTCGCAATAAAACAGATTCATTAAATTCCCCCCCTTCTTTCCTTTTGCTTTGTTGGGAGATTTTTGTTCACTTTTTTGTTTTTAAATGGCAACATGAGGCAAGATATTTGGCGTACCATTCTCATTTTTAACCAGACAAATAATTATCTATAAAAAATCCCTGCACCATGATAGAAATTAAATTATTAGATAGATAGATAGATAGATAGATAGATAGATAGATAGATAGATAGTACAATAGATAAATAGAAAGATTTTGTATGAAAAAAACCCAACTTTATGAATTCTTGCACACAGATATACCCCATTCGTTGGTCCAGTTACAGTAGAGCTACTTTTTAATGAAGTCTCTTTCAAAAGGTTGAATACAAAAGGAACTTATTTTAATTGATATGATAGACTGAGTCTGGATGTCACTTAAGTCATAAAAAATGACATTAATTGATAATAATAAGTATTTGGGGATAAAAGATATATTTTGATCCCATTTTTGTTCTGCACTCCGGTTTTCGTAGTTAAACCAAACAAAAAAGATTTTGTTCTCAAAAATGTTTCCTTATTAGTTTTACTTCTGAAAAAATTTGCTCTTTTTCTAATATCCAAAATTGCCATTTCTAACTAAGTGTTAAAAAAAATAACATAACCTCAATAAGTATATAAAGCTGCTTCTTCTCTCTGATTACTGAACTCTTACATCTATCACTAAGAAAAAAAACTGAAAACATCCAGCCCTCAGTGCTGATTTTACACTACAAAACCTATGTAAACACTTACGGCAATCCCATGATTGCCAAATTATTTCATCACAATTAATTTTACTACAAAGATTAACGAATGAATTAAAATTATTAAACAACAACTTTACAATGCCATCTAGTAAGTTTTAAATCAAAAAGACATCATTTTAGGAAGTAGATCCGTACTAGATTTCTGGAATTAAAATCCTTACTATTCTACAAATATTTAATCTTCCAAACAATGATGCATTCTTACAGAATGTGCATAAATTTCAGCTGTTAAGACCTAAGTACGTGCACCTGAAGAGTTAATAAGTGTATTTTATTCCATGATAACTCTGGACATACATAAAACAAAAAAGTTAATCTTCCTTTCTTTGCCCCTTTTGCACAACTTCTGCTGCATATATATAATGCAGACTAAGGTGGATTGATAGCTTTCACATAGGAGTACTTCACACAGAGAACTTACATTCCCCCTCCTCCCATTTCATAACATAATTTCAACTCTGATAATTCTCTTTTATCCTTCCCTAGCTATATTTTCATTGGGTTTTTTTGGCCATTTTAATTATATTTTATGTCTTTCCTAGAGTTGGCAAATTTTTAATCTTTTTCAAGAAGCAAATTCAAACCTATAAAGAAAATACTATGCCTACTAACTAAAATGTTAATATATTTTTACATAACATTCTCCAGAAGTCGGTATGATATTGGGAACTTTGTTCAGTCGAAATGTCATTTGAGACATAATATTGTGAACAAATTTATTTCTTCACAAGACAAACCATATAGATCATCAAAAATCGTGCATTACTTCTGTGTGCCTTTAGTCTGTATCTAAAATATTATTTTCTGGTAAACCTTACTAGCAGAGGAAGGGTAATAAGTATCAGGGGAATCTTAACTATCTGCATTCGTGTATCAAACTAGCTTGAACAACTCCCTTTTTGATAGTTTCATTCCATTTAACTGATAAACTTGTTTCTGTCACACAGGTGATGGAAGTACAGCTGTTTCACTTGCCTTATAGATCAAGATGGGGTGGAAAGATCCTTTTTTTCTGCAAGACAACGTGGCTTCACATGTAGAATCTCTGCCTGTTTTACTTACTGATGCTTGAGAAAAAAATATCATCTGCTTGAAAACTAATTCACATTGCCCATGATACTGCAGATCTTGTAATAAATAAGTTGCCATTTGAATGTGGAAGCCCTTCTCATTAAAATCTACCATCTCTTCTCTCTCTTTCTCTTGACCCAAGACCCAGCCTGAATCATAATGCTTCAGTTGTGGCTAAAATTCATCTGATTACTACAAAGTGGTGTAAGACACTTGTACAATCCTCCAACATAAAAAGAATATATTTTTGTGTTTGTGTGACCCAGTATTTATGGTGGAAGGATTAATAAAAAATTTTTTTAAATATTTTTTAAAGTGAGTGGGAAATGATCAGCTGTTTAGTTGTGACCCTTCTTGTTAGGAAACTTTTCCATACTATTAAGAGTGAAAGAAAAAAAATAAAAAGAAAGATCAAAACCTAAACAAGCCCACCCTCCCAATTTATTTTTGAGTCATTTCATAGTTGTTAGCTGGCAACTTCTGCTGAAAAAATGAATGAATACTCTTTCTCGTACTCTATTTGTCTATAAAAACTTGATACCTGTGCAATTATCTGAAGACTTAACCACCTGGAGGCACCTACAAAATTTGTGAGTGTATTTATTCCAGTGTAAAAGTTCACTTGAAACTTAAAGTTCTGCTTCTGCCTTTGGCACCTGGCAGCTTGAAATCTCTCTCATCTCTAAACCCCACTGAGAACTGTAAAGTAGGAATTCCTCAAACTACCTCACTTGAAGGAATCAATCCAGCAAGTGTCACAAGGTGACACATACCTTATGTATTGTGGTCACACTCCAGAGACTGCCAACTCACCTCTGAAAGATCAAAGAGAAATGTGTTTATATGGGGTCCTGAAATACACAGATGTAAACCTTGGCTTTAAATCTTGCATCTAGGTAATTTTCTCCACTTATGAAAGAAAGCCTCCTGCGAGGAAAATTAGCACCACAAAACAGCTTTTGTTAAAATGGTATTTCATATAATATTCCATATATAATTTCCAATGATTTATAAGAATATGGATGAAATGTGCACTATGCCAGGACATAGGACATATATTCTATTATTTTTACTAAGGCTGTGGGAACTGTAAACCCAGGTAGAATTCTAATTTCCTAAACCACCCTGAAATACTGAATTCTAGCATTTGCTGGAGAAAAGGAATAATGAAATGAAGGAAAATGCTGTTTAGTTAGATTCAACGTCCTTTAGTTCCATTACACAGAAGCCTTCAATGTGCTTTAACCTGAAAAATACTTTGTAATAGAGTAAAAATATTGTCAGGTGTAATTATCATTCTTGGATAGGAACAAATGAGGCAATAACTGTTTTGAGGTACCATGAAAATGGACTCATTCAGAGAAGACAATATTTTAGATATAAAAAACCCCAAAGTATAGCTTTAGAAATTCCAAACAATATTTAAAAAATTGCAAGTAAATAAGGGCCCTTATTGTTTATTTACTCAAATTGTTAAGTTCCACTGACTTTAAGTGGTATCAAAATGGCTAGCTTTTTTTTTAGATTTGGGAAAAAATAATCCCTTCATGCTCTGAACTGCAGCTGAAAAGATTCCTCTGTGCAGCAGAGATAGAAGCATAGGCTCTATGTGATGAGTTCAACTCAATTACACTATAACTGAGTGAAGTCTGCAATGCGGGCAAGACCTGTGTGGGGTATTCAGCAGTTCAAGGACTGAACCATCCAATTTACTGAAGATAATGAAATGTGTCATAATCATTCCCACTGCAAATGCTCATGTGGAGAGGATTTTTCATTGATGACAAACATATGGACTGACAAAGGGAGCAGGTGTGAAATTGACTTAGTTAAAGCAGAGCCTCAAATCTAGGCTAACTTCCCTTTGATATGTCAAACTAGTCTCAGTTCTGCCCTAAAAAATCACACAGTGCTTAGGATCACTAATAGTCATCATAGTCATACTTAACGCTTGCATAGGACTTTATGTTTCAAAAAAGCATGTACAAATTTGCATTTCTATCTTATTTGTGTATGGTCTTGGAATTGATGCTCAAGATGAGCATTGAAACTGTTCACACTTTTCTCAGTAACACGGTTTCAGTTATTTATCATTTTTTTCAAAATGAAAGAGGGGTGAGGAGAGGGTAAGAAGGAAAGATTGGTTTCAAATGGGAGCTGGCAATCCTTGCTGTTATCTATCAGCTCAGCATCACCAAGAGCAGAAATATCTGGAGCAAATACTGTTTTCGTTTTAGAAGTGAATGAGAAAGGGACATTGGGTCCTAACTCATCCTCCTAATCCTACCATACATCCCCACGGAAGAGAATAGATAGGGTGGTAAAGAGAGGTGGTACAATACTGGTAACAGAGTTGAACAAGGAACACAAGACAACTTGAATATCAAACACAGAAAACAAAATCTCAAACAGGCTAAAAGAGGACAGAGGAGAGAATTCAAACATTCAAGAACTGTGAGAAAAATTAGTTTTGCGGTGGCACAAAGAAACTAGTATGTGGTTTTTCTGCTCCTTGCTATGAGACACAGATATCATACCGAGAACAAAAGAGGGAGAAATAAGGGGAATAGTGTTTGCTCCTCCTACTGAGCTAGAGAAACAGACAGTAGGAAGACATGCTTGTTAATGGAAACCATCCAACAGTGCCAGATATTAATCCACCCTATGAGATGATACACTACCACATGTTCCTGTAAAAGGAAACCTGGCACAGACAGCATAACACAGGACCTTTTTCATGTTCCCAGGCCTTTGATGTCAAATTAAACTGCATATTTTTAATTGATGAACAAAAAGAAGTATAAAAGGAAATGTGGAGGGGAAAAAAGGGAGGAGGGGGGAAAAAGGGATGAGGGTATAACTTGTGCAAAGTTTAAAAAAATTAAAATAGCATGAGGATAGCATAGATAAAAGGATAAAATAGAAGTATGAATGAAAACGGGTAGCTTAAATTTAAAAATTAATCTCAAGACAAGCAGAATTATAGCAAAAATACAAATCTGTAATAGGAAAGAGAGAAGAAAGTTAGAAACTAAAATTAAAAAGCAGTCATCTTGATCTCTTACTGATAAACATTAAGAAAAGAAAGGGCAAGAAAGTGGAAAAATAGGGCATGGCATACAATCAACAGTATTAGACCATTATTATTTTTATCTACTTCATCAAAATTATAGTATATTTATTTTCAATACAGATCTCGAAAAAGGCTTCCACTCTATATTTTTTTTTTTACAGGGAATAAAACTGATTTTTATTTTGAACAATTTTAGTCTCATGAATCATATTTGACTGGGTCCGAATAAAGGAGAGTGCTATGAAATGCCCATACTTACACTTAGCGTCCTTTTCTACCAAAGAAGCCCCAAACACTCATAAAATAATAGACCATATTGTAAAAAGGAATGTCATGAAATATGTGACAAAAATGTCAAGACCAAGTCAGTTGTGATTTTTATTTGTTACTGATTTTTCACACTGAAAACTCAAATCTGAATTATATTCACTGTGGCATATAGGCACAGAAAAAATAAGTAGAAGAAAAGTGAAATGATAGAGGACATAAATGCACCTACCTGTGACATTGTCTTAGGTTGATCTGGTGAAGCTATTTCTACATTTCTAAAGTGGTTTATGCAGGGTGATGATGATGAAAGATATCTAGAAGAAATGCATCAATATTCCTTTCTTATGTCTGCACTGTAGGCAAATATTTCTAGTTTAACCTATATTACTCTATATAGGGTTTTTTAAAAATATGTTATGCCCTGAGGAAGGGTAGGGTATTCACCTCAAACTTTGTGTTTGAGGCAACCAGTTTGAACATTGTAACTCCTTTTGATATGGCCAACAAACACATGTGCTGGCTTGCACGGTTCTTTTTTTCGTCTTGTACTGTTTTTGGCTAGGATAGAGTTAAGTTTATTCATAGTAGCTTGTAAAGGTCTATGCTTTGGATTTGTGCTGCAAATGGCGCTGGTAACACACCGATGCTGCGGTTACAGCTGATCAGAGCTTACAGAGTGTCAAGCTCTTCTGTGACACCCTGTGCCACCAGTGAGTGGGCTGAGGGTGCACGAGGAGTTGTGAGGGCACACAGCCAGCACAGCTGACCCCAAATGTCCAAAGGGACATTCCATACCACGTGGCATCATCCTCAGGAGTTACACTACGGAGGAGGTTGGCGGTGGGTGACTGCTCAAGAGCTGGCTGGATATCAGTCACTTGGTAGTGATGAGTAATGTTTTTCATTGCCATCACTTGTCTTTATTTGATCTTATCTTTCCCTATTTTTTTCTTTTTTTTCCTTACAGTTTTATATTATTAGTAGTATTACTATAGTATCTTTTTTTTATTAAACTGTTTTTATTGAGATTTCTGACTTACAGAGTGGAGGCCTACTCCACTAAGAGATAACTGACTGGCAGAAAGCCTCGTTTTAAACACAAACAACATGGTTGTAGTTGCATCAGACAGCAACAACACAAAGAGCTGATAGGTTTTATACTTTATTCAGCAGAGAGGGCCCCATCTGCAAGGACCGTGGGGGCTACCAACACTGTAGTGTACCTCCATTGGCTGAGACACTGAACTCATCTGAGTTTTCCACACAAGAGTTCTTGCACAGTTGCCTTTGAAGTGACCCCTAGAAATGTCCCCCTAGGAAGGTTAGATTGAATTGAAATGCTGTTTTAGCTCCCACCTTGCCTCAGGAGGCTGTATGCTCAGCCACAGAGCATTACCCTGTCTGCCTTTGATCCTTTTTGCACACCACTTTCCCTACATGATGTGCTCCTCTGCTGCTCTCATTGTCATGGTTCTTAGAGAGAATTAGGCATTACACTGACCTTTCATGTGTTTTTGTAAACCTTATGGGCAGAAAAATCCCCTTCTGCCTGTACTGAGTGGGTGGAACCTGTGTAACAACTGCATAACATATCACAACTGAACAAAGTGCCAAATACCTCAGGTCTTTGACATAGAATACAACTGCTAAATATTAATAAAACAAAGAGATAATAATCTCTTCGCATGTCAGACACACACAAAAAATAATAACAAACCATGAAATCCTTAAGCCAGTTTGATAGTTATCAGACACTTAAAAACACATTATGAAAAGTCAGACAGTAAAATTTACAGTCCATCTTGAACTTAATCAATCCCTCTCAGAAACCCTTCATAGTGTTCACTTCTAGTACAGGTTATTTTACTAAATATTAGAAGCAGTTTAAGCAAATGACGTTCCAAGCAAAAATAATTATGTTTCCTATATGAGGATTAAATGAATATGACTAAACCATGTGAATAACTTTCCTTGTTTTTCAAAAAAGTCATAACAGATGATATCTGTTCAGCTCTGGACAGCTTGCCAAAATGAAAAACAAACAAGAAGAAAAGCCAGTTTTGGCTTGACTCCCTAAAGTTTTCTCAGGTGGTAGAAGCTAAGTCTTTTAAGCATCTCATTCTATATTCATCTTCATTTAAAGACAGACATCAATTACTACAAAAGTACAATTACAGGCAACATAGTTGAGACCATATCTTGAATCTTTGGCAACCTGCAAAACACAAACCATGCGCTTTTTCAGCGCATTGTTCTTCTTCCCCTTCTCTAGCTTGCTCAGTATGATACTCATGTGATGATCACAGACATTGTTCCTAATAACTGACTTAAAATCCTGATCTATTCACAAGAACCCTGAATATCTTCACTTATTTTACCA
This sequence comes from Acanthornis magna, assembly GCA_036785705.1. Classification (NCBI taxonomy): domain Eukaryota; kingdom Metazoa; phylum Chordata; class Aves; order Passeriformes; family Acanthizidae; genus Acanthornis; species Acanthornis magna. The sequence continues at coordinate 5,302,560 of JAWUZG010000017.1, forward strand.
CAGTAGCAGGTCTTTTGCGTTGTATTTCTCCTAAAGTGTTAAATGTATGTGTGAGACAGAGCAGGAGTGGGGGAAGGGAGGTGGGTTGGAGAAGGAAAGTGTGCTCAAAAGTCAGTTTAACCGAGGGACTAATGAGGTCATATGAAAATACAAGTGCTCTTATGTATCCCTGTGTCTTCATATGACATTCAAAATAGTGCTTCTGATCATAATATTTCAAAATAAAAACATAATAAAGAAGAAAACAGTGACATAACAAAGAATCAAGGACCTTGAAATACTGAGTATTTCAACCACAGAAAAATCAAATCAATTGAAAGCCTTGAGGTAACTTGCATATCTAATATACTGTATGTGCAAGAAAACACTCTGTCTCTGGAGTTTATTTCCCCTCTGGAATGATTCTACTATTGTGATTTATTTGTTTTTCCTAATATTTCTCTAGGCAATGATATCAGTGGTATTTTTTTTTTTCTCAGATAAGTGAATTCATTTCAGATTTTACCCCCAGAGGACTTTGAGGAATCCCGTGAATACATCAGAAAAGTCTCCAGTGAAAAATCGAACATTTGGAAAAAAACCAAAAAACCCAAAACAATTCCTGGACAGATTTCAGACACATAAATTAGAAAAGTCCATTTTATATCTATTGCATCAGCAAAGTTCTGTTTTCCTTCTACTTTTTTTTTTCCCCTCTGTTAAGACCATTCTTTTTTTTCTGTTCAGCTATGAATTAATCCTAGTACAATTTTCTAAGATTTTGGTTTTCAGCCTTCTGTAATGTCTTATGGAGACAAAGTAATAACATTGGAGGAAGAAATGGGAAATAGGAAATACCCTCTCCACAAACCTAACATCTTTATATTTGTTTAAAAACTGTACTTGAATTCTACTGGTAGCAGATAAGATGAACTGAAATTGTTTGAGGTCATGTCAGGACAAAAAGACAGGTCAGAATTTTTATTCTAACAAAAATTGCTGATGGTCATTGTACCAGTTTTCCTTTACTGTCTTCAAGTGAGCTAAAAACATGCAGCTGTATGTCAGACAAGGACTTTCTTCATAGTAACTAACCAGAATCCTTTGCAGCAGCTAAAGGGACTCATGAAAGGTATGGACAGATCTATCTAATCAAGAGTTTTCATCTTTAAATTCACTTTTACTTACTTTTAAAAACCTAATGACTATGTTCCCTAAATAAAGATCAAACCTGAAAGGGTTTGCTTTTTCCTTTTGGAGTTTTTTGTTGTTTTGTTTTTTTTTCTCCTGACAGTCTGTGCTAAAGTATCAATCGATATTTTTTCCCTATATACAAAATTGGGCACTCTCAGCCAGTTAAGACTTGGCCTTTTTCTGGGAAAAGTTCTAAAATGGTTCAGATGGTTCGTTTCCATTTGCCAGAATTACATAAGGACACCTATAAGGTCAAGGACAGAGCTTTTTGGAATCAATGAAAAAATTCCAATTTTTTCAGTTTTGTGCCATACCCTAAGTTAGGATAGACCACTGAGCAGACACTGGTAATTTCTATCCACTTGTACAATTGAAAACTTATTGAACCATTAGTTCCCTAGTGTCCCTAATCTGGAAACAGGTATTTTGTGTCTTGATAAGTCTTCTTAATCTTAAGAAGTTTAATCTAGATAAGAACAACTCTAATAAAAAATGAGGACATATCTGATTTAAAGTTTGCCTTTACCTGCAATAGATTGAGATAAGAATGAGCAGGTTTTCATTCCTATTTCATTGTATAATAGTAATTTGCTTTTGCATTTGCTAATTGAATTGATAACCCAAGTCTTTCTGCTTGAAAGTGCTCAGCAGATCACTTTACTTTTGAGTTCTAATAACACTGTTATGGATCAGATGTTCAGGAACAAGGTTACAAAAACTTTGAAGTCTCTTTCTGAGCTCAGGCATTGTTCATGCCAACTGACTTTCTGGAGTTCCACCAGTGACCTGTAAAGTAAGAAATTTTCCTGTCAGCTTCCCTTCCAGATCTGACAACAGCAGAAAGAATGAAAACATGGACTCATAGACAATGGACACTAACTAACAACACAAATAAATTGCAATTTTTCATTCTCTGTCCAGGTTTATTTTATATATTTCTCACCGTCTTATAGCTCAGAAATAAAACTAGAAAATAAACTTTGCTATCAGTGTACTGTGTTCTAAGTACAAATAATGAGAACTTGATCATGTCAAATGATCAAGAGTGATAGGCTCAGAAAGAAACATATAGAAAAGCCTGTTAAGTGTGCTGCTTTCTTTACTACTCACAAACATACTTCCCTGAAACACACTCAGAGTTTTACAAGGGCCTTTGCCATCCTGAGAAAGCAGGTGGACTTAAGTCATGTCTTTGCCCAAGTATTTGCTCAGCGGTGAAAGAATTCATTGAAGTTGTGCCTATTTTAGTGTCCTGTGTTGGAGTGAATATTATCCCTGTGTGCTGCTCCGACTCCATACATCAAACAGTTACAGGGGCCACAGAGTGCAATAGCTTCTCCTCTGGACTGTGAAGTAGTGTTTGAGGAGTACAAGATGGCATCAGAGTGGTGAGTTTTCTTGGCATCCTCCCTGCTGCTGAGACTCATATCAAAGCCTCCCACAATAGTACGGGTGAGAAGAGTGAAATCAGAGACAGAGGTATTCACTCTGATTCTCAACTTACTTTCGTCTCCTTGTAACACACTATGGCTCTGAAAAGCTTTCCACAAAGCTAACACTTGTGTCAAGATGTACAAAGAAATATTCCCGTCTTTTCCTTATCTCAGGAAAAGGAGTCTGTCTTAGGGTCAGGGGCTTTGTGTGCCGAAAATATTTTTGGGCTGAGCAGCACTAAATATTTTCACTTCCAGAGGAAGGATAATGCACAATCAGCCAGCAGCAGCCAGATTACATTGCAGGTTACTGATACAAGGTGCTACGACTCAGACCAGAATATCCAGAAAACATACATTTTTCTTGAGTGTCCAGGGGAAGAATCACACCACAAAATGGGGAAAAAAAAATTGATTACACAGAATTTTTTTTTAAAATCTGTTTGTTTTGAAACATCATTTTCATGACTCTTGATGTCTACTTTCATGACTCTTGATACTACTAATATTTTCTGTATATGACGGTGATTTATTAATGATTTAATTAGCATGTGATTAGTGATGTTCTGTGCAATACTCCCAGACTTCATGATTTCATGTAATGGATATGTGGTACTTTTAAGAGTTTCTTCTAATATTAACATTACTTAGGCTAACTGATCAAAATATTTGACATGATCAAATTTTTACTAGTGATCTGCTATAAGTCTGGAAGAGGATTCTTCATTTCCTTAATATGTCTTTGATGTCAGGAACTTTGATCTAATTCTAAAGATTCTCCAGAAATTTCACTATTAATTGCTGGAAAATCAAAAAACTCCATGTATAATCATGGAAAGTAAAGTTAACTTAAAAAATTTGTGTAGTTTTCATTGTCTTGTCATAAAAATCGTTAAGAATTGGAACCCTACAAAAACTATGGAGCCAATGCCATTTCATATTTTCTTTGGTATAGGATGATGAAATATATTGATAAGACAAAGATGAAAAATATCAATACTATGAGCTTGGAAAAATCATATAGAAAAACTTAAAAGACATTGATAAATGAACCATATTAAAAATGATGGGACAAGATCAACTAGTCCAAAGTGCAAAATCATGGAACTTGGATAAAACTTAGGTTAGCTTCTACAAACTGAAAACAAATAACAAACAGGAAAAAACTGACTTAATTGCATTACTATTGGAGGTGCAGTCAGGTTGGATGGGGTTTAGAAAAGAAACACAGATGATAGAAGAGCCATAAATATGACTCAGGGATTATGATGCCTGATATAAAGAGGAAAGGCTCAGAGAACTGGGTTTGATCAGCCTTGAGAAAAGAAGGCTTAGGAGATATCTTATCATCATGTTCCAGTATTTAAAGGGTGGCTAAAGAAGATGGAGATCCTCTTTATAAGGAGTCACATGGAAAAGACAAGGGGTGTTGGGTACAAGTTACTCCTTTGAAGATTCCAGTTGGACACAAGATGAACATTTTTTACGATGACAACAATCAGCCATTGGAATAATCTCCCCACGGAAATGGTGAATTCCAACCTTGGACAATTTTAAGATTCATTTGGCAAGCTACTGGGACAGTTTATCTAAGCCATGCTTTTGCCAAGAAAGGTTCAACCAGATGATCTTTCCGACCATTTTTGACTGTATGAATCAAACAAAGCTATGGAAAAGTAAACATGCCCATGCAAATATTAAAATTAATAGCAGAGCTAAAAGGATATTGGAAAAACCTCTGTAGAAAATGATATATGATGCTACACCAAGCAGGAAGGTAAACTGAAATCTTTCCCAAATCTACTTTCTATGAGTTTAGTAAGCCTGGTGATATTTAGTTAGAAATACTGTGTCCAACTTCTACAACTTAAATTTAGAAAACTGGTAGTTTAACCTCAAGAAAAAGTTTAATAAAGCTCTCTAATGACCTCTCATATGGAGCACTTGTTCTATAATAGAAGATAAAGTTTGGCAAAACATAAACCAAGTAAGGATTTTATTTCTCTTTGCAACAAAACAAGAGGTGGAAAAACACCACAGACATATTTAATTGAAGTTAGATGTTGATCTTTAAACATAACCTTTTAACAATAGACTGCAAAGAAGCAGGCATCAAAGCAATCAGGTTGAGAAAGATTAAGAATGATGGTATACCAAAATTGAGAAATTTCATAATGGAGGTTGGTACTTGAAAAGGAAGGATGGCACAGTATGATGATCCACAGAATCAAATTAATGGAGGTAGTAAATCATTAGATCCCTGGATTTTCACATGCTGAAAAGGATTCCTTTGAACTCTGTTGTAAACTGTATTTGTGAGTAAACAAATGACAACATAATATCATATTCAGATTCTTATAATTTCTATGCTACGAGAAAATTGAGCTCAGAGACACCTTTCCCTCGAATGAACAGAAAAGGTTTTTCAGCAGTGAAAAGGTTTAAATTTTCTCTCATTTTAGATGTGAATAAGTAATTTCTGCTTTGGTGCTTCAATAATATCTTGGTTGATAGGGTGACAGGAAACATGAGCTTTTATGTCCTCCCTTTGTTTTGTCAGTACTGTTAATGCTCTCTGAGGTTCATCCAAGTTGTGTTTAGCAGCTGAGAAGCTGATTTTAATAATTAATTAATCAATTAAAATATTTCATTTTTTAATAGAGAATTTGGAAGTTATGAGTGTGATACAGCAGCACTTTCTTTAGAAATACTTCCTTACAACATTTCCGAGACAAAGGAGTCTTTACCATTTTGTTGTGTTTCTTTTAGCTGTATATGTCTGTTACTGTCTTCTGATAGAATAATTGTCCTTGTCAAATCTGTTTGCTGGGTTTTGTCAATTGATTTTGTCAGTTAAAAGAGAATTAAAAAAGACTTGCATATTTGGGAACAAATTTTGGAACAATTCTGATTTCAGATACTAAGCTGAAAAAAATATGAACTATAAAAGATATGCTGATTCACAGCTCCATTTAGTACCAAGCAGATTTTACCGTGCTTTTCTTGAAAATAAGAAAGCTTCAGTAAATAGTCATATGTAGTAATGCATGCATAGCTCAAGATGCTACTTCATCTCAAAAGAAGAGTATGTTCAATAATAATGGACATACTTATTTTGCATAATATGAAACAGATATATTGGAACTGACAGTGAAAGCCATAAATGCTGGGTTCTGAGAGGCTTGTAAAGTCATATACTAGAAAGTAATGTGGGGGAGGGCTTAAAAGAAATGTAGACAAAAAAGCAGAACATTTGGAATAGAAAATAACAAAGCATAGAAATATAGAAGAACTAAGGTAAAAGGGCATTAGGCAAGGAGAGAGCTGTGACAAAATCTTCTATATTCCACATGCAAATTAGATTCTACTTATGCCTTGGTAACATAAGCTCTAAATATCCATACACTGCACTACATATCCTACACCGTTCATCATCTTCTCTCTTACTCTTGTCTTAGCCTTTGCTAAATCCTTTGGAATTTTGACCATATCATTAGAGTTCCAAATGTGCTTTCCTATTTCTGAAATGTGAAACAGTTTGGAAAAAAAAAATCACGTACATACACACAAAAAAATCAATAAACATTACACAGTCTTTTTTATTATGCTAAAAGACAGGTTTTCTAAACCACTTCAGACTGCAAGATCATTTCAAGGTACAATACATCTTCATCTGTCACAAATTGGCATAGCCATTATGGAAGAAGAGGAGATATGATTTGCAATGATGAAAATCTGCCCCTATGAAGTTCACAGATTCTACTTCTGTCTGAATAATATTTGAAAAAAGAAAAATCTATATTATTTTGGGCACCAAATGACCTCACTATCCACTTTAAATTGCCTTTGTGCCTCTCTTGTCTTATTCTTCCTTTTTCTGCTACAGATAGGTTGCCATGTAACACCCTTGAAGGAATCAAAGAATTTGAAAACTGGCCATTTAATATATAGGTGTGGTGGGTTGACCTTGACTGGCTACCAGACAGACACCCAGGCTACCAAACAGACACTCTTGCTCCTCAGTGGAACAGGGAGAAAAAATAAGGTAAACCCCTCATGAGTCAAAATAAATACAGGGAGATCATTTACCAATTACCATTATCATGGACAAAACAGAATCTACTTAGGGGAAATTTATTTCATTTTTTCCTAATTAAAATACCTTCAAATGGTGAGAAACAAAAACAGAAACACCACCCCACACTTCTTCCTAGGCCTGAGTGAACTCCTTCACTCTTGACTCGTCTACCTCACTGCCAAACAGAGCAGGGTAATAGGGAATGGGGATTGGGATCAGTTGGTAACAGTTCTTCCATGATGCTCCTTCTGCCTTATATTTTTACCCTCCTCCATCATGGGTTCTTCCTATGGGACACAGATATGGACTCTCCACACACTGCAGCTTACTTCAGAAAATATTTACCTGCTCCATGGTTTGCAGTGTGGGTATCATCTCCGGTGTGGTCTCCATGAACTGCAGGGAAACCTCTGCCCTGCTCTGGCACCGGGAGCACCTCTTCCCTCTGCTTCTCTCACCTTGCTGTCTGTAGGGCTATTTCTCACCCTCTTCCTTCTCACTCACTCCTCTCCCACAGCTACTGTACAGTGATTTCCCCTCTCTTAAGCATCCTTGGCTGAGGGACTCAGCTGTGCCCTGTGCTGGACCCAGTAGAGCCAGCTGGAGCCACCTTTATCCAGTACAGGACAGACCCTCCTCTGCAACCCTCCCATTGCCAAGGCATTGCCACCTACACCCAATACATTTGGTATTGCATTCCACACAAATGTGTGGAAAGGTACAGCAAAAATACTGATGTCAGGATGCTTCTTTGGGCTGCTTCTTTGACACAGATATTTTCTATCTCTCATGAGTACAGTCTGCTTCTCTGCCTCATGTAGAGACAAGTTTATGAATCTAATTTTTTACCAGATTGTTTTTTCTTTAGCTGATAACAAGAAACTGAAGATCAGTTAAAAGCCGTATGTTTTAAGCATCACATTTCTTGGCAGAGCAACCAGGATACTGTAAAACTGAAAATATTCTAATATTTAGGAAGTAGTGCTTCTGAAATTATATTCAGAGAAGTGCCAGCAAATTAGTGTAATTAGCTCTGAGAAATTTCTCTGACCTATTTCAGACCATCTATTCATCTCCGTTCAAACTTTTTTGGAAGAGTCATCATGAATTTTTCTTGTTAGTGTGAGTTAGCAAGAGAACTGTATCTTGTGTTAACTAAAATAAAATCAAAGAAAGACTTGGCAGATAGAAAAAACCTAAGATAGACATCTTTCTCTAACTTGTATGAATATATCACTTCTGGAAATTGCTTTATTTTCCCTAAGATACTACCACTGATAAAATCAAGTGCCAGTTTTGGGGTTTTTTTGTTTGGTTTGGGTATTTTACCTTTTCATAGGAGAAGTGTACATTTCAAATGTACAATTCATATAATTATCATAACTTCAGAGTTTCCCAGTCCTGAAGTGGCTAAAATACTCTAAATAACAAACATTACATTTTTCATCTTCTGCCATACTTTTCCTGTCAAGTATAGGAATAAGGGGGAAAAAAAGGTTTTTTTAAAAAAATGAGTGGTGTTTGCTATTCAGCCAGTGAGTTGCACAGTCCAGCAGCAGCACCCTTAAATTTAGCTTTATCTCATAACATACTTAAATGTTACCATAGTGGGTCAATAAGTTATTCCTTCATCAGGAACAGTAGCTAGAGGACAAACAGTAATGGTTTCAAACTTAAAGAGGGGAATTTATGTTAGATATGTGGAAGAAATTCTTTACTGTGAGCATGGTGAGGCAGTGGAACTGGCTGCCCAGAGAAACTGTTCCACTGCCTCAAAGTCCCATCCAAACTTTGCCAGGTTGGATGGGACTTTGAGCAACCTGGTCAAGTGAGAGGGGTCCCCACCCACAGCAGGAAGGTTGGAATTAGATGATGTTTAAAGTCCCTTTCAACCCAGATCATTCTGTGATTCTATGATTCTATAGAAACCACACAAGTTATGAGGCACTGTATGTTGAATCTTCAATGTCATAATCTTCAGCCTGCCATATATTTGGCAAAATAAGTGCTTTCGAGAACTAAAATTTAAAATATCAAGCTCTCATGAATCTAAAAAGGTAGCCAGTATTCAAAAATGACAAGGAAGAGTAAAGAGGTTATACATAGACAAGATGGCAGTAAAACAGCAGTGCAATCTCTCTTCTGGACAAAGAATAGTGAAATAGTTCTCTCATGGAAATAAAATGAGGTTTCATACTACAGGTTCAACATTTTGCCTTGAAAAATTGCCCTACTCAAAGAAGAATAAGCCTTCTTTAAAGCTTTCTTTTCAAAGTGCAGTTTTTTAATTAAAAAAATCTATTAATTATCAACTTACACAATTTCAAAACAGAAAAAAAATCTTACCCTAGAAATTCCCTGTTCAATATCAATAATAAGTGAACAAGATTATTTCTGTCCACACAAAGAAACTTGAAAAATTCCCATTACTACACAGAGGTATGCAGCATATTGAGAAAACCTGTGTTTCAGGAGCACATTGTCCTACTGGGAAGCAGCTGCACTAGACTTTGTAGCTTCTGTTACTGAATCTGAATATGGAAAGCTATGGGGTGTCTGTCATTAGTGCCTTAGCACCTTGTAGAATTTTTTGCTATGTAGACACCTACATGAAGAGAGAACCTTGTGGTAATGTTTGTAGCATCCATCAAAAGTTTCATTTCTTCAACAAGGGTATGTATTATCCTACAAGGGGCATAATAAAACTATTCACATATATCATAATACATCATGCAATATAACCTTCCTATCATATCAGTTGGTGATTCACCCATCTTATGTTAGAGATAGCAGCAGCTGGTGAGAGGTACAGTATCAATGAGCTTTTTCTAAACTGTTTTGAAACTTCAAAAACATAGCTGAAGAAAAATAAGGAGAACACTTTTTATTCATATATGAACTATAAAAAATTGTCCATCATCACACTCGAGGACTGACAAAGTGGCCTTGAACCTAGTCTGTGGGGTTTACTGGTTTTTTTAATTAATATTGTACATCTTAAAATATTTTCTTTGGGTGGAGTTTTTTTGTGATAGCCTGCACCAATTTGAGTTAGCAGAAGCCACTTAAAATCACCTAATTTTATTTGCTTTATAGAAGAAAAACCACTAGAATATAAAGAAAGCCATCAAAATTAGCTCTGATTTTTGTTGAAGTCAGAATTCAGTTTGGGGGTGGGGGGTCAATGGGCCTTGGCCCTTATAACATAAACAGTATACATCCTTCTACAGCATTCACATTTTAGCCTATTGCACCACAGTAGTATGTGCTAAACAGAATATTACTAATTTGTAGTAAAGGTATGCCATTGTCTAGAGGGAAAGCTAAGAGTATTCAATTTGTTAGCCTGGAGAAGAAAAGGCATTGGGGTGACCTAATTGAGCCCTTCCAGTACCTGAAGGGAGCCTACAAGAAAGATGGAGAGGGACAATTTACAAGGGCCTGTAGTGACAGGACAAGGGGAAAGGGCTTCAAATAGAAAGAAAGTAGATTTAGATTAGATGTTAGGAAAAAAATTCTTTACTGTGAGGGTGGTAGGTCCCTGGAACTGCTTGCCTAGAGAACTTGGGCCAGGGATGGGGCTAGATGGAGCTGGATGGAGCTCTGGGCAACTTGGTCTGGTGAAAGACGTCCCTGCCCATGCTTAGGCAGGTTGAACTAGATGGATTTTAAGGTCCCTTTCCACCTGAGCAATTCTCTGATTCTACGATTCTATAATTCTATAGTTTCATCACTAACACAGGAGGAGTTCTTTAGGAGAACAATATATTAAATTACTTGCAAGATGGTATCTACTTATATTGCAGTGTACTTCAAAATATTCTGTGCAGACCTGCTTGATACTGTTGATAACGTGACAGAATTGGGAACAGCCCAGAGATCTTGAGTGTTCATCTACTACTATTTCTATGGTAATACTGAAAAAGTAAATTTAATTATTTGAAGTTTTGACAGATTGAGAGGTTGTTTTTTTATGCTTCAACACAAAAATAAATCACAAAATACCCTTTACTGGTCATGAAAATGTCAGCCCAGTCTCGGTGCTGGCTACAAGCCACTATGATTTCTGTTACTTTTTTCTGAGGATCGACTCCATGAATTACTGTGTTTAACAACACATAATTAAATACAATTCTTCCCAGTGATGGCACTTGCTCTTTCATAGAGCTGTCAACTTGTTTTCCACCCTCAGCCATACATTAGGCAACATGTAAACGTGACACCAATTAAATACAAAAAACATACAAAAGCCAGACTGATCTCCTGAGTTTACAGTCTCTGTGTTCTGGTAGATTCTTGTAGGTTATAAGATAGCAACATTTTCTGTAAATTTTCTATGGAAGTAATTTTGGCATTGCTTTTGAGGCTATTTAAGTTGCTATCTATACTAGACAAAATGCTTATTAACACTTTCTAAAAATACTTTGAATTTAACTGTCGATATTGTACAGTATACAAAGCTGTTCTTTACTTACTTTAAATGTAAACTTTTTCAAATTAAAGGTTATATTTTTAAAATCTTATTTTTTTAATTTTTCTAGAATAAAAGCTTAAGTGTCTTCCTTTCTTCACTGAATAATTAAAGCTTAATGTGTCATGTCACCATGCACTGTTGAAAGTTAACTTAGATCTCAAATAATTTTGGGGAAAAAAGTTGTTACCTTTGACTCTTCTTTATAATGAGAGTTTCCTATTTTACCTAATGTACTACATATGACATTGGTAACTAGTTTTTTGCATATACACAGAGAATGTGTCAAAATAGACAAGAGAACTGCAAATTCTTATGGTTTAAAAAAAATTTTTCTATACTAACCAGTTTTTCAGCGGGTGGTTTTTTCAGCTGGCTGCCTTCATGCAACCTATGCAGTTTCTGTCAGTATTATCACCCACACTATTTTTCCTAACCTTTTCTTGTTTTATCCCTGCATGATATATGTGTTATTATGAAGGAAGTGCAGACCCTGACAGAGAACCTGCTGCAGTGGATGAGAAAAAAAAGAGGAATACAAATTGATTATGGTGTGTTTTGGACCAGCACTACAACAACATTCCCTTCAAACCTCATTAGGCATTTTCCATTCTTCAGTCTGTTTTGCCTGCTTCTGCTCCTGCCAGTAGAAAATGTCACAGTTCCAAACATGTGCAGCCATTTTAAACCTCTCTGACACATGCCTTCAACCTAGCACATTGTTTTCTTCAGATAACTACACTTTTCTTCCACTAATGATGGACTGTATTCATATCTGCTGTAGCACAATTTTGGGCCACAAGACTTTCTTTAAATCTAACATGCCTAAGTTATAGACAGAGCCAAGAAATGCATTATACACAAACACAGTGAACTTGAATGCCAAATCCTTCACAAAATCTTCTCTTTAGTTCTCAGCATTAGATTTATCAGTGTCTGTGTTCAATATTATAATAAATATAAATAAAGCATTAAGATTATATTGTTAAAGAGAATACATACTATTTAAGTAATTCTTCAACAAAACTAAATTGCCTTTACTTGTCTGAATTCTCTTACCTTTTTTTTACATTAAAAAAATTTTAAACAGGAAAAAGAAAGAAAACAGACCAGGAAAAAAGTCTTCTAGTTTGTAATTTAAAATTAAAAAAAACCCAAGGAAAATTAAGAAAAGCTCTAATGCAATTCAGTTCTTCAGAATAATTTTTGTCATGTCACTGTAATAAATATACACAACTATATATATAAATATAAATATAAATATAAATATAAATATAAATATAATTTTTATATATATATATGTATATACAACAATGGGTTTTCCTTTGTAATTTCCTAGAGTTCTCCAAGTTTCATAACTATGGATCCACATAAGGTCTATAATTTCAGAAATTTACTTGGTCTAATGGCTTCTGGAAGTTCTTGCCAAAGAATGGTGCCAGAAGAAGAAAAGTGTCCAGGAGGGTATATTTGGCTTTTACCTACATATGGTGTACTATTTTGTTAAGAGTTTAATTGTAAGGTAACTGTGGCCCTTCCCAGAGTAAATAAAAAGTGTGCAGTAAAATAGGTAGAAGATGTATAGCTACTTAGAGCTAATTGTCTGTGTGGATTATTTTAGCATGAAAAAATAGCTTATTTGTAAAACTGACTTTAAAGTGATTTATTCAATATGTGCTTGAAATTTCCACACTGGAAATGAGCCTCTATTAGCAATAACACATCCATTTAGCTGTACGGGCAAATTCTCTGAGGATATGTGAAATTAGGGGTTTAAATTATGTAAGAGTTTCTTACAAATTGAGGTCGTGTACCCTATAAACAACGGGGAGTGAGTTTGTGTTTCTTCCTTCAAATAATTGTCTTACATTTCTACAGCTTTCCTCATCTTTTCTTTGCCACCATAGCACTGTCCATATTCTTTATATACGTGCAATCTCTCCTCATATATATATGTGTGTATATGTGTGTGTGTGTGTGTGTGTGTAAATATATATATTTGCCTCTGAGTATGTTTATGTATTCCTACTGAGTTCTGAGATTTTAGCTGTAACTTTATGTGCTTAAATGAAGATGTATTTAAACTGATGTATCCACTGTGGTGTCAGCCAGGAAACTCCAGGGACATCTTTTTCTGGGAGAGGTCACCTTCTATCTCAATCTGATGACAGCTGTTATTCCAGCTTCTTCAGTATGTCAGATTTTTTTATTTTAGAGGTCCACGGATATTTCTGTAAGACAGTCACTTCTTTCTCCCCACCGCCCCCCCCCACTGTCTCTTAGTCCTCTCCTATATCTTTTATTTTCTTTTATTTTCTTTTATTTTGTGTTAGTAAAATGAGACTGTGACAACTCATATCTAATTCCAGGTACTGAACAGATTCATGTAGCATGACATCTTTTTGCATTGTTAGCCAGCATCAATGACATTTTTCTGTCCAACAGGAGGTGTTCTAATGATACACAGCAGTAGCACTAGTCGGAGCCTAAGTGGCAGCCAATGTAGCATCAGCCCAGTCACTTCAAATTAAGTTTGGATGATGAATCAGTAGAACTGCAGAGCTTATGAGGCTGAGACACAGAGTTTATGAGATTACTTCTCTTTTATGTTTTTTTTTCCTTTTTCTATTACATTTGACTTTTTAAATCAAACAATGCTATACATGGTTAACTTAAGGCTTAGAGATGGCAAGATGGAACTTAACTGAGATATAGAAAAGATACAAAAAACTTGGGAAAATTGAACATATAAGCCTGAAAGGGTAGCTGGTGGCTGAAACTATTGTAAATGAAGATTCAGATACAGGAGCTGCTCAGGGTTTCACTGTTACCCAGCAAAACACTTTGCTTGCCTAAAGTCCACTATTCTGGGAAAGAAACATAAGAAAAATGAGGTTAATATCTTGTTCTTAAAGGAACAGCTCTCTCTGATGCATCATTTTATTTCTGTTAAGCTTGTTAAAAATATGCCAGTCTTGCAGTAATTTTGGAAGAACTGAAAATATAGTTGCATTACTTCATTCAAAGGAGAATAAAAAACAAACTAACCAAATAGAAACTTTTATTTATCATGATAATTTACTGTGTTATAAAAACAAGTGTAAAATACAACTGGAAGATAACTTATAATACAGTATACAAAATAATACTGTGTACTTCTGTAATTCATTTCAAAGATCTCAAAAAGTCTCAAAAGGTATGTATGTGCAACAGGCTTCAAGAGCAGAGAAACATTTTTTTCATCCCAATTTAGACATGAGGTACCACAAATTAAAAGTTTCATGTCACAAAAAGATTTTTCTGCAACAGAAACAAAATTTGTACTTCCAGAGAATAGGCTTTACCAGGATAAACAGATTTTTTTCTTGGACCTCTTTTATTAGCGAGGTGTTCTCAGAAGTATATAATGAATTACTTGATGCTGTGTACAAGTCTTTTCTGTTATCTGGATGAATACAGTCCACTTACAAGTGTTTTTATTTATTTCTGTGATATGTCTTTTTGCTTATAAAGAAAAAAACAAACAAAATAAACCCTCTCATTTATAACTACATTTGTATTATTGCCACCATGCTTGCACATAGAGGACAAATGTTTATACTGTAAGTAGGACAAGGAGAGGATTGGACTATCTCCCCCTAGGACCACAGGATAAAAAAGAGTGGCATTTTGCCAGCTTGTTTACACCACAGTGTTACAATCTGATTATTAAAATTATTAGAGCAATTCCTTTGCTCAAATTAAGGTGCAAACAAGAGCATATGCTAAAATCAATAGTATGGATTTTATTTAGCAGTAAATGTGAGGGGGAGAGAGAGAGAGAAAGAGATAGAAAGGCAAGGAGAGTGAGGGGGCATGGTGGTGACGGGGAGAAAAGAAAGAAAGTGAGAGACAGATTAAGTAGAAAGATAACATAACCATTATAAGTACAATGGTGTCCCGTCATTCCTCCTCTTCTCAGTGGTGGGGGTTGCACGAAGCACACAGTTCCACGGATTAATGTAGTTCACGTACATGTGGGAATGCCCAAGAAACTCCCTGGTCTTATCAAACCAGTCTGTGGGCTATGGACTCCACCACCCCAAACCCAACCAGAGCTTTTCTTCAGCACAGCTGCTGTTGGCTTTCGTTGTAGATACATTCTTCTCCCCTTGCTTACTTCTGCTTAGACCTGAAATAATTGGATAATAGTGCCACCTTTATCTTCTCTCAATTCTATCAGGTGTCTCAACTCAAAGTCCAACTTCCCAAACTCCAGGAGGCATATTAAGGCAGTGTGGTCTTCAGTGGTCACAGCTTCTTTAAACATACACTTTGCCATGGCGAGCAAAGTCCTTTCGTGATCTTAAGAGTGTTTAAGACAATTATGATTTTTTAAGTCTCTTACAGATGCTAGTAAGCATCTCACTTGTACTAGCTAGTTAGCCAGATCCAATAATCTCTATCAATCAGTGAACTCATATGGATCATCCCAAACATGTCAGCCTGGCTTCTCAAATCATAGAATCATGGAATGTTAAGGGGTTGGAATGGACCTTAAAGATCATCTAGTCCCAACCCATTCTGCCATGGGGCATGGGGCACACCTCCCACTAGGCCAGCTTGCTCAAGGCCCTATCCACATGAGCCGAGAAGTGATTGAGAGCAGCCCTGTGAAGGACACCATTGAAAAGTTTCTAAAATGCAGGGATTCTTATATTTATAAACAATTGTGATTAGTAACATTCTCCTTTGTTTCATAGAAATATCCCACTAAATTATATTATTTCACATTCCACAAAGGGCAAAAGAATGAGGGCATTTAGCTTTGTGACTTTTATGCATTAAAAAGGTGAAAGACTATATTTTAGAAACACAAAAAAATATAGAATGGGAAGGTTTACCAAGCCCAAAAGGACAAAAATTGTAGAATTAAATAATCATAGAATGGTTTGAGTTGGAAGAGACCTTAAATATAGTTCTAATTCCACCACCATGGTCAGGGATGCCAACCATTAGGTCAGGTTGCTCAAGACCCTGTGTCTTTAAGGGGAAAAAAAGTTTAGAAAAGGTTTCTGTGGTCATGCATTTGGGTCTGAATTTTTCAGTCTCTTTTGAAGATGATACAGTGTAAATTCCTCCTATATTATAAATCTAAAGACTTCTGCAGGGCTTGATCAATTACAAACAAAACTGGTGCTCACAGCTTTTAGTTTAACTAACAGTTTTTACTTTAGAAAGTGTTTGTAGGCATCTGGGCATATTTACATGCAGACGCATCTACTTTTACTTATGCACTTATAGTTGTGATACATGAGGAAGGAAGATCAATTAAAAAATATCTTTGTGCTACAGAGTAATACTAAGAATATGCAACAAGTGATGTAATATAATAAATATTTCACTATTATCTTGTATTTTAAGGTGGTCAGTTTACATCCAGGTTTCATTCAGATTTAGGATCACCAATCTCATGTTTACTTTACCTAGTAAACACCAAGAGCTACCAAGGTATTTGTATGCATTTTCTCTGCAAATGAATTTACATTTAAAACACTTTTGTAGTACTCCATATACCTACTCATTCTCTATTTACACCCTAATAAAAATTGATAAGAATATTATGAGTAAATAGTCCCACATGTTATAAGGAACTAAAAATTCTTGTAAAACATATTAAATTACTGAATATTAAGTCGTAGAAAAAAAGAATAGACTTTGAAGACAAAACTAGAATTTCAACTTTGTTGATAATATCCAGTAATTCAAATTAAAATACATATATCATCAGTACGCTTGCCTTATCAATTTATTATCTGTCCTTCTCTGAAAAGTAAAAGGTAGATTGCTGTAGGCAATACTCTCTGTCACCCCATTTATTCCATGATTCTCTCACTTTTAAGCCCTTAAATGTTACAATCCTCTTTTTTACTTCTCTTGTCCTTTCCACAATTCATTACCTGAAGGTTTTGTGCATGTCTCTCGCCTATCCAGAAACATTTTTCATCAATTTGACATATTGATTGCACAGTTACTGTCTTGTTAATATTTGAACAAAGAATCTCACAACAATCTTCTCTCAATATACTGGAACTGCAATAGAATGATTTTAGAGTTCTTTTTTTAACCAAGAAAACAAACTGCAAAATAAAATTATGTTTCAAACTTAATCTGTATGTAACAGTAGGTGTGCACACATAAAGAAGAAAGTGGTGTTGCCTAGAGAGGAAACATCATGTTTTCATTCAGTGCCAAAGCATATTATCAGTACAAAATAGCCAGAATTAAGGATATTAATTCAGAATCAGGGACATTAATGACCAGTTATCAGCATTTTAATATAGCCTTTTCCTCCTTCCAAGAAATAGCTTATGAAATTTTAAATTCAATTCTGCTTGTGGCTTGAATTGGATAGGTAGGCAATACAACAGATTAACATTTTTTGTAGTACATAGAATATATTTAAAAAGGCAAAATATACGATTGTACTTTCTGGAAAAGCTGTACTTGTTATAGCTGTCACTGCAGCTGTAAAAATAACAACACAAAGAAGAATTATCTCAAGTTTTGAGCACATTTCTTACTTCTGTTTGACATGGACTCAATACTTTGTCATATAGCTTAGAAAACCTAGGTTATCAGCTTTATAAAATAGCAAATGGTTTAACTAGGGACCAATGAGGCAATACAATGACTTAAGACTGAAAATCTTCACAAACTTGTTTTGAAGGAAACAAAAAGTCTGTATTCTTACTTTTATCACTTGTATTACTAGTATTGTCTTACTGAAAAGTATATTCTCTCTATTTCTAGTGTTGAGTTTTTTCCCTCCTACACATGAAAAATGTCAGGAAAAAAAAGAATCTTTACTTCCCAGTATCTTTAAATGTAAATGTCTTTTGGGTATTGGGTCTTCATCTTCAGTAAAAAGGCAGAAAAAATGCTCACTATCTATTTCATAGCTCACAGGGATATACATAATCATGTTTTTGAAGCATCTTAGCTCAAAAACTGGACCATGTGTTTTATAGGAGTATTTAAAAGGCAAACAGAGATGTCAGGTGTTAAAGATATAGCATGTCTAAGGATATG
Organism: Acanthornis magna; assembly: GCA_036785705.1. Taxonomy (NCBI): domain Eukaryota; kingdom Metazoa; phylum Chordata; class Aves; order Passeriformes; family Acanthizidae; genus Acanthornis; species Acanthornis magna. The sequence goes on from JAWUZG010000017.1 coordinate 5,320,786, forward strand.
AGATGGTTGAAGAAACTTGTGTAAGTAAGAGCATTGGTGACTTATGCAGCCTTAGGTGACTCCAGGATATCAGAAAACCAAAGCCAAAAATAAATGCAGCTTTGAAGACACCAAATTCCTTCAGTTAAAGAAAAAAAAATCCACCCACAAACCCTTTACGATTTGTTTGTGGGGTTTTTTGTTTGTGTTTTAAGGAATAAACTTTATGATTGTTTACAGGGACTATTTCCTTTTTTTTGTTAGCTCTTATCACAGACGGCCTTATGACAGTTCTATCTCTGCGTCTCAATTACTTTAATTTCCCACCCATTCTGTCTGACATTTTCAATTTTATTACAAATACTTTTGGATAGGGGTAATGTCTCCTGTCCTGGTGCTAACATGGCACAGAAGTGCTGTCTAAAGTGACCAGTCTTGGAGACTTGCAGTAGAAAATTCAATGATGCTGTAGTCTACATTGCAAATGTGCTTAATCTTGCTGTTCCAGTGTAACTCCTCTATGTACTAAACAAAGAACTCAAGGCACTGTGCTTACTTCAGTAAAATCCTTAGCTTTTCTAAGTCAACATACTGTATTTATCACAGGTAGCACGAAAGCTACAGCTAGAAGTGATGAATGCTGATCAGGTTAGTGCTATTCTATTGCATGAGACATACAGTGCATTGAATGAGTATTTTTATAATCCTTTAAAAATGCGTAAGTTATTTCCAAGTTTTTGTTATGGTTTTTTTGGGTTTTTTTTCCATGAGTATCCAAACAAAATTATAGGCAGTTATATTGAACACATGGATATCAAGGAAATTGGTTTCCATGGAAACCTTATCCACATGACAGTTTTCAAATGCTTTTCTGCTTTACAGGTGACATTTCAGTAATTCTAACGGTATTAATATTGCAAGTGGACATGAAATATATGACATAAAATGATTTGTTTGTGTGCGTGCGTGGACAGAACCTGAGCAAACAGCATATTGATTGAACAACTTTTTCAACTCTGTGACTGGGACAGTTTGTCTGTTTATTGTAAACTATTCCCAAACATCTCATTTTGGGACAAATCTGAATATAATTTGTTCTGCCTCTAAGTTTTAAGCACACATACTAGAAGAAAGAAAATTAGTTTCAGCACAATGCGTAATAAGTTCACTATACATTAAGGGATTGCTTCATTATGAAGCATTCACATCTGAAAGCAATTTTCTTCATTCTGAAGGAGGCTACATTAAGTGTACTGCAGACTAATTGAGATAGCAACACGGCAACAAAGCTGGAAATCTGTACGGAAATGTGGCAACTGGTGAACCCTGCTGCCTTGATTAGCACATTAATTACAAAGCAGGTGTTAGTGGACTGTGTTAATGGGCTGCGCAAAAGGTCGAGAGGGCTTAGCTATAATTTTTTCCTCATCAAATTTTTGAATATTTATTTCACTGCTCTTCTGATTTGACTATGTCTGAGGAGGACTGGTGATCTTCATAGAGCAAAGTCACTTTTTCCTTTTTCCCCGTCTCTTTCTTCTTCATTTTATTTGTGTTAGACTAGAGGTCATTTTGAATAAAAGTATGGAGTAGCTTGTCAAAAGGACACCACTTAAGAACCAGGGACTAATACTCAAGGGATACACTACTTTGGTGTTTAAACCCTACCGACACGCGTTAATCTGGCCTGAATTTGTATCTCAATGTTTTTCTCCGTAGCAAGGAAGGCAATCCTGAGATTACAAATATGATTTTTAATTTTCTTTTCATGGTGTAGGTATTTAATGGGTTTGTTATTTCTCTTTCAATTGAGGGAAAATTATAATTTTCAGATGCAGATATTGAAGTTAATTTGATACCTGAGGAGAAGTATCTCCCTCTCCTTTCTTCCTCTTTGGGGAATGCGTATCTGCTTCTGGCTTGAAGACAATCACCTCTTCAAAAGAGAAGAGTGTATGAACAATTTAAAGAAAAGAGGCAAGTACAATATTTTCTGGAAAATTAAATTAGTAATCATAATTTATTTCTAATGTGGGCCAAATAGTTCTAGACTACTTTAAAATATAGGGGAAAAACAACACAGATATTTAAGATGGCAGTAATAAATAGAAGCAAAAGTTTGTTGGGTTTGGGTCAGAGAAAATCTATCAAATTTTAAAGAGAAAAAAAAGAAAAAAAAAATGTAAGGCTTTATTTGATTATATCATTACTTAGAGCACAAGGTTGGTGTTATCAGAGAACATCAATGGTCTAAAGCTAATGACTTCAGAAAAAAAATTTCAGAGTTAATTTCTAAACACTTCGTGGAAATCAAACCTTTTTGGGATATGTACACTGTACATAATTTGCCATAAGTACTAATGATGAGGTAATCCATTAAAGATTATGTTTGGATTAGAAATTTTCAATCTACCTTCATGGATGTATGTAAGCAAAAATATTTCTTCTGTTTGGGTCTCTTCATAATAGTCACAAAAGCAGTGCTTCATATTTTTAAAATTTGAACAAATGTTCTCTGTTTTTTTTCCAGTTCTACCATTTCATGAAATCTTTATTGACAGTTGCTTGTAGTTTCCTTATACAAAAAATTGCCTCCTGAGTTAAGAGCCTTTCTGGTCTCGTCTTGAAAGACATGATTTAAAGATTGTTTTTTCTGTTCTCTAGACATAGCAGAATTCACCACCAGGCAAAATTTTGTTTTTCTTCAGTATGCTGCTATGTCCTGCGCAGAAATATATACATATGCCCAGATGTGAGATACTTCTTCCACTGCTATGGAAGCTGCAGTTTGGTTTATGCTGAGGGCTATCCCAGGTGAAAATACCATTTTTGCCATTTTCACGCATCAGAATATCATGTGTAAATGCAGACCTCTGTACAGATTCCTACAGATGAGTAAGAAAAAAGTATTTGAGAACAGTAAATAATTGTGACTACTTTTTCTACACTGTAGCTGCTTACTGTGGAGAATAAACAGAAGCAACTCTTTCCCAATGGGGTATCCCAACCTACAAGGCATGGACCTCACAGTCAAGGTGACTAATGCATCTGACTGAAGATAGGTTATGTGAATGTCACGAGAGGGAGAACCAAACACAGCTTTTGAAGAGGAGATACTGAAATAAATTGGCTCAGACATTTTTTTAGCAGCAAACTCTAGAAAATGCACAAAGGGCAGCTGGCAACTGGAGAAGGCTCTCACAGGTTAGGTTCACACAGAGACTAAAGTATATCTTTAGTGCAACCTCTCACCATTCACAGTAAAAATAAGCTGAAAAAGTGTCACGCTTGTTCTTGTTGTTGTCCACACCAGATGGGACCCCTGATCTTACCGGTCTGTTTACATGTAATCACTGGATATTGCATGTATATCCTATCTAGGAAACAGTCTTCTTGTGAGTGTAGAGTTTAAGTAAAATGTGTTCTGCATTCCTAACTGCTAGACCACACAGTGATGGTTTATTATATGTGTACAAGCAGTAAAAATTTTAGATTAATTAATGTGAAGATCCCTCTACATTCCCTACAGAATACACTAAACCATACACTTTTGTCATTCTACAAAGGTGTTACGAATTTTTCCTTGCAGATAATTTTTGGTATCTTCAAAAAGACTTTAATCCATTCAAGATGTATCTTTTCCAAACAGAATTTTGTGTTGTAAGCCATAATTATTATTGTACTAATAATGTTTTTTTTAAAAAACTTGTGCATTCTGAATTCGTTTCTGAACTACTGTATTTTTGAGAATAATCTGAGGACAAAAAGATAAAAATAATAACCATCTCAATTACCTTCTTTCAAAACGTGGAATATATTTCAAATTTAAGTAAAGCTGATGGGACAATAAGTAATTAAACTGCCAGAGGACAGTTTTCTAGAACTTATGCATTTTTCAGATAAACATTTAGAATTTTTTTTTTTCTTAGAAAGGGAGTAAACATGACTTGGGAATCAAATTAATTTAATCTGATTCCAGATTCCAGCCTTTTAAAAGAACTCATAACGAGTCCTGTATTATCTTTTTTCTTTTTTTTTTTTTTTGGTTTGTATAGGCATACACAGTTTATATTCTCAATGGTTTTACGGCATTTAATATCCATTAATTTCAGTAAGAGTTATCTTCCTAAATATTTATTGAGGCTCAGAACAACGTCTAATCAGATTTCTGTTTCCGACTGTTTTTCAATGGGCCTTTAAGTGATAAATCACATAAAACTTCTGTTCTGTAAAAGTCAGGATGCTATACACAATCAACCTTTAATTTGATTCCAAAAAAGGTGGCCATAGAAATTCAGCCATGTAGTCTTCTGTAAAATTTAAACTTGGCTTTGCCATTGTACATAAATTACTCATGGCAACTGTTGATTTATTTCAGTGTTCCTGTTTCTGTCATCTTTTACATTTTAGGGGGGGGAAAGCACAACAGATTTTTTTAAAAGAAAATTCTGATACTTTATACACCTTATTTATTTTCCTAAGAGAAATACTTTACCCTAGGCTACATTTTTTAAAATTTCAGAATAATTATTAAGGACAGTTACCATCCACAAAAGGAATTTCTCCTCTTATGCTAGTTTTACAGGAAGACTTAGGTGATTAAAACAAACTGTAAACATCCAAAGCTGGGCTGTGAGTGAAAATTATTTATGTCTTTGAAATAACCTAGCTTTGATGTGTCACAAACAACCAAATAACTGAGACTGCCAAAACCAAATCCAGCCAAAGTCTGAGGACTTGTAAAACATTGGCAAACAGGTATGTAATCTTGCTGGTCCAATATAGTAGTCTTTAGAATTTAATATCTTCTGAGAAAACAATCATAGATTATTTTTTTATACTGAACTGTACATAGTAGTTGTTAATGTATCATTACTAACTGTTATTTGTAATATTATATTACCAAGAATAAGCTTTAAATGTCTGAGAGTTCTGGTTTTCAGTTATCAGCTTCCTGCAATGGGAAGAACCTTTGTGATTTTAAAGTTTGAAGTTATAAGTCATCAGGGTGACAGTGTAGTAGTGCTATGAACTATGTCTTCCACAATAGCAAAAAAAAAAAAAAGGCATAATTTTAAATTATTTTAAATATCTCAGTTTAAATTTATGCCTATAACCACTGGGACTGATGTGTTTAATTTTCAAGCTTTGAATTATTTAAAATTAAGTTCAAATTTAATTGTCATTGAACCATACCCTGGTGGATCTTGGTACTATCAGGTTTGTCAAATGTGCCATCCAGAGTTTTTCAAACAAATCTAGGTTTTGAGTTTATTCCAAGATCAGGTAACATTCTTATAAGTACAGCTTGGAGTAGGAATGTGTGATATGTAGAGTATATATGCATAGATATTGCCCTAGTTGTATATTTGCATGTTTCTTTCTGCAAAGACTTGAAAAAAAAAAAAAATCTTAAAAAATTAAAATTTTTTTAAACTTAAAAAAAAAAAAAAATTAAAATATCATTTCCAAAGCAATAATTCCTCCAGTACATCCTTTCTTACTCTGTCTTTTCTCCCTTCCTTCCACTGCCTGGTGCTAAGTGAGTCTATCATCGTCTCTTTGGTGTCCCTAAGTTCCAGTTTGATTGCACAGAAGCGTTTGCTCCTTTTCAGTGCTGAATCAGGTCAGCTGTAGAACAGCAGCAGAGTGATTGTGTGATTGACAAGTTTGCCTTTGGGATACCAGTAGACATGAAAGTATGTTGGTAGCAGAGGCTTCAATTACTTTGATAGAGAAACAGCACAAGAACTGAGTAGCTACACAATTTTGTTACATGAATCTTAAGAAATAACTAGATAAATACATTCAATCTCAGAAGCAATCTTTGGAAATCAGTCTGACATAAATTATCTGTACAAAATTTTGATCAGGAAAGGATTTTGCTTCAAGCTCACTCCTACAGCATTTATCCCTGGTGGTTCATTTATGATGGTCTTAAAGAAAATGCTCATATAAGGTTAATACACTGACTGGGGCTACAGAAACGTTGAAGCCATTTAGGCACTTAGAGAGCAAGCTTGTTATTTACTTTGGTAGGTGAAAAAGGGCCAAACTGCATTAAACAAATCTCTAGTGTATTATATAAACATTTCCATTTATAATCTGAGTCATCTACTGGCTCAGTAATTCTATTATCAAGGATGTGGTAAGCTTAAAAGTACCTCTGCAGTACTGAGTTGTAGCAAAGACAAACACATGTTAATTTTAATTTGTGCACCAGATCGTAGACTAGTCAGACATCCTCAATATACACTACATGTCTTAGTGCTGAAGGTCAATATTATTTTAAATTCAACCTGCAATTGTGATTTTATTTTTTACCTGAATATCATTCCAAGTTCTGGTTGGAGCCTTTTTTATTTGTGCCATTTGCTTCCAGGCATGTTTTAAAGTGTTCTGAGAACTATTTTTACCTATAATGCATTTGTTAGTACATAAAAAATGTTGTTGTTAGGTGAACATCATGCTTGAATGTTTTCAGTTTATTAACTTGAAGATAATAAACTTAACTTTTTCAAAAACTTTGTACATTCTTAGGGAGTTCTTTGCAGCACTGTTTTTTTTTTTTTTGTCCTATGCCATTGGGAGTGAAGTTTGCTGAAGGCAGACTGAATGAAAATTGTTTTGACACCTTTGCTGAAAGAATTGTAAGATCCTTTTTGTCAGCTGCAATTATACTGTTGGGTAAGGAATCCAAAACCAATGGTCTCATTAGTGTTTCAGCAAAAACTGCCATCCATTGTGACAAGATATATTAGATGTTATAAATTCTCTTGCAGTCAATGATAGCTTTTGTATATATAAAAATACATTTTCTCCATGCATGCCAAAAATCTCTCACAATTTAGCTTAGATCATCACAAATTAAATTAGCAATTAGTTTAATTCTCTGAGATATTTTTTTCATATGATTGCATTGACAATGTGGTTTCTGTAGGATGGAATAAACTTATTGACATGAATACTAAGTACAGCTGTTCATGTATTTCATATCTATGCAGAAAAAGTATACCAAGTGCAAAACAATTTCTTTTATCTTTATCTTACTCCAATTACTTTTACATCCCCACTTTTGGCAGTGAGAGTTGGCTTGTGCTTACCCTCCAACTTGTGTTATCACCTAGCCTTAAAATCTCCCAAGAGTTATTTGCTTGAAATAATTTGATCTTATTTGGGTGATGTATCTTTGATGTAAACTAATTGCAAGAGACAATAAAGAAATTTTTTTTATAGAATGGAATGGAATTTTTTTACAGACTGGAATAAATATAGAGAAATTTCTACACTTCTTTAAAGTTACTTCCAGGAACAACAAGCATATGTCAGAAAAAAAGTGTGGTAATCTGCATTTTTAGGTCTTCACCATGAAAATATGAAAAATTCTAAACACTCTGAACCAAGAACACTTTAGGGTTTTTAAAAAATATGTGTTGTTTAGCACACTACAAAAAAATCACTTAACACCTGGTGAGGCTGGCTCTTATGAGGTATTAAATGAATAGCGTTCTCCAAACTTCCTCATCTTAACTCTGTGTGACTCAAAGCAAATGTTATATTGCTGTACTTAGTCCTATTACAGTATGATTACTTGGAAATCTGCTTTTGGAAACACTTGCCAATAGAAAATACAAGATTGCAAATAGCATGAAATATATTCCTTTGCCTTGAATACACTGCAAATATCTTCACATAGATTGCACTAAGTGCAGCAGTCTATGGTAGTCTGCACATTGGATGCACATACATCTTATTTCTCAATTGCGTGTTTTGTCAGATGGATGAATGTACCTTCCATGGAGAAGCTGACTGTCCCTAAGTGAATGAACAGTAAAAATGAATAAAGCAGTATCTTGTTCCCTGAAGACTCCTGCTGATGCCCCATGTGCACTGATAGTCCTGGATAAAGAGAATTTGTCATCCTATCCCTTTTCATATAAAGACAAATCCCTAAAGGCTCTAGAATGCAACATGTGGCTGTCGAATGGTTTAATCTACTGCTGATCATTGGCAGTGCTTCAGGAGCAATCAAATTTCAGCATTGCAGGTGACTTTCCCATAGAAGTCTCATGGGCCACATTTTACCTGCCCTTGCCTTCTGCCCTCTGTCAGCTGGTCAGCCTGTGCTGTGCCAGAACTTCCACGAGCTAGAAATGTCACCATGAATCTCCCACAGACAATTTGGATAGGGATTGCATGGACAATTGGTGCAATCATTCCCAAAGTGACTTGCCGCACCTGAACTGACTCCCAGAGGCTGAAGGAATCATGACCCTGAAGAAGCAAGACATAAGAAATGTTAGCAAGGAGTGTGTTGCTTCTTTGTAGATTTTTTTAAATAAAATTACAAAGTTAGCCAGTCCATACTTGTATTGTTAGCACTGAGTTTAACCCTAATTTCTTAGAAGTACTCTCCTACGATGGTTGGATATCTCTATCCAGTGTCAGCTGAACTGACATCATGACAAGACTGAGACAGATCTATAAACATCTACATGTTTACAGATCTATAAGATAGCAAAGACTGTCAGACAAACCATAGACAGAATATAAAGTTCTGATGACAAAAAACAGGAGCAGGGGTAGTAGGCAGAATGTTATTGTGACATGTAGCAGAAGTTACCTCGGTGTTGAGCTCCTATCAATGTTTTAAAATGAAGGCCATTAGTGCAGTTAAAGATGGTGTTTGGGGTGTAGAATGATCTGGATGAATATGCATAGAGACAAGTTGGGTACGTATCTAACCACCATAACCAAAAGTTACAGGTAGTGAATATAACAACTCTTCCATGATGGAGGAATATACCACCTCAAAGTATATTTGAAACGCCCAATATGATTTGCCTTAAGGAGAACGGATTAGCCCATGGCCTTTTTGTTTAAAGCAATGCAAACACAGTTCCTGTGCAAATCTAAGTCTCCAGTCTGTTTGGAATCCACATAGTATGTGATATTGCTTGTTAAAAACTTCACAGAGTGTGCTTCGGTGGGCAGTCTATGACAGCATCTGAGCTCTGAAACTAGTATGTATTGAACCTTGATGAAAAGAGAGTTAAGATGGTAATGCTTCTTCCACAAGGGGCACTTTATTGCACATATAATTTGAAAAGATTTCCTGCTCAAAACTGCTTAGATATGTTACTTTGCTTTCAATTTCCTCTTTAGTTCTTAGAGATACATTACAAGCTTGTATGCCGATACATGGCCTGGATCCATAATAAGTTTCTCTTTGCAACATTGATGATATATGTATTTTTCTTCCACAGTCAACCTACAAATTACAAATTATTCCCCTTTTGGTGAAGCCTTTCAACTGCTGAATTCCTTCTACCTTCTTGTTCTCATTTGGAGTTTGTTGATCATAAGTGCCACAAGAACATGTCTGTTGAATGTGAATAAGACTGTTACTCTGTTTCTGGATCAGGAGCCTCATAATCTTCCAGTCTATGTTTTCCAGCTCATTTGTGATGTGTAAAATATAACTACTTTAGGGAACCTTGTCATCCAACAATCTCTCTGCTGACTATGATGAGGATTCCATCTTTAATGTAGTGTTTTAACTGACATATTGACACCTTGTTGATTCTATCCATGAAGATATCATTATTTCTCTTTTTTGCTTTTTTTTATTCAAGTTCTTACATTTCAATTTAGCCCTGTCTTGATGACTTAGAATACGCTTGTACTGGCTGAGTCAATGTAGAATTTTAATATTTCACTCTTGTTCTGATTTTATACAATATGTAGAACTGGAATATGGCTAGATCAGGGGAGGTCCCAGAAGGGCATTACAGAAAACCCACATCCCTTGAAAATCCTGTTCTCGGAAAAGAAGTATTCTCCAGACAAAAGAACTTTTCTTCTTGCCAGGAAAGAAGAGATCTTTGTTCTTTGCCAGAAGAATGGGCTGTCCTTGATAAACTTCCTCTTATATTACCTATGCATAAATAATAACTTGCTTTGATTTTGATTTTATTTCTTTTGTGAGACAACCTGTGGGATTTGTGTGTGAAAATCTGGTAATAATTAATATCTTCGATACTGATGTGTCATTTTGATTCGTTTCCTTTTTCCTATACTCAAGGTCTAACTTAATGCTTTCAGAATAGAGAACGTCTTTTCCGCCCCACATTCTGTCCTCATGTAACTTGTAGGAACTGGATGGGTTTATAGTTGTTACATCATGTTTGCTGTTTCCAGAATCGAGATATATTTTCATTTCCTGGCAGGCCATTTTATGGGAATTTTCATAATTCAAAATCTAATGGATCCCTTTCTTCCTTTTCCTCTACTGCCACACAACAAAACAAAATAATCTCTCTTTTAGTAAGTCTATTTCCCCATTTCCTTTTGAAATTCTAGAATGATCATGAATTTTCCTCTTTTGATATTTAAGCTTTGGGGTTTTTTTCCCCTTAAGCAAATCCCAATGGCTTTTCAAAGCTATGAAATTAATCCTTGTGATTCAGCTTAGAACTGTTGTCAGCCTTTGATCCATTTTATCCTGTCTTGTCTGTTAAAATGTTTAAAAAATACTGGATTTTTTATCTAATTTATAATATATCAGACATTTCATGAAAAGAACCATCTTGGAAAATTTGAGAATAGGTATTGAAAAATTAATAGTACTAGGTAAATATTTCAAGAACACCTCTGCTATCCTAATTTATATCTTTCCCTTACAATGTATACAAATCTCTTATACAAACCTGAAGATGTAATCTTCAGGGACTACATTCCTCTGGAAAGTCTCAGACTATCAGGCTTTAAACCCAGCCAGCTACTAAGCCACTCACTCCCTCTGCCCCCGTCTGGATGTGAGAGAGAATCAGAAGCCTAAAAGTAAGAAAACTATAGGTTGAAATAAAGACTGTTTAATGGGCAGAAAAAGAAAGGAAAAAAAATTACAAAAAAAAATAAATTAGAATGTATAAACAAGAGCTGCAAATGAAAGCAGTTGCTCACCACTCCTAGCCTGATGCCAAGCACTGGCTGCCCATCCAGCTTCCCTCCCATTTTATATCCTGAGAATGACGCCATACATTATGGAATATCCCTTTTTCCAGTGTGGGTCAGCTGGTCCTGGCTGTATTTCCTCTCAACCTTTTGTGTCCCACCATCTTCTTGTTTAGTTTAAACACAACTTGGCAACCACTAAAACATTAGTGTGTTATCAGCATTATTCTCACACCAGATCCACAACACAAGACAACACCAGGTCCTAGAAAAATCAACTCTATCCCAACTGAAACCAGGACACAGACTAATGCTGTGATGTTTGGTTTTTGTACTGTTACACATTCTGAATTAGATCTTGCATTAACTGGGCTAGTAAATAAACAAACTTCTCCAGTTTAGAGAAATGGTTGTTAAATGTAAAGCCAGGAGATTCTAAAATACAAACACTACCACTAGACTGTCTGTTTCTTTACTGGATTTGTTAAGAAATTTTAATTTCATCCTCTTTCATAGATCAAAACAACATGTTGCTAGAAATTACACATGTGCTTCACTTTATGTAAATACTGTTTGATTAAGTATCCTTCATGAAGTAGCACATTCCAGTGATTAGGTTTTCCCCTACCCTCATCTTTTTTTGAAAAAACCTAAATCATATATTAAAACCAGATCAAGTAGTGGTTGCCGCTGTTTCTCTGCAGCTTTATGCATTTTATCTTAAAAAAAAAAAAAAAAGGAAAATTTTACAAAATATATGTTTCCTCCTTTCACATTAAGGCTATAGCTGTAAAGGGATAATGTATTTAAGCTGAAAACTCCTAGTAACACAGACTTATAATGAAAAGCTTGTCAAGTGTTTAATAGTGATACTAAGCGATTATTATGACACTGCAAAATGTGATCAAAGCAAATCACAGATACTTTTCCTAGGTCATATACCTCCAAACTACTAAATTGTTAAATTGCTAGCCATTAAGCTCAATCTTACTCCTGTTCTTTGCACAGAGATAAAAAATGGAGCATTTTGATGAACATCTCAGTGTCAGACACACCATCAAAGTTCATCTGCACCAGCAATCTGCTTTTCTAGGGGCACCTTTTGGTTTTAAACAGCAGTTATATTGATGGTAATGATTCCAGTGTACCTCTGACTCAAAGATTACAAAAAGATTTGTATCAAATGTAGTTAACCTGTACTTATTATTTGCTTCACACTCCCTGTTAAATATTATGAGCAGACATATTCAGTCAGAAACACAGTAAAAGAAAAATGTATTATGTCAGTTCTTATAGAGTCTCGGGCTGGGGCAAACATGCCTTAAAAATTCTGAATACTGCTTTTTCTATGCAGCTAGATCCTGAGAAGCTACTGAAGTCAGGAAGCAATGAAGGACTGAAGAAAGAAAAAGAAAGCCCTTGCACTTGAAGGTAGTATTCCCATCTTTCCTAATTCTAGGCTGGTGATGTCTAGCATACACTCAGATTGCTGAAGGTCTCACTTTAGCATTTGTGATCTACAAATAGGAACTCTCTGTGATTAAAACGTATTGTTTAAAAGGGGGGAAATGCAATTTTTGGAAGCAAACGGGAGAGGTCTGATGTTGTGAAGATTTAGAGCCTGGTCTGAAAAGAATTAAATTTTTGACCAGGGTAACTGTAGAAATTGGTGTTTTAAAATATTCACATGTTCACAGTTCAGCTAGTGTCAGTGAAGAAAATGTAGATAATATACTAGAACATAATTCTGTTTGAAGGGCAAGAACATCCTGAACTCCCACTAAAGAAGCAAAAAGTTTCCTCGACCTGGTCCATGAAGTTTAGGGTGGACCCACCCCACTTACTGACTTGAATTGTTGCTGTTGGGTTCGGGCCACCAGAGAATCATTAAAATGTTCAACAGAGTATTACAATCCCAGAGCCTGAAAATTCCATAAATCAGCGTCATAACAGAGAACACAGAACTGAAGGGAACACAAAATTTGTGCTTCTTATGCAAATTTAGGTTTCGGTGCATAATTACAATTTGAGTAGAATGAGTCCTTATCAAAATAGAGATTTAACATTCTAGTATGGAAATTCTGGGGCCTTCATATGAGGCTGCAGGTATTGTAGGACCAGTACTTTATATATAGAGAGATATATACCTTATCTATATCATATGTATTTCTTTATATATATGATATATACACACACACAGAGACACATATATACACATGCATCAATACCAAGAAACAAATGCGATAATGATATACATATAATGTAAATATACACACATGTACATTTTTTACTATGATAAATGGCTGTATTGGCTAAAATGCCTCTTTGGAGATATGTTTTATGGAATGGGTATGTTGCTGCATAAAACTTTGACTAGGATAATTATAATGCATTTCAATATCAAGGCAAGGCACAAATGAACACACTTTACAGTTTTGCTTTTAAAAAATCCTCTGAAAACCCTCATATGTTCAGTTGGCTTTTAAGATATATGAATCTGTTTTAAAAGCTGTGTTTCATTATTGAAAATGTTGTTGGTAATTCATGGGCCTTAGCAGAGAACACACATATTCATCCTGGCAAACCTAAGTGTTTTCACCATTGTTCATCACCTAAGAAAGAATATAAATTAAACAAAATGTACAGGTGACAAAATATGAGCATGAGGGTTTCTGAAGATTTTTTTTTATATTTCATGAATGTTCCAGTGTTTCTTTGACCTCCAGCTAAGTGTCAAAATTAAATCACTCCACTGAGTTATATTGTGAAAAAAAGTTGAGAAAAAAAAAATCTGATCTTCTCACATTTATTTGCAGAATGCCTGGATTCTCCATTTTGAATATCCAGGTGAGGGTTGGGGGAGTGGAGTATCTCCCAATATAAATGAAGGGCAGATTCAGGACCCCTTTCTGAAACTCAATTGCCACAAGTCTGTGGGGCCTGATGATATGCATGCCAGGGCTCTGAGGGAGATGGCTGGTGTTGCCCTGATACTCTCCATCATATTTTAAAAGTCATGTCAGTCAGGGGAGGCCCCCAATGACTGGAAAAAGGGAAATATCACTCTGATTTTTAAAAAGGAAAGAAAGGAATCCCCAGAGAACTACAGACCAGTGAGCCTCACCTCCATGCCTGGGGAAATCATGGAGCAGACCCTCACGCAAGGACCATTAAGGCACATGCAAGACAAAGAGGTGTTCCTTGACGGCCAGCATGACTTTATGAAGGGCAAATAATATGCAACTAATCTGGTGGATTTCTATGGTGGAGTGATTGCAATGGTCAACACGAGATGATTGACTGGTGTAACCTACCTAGACTACTGTAAGGCCTTTACAAGTATACATTTATATATGTTAGCAAGATCCAGCTATGTCTCACAAATATTTCTGAAAGCATTGAATTATCATTGTGAGTTAAGTTTTCAGGACAAATTATGGCTGACTTGTTGAAGAAAACATTTCATTTTTCTTTAAAGCTAAGCTTTTAATCCCCCAAATACTATCTAAGATAATACTGGCAAAACACCTTTTTTAATCTCTCAAGCAGCTTGCCTATTTATCCCAGCATCAGACCAAAAGGACGTGTCAGATTTCAGATAATCAAAAACTCACAGAATGGTTGAGATTGGAAGATCACCTTGTCCAACCTCCCTGCTCAGTCAGGGTCATCCAGACCAGTTTGCCTGGACTATGTGCAGAAGACTCTGGAATATATCCAAGGATGGAGAGTTGTCCTGGGTACAGAGGAAAAAGAGGGGTGAACTATCTAGCACAGTTTAATTCCATACCTTTTTTTGTGTATTTTATATTATATTGTTGCTCTTATTGTTAATTTTTCTTATTACATTGCTGTTATTTTTGAATCAAGTAAATACTTTTAATCTCAAGTGGGAATTTCTAGTTTTGGTCTCCCTCTCACCAGGAGAGGGGGTGGGAAAAGAGTAGCTCTAGTGTGGTTTAATTTTCCAACTGGGTTTTAAATCATCACAAGACAGCACAAAGTCTCTGGGCAATCTGTGGGCAAAGAAGTGTTTTCTGCAGTTCAGAAGTAACCTTCTGTGTTTCAGTTTGTGCCAGTTTTCTCTGTCCCTGTCACTAGGAACCACTGAAAAGAGTCTGGTTCCATCATCTTTGCATCCTCCCTTCAGGTATTTATAGACATTGATAAGATTCCCAAGCCTTCTCATCTCCTGGCTGAGTAGTCCCAGCTCTCTCAACCTTTCCTCATAGCAGAGATGCTCCAATCCCTTCATCATCTCTATGGCACTTCAGTGGACTCCCTCTAAGATGCCCAAATTTCTCTTTTACTGGGGAGCCCAGGTCCAGCAGTCAGGTGTAGCCACACCAGTGCTGAGTAGAGGGGAAGGATCACCTCCCTTGACCTGCTTGAAATACTTTGTCTGATGAAGTCCAGGATACCACTGATATTTGATGTAAGGGTGCATTGCTAGCTCATGTAAAGCTGCTTCTGGACTTGTCCTGGAGCATGCTAAGGTACGGACAACTCAAAATATCATTACAATATTTGCAAATTTATCAACATAGATATTTGAGAAAGTCTCCTGGATGAGGTTTTAGTTCTAAATATTGGCTGCTAAATCACGGCCGATTCAAACTGAACTTTGAAATATCATTCCACTGATACCATTTCCCATTTCTTTGACATCTGAAGGTATACAAGAATGTTATAAAAGGACAGAGAATGTATATTATGTGAAGATAACAGGAAAAATAGTGAAGAAAACATAACCTGCAGAGATATATTTGTCTGAATTGTTTGTAAAGATATTCGATTTAGGTTTTTTTAATTATGCACAATTTTTTATAACATAAAAAAATTTAGTAATTTAATATAACATAAAATTAGTTGGATATAGAGGACTCCTTCTGTCACATTGAACACTTGTTTTTTCTTATGTATAGAGCTGAGCTTTTGGAAAGTGTTGAGACTAATCTAGGAGGCCAGATATGGCTGAACTGGTATTTGCTTCTAGGATCCATACTTAGATCAGTCAGAAGTAGTCAAGAGCTTGATTTGATCCAAGTTGTGCAAAAATTGGGACAAAGCCTGCCTCAGAAAGCTGCAATGTAAATAAAAATGAAAGACAACAAGCAGCAAACACATAGCATCAAAATGCCTTGGTGTTAGGGTCAGTATTACAGTTCAAAATCCAATCGAGTTATCAATTATTGTTTGTAGCCAATTTCCAAGCAGGCTGTACAGAAAAATAATTTATACTTCATTTCTTCCTACTATTTACAGATCTACCTCTGATTAAACACAAAGCTGTTATCAGGTTATGTCTTTTTTTATTTTTTAATCTTGTGAATGAGGTTGTTTGTTTACATGTAACATGCATTTAGATGTCAGACGGAATTAACAATGAGAGTTGGTTGAACTTAGAATTTTATGATTTAAACATGATTTAAACATGATTTAAACTTCATGTTAGACCTACTTATTGCTTTAACCTGCAGAATATTTGGAAGATAATTAGGGTAATAGAAATAATTTTGATAGGAGTTGGAACACCTCTTTACAATTTGTAGACATAACTTATTTAAACCAGAACTAGGAAAGAATCTTCACAAAAGCTTAGGTAATTGGAGATCCCTGATCATTTTTATGAATGACTTACAGTAATATTTTGCAGAATATAATAAATAAATTAGATGAATATGAAGGAACAGATGGCTGTAACTGAAATTTTCTTCTTTTCATTTCAGTGAGTTACCACACAAACAGGTTCTTCCAAGGGAACTGTGTTGGGACAATGACAAGAATTCCTGAGAAACTTCTAATGTTTCAAAAATTATTGTGATTTAAATAAAATTTTAATGCAAAGTAAATTTCCCTCTTTTTATTATAAACACTGTTTGTAATTGTGATAATTTTTGTTCCATGAAACAGTTACAGAAGTCATCTCCATGTGATGGTGCTATTCCTTCCGCCTAGAATAACTATGAAGAGATATGCAAAAAATTTGCAGCAAGAGTGACCCTTTTCTTCCACTAAAAAGATGATGACTTAGACAAATTGTTTAGATAAAGTGATGCTAGTCACTACACTAAATAGCTTATAAGAACTAAAGTAGTTTTGAAGATAATTAACAAGAGAGTTTTGGTTTTCTTTAATAATTATTTTAATATTCAGGGAAAAAAAAGTATTTTGAGTTACAGATATCACATGTAACTGATTTGTGGTTGACAGTTTAGAGAAAAAGGCTATTTTTCTGTTAGAAGGGAGGGTTAAAAAATGTAAGATCCATGCAATGCATAAGCTATCTAACACTATCCCCATTGGATTAGGACATCCTGTGAAGGTAGAGCATGAACAGAAACACTCATACAGTCCAAAAGGGGAGCATACGAAATCCTGGGTGTGACTTCTTGCTGTTACCTAAAGCTATTTTGCCTAAAAGTAAGTAAACTAGTAAAGCAGGTTTCTTGATATATTTTCTTAGAACTTTTAAAATCTATGGTCAAGATTTCAAGATGAGTCAGTGTTTGGTGAATCTTTCTGTGCTATATTCTATTTTGGTTTTGACCAGCCAAAGAATTTGTGATGGGGAAACAAAAGTATCTGATAGTCAGAAATGCATGACATTTTAGCAGTGAACTTGTTACCAAACTGTCTTAAAACATAATCTTCACCTATTTTGAGAAGTTCTAGAAGTGTAAAGTGAAAACAAGTCTGCATAATCTTGATCAATGAAGGCTGTCTAGAAAAAGTTATGAATATTAAGTACACACATTGAATATATTAAGGTTTCTCAATTCATAATGTAAGCTGAAAGTAAAGTACTTTTCATTTTTTAGTAGAATCTGGTGGCAATAGAGCAAAATTTCAGAGAAATTGATACCGTTTTGTTTTTATCAAACTAATGAGCTGAATCTTTCCACCTCCAGATGTACTCTTCAAGGGTGAGAAAAATATTATTATGTCAATTCTAGTAATTTGCCAATTTAGTAGTTTTGAGATATAAGACCCGAGAAAATGTCTCTGTCTGGCTTCAGTCAAATTTTTGCAGTGTCATTGCAATAATTGCTGGTAAATTACTAGTGGCAAGAGTTGGTGGCTGGAGGAAACAATATGGATGGACACAGTTCCTTATAGACCTGCACCATGGCCTTTGTTCTTAATCATCTTGGTCTTCAGTAGAGAATCACAAGAGAAATTTCCTTACATTCTTTAATATAGTTATGATTTTAAAATCATTCTGATGAAAAAATATTTTAGCACTAACCATTTTTTGAGACATGAAAATAATTCTAAAGTCTCACTGTCTGCATTAAGAAGATAATTTGGACAATATCATTAAAACCGAAAGAGATAAAAGACCTGATGATCAAGTTCTATTTTTAATAGAAAATAATAAAAAGCCCCAGACAAAAATGAACTAGAAAAAATAAAACAAAAACCCCAAGTACATGCTCTATAATGTGATTCTTTGATTTCTAATTTAAAATACAAGACTTTAAATATTATCTACTTTTCACTTACCATTTACTTTTCTAGATTTCATTTCTCATAAAGTGCATTTGGAATGCTATTAGCAACTGATGATAAAGGCTAAATGCAGAGGTTAAAGAATAATTGACAATGTTTAAAGTAAACAGATACATTCCCTTCCTCTGAGGAATCTGCTGCTGCCGTGAATACTGATACATCTTTTGACATTGAAAGTGATGAGTTAGGTGTAATTTCAGATCAAGACAGCAGATTACAAGGTCAAAAGCTATCCACTTGAGGTAAACCTTATGTCACTATACAGAACTTAATACCTTGATATAGAAATTCAGTAACAGAATAAGCAGAATACTACTGCTTTTTTTCTTTTTAAATTTACATCTGAGAGACATGATAGCTATGATTTAACTTGAGACAAAAGGTAATGGAATAAAATAGGAAAGCCAAGTTGGAGCTCTTGTAATGGCTTTGGATCCCAATCCATTCAAATGAGACTTTCTGAGTAGAAACACATGCTAAAAGCAAAAGTTCCATAAAGCATTCCCAGTGGAACTGAACATGGTCACAGCCTCAGCCACAGGGATCAGACTGATTTACTGTGGGACTGGGCACCTCTGCTGTTCCTTGCCACCGGGAAAGAAAGATTTCGTAGCTTGTTCTGAGGGCAGGAAAAAAGAAACCACAAGGAGAAGAATACTTTTAGCAGCTTCAACAGGAATGATCAATCCCACTTCCACTCTTTGTAAACAACTACCTTCAAAAGTCTCCCAGTATCTACCAGCCTGTGGTGTATCTGCTTCTGCAGGATTCTGAACTCTATTTTCTTGGTCAACATTTTTTACAAGAAAAAGTCAAAAGCCATGGGGTTTTTTAATATACCTATGAAAACAATTAGACTTCAAAATGTCTGTTACAATACCTGCTATGGCTTTCTTTCTGAAAACATAAATATCAAATCTTCACTGTCCTTTTTGTAGCCAAGGGGCTCAGATGCATTGTACTCCCATTAAGGAGAAATCAGTTTTCACACCAAAAAGTGTAGACAGATGAGAAACTGCAAGACCAAGAATTGTATCTGTAGATATGCAACTATTGATGAATTTCTCACAGAGATGGTGAAATGTATTTCCCAGGTAATAAAAAGATTTTTTTTTTCTCTACAAGTAAATCTCAAAAAGCAGGTCAGAAGAACCACACTTAAAAAACTAAACACAAACAGGTCTTAAAACAATAATACATAATAATTGCATGTCAGTTCATTGCTGCATTCAATAACACCAAAAGAATTTCTAGCAAAATCTGTACAAGAGCTTCAGCAATCCAATCACATTGCCAGAAACAGAGGGAAAGAAACACAGAACTCACATATCACTAGGGCCTCAACATTCAGATTCTGAAGCCAGAATCACCAGTAATGAGCAAACTGGCAAGTCACTCACCATCTAAATTGTACTCAATCCTGACAGGAAATTAAGGTGATTGAAATATATTTAAAATATTTGTCCCTAAGTTACTGGGAAAGCACAAGGAAGCTACTCTGGTATAAAATATGAGAAAATCTATCTTTAGAGTGGTCTCACAGAACAGGCAACATAAAATATTTTTTGTTAAAAATTATCTTCTCAATATAAAAATAAAAATTAGAATTAATACAATGTTAAATAGTTAAGATTTTAACACTGTTTGATCACTGAAATCCAACAAGTCTGACAGCAAATTCTTCTAGATGCTGAGGCAGAGATTTGGCCCCAAACTGAAGACATATGAAGAAGGAATAGTTGTGTAACTATGGAAATTTAAAATGGCCACTGAGACCAGCATACTTTATTTAGCTCAGATCTAGAATCACAGACTTGCTTGCTGAGCCTGCCAGTCAGGGTGCTAGCTGACATCAGCTCTAGTTTTAACCATTAAATTATCCTTATTCTTATTAGTTTTCTGATCCTTGTTATTTGTATTCTCCTTACTACTCACATCTGCATAAAGAAACATCTCTAGGTTTTAGGCTTTACATCTTTGATCTATTTGGATTTACAGTTGTTTGCAACTGCCCTGATAATTTCTTCTCTCTTTTGTAGCTTCCAGTGGAGACAATCCAATAGTTTGCCCTAGGCCAGGTAAAATTTCATTTTTGTTGTAGAATGCAAGCACGCTGCCAGGTGGTTTCTGACGGTAGAGAGAGTTACAAAGTGACTGAAATAATTTTTTTTGCAATGCCTAGGGAAATCAGAATGTAATGTAGGAGTACTCTCTTTTTGTTGGATTTCTACTTTTCTATTTGTGGTTTGCCATTTAACAACAAAAAACCAGAGATTTTAACTGTTTCTTAGTAAGCAGGACATTGACAGGCCTTTTCCCCATGAAGAGTCTCAGGGTATGATGGAATATCAGATGACAGTCAGGAGTGTTTCATCTCCCATTCATGCCCAACCCAAAACCAAAACCAGATTACATCGCTTGTGGTAATACAGATATAGCCAAAATTAGCTATCTACAATAAACCAAATTTCTTCAAGCAGTAACAGATACACAAATTTGTATCTTATGTGTAGAAGGAATAGATTAGATGTTATTATGATGTTGTTTCTAATTCTCATTTGTAACCTTAGACTTCTAACTCACATTAGAGTATCAACTTGCTAATTTCTACTGGTTCTCTAATGACAAATTTCCTCTGCTCCTCAGAGATTTGTGCATTACTTTCAATAGTACCATCTGTTGGCAAAAACAAACCATAGATTTACCAAACAAATAAACATTAATATCTAAAATAATTTATTGAAATTTTCACACATTAGAAAATGTGTTGCAATCCAGAAACTTTTATGATTTTTTTAGCTTTTGTTTTCTGTGATATTCTCCCTGCTTCTATGGCTTGTGTGGACAGAACTCATCTAAAACTCTCCTGTGGTTGAATTTAAATCTGCATGGGAAAGTAGCTGGTGGATCAATCTAGTGCCTTTGATGAGGCTGAGAAGACCTCTTAATTTTCTGTCTCAGATTAAATAAAATGACATGTTTAAATGCCACTAGAACTTGAGTTTTCCTGTACACTTTGACATTTCTCACAGTTTATATACTGTAATTCTGACATCAGGAATTTCTAAGAAGGAAGGAAGGAAGGAAGGAAGGAAGGAAGGAAGGAAGGAAGGAAGGAAGGAAGGAAGGAAGGAAGGAAGGAAGGAAGGAAGGAAGGAAGGAAGGCACTTCTCTGACATTCATTTACAGTTTTGTTTCAGGAAAATCAAAAATAATCTTCTGTCACTGAGCTCCACTATGTATGTTTGTATGATAGAGGCTACTTTTCAAGAGGTTAGGAAAGAGCAATATTTCCCTCAATTTTGTTTTTAAGTTATTGTCTTCTCTTTCTGGCTTGAGTAAGGACATTCAGGAGAAACCTGTTAGTGACAACATTTTCAAATCGAACTCAGATTGCACACTTTTGAAGGTGTTTCCTTTGGGTTACGCAAATGAACCATTCTTGCAGTGGTTTCTCTGAGCTCAAATTTAGCATCTATTTATTTGCGTTTTGGCTAGTGAACAAATTATTTTCCACCACAGCATGACATTATACTCTGCACACAGAAAAAATGCAACAACTTAAGAACATAACAACAGAAATCCCCAGCCCAGTTTGCTTCCAGAGACTTCTTCTACCATGCAATGACACTCTTCTGTTTTAAAGATAATTTATGATAATGACCCTCTAGTCTTTCTTGAATGAGGTTCACTAAGGTCTAGCAGACTTCAATAGAACGTTTGTTATATACTTAATGTTGTAAATTTTTATTCAAAAAATCGGGTGTTAAATGTGATGGAAATATTAGCAACTTACAGCTCATATCTTCAGACTTATTATTACTGTACCATATTATAATACTTTTTCTCACAAATTCATAATTTTTCTTCTCTCTACTGATATGTCAGGATATAAACAAGATTAAAAAAACATCAAAACAGTCAATATAGATTCAGTAAAATATATACTAGCCTTCTATTAAAAGGAAGGTTATTTTAGTGGCTTTAATTTCTGTCGTTCCACTACCATTTAGTGGTCTATTATTTAATGTATTAGTTGTATTATACCACTATTAAATGCGTAGGTACAGTTCATAATTTTTTTTTTTTTTTTTTTTGTATACATGTATTCCTTTGTGGGTTTTGGTCTTATGCAGATGGCAGTCCTGCAGATATAACACACCTCCCTGCACATGCAATTTTGATTTATTTGATTACTTTTGCTGGCCTCCAGCTATTCATATTCCAAGTACCTATTAGCTTTCCTTGACTGGGGATATTAAAAAACAAATATGTTTGTATATGATTAGTCTTTCAAAACATAGAATCCATCATAAAACAATATAAAAAGTTTTTTTTTCCTCTGTGATGGAGGAGAGGCTGATTTTTTTTTTTGAAGATTTTAGAACGGAAATTCTTTTCAATTAAAATAGAAGCCAGACAAAATAATTCAACTAGTCTTCATCTTTTTGCTTAGCCCTTAATGTATTCCTTGTGTATTTGTATGATAAAGACCATTTATTGAGCATCAGTACCGAAATTATACCAGTTTTGATGTTGGATTCTAAGACTGTCATCCAGTAAGTAGCAAACAAAGACTATCTGAGCAGTTGACCAATAAATTGGACTTCATCACACATTCAATACCATCCAGCAAAGCATTGGGATATTGCTGGCTTCAATTTATGGAAAAGGATTTTCACAGAGTGTGCCAAAAGAATGGTTGAAAATAACTGTTGGATTGGCATATTAATGATCACAGGAGACTGATGTAAATGTCATGAACTATTGGGAAAGAATAAACTGAGCACTACTACTAGTCCTCATGTGTTCCCAGTGTGCGCAGATAAAAATTTTATCACAACAAACAGCATGGTAGTTTGCATGAATTATTAAATCATATGCATACAAGAGGGTTTGTAATTAAACAGAAAGACTCACTGAGGATTATCATAACTGACAATGTCTAGAGCCTGCAAAGTCCAGCTATAAGTCAAGAGACTAACATGTATGATTGCTTTTAATTTGTACGACAATTTGTGAGTTATTAATTTATAACACTTTTAGATGTTGCCAAAGAGAAGAATGTACAATTAGTCTTTCAGTATGCATATGCCAAACATTAATAAAAAGTATTAAGCATATAGCATTATTTATATGCAATCACTTTTATCTGTCATAATAATAATAACTCCATTATAATAATGCAGCTATTTAATGCAGAAATTTAGTTTAAATTGACTATGTTGTCCTTTATGCATTATTATGTATGAGCCCTTCTAATATGCCTTCTGTTTTACATTTTTAGCAACAGAATCACATGCTTGAAATTCTCAAGGGCTTATTTTGTATTTCAGTGATGAACAATTCAGCCTTAAGGTACTTCATTCAGATTGTAAGGCTTGTGACATTTAGAATAATACTGGAGGTTCCTTTTCACCCCATTATGTACACAAAGTCTTGCAGTGTGCTAATGTGTGCAGAAGGTCAGTAGCTCTCCTTTCTTATTGTCCTCCACCCATAAGGAATATAAAGAATGTAGTTTGTAAAACAAAGTAAAAGTTTTCAATTATGTTTTACTTTCATAACCTGAAGTACAGGGAGACATCAAATAGCTTTATATTAACTCTCTTCCTCACATCTTATTTGACCTGCTATAACTGATTAAGTTGCATTATTCTTCTCCCCCGATTAGGGGCAATGCTGAAGCTGTTAAATAGCTGACTGTCATTACTTCACTGAAAAAAATAAGGAGTAAATACACAGTCTCTGGGGTACAAACACTAAGGAACGTAGTGCTGAGATTCTCAGCACGAAACTCCCAAAGGGGAGAAAGTTTTTCACTGTGAAGTACAATTTCAGCATTCTAGTTTCACACTAGTCCAAGGTAGTCAGCTCTGTCAAGACTGAAGAATTTCTGCAGCCTATGTAGCATAACTATGTGCATGAAGAATTTAATTGTTTTAGTTTGAGGTAGCTATGTAGGTAAGCATACAGGAAGGTTCCAGCAAGTTCTGCACTTGTGTCTATCTCTATATAAAAACTTTGCTGTCTTTTTTTTTACTTGAAAAGTACTGACTATTCTATATTATACATGTTCAGCATTAAATATGTTTGAGAGGCTCTCCAACAATTATTCATTTAATACATCACACTGTGTTGGTTTTGCAAGATTTGATTTTTGGGAGTAGGGCAGCAACAGAGGAAGCTTCTGAGAGAAGCTTCTAGAAGCTTCCGCCACATCCAGCAGAGCTAGTTACTGATGGCTCTGAAGATGGAAATGCCGCTGGCCGAGGCAGGTCCTATTAGAGATGTTGGTTATGCCTCTGTGATAACATATTTAAGAAGAAAATAAAAACCAAGTGGGATACATTTTTCTTTGGCCAGAGAAGAGGAGGAGGTAAGGGGGAAGAAAACGCTATTTTAAGGGCTTATTTTACTTCTCATTATCTTCCTCTGACTTTGTTAGTCATAAATTTACCTTGTACTTCTAAGGTAAGCCAGTTTTGCCCTTGGAGTGTTTTTTCCCAGTACTTATCTCAACTCATGACCCCTTCATTAATTTTTTTCCTCTCCTCTGCCCAGCTGTGGCAGGGGAGAGCAAGTGAGAGGCTGTCATGGGTGCCTGGTGTTTGGCCACTGTCAAACCATGACACTCACAAAATTAGCTACTTGCATTATATGATCTTTATAATGTTGGTATGCAAACCTGTATTACATTTTAAAACAATTTTTTTAACTTTGCAAAGTGTTTTGCCACCCCATTCATGCAAGTCTCTAGGCCAGTATAGTATTAGAAGTCTTAACGACATGTGCAAGGTCCTAAAGATTTCAGAATCAAACTTAACATGACAACACAATCTTTACTATAGATGATTAAGTTCCTATCTTATATAGGAAATCATGCTGAATGTAATCTAACTGCACCTAAAATGAGGTTACCCCTATAATATACAAAAATGAATCAAAAGTGTAATTACTCCAAGTTTCTTTTAGGGTTTTGCTTTTGTACAGACAAGTAGTGACCACGATCATAGAATCATGGAATCATAGAATCAATCATACAATCATTCATTGACTTGTGGTGGAAGGGATCTTAAAGATCATCTAGTTCCAGCCCCCTAGCAGGTGTTGGAACCATGGGCAGGGATACATTCCACTAGACCAGGCTGATCCAAGGGTCCCATCTAACCTGACCTTAAGCATTTCCAGGGGTGGGGCATCCACAATTTCCCTGCGCAACTTGTCCCATTACCTCACCACCCTCAGAGTGAAGAATTTCTTCCTGGTACTAATCTAAACCTACTCCCTGCAATTAAAGCTGCTCCTCGATTCCCTATCATTATGTGCCCTTGTACAAAGTTCTTCTCTGGCTTACTTCCAGTCCACCTTTAAATAGTGGAAAGCTGTTATAAATGTCTCCCCAGAGTCTTCTCTTTTCCAGGCCAACCAACCTCACTGCTCCCAGACTGTCTTCATAGCAGAGATGCTTCAACCCTCTAATCATTTTTATGGCCCTTCTATGGATCTGCTCCAACATGTCCTTGCCCTCCTTATGTTGGGGGCCCCAGGACTACAACTGGGGTCTCACAAATGGAGTAGAGGGGCAGAATCACCTCCATTGACCTGATGACCAAACTTGACAGGCATGATTTGCAGTTAGTGATGGTCTCAGCCTTATCTTCTCCTACAGCGGATGGTTTTCCACTTTCTAGTCTACACCTTTGTCTTCTGCAACATGGTCAGTGTGTCTAGAGCACTTGCCAGTGAAGACAGAGGAAAAAAGTTATTGAGTACCTCACTCTTCTCCAGGTGTCCAGTACCCAGCTCTCCTGTTTCTTTCTGGACATGGCACACCTTTTCCACAGTCTTCCTTTTATCACCAATGTATCTACAAAAGCTTTTTCCTTGTTGCCCTTGACATGCTTTTCTAGATTTAATTCCATCAGAATTTTCCTAACCTGATCCCTGTCTTCCTGGACAAATTCTCTGTATACCTCCTGGGCTATCTGTCTATTCTTCTGCCTTCTGTAGTCTTCCTTTCTGTGTTTGACTATCTCCAGGGGCTCCTTGTTCTTCCATGTAAACCTCCTGGCATTTTTTTCCTGACTTCCTCTTTGTTGGGATGCATCATTCCTGAGCTTGAAGGAGGTGATCCTTGAGTATTAACTGACTTTCTTGGACCTCTCTTCCTTCCATGGCTTTATTCTATGGTAGTCTACCCAGCAAATCTCTGAACAGGCCAAAGTCTGTTTTGCTGAAGTTCAGGGCAGGGACCATGCTGCACTCTCTTCTCACTTCCCTAAGGACCCCTAAGAATCATGAAGTCTGCTGCTTCACGGTCACTTCAGCCAAGCCTGACCTTCTGCTTCACATTCCTCTCCAGCCCCTTTGTGTTGGTGAGAACTAGATTCAGCACAGCACTCTCCTCGTTGGCTCATCACTTGAAGAAGGAAGTTATCATCAATGTATTCCAGGAACTTCCTGGATTAGTTATGTCCTCCTGCCTTGTGCCTATAACAAATATCAGGTGGTTGAAGCTCCCCATAAGGACCCAGGCTTGTTAATCTGAGGCCATTCCCATCTGTCTGCAGAGAGCCTCATCTGTTCAGTCTTCCCGGTCCAATGTACTGACCTCTGCTATAACATCACCTGTCCCACCTATCCTGACCTGTAAGCTCTCAGTTCAACCCTCACTCATCCCCAGGCAGAGGTCCATGCATTCTGTTTGGTCATTGACATAGAGGGCAATACTCCCTCCTCATCTCCCCTGATTGTAGTAAGGAAATTTTACCTATAGTTCTACTACTTACAGATGCTGGGATGAAATTTCATTTTGGCTGCCTATATACTAATTTCTCTTTTTTTCTCCTGTTCTGTGATATCTGTTTAGCTCATATTTAACTCTGGACTGCCTTTTGTTATTAGATTATGAGGAGCTTAGCATAAGAAAGCCTTAGCTTTTTTGACATCTGAAGTGGATTGGAATTCAATAACAGCACTCTTCCCTCTCCTGGTCACAGCCCCAAAACTTGCACATGATGTTTTACTAAAAAAATAATATTAATAGTTTCAAATAATTTGTCTATTTGACAAAAAGCCTCATTTATGCAATGAAGTATTGCATTGAAGTATGTGTGGCATTTTTAAATTTTTTTTATTTTCTTTTGTGTATTTATACCATGAAACACATAACTAGAGGTTATAACTGAAGTCAAGAACAATTTTTTTCTTTTTTTGTAATAATTTATATAAGTGCAGTAGTTTTTAAACTGCAATTCTATTTCCTTCTGAGGAATAAAACAACTCAACATCTATTTATATTTTCCTTTGAAAATAGAAGTATTTCAGACCCACACATTTTGCAATGTTAAGGGGTTAATTGTGCTAGTGCAATCAAATCAAGTATAATTGAACAACCGAAGAAGAAATCTTTATCTGCCTGGATTTATAGGATTTTTTAAAGCAAATCGTTTATGCTCTTGAATAAAATATCTGTCTCACACAGGTAAGGAAAAATCTATATGGAAGTCAAAAGAAAAATTTCAGATATATAAGGAAAAAAAGATGCTTAGTTATACCGGCCAATATTTAAAAATATTATTGTCAGCTTATGTATTTTAATACAAGCATTTTCCCATAATTCTAGTTTTATGGGAAAGTCAGATTTGTTTTCATTGTTTACTCACTTATTTGGAATTGTACCCTAACACAACTTATCAAAAAGCTTTTCGGTTAGTGTCCTTGTGCTTCTCTCAACAATACCCACTAGGATCCAAAATGCATACCTGCTAAAATAGAAATAAATATCCTGTAAATGCAAACACAGGTTACTTCATGCAAGTATTCAAATATAACACAATCTTTATTAAAAGATCTTCAGAGAAATCTCGCACAATAAGTACTCACTTGGTTTTTGGGCATTTGTTCTTCATTACTTTACAATGTAAGTACTTCTGTGGTCGTTTCCATGCTTCAGCACCCGCGTATGTGTTAACATAGGAGGATACATATCTGTGACACTTCAGTGGAACTGAGTGTCTTTTGCAAATTGGATTATGTAACTAAGTAGCTAGAGAACAGGTATTTCAGATTTTTCACTGCAGTGTCTCTCACAGGGTATATGGCTCCATGTTGCACTTCAGACCTCTAAGACTTCATCTCAAATGATGAAATCACCCTTTTAACCTACCTGGATACTTAACCGCATCAGATTTTCAGAACATTTTTATGGCATTCTTCTCACAGTATCCTCTGCTTTTCCCCTCCTGTCCAGTGCTACTTTTCACAACATTTTTTACACTTTTTCTGGGCACAGAAGTACTCTCCCTACCTCTGACATCACTGATAGAAGACAAGTCTAAGAGAGTAGTGGAATTTCTAAGAAAAGGCAGTACCAGTTGCACAGTTAAAACACCTCAACATTTCCTTGTGTGCCAGCTATATACCATTAAATATAGTCTCTCTCTGCTCTGTTACTGAGTCTGGAGTAGCAATGATTGTCACGGGGGAATTTTTGCTTGGTGTTGTCCATTGTTATCAGCAGGTCAATGTCTCAAAAATTACATTTATTAAGCTTTGAATGTATTGTTGGTGTAAGAAGCAGTATGAAGCTGTATTCAGAGAATAACAAACAAAATATAATACAGGGAAATCTGCTAAAGGACAGGAAGCCACAGGCAAAACCCCACTCTTACTTCTTCCCTTTTTAAAAGCACTCTCTGAGAAACAGATTTTCTGCAAGTGCCCCACATAAAAGCCTTTATTAATAAATTCACTACCAATATATTTTTTTAAAAGACAGCAATGAATGCATGTCCTGGTTTTATTTCAGTACTTCATGAATTAAAGTAATCACAAAGGATGATTATTTTAAGGAAAGAAAGACCTTTCTTCCTTCCATTATCTTGGCCACTAACTAGACATTTATCAGCATGAACTTTAGTGTTCATAATTGTGTTATGTCCTGAAAGAAAATTTTTAATCAATACTAATAAATTTCTAAGCTGAAGCAGATTTTTTTCAGGTAGGAGGTCATACTTGTTCCTGGTTAGGAGATAAGACCTTTTTTCATGTTTTTCTCACTTTTTCCCCTGCTACAGCAATTGGAATGCCGCAGGTCTCAATCTGACGAACACGAAAACATGGGCAGGGATAACCAATTAGCAAGTGTGTTTGTTGCACCTTATTGTCCTAAACTGAGTTCAGGAATAAAATTCATAATTTCTCATTCTGACCAAGAGATGTATTTAATAGTGAGACAAGGAGGTAGAAAGATGGTATTTCCAGTTTAGAATCCTTATTCACATTTCTAATGTGGACATCAAGTTCTGAAGCAGATTCTATGTCACTGAACAACTTTTACCACACTTTCAATCATCCTTGGCCTCCAATCATGTTGGTCTCTTTTTTTGGTGAATCCCAAAATGTGGAATATATTGCAGGCGAATCCACTCTCTCCTGACATTCACTTCCTAGGCAGTGCACTGATAATTTGACAAAAGGCTGATTCATCACATCTCCATGATGGCAACATGAAGAAGTAATCAGTACAGCAGGTAAAAAGAAGAGAAAGAAATAACAAACAAACAAAAAAACCCAACCCAAAACCCCTAAACCTAAAACCCATCAAGAATGAAAAGTGAAGGTAACCATATCGAGAGATCCATACCTGCCACCCATATGTGAAATGTAATAGATAATAGGCTTCTAGCAGATTCATGCTAGAATCGTGTAAAGATTCTAGCTTCAGCTCATGTAAAGAGCTAGGAGATTTGAGCTAACTGAGCAGCTTATGTAAACTGGGCTGAAGTTTCATGTTTCTGACACAATCATTATATGTATAGTGATTAATACTTCCATATAAATGGAAAGAAAAGGACAACATCCCAGAGAGAGCTAAGAAAGTTTTCTAGGGAATCTGCAGGAACAGCAAGGCCAACCATTTTATGTGAGCAGGAGCTATGTCCTGGTCCAGTCTCAATGCAAGGCTGTAAACAGATAGTTTTGGGCCCAGCTGTCTTCTGAAATAAATGAAATGGTAGAAGACTATTGATTGTTACAAGACTTTGAAAAGATGAAGAACTATGCTGAGCAACAGCTTTCAGAGAAGCTGTGCATGAAATGAAAAGTCAGACCCACAGACCTGTAGATCCTAGGACCAAGGTGTTTTCCAACCTAAATGATTCTATGATTCTGTGATGCAGAAAACAACAACCATACAAGAGGGAAAGATCATAACATTGTGAATGTAGGCATGTCCATGAGGCTTTTCAAAACATTGTTGATGAAGAGAGAACAGGCTCACACTACAAAATGAGTTCCTTACTGACATCACACCTCTTCCTCACTTTTTTTCTTTGAGGTACCACAGGGGCTGGGGAGAAGCTGTCTTTCCTATCAGTCTATTACAAGATACCCTGAGGCAGCTTTCCTAGGTCAAATAAAATCAGGATTCCTCTTTTTCAAGCATCCACAGTTCGATCCTCTACCCTATACACTTTTAAAATGTAATTTTTTTTGCCAGATGAAAGAAACATGATCAGCTCTCTTCTTCTTATGCCTTGATTTCCTTTAATTCAAAAGGGAAGATTTCAATGTCACGAAAGGTATTCATTCTTTGACACAGCTTGGAACGTCTCCTGTGTGCACTGCCTGCAGGCTAAACTCAGCTCAAGTAGATCGGTTTCTCCGTAGCCTAAATCAAAAAAGGTAGAAGATGGGAGAAGAGTTATACACTTAACTTGTAGTGGTTAAATTCTACTTATTTGTGTGGGAGATAAATTACAGAGCTCAGAATAACCTTCTGTCTCATAAACTGCATAACTGCCAGGATGCAGATCATATGTGAATTTTGGAGATGAGATAATTATATCGTGGGATGTAGTTTTCCCATCTTTCACATGCAGATACTTTAGGAAACCATTGCCATTAACCATTGCCAAATGATGATGTGACATAATGTGAGAACAGTGGGCAGTGTTCAAGTAGGAGAGTTAACAGCAGTCTGGAGTCTGACTGTAAGGAATTTGCATGATAAGGAGTCAGTCTGTATTTATACAAATTCTTATGCAGCTTTTATGGGGTGTACTAAGTGGCTGGCATTTTTTGGAACAAAACAAATGGGAGGTGAATAGGGTATGGATATGGCAGAAAGTGAAGGGGGGAGAAATCCTGAAAATTGCAAGATCCATAACAGTATCAGCTGGATGGGGAACAGCACAGCAGAAATGGGACCACCCAGCCCAGCTCTTAAATAACCAACTACACTCCTTCACTCATCTGGCTGT